>JASKON010000011.1:242500-842500 GCA_036010255.1 Myotis pilosus
CAGGCCGGCTCTGCTGCATCCGTGACCTCTGGGGCTGCAGATCGAGTGGCCAGGCCAGGCGTGCAGGCAGCATGACGATCCGGGAAGAACGAACAGTGACGCCTCAGCCGCCAAAGCCCCGCACGTGCCTCACACAGCTGTTGCAGTCCGGCTGCAGCTGTGGTTCAGACGGGTGGGCCGGCGGCTCAGCGGTTGTGCGTTGACCTGTGAACCGGGAGGTCGCAGTTCAATTCCCTCAGGGCACAGCCCCGAGTTGTGGGCTCCACCCCATGTGGGACGGGTAGGAGGCAGCCAATCAATGACTTTTTCTCATCATGAATGTTTCTCTCTCCCCCTCTCCCTTCCTCTCTGATTTAAATTAAAAATAAAAGAAAGAATGGTTAAGATGGTAGTCTGTGGTGCTTCACCACCATAAGCAATTTTAAAGGGTGAGAGCTTCCGAGCGCCCCAGAGGGCTGGGGGAGGGGCCGGCCCAGGAGGCCCTCCCAGGGGTGGGTTCCCAAGGGCGGGCGGGAGCTGCTGTCCAGGATGCAAGTGGGGGTCAGGGGCCAAGGCTGATGCCCGAGCCTAGTCTGGCTCCTGCAGGGAGGTGTCGGCAGGATGTCACAGGGTGTGGGGAACCCCTGCACATGGAGGACTGGGTGGTGACAGAAAGGGGGCCGTTAACCTGAGTTCACGGGGGGGGGGGGGGGGGGTCCAGCAGGGCTCCTCTCGTCTTCTTCCTGGTCCTGCCTCTGCTCCCTCCACGGCCCTGAGGGGGCCCAGGGCTGCTGGCACCTCCCAGCCTGTCACCCCAGAACCTCTGTGACCCCCGGAGGGGGGGGGGCGTTTGGCAGGCGCCCTGCAACTGTATCTTCCTGAGTCCAGGACAACCAGGGACACTGCCAAGTCCCACAGTGACCTGCCCCAGCCCTGGAAGGTCATGACCTGGGCAGCTTCCTGAGCACCCTGTCCCACCCCCTCCCGCAGCTCTTGGCACCAGGAAGACAGCCAGAGGGGCCGTGCCCCCCGGGCCCTGTCCTCCCAACGCCCCCCCACCAGGCAGGGTGCTGGGGGCCCCCGAGACATCTGAAACCAGGAAGTGAGAACAGAGCCAGGCGGGCCTGGGGCCTGCACGAGACTGAAGGACAGGCTGGCTCCCTCCCGAGGGGTGCCCACATCCACATGGTGCTGGTGCTGGAGTGCAGCAGCCAGGTGCTCCGGGACCACAGCTCAGCTCAGACCGGGGCCCACCCCACCGCCTGGGGCCCCACAGCCCTTCCTCATGCACACGCCTCTGTCACGTGGGTGTGGGCTGCCACTGTCGGGGCTCCTAGGGCTGCAGCCGCCAGGACACACCCCCACAGGGCTGACTGCGTCCCCACCCCGAACGCTGTGGGGTCCTTCCTCCTCACTTCCTGCCCCAGAAGCACCTTCCTTCATTAAAAAGATGCTGACCAATCAATGCCCACAGGGCCGGGCAGCAGGCTGGGTCAGACCCATGGCTGGCACTCAGGGACGGGCACACAGAACGACACGGCAGCAACCCACGCAGAGGCCGAGTGTTTAAACACATTTATTGCAAACCCACGTGGTAGACGACGGTCTTGTCCTCGGGCCTCGCCGGGCTCCCTGGCCCATCTGCTGCTGCTGCGTCTGCAGAGAGAGAACAGGCGGAGCAGCGGCTGCAGGGCAGCCAGGGGCAGAGCCGCCGCCGTGACCAGCACCCCTCCCGGACGCTGACAGCGGCGCGGTGGCCAGACACGACACGGGAAATAAAAGCAGGCCCCAGGACAGCCACAGTCCTGGTCCCAGTCTCCCAGATCACTGAGACACAGACGCACCCACCTCACCTCTGGGGAGACCCCTGGGGGCTGCAGAGGAACATGTCGAGAATGTTTGTCACAGGGACAACACAGAGACCTGGGGCCTGAGGAGGGGCCCCTGCAGGTGCAGGACCCGGCGGTGACGCGTGCGGTCAGGGCTTGGGCCACCAGCACCATCTGCCCCCTGCCAACGGCATCACAGGGACCCAGGGGAGCTGCCCTTCGAGCAGAAACGCCGACGAGGAACCAGCTCCCGCCCACGCACACAGCGTGGGAGCCTCCAGAAGGGCTGTCTGCCACAGGCTCATCTCCAGGCTCCAGTGGGGGAGGCCGGGTCCTGCCGATGGGCACGTGGCCTGCGGGACAGGGCGCTGGTTTGGGTCCGAGGCGATGGGAGCAGAGCTGTGGTCGGGGTTCCTGAGAGGGACGGGCAGCCGCTCAGCTCACTCCGACAGGAACCAGGTCCACAAAGGAAGGTGCAGGTGGTGGGACAGGGCAGCGGTCAGAGGTCAGAGCCGCTGTGTGGGCGGCCACAGGCCTTTCTCCAGCGTCCACAGCAGCACCCAGGACCGGTGCCAGGTGCCCGTCTGAGGATGCCTCGCCCAGCAAGGGAGGCTGAGTCCCCAAACGTCCTGGAGTCGCCCACCCCGCCTCCCGCCTCCCGCGGCACAAGGACAGCAAGCAGAGCTACAGACAGCAGCGAGGGGGGGGGGGGGCTGCGGGCCCTGCTCCACCAGCGCCCTCGGGCGGCCCCGCCCTGCTCTGAGGGTCTGGAGAGGCAGGCAAGGCCGAGGCCGCAGGCCCTCGAAAGAAGGGATGGGAGGGCATCAGACAGCAGGTCCCCAGGAGGGCACGCCAGGCCCGCCTCCCGCCGCAAGGGCGAGGGTCCTGTCACTAAAACTGCACAGCCCCCGGGGAGATGTTGAACATGGCCGGGTCGAATCGCTGGCCTCGGAAGGGAGAACCTTCAGCGTTCCACCCCTTCTTCAGCATCTCATGGACTTTCTACAACAGAAAACAGACAGGGAGGTTAACCCGGTCCAGCCACGGCCCAGCGGACACACGCGCCTCCTCCTCCAGGACCCGCCTGGGCAACTGAGCCCTCCACAGGCCAAGCTCCATGCAGACCCCCTGCCCCCGTCTGTCACCGCCAAGGGCTGGTCTCCATGTGCTGCTGGCCCTTCCCACCAGGACTCTGTCCAAATCCAAGGGCCCAAGGACTGTGGCCATGGGTCCCTGCTCCCCCTCCATCAGCCCCCGGGCCCCCCAGGCATGTCTTCACAGTCGTC
The DNA here is from genome assembly GCA_036010255.1 of Myotis pilosus. Lineage (NCBI taxonomy): Eukaryota > Metazoa > Chordata > Mammalia > Chiroptera > Vespertilionidae > Myotis > Myotis pilosus. Next base: position 245,595 of record JASKON010000011.1, read on the forward strand.
CCCATGGGCCGCCCTCCCCGGCCAGTCATCAGGAAGCCTGCCTCTCCCTGCGTGCACAGGGCGGGGACACCAGTGTCCGCACCAACTGCGCGAGGCCCTCCCCGTGGGGCCGTGCCCGGACTGCTCGCCGTCTGGTGGCCACGGCAGGTTCTGCTCAAGCACGAGCGGCGAGCCCAGCGATGACACGACCAGCAGATGCTGCGCCCCTCAGTCAGCCCCCGCCCCGTCGGCCCGGCGGGTGCGGCTCAGCGAAGGGGAGGAAGGACAGGCCAGTCCAGCTCAGGGGACCACCCACCTCGTGCTCTTAGGGCCCTGGTGCGTCTGACCCACCAACCCAACCCCACTGCGTGCAGTAAGGACATGGCGGATGGGTGGACGGACAGACCTGCAGGCCCCCAGTGGTGGGACCAGGGCACTCACAGCACCAGTCAGGCCCCAGGAGACACACAGGACCCTGAGCATCTGGACAGTGTTGGGGGAGGGCCCACGTGTGGCCAGCAGTTCACCCGTCACACCAGTGCGGCCACCTCCCATGCGGCACCTGGTGCCGCACTGACCTGAGGAGCACCCTCCTCGCCTAAACCCTCGGGACGGTGAGAGCCACGGGAGACTGCGGGCCTCCGGACCCAGGGTTTCACGTTCCGTGGTGTGTCTCCACGGTCAGCCGTGGTCTGAAGTACGTTAAATGGAAAAGTCTAGAAACAGACGCCCGAGTCCAAATCGTGTGCTGCTCTGAGTGGGTGATGAGGTCCCTCCCTGTCCCTCTCCGTTGCCCGGATGGGACGCGTCCCTTTGTCCAGCGTCTCCACGTCTCGGGGGTCAGATCGACCGTCAGGCATCACAGGCTGCGCCAGTCACCTGATCCTCCCCTCGATGCCCAGGGCAGGGCAGTGACGCTGGCACTTGGACGCCGTGAGGAGCGGAAAGTGCGCCCTGAAGGGGAAGGCGAGCCGGCGTGGGAGAAACGGCCCACTCCCACCGGACTCTGTGCAGCCCGCGGTTATAGGCGCCCGTGCGTCAGGGACGGCCACACTCATCTCCCTTATCCTCTCCCGGCCACCGGCTCCACCGCTCGGCGTGACCCCCCGTCGCCAACGTCCTCTCACCTCGCCACAGCCTCGGCCACGCAGACCCTCAGGCCTCTGGCCACTCACAGTGACTCGGGAGGACCTCCCGCCCTGGTCCTGCAGCCGGGCTGGGCCTGCCCCCCACTCCGGCTCCTGCAGAGCTGGGGACGCAGGCCACGTGACTGGGTCTGTGCATGGGCGCAGCGCGGCCCTGCCACCTGAGCTCCGACCAGGTGTGAACTGTGTGCCCTGTCTGGGGCTGAGCTCTGACCAGATGTGAACTGTGTGCCCTGTCTGGGGGTGACCAGCTGGAGCCGCCGGAGTCGGGACACAGGGGACAGCCGTGCCCTGCAGCCAATGCACCACCCCGCCCCGTCCACACCCGCCCTGCCCGTCCCATCCACACCCACACCTCCCAGTCCACACCACCCCGCACCCGTGGCCAGCCACCCGAGCCCGGGGCGGGCAAGGCACGCACCAGCTCGTGGCTCTGGGGCTTCCCCTGCAGCTTCTGGTGGTAGTCGAAGGTGAGCCGGTCCAGCACGGCATGCTCCTCCTCGCCCACCGTGGCCATGGAGCGCTCCTTGTTGATCTGGTCGATGTCGATGGGCTCCTCGCCCTCCAGGACGGCGCTCCACCAGTACTCGCCCGCCTTGTTCAGGCTCACCTGGGGCGGGCGGGGGGGTCAGTGTGGGGACTACAGTCGGGGGGGTCACAGAGGACCGAGGTTCTGTGTCACCACCCACACCCGCTGGCCGCCAGGACCTAGCCCCCTCTCACCTGAGGGGACATGCCTGGGAGCCCCAGCCGCCCCGTGATTGGCCGCCCCCGCCTGTCCCTGCCAATCCTGTCTCCCTGGGATGCCACCAAGGCTCAACCCCCAACAAGAGCTCCTTCCAACAGACCCCCCGCCCTCGTGGCCCCCCACGCGCTGCCCGCTAAGCTCCCAGCCCAGGCCCTTGTCCTGCCTGCGGGGTCAGGGCCGAGCACTGAGTCCTGCGTGTGTCAAGGGCTCCCCGCCACCCCCATGCCCCTACCTATGACGACACTGAACTCGCCCCGTCTGTGCTGGGGACTGAGTCCACTCCCCCCCTCCTTAGTCACACACCTCGCTTCTATTCAGGGAGGCAGCCTGCCCAGCAGACGACGCTCCCCATAGCTGCCCCTGGTTCAAGTTTGGGCCAAGAAGACATATGAGAGTCTGTGTGTGTGTGTGGGGGGGGGGGGGGTGCGAGGATGAGGATGACGGGCAGGAGCCTGCTCAGCTCAGGCCACTCCTGTGGAGGACGTGCGCCAGTCCAGTACCGGCCCCTCAGGGCAGTGCCCGGGGTTTAAGCCACTGGAGCCGGGCCGGGCTGGCAGACGAGGAAACGCTCCATCCACTACGAGGGCCCCCCGCCCGCCAGCCCGAGTCCCCAGGAGGCTTCCCTGTGACGCCACCCCGCCCTGAAACTCCAACCTCCGCTCTCCCTGCAGGCCTGGGCCTGGGACAATGCCACAGACCAGGCCCCCAAGAGGCGGGAGGGGCCGAGGCCTGAGCACCGAGGGCCACCGGCCCACCCCGTTCCAGGCCTAGCTTCCCCACAGCTGTGCGCTCTCCAACACGCTGGCCTGTCCAGCCTGTATTTGTTGTTTAATCCTCAGGATGTTTTTCCAGTCAGTTTATTATTTTTTAAAACATATTTTTATCGCTTTCAGGGAGGAAGGGAGAGGGAGAGAAACAGAAACATCCATGATGAGAGAGAATCATTGATTTGCTGCCTCCTGCACGCCCCCTACTGGGGATCGAGCCCACAACCTGGGCACGTGTCCTTGAATGGGACTCGAACCCGGAACCCTTCAGTCCACAGGCCAATGCTCTATCCACTGAGCCAAACCAGCTAGAGCTTTCCATTGAATTTGAGAGAGAGTGGAAGGGGGGAGAGAGGAACATCGGTGTGAGAGAGACAGCGTTGGTTGTCTCCTGCACGCCCACAGCAGAACTGAACCTGTGAGCCTTCCGCCCGTGGCTATTGCTCTAACCCAGGGGTGGGCAAACTTTTTGACTCGAGGGCCACAGTGGGTTCTTAAACGGGACCGGAGGGCCGGAACAAAAGCATGGATGGAGTGTTTGTGTGAACTAATATAAATTCAAAGTAACCATCATTACATAAAAGGGTACGGTCTTTTTTTCCAATAGTTTTATTCATTTCAAACGGGCCGTAGTTTGCCCACGGCTGCTCTAACCACTGAGCCCCTGCTCGGCTGGGAACCTCGTCCTCATGAGAAAGCCAACAGGGACGTGGGGGGTGCGGGTGAGACAGCAAAGACGGAGGACGACCAGTGTCAGGAGGACAGGGACCCGCTGATACCGCAGAAAGGTGGCAGCTGGGGCGGGGGAGCCAGGACTAGCCAGCCTGTCACCCCTTTCGAGCGCTGTGACAAAGGGGAGGGTGCGCCTGCGCAAACCCTGTCATGGGTCCAACAGCCCCCGGGGGAGACGCACCGACCAGGTCAGCGAACCCGGTGCGGCCGCCGGGCCGGAGTGACCGTGAGGCCTCTCATCGGCGGGACGGCCGCGCCTCGGCAGCTCCGGGGGCAGTGAGGCCGGCGGGGGCCCCGCGAGGAGGGGCGCGAGGAGGCCGGGAGCCGCGGGGGAGGCTCCATAACCGAGGAGGAGCCAGGAATCGGGAATCACGAAGCCCCGTTAACACTGTGTGTGGGCGGGAGGGAGGCGGGAACTGTCACCAGGTTTAGCTGCCGCCCCCGCCTGGCGGGGCTGCCTGGGGCCCCGGCTCCGGAGGGCAGCTGGGAGGCAAGTGGCATGGAGGTTGGGGGCAGGCTCCTGGGAGGCCCCTCCCTGTCCCAGGGTCCCATCGTTCCCTCTCACCCTGGAGGCCGCACACCCGAGGCCACACGCCCCCAGCCCTGACCCACCGCCACTCACTCCCGTCTGGGTCCCCTCTGCGGCTCCAATTCCCCCTCCTAAGGACACGTGTCACTGAACAACCAGGCGACCTCCCATCTTGGCCTCCTCCCCCTGCAAGCATCCTGCTCCCCACGTCCCACCCCAGGCCAGGGCTGGCGAGGACAGCGGGCCCTTCCACCCTAGTCCCCGGGGCCTGAGGAGACGCCGGGGCCACGCCACAGGACAAGGAGTGGAGGTCCCGTGAGGTTCCCGTGAGGACCCAAACCAGGCGGCCAGTGAGCAGGACCGGCCACAGGCCAGACTGTGACCGCGGGGCCTGCTCCACCTGAGCGCAGAGCACGGTGCTCCCAGGGCCCTGGGCTGGGTCAGTCCCAAGCGTCTCCAGCAAGTCAGGCACACGGACCTCCAGCCTCCACACCGCCCGAGGGCGCGCTCGTGGGCGCACAGACCCCACTCACCAGGACGCACTTCCCGGGCTCCAGGCTCCACAGAGAGCTCTCCGTGTTGACCTTGTGCGTGAACTTCCCCTCCATGAGGACGTGCTCCCCGCGCTCCTCCAGCACGGCCACGCGGATGGAGCAGCTGCTGAGGGCCACTGAGACCTGAGGAGGGCGCAGAGCGGAGTAGTCCGTGGGAAGGGAAGTGGGAGCGGGAGGGGAGGGGAGGGGACAGGACAGCGGGAGGCGGGAGGGGGCGGCAGGGGAGGGGAGGGAGCGAAAGAACAAGGCGTGGGCATCCTGGGTCACCAGGCGTCCTGCAGAGACAATCCCAGCACTCGAGCAGGTGGTGCGTGACCACCTCCAATGAGAGCCGAACCTGAGGGGTGCGGGGAGGGGCTGCTTTCCCTCCACAAGCCTCCTCGGCAGGAGGACCGACCCTGGTTGTCCCTCCACAGGCCGCTGCCACCTGAGGCCGGGCGCTGGGGCTCTGTGCCTGACCCTGGGAAACCGCTCTGCAAGCCACGTTCCTGGTCCTTCCTCCGGTTCCGACCCATGAGGCCCACGCGAGCCGGTCGGCCCCACGCCCAGGTCTCTGGGTCAATCACCAGAAGAGGACAAGCACACGGACTCCTGCCTGTTTCACTTGCTCTTTAAATCCTAAAACCTGGTGCTTTACGACGTGGTCACCTTTTCGTAACATTTGCACAACATGGGAGCTGACCGAACGGCCGCTGGACAGCCCTCCCCTGGTCACTGTCCACAAGACGCCTGTGAAAGGCCTGAAACGACGCTCAGGCACAGGACTGCCGACGTCAGCAGCACTGACTCTGTACCCCACGGGGCTGTGAACAAGAGGGGAGGCGGGGAGACCCTGGGGGCAAAGGGGCCATCCACACGCAGGCTGGGGGGCGCCCAAGCTCCAGGAGAAAGAACTCCACTCAGTGGGCTCTGCACAGCCTCAGCTCAGCCGGACTGCTCAGCACCCCCAATCCCCCAGGATCCGACCACCATGGCCGACAGGCCTCCCCAACTGGACAGCACTGCAGCCAACACCCGAAGCCGGTCGGGGCTCATAGGTCCTGGTTGCGCAGGAGCGAGCTACACAGAACACCCTCCGCAGGCTGCAGAGAGCGCCGTAATTCCAAGCCTGGGCAAGCTTCTCGTCCTGCTCCTGGGACACGGGCACCAGGCACAGACAGCAGACACCCAGGAGTCCCGGTGAGGACGTCACCCTGGGATCACACCACTCCTGACCTGTGACCCCTGGAGACGACAGGACGGAGCACAAAGAGAAAAGCCGCAGATGAGGCCGGGGAGGAAGCGGAGGCCGGGACACGGGCAGAGGGCGATGAGCCCCCAGCCCCTGGGCTTCCCCTGTGGTCAGCAGGCACGGAGGACGGGAGGGACAGGCACCACCGTGGGCCACGGCCACGAGGGCAGCGCCCGGAGAAGCCCAGCAGCCGGCAGAGGGCCTGCGCGGCACGAGGGCGACCGTCCCAACTCGGCCTGACTCAGCGCCCTCAGGGGGGAATAAACACACTGTTCAACCAAAACCCCCACAGGGAGGGCGGCTGCACCTGGGAGGAAACCAGCAACATGGAGACAGTCGGGGAGAGAAACGACGCAAACCCCGCAGAGCTTGTCAGGAAACAGGCTTTGGAACACGCTTCCTATGTGTGCCTTCAGTGAGATCTGCGGAGATGTCATCCCTACAGAACCAGAATGAAATATAAAAATAGTCGGGCAAAAAGAGCACTCAGAACTAAAATGCAGTGGCTAACACAGGCCTCAGCAGAGACACGGAAGATAAAGTCAGACGGATGCAGGCAGAGGCCAGGCCAGGCCGAGCCTGCATTGCAGACGCTGTGGCGGCCACTAGACAATTTCCAGAGCTGAAGGAAAGCGTGCCTCCCGGCTGGGGCCACAGCAACTGCTGGTGGGAGGGCCACGGAGACCTACAGGCTGAAATCTCCCGACACGGTGGCCTGGGGTGAGACGACAGGAGCAAGCCTCCCCTTCCAGGGCCGAGCTAGACTCTGCACCCAAACCACCCCCCACACCCAGCACCAGGCACCTGACCCCACACCACCGTGAGGAAGTTACGAGGATGAAAGCAGACCAGGGAGGACCCGAGTGGCGAGCACAAGGCACCAACTGGCAGGCACGAGGTGGGCAGCCCTGGCCGTGGCGCCCAAAGGCTGGCAGCTCTGCGTGGGGCTGAGAGAGATCTCAAAGGTCTCCTCACAGGAAGACAACGGTCACTAACTGTGCCATCATCTCTCTATATAAAAGGCTAATATGCAAAGTGTCCCCTCTGGAGTTTGACCAGGAGTTCAATCGCTTGCTATGACATGTGCTGACCACCAAGGGGCAGCGCGGAATGAAGGAAGGCCGCAGCCAGCAGCCAGCAGCCAGCAGCAGGGGAAGGAAGGCCCCCATAAGCCCTGATTGCTGGCCAGGCCTAGGGACCCTACCTGTGCACAAATTTCATGCACCGGGCCTCTAGTTTCTCAATACAAAGCAGGTCCAGTCACACACCCTGTCCTGACCATGTTCCTGTCAGTTACATCTCAGGACACTGCAAACCCAGAGACCAGGAGGGCTGAACAGCAACCTGAACCGAGAGGCGCAGGCAGCTGGAGGGGAGAGCTCCCCCTGGGGAGCTCAGGAGGAAAGCGCCTGCCAGACAGCAAGCACCTGGGGGTCTAGAACTTCTCAGGTTGCCAGGAAAGCTCACTATTTTTGACAAGAAAAATAAAAGGCAGCGAGAAACTGCAGGAAACCAAAAACCTAGACGCAGGGCATTGCACGTGGCAGTGTGAGGACAGGAAGCAGCGTGAGCCTCTGCATGGTGGGCTCCCCGCGGCTCCTCGGCTTTGGGGACTTGCCGAAGGCAGGCAGAGCCCAGGAGCACCCGGGCAGGAAGCCTCGGCTAGAAGCGCGGGGCGCTGCCACATCTCACCCGCCTCACCCTCCGCCCTGTAGCCCGTCCAGGTGGGCCTGGCAGCCCCAAGGGAGTGGGGGAGGGAGGCAGGGATGGGGGGGTAAACGGAGCTCCACCAAAGCTCATTACACGCCCGGGGACCCCACTCGCCAGGCTGCTTCCGACCAGACTCAGAAAGCTCCCCGCAGGCCCGGACTGGGAACAGGTCTGTGCTGAAGGTGGGAGGGACCGCAGAGGTTCATGCTGATGGCGACGCACAACCCGCCAGAGGCCCCGGGGAACCTGCCGTGATGGCGAGCGGTCCGGCCGGTCCAGACAGGGCAGACAGCCCTGTGGCTGTACACGTGCTAGACCCCGAACAGCCGTCTTATGTATTTAAAAACGTTCTACGCAGGAGTGCAGCCTGCAGCCGCTCCATCAGGAGCTCCCCAGCAGGCCTTCCCATGCTTCTGAGGCAGCCTAAGAGGGGAACCCCACGCGACACCATGAGCTTTCCAAGAGCTTTTGGCACAAACTCCAGCAGCACTTCGGGCAGGGGCTGAGCCTCACAGGCAGGGCACGCCCAGAGGCCGGTGCGATTCCGGAAGTGCCCAGGGCATGGAGGGCGGCAGCACAGCGTGAGCCAGGGCCGCAGGGCCTCGCCGGTCGGCAGGACCCTCGAGAGGAAGGAGAGCGCTGGGAGAGGGACCCGCTGCACGTCAGTGTGGCCCAGGCTGGAAGGGTGGCTGGGCGTGGCCTAGGCTGCACCTCTGTGAGTTTTCTCACCTGCAAACGAGATTTTACACGAAAACGCTCTGGAGGTCAGCTGTCCAGCATCATACCCTAGGATGTGCAAAATGCCTGCTTGGTAACCACCGGCTGACATCGCGGTCGCCATGGCTACCCTGAGGAAGGCAAGCAGAGTGGACAAAGCGAGACCTGCCACGTCTCTAAGGCTTGAGACCCGAGCTTCGTCTGGAGAAGTTTCCTTCAGACTCACCAGGACAAACAAACAACGGAAGGGCTGCCTGTGAGCAGGACACCCGCCCCGCACGCCTCCGCCCTCGGGCAGGCCCCTGCCACAGAGACCAGTGGGCAGAGGAGGCAAGCTTCTCGCCTGTGGCTCCTGCAGCTGCTGGAGAAGGGGACCAGGACCCCACACTCAGGGCCCCACCTCCCCCTGCACCCTGTGCTGCTCCCCCAACCCCACGCGCTGCTGTAGTCACACCACCATCAGGATGGCACCTGGTAGGTGCCAGGGACAAAGACCAAAAATACACACTGCTGACGGGTCGCTGCGGAGGCCCCTGGGAACGGCTGCGCGGCCCCGAAGGAAGTGACAGCCCCAAGAAACCCTGAGGTCAGCAAACCAGAGCTGCACTCAGCGCGCCGGGCTCTCAGCGACCAACACTCAGGTCACCGAGAAACGGAGACGAGAATTGTTAAAAGGAGGTCACAGCATAATGAGAATGCCGTGGAAAAACACCACGGGGGAAGGAAATGCAAACTGTAGAGATGAAGGGAGGCGAGTGTAAATTAAGTCCGTGGTGTCACAAAAACGCCTCCACTGCATAAGTCCCGGTGCCACCCACACAGGTCGGCCACACCTCCAGCCTGAGCAGCGCGGCGCCCTCCCGCGCCCAACGGCCAGGGCGGCTGGGACGGGGCCTGAGCAAAACGCCGCCCGCCTGTCCCCCACAGCCCGGGGCCACCTGTCCCTCCGGCGCCCAACGGCCAGGGCGGCTGGGACGGGGACCTGAGCAAAACGCCGCACACCTGTCCCCCACAGCCCGGGGCCACCTGTCCCTCTCGAGCCCGCTGCTCAGCCCGGCCACGCTCTCCGCACTGGGAAGCGGCCTTGCCTGCCTTGTTTTCTGTGGAGCCCAAATGCCATCATGACACGGGAGACGGCAGCTCAGGTGCATCCACCCAGCACAGGGAGGCTGGGGCGAGGGGTCCCACACCTGGCTGGCGTGGCTGAGGTGGGGTGGGTGCTGGGGACACCTGTGCCCGAGCGGAGCGGCTGGGAGAGCCGCTTACCTGCCTGCCCTTCACCACGTGCTTGGGCACCGGCACCTTGAGCTCCAGGTCGGTGTAGTCCTGGGACCAGGTGTAGTTCTCCCGCACGGCTCCGTTGTAGCTGTCGGGGTTTCTCTGGAACTGCTCCTGTCTCCTGAGGAAGAACCACAAGTCAGATGCCAGCACAGCCACAGCCCCTCACACCACAACAGGCGTGGCTCCAGCCTCCTGGGTAATGCTGCTACCTGTGAGTTCCTTTTTAAAATCCAACATCAGTCGTTGTACCTACACCCGGCACCACGGTTCAGCATTGCCGCCAGCCCTCCCCAGCGAGGTCCTCACCCACAGGACCAGGCCCGGCAGCCAGAGCCGTCCGGACCCCAGAGCAAGAACCTCATTCAGACAAAGAGGGTCCCTTACAGGCTGCTGCTGGCCCAGATGGACAATGCGAGCACCCAGAGCAGTGTCCACAGTGCCCGGAGCACAGGCGTGTTCACACCCTGAGGTCATAAAACAAAACCATGGCTCACTGCCGGCCAGCGGCGTGGCTCAGGGCCGAGCGTCAACCTGTGAACCAGAGGTCAGGGTTTATTCCTGTCAAGGGCACGTGCCCAGGTTTTGTGCTCGATCCCCAGTGTGGGGTGTGCGGGAGGCAGCCCATCAATGATTCTCCCTCATCATTGATGCCTCTCTCTCTCTTCCTCTTGCTTCCTCTCTGAAATTAAAAAAAAAAATTTTAAATAGGGAAAAAGGATTAGACTTATCACTACAATCAAATGTCCCCAGTCCTGCCCTGGTCCGTTGCTCATTGGTTAGAGTGCCCGCGGACTGAAGGGTCACTAGTTCAATTCCGGTCAAGGGCACGTGTGGGAGGCAACCAATCGATGTGTCTCTCACATTGATGCTTCTTTCTCTCTCCCCTTCCCTTCCACTCTCTCTAAAAATCAATGGAAAAAAATACCCTCGTGAGGATTAACAAAAACAAAAAAACAAGAAAAAACTAAGTGATTCTATACCTGAAATAAAGGAGGCAGAGTACCTGGGATCTCATGTAACGTGCCCGTGTGCTCGCTGCTCTGACCACCAATCAGACGCTCCGCCAACGTGAACACATCGGTGTTTACTATGAACTCCCCAACCGACTAAAAATGAGACCTGGTTTCCTTACGTCATGTTAATTATTTTAACAAGGGAAAGAGGCACTCCAATTTTTTACAATTATGTAAAAGTGAGATTTACATTTAAAACAACAAGTAGGTCACCTGTTCCATAAATATAACCATTGAAAAATGCGGAATTTAGTCTGTTAACTCCATTCTCTACTCCTAGTCATCCAAAATGAGGAAACTATTCCAATCACCAGACGACTTCCGAAGGGAGCAGTACCGAGACGGAGAAAACCACACTCCAACCTCCTGGGGAGCGGGAGGGGGACCACGGCCCCGGCGGAAGCAGAGCCTGGAGACAGCCTAATGGTGGTCACGTCGAGATGCGGACACGCACCACCCACTCAGCAGGCACAGGCCAGACGCCGCAGCCACGACCCAGCTCTCGTCCCTGTCCACCCCCCACCCAACCCCCGCAGCCAGCTACTGCCCCGAGGGGCGTCCAATGTGCCCACAAGGTGACTCACCCCAGTTTTCAGCTGGCCTCCGATTGAACCTCAAAGTCACAGCCCTGAGTTTCTACCAATCCTGACAGCCCCACCCAGTCCTGTCAGGACCCCACTGTCACTCTGAAACCCCCACTTTACATCCAACTTCCAACTCACAAGTTCTGGCCTCACGCCCCCTGGGAGGCTGTCAGCTTGGGTGACACCGTCCTCGAGGTGAGCGACTGTCTCACCAGCCGGGCCCACGGTGGTTTGGGGATGACACGGGACACAGGCCACAGCGGGGTGGCTCGCGCCCACCCCGCCTGCTCCTGACACTGGCATCAGACACCGAAATGTCCCTTTTAAGGGAGTCCAAGTCCTGCTGCAGGTGACCAGGGTTTGATGAGTAAAAGCTCAGCATCCAAGGAGACGCAGAAACCGGCAAAGTCGGAAAGGAGGCGGCTAGGAGGCGAAGGGCTGGGGGGCCTCCCCAGGCCCAGGCAGAGAAGGTGGTGGAGGGTTAGGGCTGACGGGCGAGCCTGGGCCACCTCTGTCCTGGCCACAAACCACTGGCCCATGACCCAGCCGCTGATGGTCTGCAGCCGACCGGGGATGGGTGTGCCCAGGCCTGGGAGGAGGAGCCGGCACTGCCTGCACCAGGTGCCCCGCCAGTGAGTGAGGCGGCGCCAGAAAGGAGGCACCTGTCAGGAGTGTGGCCAGGAGCGAGGCCAGCTCTGCGGGAGGTGGCATGGCGAGGGGACCAGGGAGCCGGGGAGCCAGGGACCCAGAGGCTGGGCGAGGGGGAAAAGGCGACTCTACCAGCAGGTTTGGTCCAGGAAGGAACAGCCTGGTCCTAAGGTGAGAAGCTGACCTCCTCAAAGGGGTGGGTGCTACCATGACGCCTGCCCCGTTCCACATGGAGGCGTGAGCGAGCCCTTCCTCACAGCACAATCCCCGCCCAGAGAGGGCGGGAACAGCCCCCTGTGCCAATGCTAGCAGTGGGCACCCCTGAGAAGAAACAAAATGTTTACTAAGCCTCTCCCCACTAGACACTTAGTTGCTACAAAGGAGAAACAGTAACTTGTCAGCCACAGGAAACATCATAGAAAACCACCCTGTCCAGGGACAGCTGCAAGGAGAAGTCCGACTGACAAGATGTGGCCCCGTGCAGGGAGGAGGAGTGGCCCTGTGCAGGGAGGAGTGGTATCGTGCAGGGAGGAGGTGGTCCCATGCAGGGACGAGGCCACACCTGGCCCAGGTGGCTGCAGCAGGACCTGACGCAGGAACGCCGGGAGTGGGTGCATGGGAAGTCTCTGTATGATTTCTTCAACGTTTTGGGGCACCTGGATGATCTAAAAGTGGAAAGTGTCTTAAAGACGCACAATAAACAGACCTGGGAACTCGGCACCACTGCCTTGGGGCTCACCACGTGGCTCCCAGCCTCTGACGCCTCAGCCCAAGCTGAGCTGCGGCCGCGGGACCAAGAGATGCGGCTGTGGTTAAGGTTCTAAATGTGAAACATGCACCGTTTACTTCTAAATGCTGTTGTCACTAAAACACGACAATAAGTACCAAACAGCCTGCATTCTCAGAGAATCTAAGGAAACCGCCGGAGTCACGGCTGGAAACCCCACAACACGCAGACTGAATAAAACCACAACCTACAGGGCAACACAGGCTGAATACAGAAGGCTCAACGCAGACACGTCAATTCTCTGATTCGAACCATGAATTTGACGTCGTCCCAAAGAAAATTTCAACAGATTTTCTCATAGAAAATTTAATTTCCAAAAAAAGCCGGGGGGGGGGGGTGCAGGTCTAGTCCTCCAGCTGTAAATGCATTTCAGTCAAGAATGGCCAACATGGAGACAGACAGGAACAGAGAGAGGAAAAGAGAAAATACAGAGTCACCTGCACTGCCAGTCACAGTCCAGCACACACACAGGGCGTGGCGTTTCCCACAAAGCCAACGAGATGAAAGCTAACAGCGGCCAAGGGGCCAGGGCACTCGGCCTGGCTGCCACCCACCAGATGGCCCAGCCTGGCCCTGTGACGCAGGAGGCCGTCCGGGAACCCGTCCAGCAGATGTCCATGCGCCCGTTCCAGCAGCACGGCAGCACCCTCACAGAGGAGCACCGCGGTGACGGCCAGGCCAGAAACAACCTAATCACAGGGGACTCGGGGTGACGTGCGGCCACGGGGGATGCTCTGAGGGCAAAAGGTCCTGCTTCTGTCAGCGTCCCCTCGCGCGGGCGCGCCCAGGCCCTCCCAAGACCTCCCTCAGGGCAGGCCAGGCGTCCGCTGGGACAGCCCCGTGAATACTGGGCTTATCGGGCGGGTTCCCAACTGTGACAGGGGCAGGGGCAGGGCCAGTGCCGCGGGGAAAGGCCAGCCACGCCCACCACACGCTGGCAGCAGGAGACAGGTCCCTGCTACTGCTTGTCCCCCATGGACTAGACAGAGTCCACACACAGCAATCACGTGACCGGAAAACATGGGCCAACGTGAAAAATGTTATGAAACACAAGTTTACAAAAGAAAACATGACCCACGGTTGCCTTTAGGGAGAACTCGCTCTCATCACACACTCTTGTAACTTCTTTTTTATTGTTAATCTTCACCCGAGGCTGTTTTTCTATTGATTTTTAAAGAGCGTGGGAGAGAGGGAGGAAGAGAGGACAAGAGGGGGAGAGAGGGAGGGAAACATGGCTGTGGCAGAGACATCAACTGGTTGCCTCCCATGTGCATCACGACTGGGGCAGGGGATCAGACCTGCAACCCAGGAAAGTGGCCGACCGGGAATCGAACCCACGGGCCCTCGGTGCATGGGCTGTCGCTCTAACCACTGAGCACACACACACTTGTAACTTTCAAAAACATTTACCCTAAGTCCCCAGCGAGCTCACCACATCACAGGCCAGCAAAACGCAGACTGTATAAACTCTATGGGCCAACACTTGCTTTTTTAAACAAATGAATTTTGAGGGAATAAAAGAATAGATGGTCAACTACAAGCAATGTGTAGCTGGGGCCTTATTTGCACGTTTACACACACTGTCATCACTGTTACGTAAATTGGGACATTACCAGAAAACCAGGCACTGAAACACTGGCGGGTGGCGGAGGGCAGGGCGGCAGGGGCTGGCGTGGGTGCGCGGGCCGGTGCGTTCTTCCGGCTCTGCCGTCTGATTGGAGTCTACGAAAACATCCTCGGCGGGTGCACGCTGCTGCCCACGGGAGAGGCCAGCTGGCCTGAGGCCTTCTTGGTGTGACAGGAAAGCACACGGGGAGCTGGCCGTCTAGTGCTGAGCAGGCTCTCTGCGCTGGGAGCTGCTCTCCTAACACAGGGCGCACCCCCTGACTGTCCCGCCCGCACCCCCCCCCCCCGTTCCGCCCGCACCCCCTGTCCCGCCTGTGCCCGCGCCCAGGACCCTGCCCCTCGCCCAGGACCCTGCCCGCGCCCAGGACCCTGCCCCGCACCCCCGTCCCGCCCGCGCCCAGGACCCTGCCCCGCGCCCAGGACCCTGCCCCGCGCCCAGGACCCTGCCCCGTGCCCAGGACCCTGCCCCGCGCCCAGGACCCTGCCCCGCGCCCACACGCAGGCCCCACCCTCACATGGCGCCACACGAGGACGACACCCTTGTACGTGTCAACTTCTCCATCTGCAAAAGCAGGCAGTTCGGGTGCTCACCCTGAAACACACACTTCTTAGGGGAAGGACTGCCGCTGGTCCTCACACTGTCCTCTCCCACGGCTCCCTGAGCGCCCACGAGCTCGGGCAGCAGCTCTCCCTGCCTCACCCTCACATGGCGCCACACGAGGACGACACCCTTGTACGTGTCAACTTCTCCATCTGCAAAAGCAGGCAGTTCGGGTGCTCACCCTGAAACACACACTTCTTAGGGGAAGGACTGCCGCTGGTCCTCACACTGTCCTCTCCCACGGCTCCCTGAGCGCCCACGAGCTCGGGCAGCAGCTCTCCCTGCCTCACAGCTCCGGTCTCCGCAGCTCCATGCACATCAGTGCTGTCAGACACCCAGGCAACCTCTGCTGGGGGAAGCGAACAGCTACATGCTAATAGTGAATTCCAAATAAAAACAAAAATGCAGGCTGGCAGGTATGGCTCAGTGGTTGAGCATCAACCTATGAACCAGGAGTTCACGGTTTGATTCCTGGGCAGGGCACATACCCAGGCTACAGTAGGGGACAAGCAGGATCCTCAGTAGGGGACAAGCAGGAGGCAGCCAATCAGTGATTCTCTCTCATGATTGATGTTTCTCTCTCCCTCTCCATTCCTCTCTGAAAGCAATGATAATGTTAAAAATGTTAAGCTCCTAAACCAATCATAAAAGGCACTTCACACACGGCTCAGAATTACCTCCAGCTGAGAACAGATGGCGAGGAGACACGTGCCGAGGGGGCGGGGCAGCGGGAGGAGGAGCTGGAAGGCTCTGCTGAGAGCTGGGCCTGGGCGCCTGAGGGCGTGAGCAGGGCCCGTGCTGGGAGGAGGCGTGAGGAAACCTGAGCTCCTCTTGCACACTGTGCCTCTCCAGGGGCCCCGGGGACCTGCCACGTGGACATGAAGACACGAAGACACGAGCAGCCTCCTGACCAGCCTGTCGGCCAGGCCTCAGCCGGCAGCCATCACACGCGCTGTGGCCTGCTCCCGGGCGGGCGGAGGGACAGCCTGGGAGTGTGCACACCATGCACATCACAGTGCAAAGCACCCCTCAGGCAGCCCAGCTCCCAGGCAGTCATTTCCTTTCTTTCATCTTCTTTGTTAGAGAATTCTGTTTCTGATCTATAAAGGCAAAGCCAGAGGTGGCCCAGCCTGTGTAGATTTCCATCGCATCCCAGCACCAGCTGCAGCGACACCTGCCGGCCGAGCCGTGAACTGCAAGACGACACAGCCGCGGACCGGACGGGCAGCGGGCACGGGCAGCTCTGAGAGGCGCCTGGCTGTCCCTCTCCTTCTGCCCTCGGCACAGCACCCACCATCCTCTGAGCACAGGCACGGCCCGGGCAGTTCCAGCAGGACCCTGGGCATCACCCGTCACAATGTCCTCACCGCGACAACGTGGAGCTGGGAGCCGGGCAGAGCCCCGCACTTTCTCAGGTGCCCGCCCTCTGGTGTGTCCAGGACACACGTGCCCAGACCCCCTCTAAGGAACAAACTGGGCCCTGTAAGCCCTGGGCAGGGCTGGGGCGTAGCTCAAATTAAAATTTCCCTCCAATAGCTCCTAAACCACCCCAAGTGCCACATGCGTGGTTCACACGTACAAGAGAGACCTGCGGTCGGCTGGGCCTGGAGGGACAGACGGGCAGAGAGGCCAGAGCTGGGTGGGCAGAGTGTCCTGTCTGTCGATGGCCCTTATGGGACCGCACTTGTCAGTCACGAACATTCCAACAGTGAACTCTCGTGTAAAGTGTACACAGTGAAGACGGCTTATCCTAAAAACATACGTAAAATACAGATGCACACGCTTTTATTCTCTTACTGAGTTTCCCCGCAGGGCCTCTGCTGAATTTGTTTAAATTAAACAAGCCTGTGACGGGACAGTAGGACGAGATGAGTGGCCGCTGCCCATGACTAGCACTGGCAGAGCCTCCAGCAGTGGGCGGCCGACCGAAGCCAGTGGAAGCCAGCGTCTCAGACCCGGTTCCAGGGAACTGGCTTTTGGACAGGGTGGCGGACGGAGCTTGTGTGTGGTCATCAGAAGAGTAACTGCCTTAATTCCCAACCCAAGTTTACAGGGTGCAGACCCTGGGCACTGACGGGGGACCTGGCACCACCTGGGGAGAGCAGGACAGGCTGCTTCCACGCCCATTTTCCGACCCAGGTGGGACTCGGAGACATGGCCGCCACTTCCTGCGATGTTCACGGAAAACCCATGAGCTCCTGAGGGCTGAGGCCGTGCCTAGGGCGCTGGTATGTGCTCCCCTGCGGTTTCCCCCAACAAGCTGGGGCCTCACCAACAGCTCAGGCCGCCCAGGACACAGCGCTGGCCCAAGAACAGAAGAGCGGTCTCTACAAAACCACCACAACCAGGCAGCCATTCTCGCGGCTACTCAGAATCAAAACCAAACCCCCTTTTCAAAAAGGTTTTAGAAGTTATAAAATACAAAAATAGTAAAACAAAATGTAAGCTCGTTGCAAAAAAATTAGAACACATAAGGGACAAAGATGACAATGAAAAACAATTCCACCATTAATAATGTTTCCTTCCATGCCTTCCCTCTGTATAATTTTGTTTTCCAAATTTGTTGTTAGTTTGAAGCCTGCTTTTCTCACGTGATATTCTATCATGAGAATATCTGTAAGTCAGGGTTGAACCAAAGAAGCAGAACCAGAAGAAATATGTTAAGAGATTTACTAGAAGAAATGGGCTTTGGTGCCTGTGGGGCAGCGAGGCCAGTCCAAACCCCTACAGACCACTATGGAGGCCCCGAAACAGGCTGAGCTGCTGTCCCAGGGGACCCGCCCCACCTTTCCGGGGCTGACCGCCCAGGAGAGCCTCCCTCCCTGAGGCCACAGCACCACCCTGAGCCCCCGATGGTGCTCGCTGAGGGACACAAACTGCCACCCCAACACCACGTCTGCGCTCCTGACACCGTGCGGATGTGCTTAGCGTCCAGCTCTGTCCCTCTGGCTGACACAAGTGATGCTGGAATAAACGAAATGGGACGGAAGTAACTGGACATCCCGTCTTCACTCTCCTCTCTTCAGGGACAGGCTTCCGGGAAAGGGGAGCCCCAGGGAGCCAGCAAGGTCCCCGGGGCCACCAACAGCAGGACACGCTGCACACCTGAAGGTTCAGGAGAGCCCCCGAGGCCGCGTCTCAGAAGAGGGAGCACCAGCCCAGAACCGCGGGGCTCCAGATGCCCAGCAGGCTCACCAGCGAGCCCGGAGAGGCGCCGTCGCTGCCCGCAGGAACAACACTCCACAGCCCGCGAAGGAAACCCAGACGCAACAAGGCATTCACAACCCCCCGCATCCAACATACAGTTACAGGCGTGGGAAGAACAGGAAAACGCGGCCCAAACCAGGAGGCCAGTCAGTCAACAGACACAGCCAAGAAGTGACAGACGACGGCGACCTTCACCAGCCGCTACAGACACACTAAACAACTTAGAGCAAAGCCGCACGAGCAGAAGT
Source organism: Myotis pilosus (assembly GCA_036010255.1). NCBI lineage: Eukaryota > Metazoa > Chordata > Mammalia > Chiroptera > Vespertilionidae > Myotis > Myotis pilosus. Next base: position 263,702 of record JASKON010000011.1, read on the forward strand.
CAAACCCTAAAAAAGGGTCCAAGGGAATTTGCAGAAAGCACGCCTCCTGCTGTCGACAGTGTGTGGGTGAGCTGAGGTCGGACCCCAGCAGGGGAAGAACGTCTGAGGACAGGACCTCGGAGAAGAGACAACGGAGAAAGCCTGGGGTTCAGGGCTCCGAAATCCCCTGCAGCATAAACACAAGGAACCCCCAGCGCCCGGAGCTCAGACTGCAGCGAACGAGGAAGGGAACCACCAGAGCCGGGGACACGGGTCCAGACAGGGACCATGGCACTCTCCCCCCTCAGAGACCCCGCGAGCACGAGGAAGGGAACCACCAGAGCCGGGGACACGGGTCCAGACAGGGCCATCGGCACTCTCCCCCCTCAGAGACCCCGCGAGCACGAGGAAGACAGAACGACACTCTTTCTTCTAATGTGCTTTTATTGATTTCAGAGAGAGGAAGGGAGCGGGGGAGGGAAAGAGAAACAGCGATGAGAAAGAGGCATCGACGGGCTGCTTCCTGTGCACACACTGACCCGGGGTCAAACCCACACCCGGGTCTGAGTCCTGCCCGGGAACCGCACCGGCAACCTCTCAGAGCACAGGACGCCGCCCAGCCAGCTGAGACCACCGGCCAGGGCTGGGACACGTCTATTTTTTAAAAGGCTCCATTCAATATGCAACAAGAAACATCCCCAGCAATGAGGACCCGACAGGCAGCTTTGGGACCAACGCAGGGGGAGGCTCCTCCCAGCCGCCTGCACAGGAGCTGCATCTGAGACGAGCCAAGAAGTGACAGACGACGGCGACCTTCACCAGCCGCTACAGACACACTAAACAACTTAGAGCAAAGCCGCACGAGCAGATCCCTGTCCTGTGCCGACCCCTCCAGGCCCTCCTTCTCTGCTGGAGTCCGACGTGCACGCCCAGCCCCTCCCGCGCCTCCAGCCGAGGCCGACACCGGCTGCCTGAGCCTCCTCTGGTGCTGCCCGTCCACCTTCAGTGTCACATCACCGCCTCCAGGGCTGCCTCACTAACAGCTGCGCTCAGAACAGCCTGAGGCGGGTGCAGCAGCAGGAGAGCAGGAGGGACGCTGCGGCTGAGGCAGAGGAAGGGCTCCCCTGGTCAGGACAGGGCAGGGACGAATTTCCCAAACACCGCACCAGGAGCACAGGCAGGCATCCCACCAGGGGCAGAGGCGCGTGACCAGCTCACAGACCAGGACTCAACCCTGAGGAGCAGCGAGGGCACAGCCTCCACTCACTGACACACCAAGGGGACTCTGGTGCACGGCCCCTATACTGACAGGCCCTTCAGGTACCGTGAGGCCGAGGACCGTGGCGCATGTCCCGCCATGTCCAGCAGGGAGGGACACCACCAGGACTGCCGGAGCCCACAGACCCTCAGCCTTCATGGCTGAGTGACCCGCACACTCGGCCTGACCTCACCAGGGACAGAGGGAGGAAGGCGGCAGCCACGGGCCCCGTTTGTGTAAGCAAAGTACTGTCACTAGACCTGCAAACATGAGGAGCTAAATAAGTGCTGGCAGGGCGCTGTCACCCAGTGAGAACCACTCCCACAAACTCCCCACCCCCACCCCCGTGTCCAACGAAAAAGGGCTTACCTGGGAAGAGGTGGTGGTTCCCTCGGGGTCTGAGCAGCACCCGTGTCCAAGGCCGGTGGCTCTGCAGCCTCCCGGGAGCCGGGGGCCACCTTCTGCACATCACGCAGCTGGCCCTGAGGCTCCGCAGGCCCGCCCGAGGCCACAGCCGCGTCTGTGGTGTTGACCTCCACCTCCAGCTCTGGGGCAGGGACAGGCGCCTGCTCCCCCGAGGCTGCAGCTTCTGCCTCCGCAGCCTCCGCTTCCTTCCTCCTCATCTTCTCCTCCAGCTCCTTCCTCCTCTTTTCATCGTCCTGGCGAGCCATGCGGTCAAAGTTCTGGAACACCTGGAAGCAAACGTGACCCAGCAATGAGCGGAAGAGACGTGGCAACGTCCAGGAGAGAGAGGCAGCACCCACAGCCGTTCCCGCTGGGGGACAGATCGCACTGGACTCGACCGAGCAGCTAGGGGCCTCTCCACGGGGAGTTCCCAGCCCTCAGACGTGCAGCCCGACAAGCCGAGGCCGCGGAGCCCAGCCCAGCTCTCGGCCCACCTGCCCTCACTCGCACCTGCTGCCAGCAACACAGACAACACGCTGCCCAGGGGCTGCTCGAGGCGTGGGCACCAGCAACCCCACTGCAGAGCGGAGGGGGATCCAGCTGGCCTTTGCTCCCCAGAGCAGCCGAGGCTCCCTGCACAGGCTTGGGAAAGCTTGGAAATTCACTCAACAAACCCTGTGCCCTGCCTGCCATGGGCAAGAGCACCCCCACGGACAGCTCCCCAGAACTCAGCACGTGGGCGAGCCAGCTGGTGTCCTCTGCCAGTCACAGCAGGGAGTGCAGCCAGCACAGACCAGACCACACCGACAGCGGGCAGGACAGGCTGGGCTACACCCTGTGTGTCAGACTGAGGACTAGATCCCCCTTCTTATGAGAGAAACCTGAAGACTTCCTGGGAGGAGGGGCCTGACACAGACCTTCAACCAAAGGCACACCTTCCGCAGGAACCACACGTCCAGGGGCAGGGCCACCATTCCGCTCCTGGAAAGTGGGGGCAGCCTCACCACCCCCAGCAGCCATGCCCCCCAGTATTTACCCAGAGGAGCTCAACACACAAGCCCACACAGAAATGTGCACAGGGCAACTTCATTCTTATTTGTCGAACTCAAACTAACCTTCAGTAGTGACGGGCACACATGGACTATGACTCCTCAACACGATGAAGACATGATCACGCCAGGAAGAGACATGGAGGACCCTTACGTGCATATTAAGTGAAAGACAATGGTCCGAAAGGCTACATCCTGTATGATTTCAACTCTTATCACCTCTGGAAAAGGCAAAACCACAGAGACAGGAAAAAGTCCCATGGCGGCCGGACGGTTGGGAGGAGGGAGGAGCAGGTGGCGCAGGGATTTTCAGGGCAGGACCCGACTCTGTGTGATGGCCGTGGTGGGGGGTACGTGTCATTGCATCTGTCCAACCCGGAGCGTGCAATCCCCAATGTACACTGTGGGCTCCGGCAATGGTGCCGTGGGCACAGGTTTATCGGTGTAATAGATGCTGCGACTCCGGGGCAATGGGGAGGCTGGACATGTGGGTGCAGGCAGTTATGTGGGACTGCTGTCCAACTATGCTGTGAACCTAAAAATTCTCTACAAGCCGAAACCGGTTTGGCTCAGTGGATAGAGCGTCGGCCTGCGGACTGAAAGGTCCCGGGTTCGATTCCGGTCAGGGGCATGTACCTGGGTTGCGGGCACATCAGTAGGGGACGTGCAGGAGGCGGCTGGTCGATGTTTCTCTCTCATCAATGTTTCTGACTCTCTATCTCCCTACCTCTCTGTAAAAAAATCAATAAAAAAAATATTAAAAAAAAATTCTCTACAAAATGTCTCAATAAAATAAAAGATAAAAATTTTAAAAAGTGGGTAGGAGTCAGTCTCCGAAGGACTAGAATGCAGACAGAACTAAAGAAGGCGCTGAACTGTGCCAATCTGTACAAACATTCTCTCCAGACCCCGGAGAACGCTGAGGAGGCAGGGGCTCCGAGGGGGAGGGCTCGCCCAGGCCTGCCAGTGGCAGAGGGAGGATCATTCGGTAGCACCGAGCACTGACAGACGTGGCAGCAGAAAACACAGTCCAGAACCTGGAGACAACACCCGCCTCCCCTCCCCGCTGCACCCACGGCCGCCACTCGTTCTAGAACCACAGGACTGTGGGGCTGGAAGGGCCCCTGTGACCTCCAGCCACCTCCTCCCTGATGGGGGTGACTGGCCAGAACCCCCGGAGCTGGGAGGGACGGTGGGTGCTGGGAGCCGGTCCATCCTTGCTGTTTCAAGGGACCTGGCATATATGGCATACTGTTCTTAATATGTTTGCTCACCTTCTTGGCACTATGTGTTTTAACCAAGGTCACCTCTCCGAGAAAGGTTGTTTCCCCAGGTAGGGATTTTCCCCTAAAGTTAGGGAGGGAATAAAACCTCTTAACTAAGTGCCAGGCGGGTAATTAATCACTTTAACTACGAACAATCATGCTTAAGCTACATAATCTTTACTCCCTAGAATGGAGTAAGAAACGCCCTAACCTTTGGAATAGAGATTGATAGGATTGGAATCAACTGGTATAAATACAGATGTAACAAGACAACAGGAGACAGAACTTAGAAGACAGAACCTACACAGAACCTAGAGACAGAAGAACTTCGCTGGAGAGAACATGGCAAAAGATCCTGGACAGAACCTGGCTACAGAACTTGGTTGGAGAACCTAGACAGAACCTGGCTGAAGAACCTGGCTACAGAACCTGGCTGGAGAACCTAAACCGAACCTGGCTGGAGAACCTAGCGAGAGAACATGGCTACAGAACCTGGCTGGAGAACCTGGAGAACCTGGCTGGAGAACCTAGCGAGAGAACATGGCTCCAGAACCTGGCTGGAGAACCTGGAGAACCTGGCTGGAGAACCTAAACTGAACCTGGCTGGAGAACCTAGCGAGAGAACATGGCTACAGAACCTGGCTGGAGAACCTGGAGAACCTGGCTGGAGAACCTAGCAAGAGAACATGGACACAGAACTTGGCTGGAGATTGTGGCTAGAGATCCTGGCAAGGCTGCTGATCAACTGAACGCTGTCTCCGTGTCATTCCTTCTTCACCGACTCCGTCTACACCTTTGGGGAACCCCTGGACCTGCTGGGGCTGGACCCCAGCAGGTGGGAGTGGCTCCCTGACCCTCCTTGGCAGCTTCTATGCAGGCTGGTCAGACTCTGGACAGACAGAGTATCTGAAATGAATGGAATGGCATGCTGACCTAGTTTTTCTTAACCAGTTAACTGCCACGCATCGCGCCCAAAACGGAAACCATCCCCACACACCACGATATTTTGAATTTAATTGGAAAAATCAATTTGCAATGAATATTATAAAAATAAATATATTACAATTCAGGTGTTCTTGAATATTTTCAGCTGAAAACTCTCATGAAAAATGATTTTAAAGTTGGTGAGAGCTGCCACATAGGAAAACATTTTTTTGCAGACGCGCGTGGCGTGTGGGGAAGGTCTGCGCTTGCGTCTAGACCAGCGGTTCTCAACCTGTGGGTCGCGACCCCTTTGGCGGTCAAACAACCCTTTCACAGGGGTCGCCTAAGACCATCCTGCATATCAGATATTTACATGACAATTCATAACAGTAGCCACATTACAGTTATGAAGTAGCAACGAAAATAATTTTAGGGTTGGGTCAAAACATGAGGAACTGTATTAAAGGGCCAGAAGGTTGAGAACCACTGGCAGACACTTGTGGTGGACAATGGTTTAAAACCACTGAGCTACGTGGAAAGGAGCTTGCCTCTCCCAGGGGGGTCCTTCAAGCTGCACACCAGGCTGTGGTCCTCAGAATTCGGGGGAAAGTGTGAGAAGCTCTACACCAGCCCGAGCACGAGGGAAGCTCTCGAGTTCCAGTCCTCCACCCCGACCCTCTGGGCCTGTGAAGAGACAGGCCTCCAGCATCCCACCTGCAGGGCAGCACCCTCAGGAAGGGCAGACGAGGTGACCCCGCTGAGAGGGGACACTGTACAGCACCTTTTATTGGTTATAACGTGCAGCTGACAGACAAGATGAACTCCAGGTACCGCAGTGACCCGACCTCTGTATACCTCACAGTGATCCCACGGCTCTGGGGTGGGCAGCCCGTCACCATATAAAGCCATCACAATGCCGGTGACTATGTTCCTATGCTGGCAGCCACCCACCACCTGCCTGTGCGCTGACCCAGTATCTCCACGCCGTGCCCCGAACGCCTGCCCATGCTGACCGCTGGTTAAAGGACAGCTCCCAGGTTCACCCGGGTCTTCCCAGACAACTGCCGGGAGTGCTGGCTGTTCAGGCTCCTGGGCAATTGTCCCTCCAACCATCTGCTGAAACTGCCCCTGGTGTTGGTAAGGCTCACCCGTCCACGCCCTCCCACTCTACAGCCTCTGCTTCTCCCCTCCCTCCCCTGCTCATGCCCCAAGGGCTGCCCTCCACCTTCAGCTCTTCTCTCCTCAAATTGCTCCAGTTCCTGTCTCCTGCAAGATCCAATCCTTCGATCCCATCAGCCTGTAGGCAGGGGCTTCTGTCTGCAATCTCAAATCCGACTTGTCTAACACTGGCCCTTTCCCCTAAACTCAAACGACAGTACAGTTAATGCACTGTCATTAATCCAGGCGCCCAAGTCTGGACCCCAGGTCATCTGCTTCATCTGTCCCCTCCCTCTGCCTGGAAGGGTACATGGAACATAGTAGGTTCTTTATACACTGACACCAGACAAACGAGTTACCTGTCAGTTCATCGGCAAAACAAGGGCAAAGGCCAACCTTTCAGGCTGCGTGAGAATTAAGTCGGGTGGCGCCTGCAATGTGAGGCCCCTCCCACAGTAACCAGCACATACCAGCTGCTCCTTCCTCCTCTCCGCACCTACCTTCACCCTAGAGGACAGGGTGCCCACCGGCTGTGGGATGGGCGAGGAAGAGCTGGAATCACAAGGACGAGTCTGTGGACTCATGTGACCTTGCTGAATTGGCACCCTCACCTGCCACACAAAACCCAACCGTGTCCACTTCCCAGGCACGTCCACGGAGTTTAAACTGCCGGACACCCTCACTCAGACGGCACTCAGACGCTGAGGGCGAGGAACAGCCAGAAGTTCTGATACCGAGACCCCCTCCGCCCCTTGTGAGGCCCCGTCATCTCTGCAGTCGCTTAGTCTCTTCTGCAGGCACAGCTGCCAAGGAGCCGACAGGTGTGCGCCCCAGAGGGCCTGGGAGGTCCCACCAGCGTTTCTTCGGTTCCTACAACAGGCTCCGGGCCTGGCTGAGCACCTGCCTTCGGTCCCACCTCCCTGTGAAGCCTGACTTCCAAGCCTGTCGCCTGCCCCCCACCTGGCCGCCACCCTTGCACCGTCCTCGGCTCTGATGTGTTTTATCTTCCCGGTGTCACAGCGTCACAGGGGCCCACGCGAATTCCCTCGTGAAATACCCACATCGCAGCGGCGCCTCCGAGGCTCTGGCAGCGAGTGTGGCTCCTTGTTACGTTCCAAGGAGCACAGTCAACTCGGCCAGTGAGGTCAGTAGGACCTCGGACACACAATGCGTTTAGCCTGGGACACACACACAGGCTCGGACGCGCGCTTCTGACCTAGGAAGTCACATTTCAAACAAGGGGACCACACCCGTAGGAGCCCCGGGTCACCAGGCCCCCGCCGCCCCCAGCCGTGGCCCGGGGCGCGCAGGTCCGCGCTTCCATCCCCGGCCGGCAGCCCCGGCGCCGAGCTACTGACACCCAATTGCGCCGGTGTCACCCGGGCTGCCAAGCGCCAGGCCCGCTGCCCCGAGGAGCAACTTGATATGCGACCGGCGGCTCTGCTTACTCGCAGCGCGGTCCCAGGCGGCGAACCCGGGCCAGCGCCGGAGGCAGACGGAGGCCGGGCGCGCAGGGAGGGACGGGCGGCGAAATCGCGCGGGTCGGGGCTCCGGGGAAGGGGGCGCCGGAGAAAGGGCCTCCGGGGAAGGGACCTACGGGGAGGGGCCTCCCGCGCCCGCCCCCGCCCCGCCTGGTCGCCCGGCCGCCCGGTCACCTGCAGCACCAGCGCCTGCGCGGCCCCGGGCGGGAAGCCCATACGGTCCGTCGGGTGGCGCAGCAGGCGGTAGAAGTCCGTCTTGCGGTAGAGGAAGCCGAAGAGCACGCGCAGGAAATCCTGGACGTTGCCCACATGCTGCAGGATGCCCAGCAGGGCCTGGTCGTACAGCTCGGCCGCCCCGGGCTCCATGGCGTCGCCGACCGGAGGGAACTCGCTCGCGGCGGGCCCGGACGCCGGCCTCGGCTACTTCCGGTGCGTCGCGGTAACGGCTCCGCCGCCTCCGGGCCCGAGAAACTTCGGTCCGCGCTCGCTCGGTCTCGCCGCGGGGCAGCGCTCGGGCGGCCTCGTCGCTGGTCCCGCCCCGCCCCGCCGAGCCGCGGGGCGGCTTCCCTGAGGAGGAGACTTGGGCCCCCAAGCGGCTCCTAGACGCCCGAGGGCCCGGGGCTCCGCAGCGGAGGGCGCCTAGCGGCCACCTCGGAAACGGGCGGAAGAGCGTGAGCGGCGGCGTCACCCGACCCGACGCTATCACGTGATCTGGCGTTATCACGTGGTCTCTCCCGCGCCCCCGTTTGCGCTGGTGGATCCAAGGGAACAGGTGTGCGCGCGCCCAAGGACGCCCGTCGCGCGCGCGCACACACACACGTGTGCCAAGGGCTGCAGGGTAAACAAACGGCGGTCCGTCCTGTGTTGAAATGCTGTCAGTCAGTCGGGGCGAGCTCGCCCCAAAACGACGTGCTTTGCCCTTCAGCGCCTGTTGCCCGCGAAGCCCCTGAGAGCTGCGCGCGGGGTGCCTGCTGGAACAGGAACGGTCATGGGGCGGTGCCAGGGCGGGTGCGTGGGTGAAGCGCGGCCCCGGACCTGCTCTGTGCGATGTCTGTGAGGGACACTGTGGGCACGGGCGTGTCAGTGCACAGAGAAACTCAATGGATGCACATTTTAAAAAATCATTAAGAGATTGGGGATCCCAGAATGGAATGCAGAGTGTGACACCACGATCTATTACAAATGTACAGCACAGCCTCACGGAGGGAGGTGCTGACCCGGTAACCTTGGAAATGAGTGGAGTCCTAGGACCGAAGGGAAAAGGTGGGACAGTACACAGACACTTCTCTCTAAGTTGTTCCCAGGGCCTGGGGCACGGATTACCGCTCTGAAAATCCTACCTGCCTACAGTGGAACTGGATCAAGTCCGTGGCATGGGGTGGGGGGGACCGGGAGCCAGGCTTCCTGCTGTTGGGTGGGTGTTTGCAGAGAAGAAGGGGGAGCCTGGGGCAATCCCTGGGGTCAGAGCCAGCATCTCAATGAGCGTTTGGCTCAGTGTCCACGCGGGTGGCATCTATGACAGTGTTCCACGCGTAGCCACATGGATTGACACACATTTCCTTCCCCCCAGCTGCGGGGGCCCAGAAGCAATGACGCCTCAGTAGCAATGTGCACAGTGAGCACCCAGATCCTGGTTTCTAATCCCACGTGCAGAGAAGGGTCCAGGGTTCCTCGGGGAAATGGCTGATTCTAGGTCTGGGGACCCTCTAATAGTGCCAGAAAGTAAGGACGTGCTAAAAACAAAAAACAAAACACCTCACCATGACGGGCATGACAGGGACCCAGGAGTCAGCTGAAAGGGCTTCCAGTGGCCAAAGCTGGAACCGTGACCAACACATGAACAAGGTAGTTTTATTCTATAACCGAAGAACCACTTGACTGTATGTGGGTCCGTGCTGATACATGTATACCTGGTGTCCTCGGAATGCTGAGCCCTGCCCTCCAGGAGCTGGAACGTGCCTCCCACCCCTAAGTGTGGGTAGTGCACAGGGACGTCCCCCCAAGGAACACAGCCTGGAAAGGGCGGAAGGAGCACCTGTAGGGAGGAGACGCCTGACAGACACAACCTCAGCCAGGCGACCAGCATCACACCACAGTGATCGGCCGTGGCGACAGTACTGCCCTGATAGGGTGTGCTGAGAACGTCACCCCACCTTTGCGGTCTTCCTCCCCCAAATCCATCACCCCCGTTTAATCAGGAGAGAAACTCCAGGTAAACCCCACTTAAAGGGATTCTACAATACACCTGACCAGTCCTCCCAATTGTCAGGTCATCAGAGTCTGGCCCTGCCAGTGTGGCTCTGTGGTTGAGTGTCGACCTAGGAACCAGGAGGTCATGGTTTGGTTCCCGGTCAGGGAACAAACCCAGGTTTCAGGTTGAATCCCTGACCGAGGCTCATCTGAGAGGCGACTGATTGATGTTTCTCTCTCTCAAATCAATGGACACATACCCTTGGGTGAGGAGTAGTAAATAACAATTAATAATAATAATAATAAGGAACACTCCGGTTGCCTGCCAGCAGTGGGTGCCTCCTTGCCCCAATGCACTTGCTTCTCTGGGTATTGCCTCCCTCACAGGCTTTCACAGAAAGCGAGCAGCTGTGGGTCCCTGCACTGGCCAGGGCCTCCATGCCTCCTGGTTGGGGAGAAGTTGCTCCCCGCTCCTGAGAGGGCACAAGGTGACAGGGCTGCCTTCTGGAAGGGGGAAGGGAAAACAAACTGAAATCTCCCCAAGTCACCCTCCCACACATGTGCTGTGCCATTTACAAAAATTATCCTCTTTTTAATATATTTTTATTGATTTTAGAGAGAACAGGAGAGGGAGTGAGAGATAGAGACAACAATGATGAGGAAGAATCATCGATCAGCTGCCTCCCTCACACCCCCTGCTGGGGATCGAGCCAGAAACCCGGGCATGTGCCCTGACCAGAAATCAAACCGCCACCTTCTGGTTCATCACCGGCTGGGCTACAAAAATTATCTTAAGTCCAGAGGCAACCAGAATAGGACATGAGCCACAAACTCCATTTGTGCTCAGCAGACATATTCTTCCTCCTGTGCACGGCACTGAGCAGGTGCGTCCTCGGCTGGTGCTTCTCCACGGAGGCGGAGAGTGGGCTGGGTTGAGCTGTGCCAGCGCTCCAGGCCTGTCCCCAGGAGCTCACAGCCTTGAGGACACACGGCAGCCTTGACTGGCAGCAACCACCTCAGTAATCGGTGGAGCTGGAGGCCACACTGAACGGCACTTTCCAGTGGGGCCAATCCACAACCAGCGTCCTTCCCGGGGCGCCCTCCCGGGTGAGGTGCAGTGCCCCCTCCCCTCCCTGGCTGCCTGCAGGGTGGGTCCTGCTCTTGGTTCTCGGGGATACTGGACAGAGCTGAAGACTCACTGACACCAAGTGGGACTGTGTTTCACCGAAGGGGAGGTGAGTGGAAAGGGACAGCTGTGGCCGAGTCTGCGTCGGGAACCAGGCCAGCCTGTCTGTGTCTGGACCCCAAGACCCAGGTCCCGGGAAGGAGGAGGCAAGTGTGTGCTGACCAAGGCTTGAATGACTTGGAGCCAGGGACCTGCTGCTAGGGTGGAGGGTGCCTGGGCACCTGGTGGTCAGAGGGAGTCCCAATGTGAGCACCCCATAGGCAGAGCACCCCCTCCAGGACCTGGGGGAGGGGGAGGGAGGCAGGTCATGGTCCCCATGGGAACCCTCTCGGCCCCTGGAGCCTGCGCAGAGCTCTGCTCACTGGGGTGGAGGGTCGCCGAAGCCGACCCCGCTCTCAGCAGGATGCTGGAAGCCGTGGTTCACGTAGGTGCCGTTGGCGCAGCTCACCGGGAAGGAGTGCTTTTTGCAGGAGGCTGTCCTGGCCGCAGCCGCCTCCTCTGCCCGCCTCTGCTCCAACACCAGAGCCATGTTGATGTCAGGCCCTGCAGAGGGACAGACAGAGGAGTCGTCACACGCCTTCCCCGCATGGGTGCTCCCACACTGCCTGGGCTCCTCCGGGGGGCGGGCCTGCGGGAGGGGCCTCACGCACCCAGGTAGCTCAGGACGACCGGGAGGAAGACCAGGCCGTGCAGCAGGCCCAGCAGCGTGATGAGGAGGTTGAGACGGAAGAAGAAGATCTGGATGAGCTGGGCCTTCGCCAGGCCCAGGATGAGGATGCCCGGCAGGTTGGTCATGGCCACGCCAGCGAACACCTAGGGCCGCACACAGGTGTCAGGCTGGGCACGCCGCAGCTGGCCACAGTCCCTGCGGCCGCCCACCCACTCACCGCACTGCCCATGGAGATGGTGGCCTCCTTGGCCCTCTCTAGCCGGGTGGGCTTGGTGCTGACCGCAAAGGACCGGGTGATGTGGGACACGAACTCCACAGAGATGCCCACGGCCTGCGGGCAGAGAGGGGGCATCAGCCTCCACAGGCCTGGGTGGGGTCTCCACCAGGCCAGCGGGCAGAATGGGGACCCTGAGAGAAGGGGCATGCTCCAGGAGGCCCGGGTCTGCGGTTACCGTGACCAGGTTGATGAGGGACACGGCGTTGTAGCTGATGCCCCACAGGGCCATGAAGCCCACGGTGTCCACCAGGATCATGATGATGGAGAAGAGGTTGATGAGGCCGGAGCGGAGGTCCATGCCCAGCAGCAGGCAGCAGACGGCAAAGGTGGGCACCAGGCAGAGGCTGAGCATGAAGAGCCCCTCGGGCACCACCGTCAGGTACTGCTCGTAGAACACGTTGGTGATCCTGGGGGTGCAGGCACTGTCACACGGCGCCCCGCCCCCCACACCCACCTCAGGAGGAGCACACAGCTCAGCAGGGGTGCGGGGCGGCCTTCCCCAGGTCCCTCCCTGCTGCCCACCGCCCGCCCGCCTGGGCCTGGGCCTCACGTGTAGGGGAAGACCTCGAAGGCCGGGTCGGTGCCCGGCACCTTCCGCAGGCTGGCGGTGATGTTGGCGGCCAGGGCCCGCGCCGCCCTCAGAGCCTCCGTGTAGTCCTGTGAGTTCTTCAGGGGCTTGTGGTAGGCCATGAAGCGCGAGGCTGGGGTCAGCCCGGGAGTGGGAGACAGCGGTCAGAGCGGCTCCAGGCGCCCTCAGGACCCGCGGGGCTGGTTCAGGGCCCTGCTGCCACCGTGTTTGGGATTCGGAATAAACTTTGGGCAAAGGGCCTGCGGTTGGGTGTGGACCGGCCCTGCCTCTGATGGACCCACAGGGGTCTCCTGTGGACCCCCATGTTGCTCTGAGGGTTGGGGGGTGGGGAGGCAGAAGGTGAAGTGTGAGGTTGAGGATCTGAGTGACTGACAGCCTCCAAGGGGGCAGCTAGAAGCCCCCATGAAGGAGGAAGGAGAGAGGATTGGATGGAAGGAGAGGAGCCTCCCAGAGGCTCAGGGCCCTGGAGCCGCTGCCTCACACCTTCCCCACCACGCCCGGCCACGCTTACCCAAAACCTGGCCGTCGCGGTCCAGCTTCACGGAGGTGCTGTATGCTGCCAGGCCACTGGGGTGGGCCGAGTAAAGGCTTGGTTAGGGTCAAGGCTCCCCCAAGACCCCCTCCGCCACCCCCTCCTGGCACCACCCACTCCACGCCCCCTGCGGACACCCCACGCAGGCCTACCCTTTGGGACACTTGATGTTGGGGGTGTCGCCGAGGAACCAGGGAAGGTACTTGTGGAACTGGTCCACCGATGGCCGCACGGGGCCGAGGGTGAAACCCACACAGTTCTTCAAGCAGGCCAGCGAGTCTGCAGAGAGTGGGGGGTGAGGAGCGGCGCCCTCTGGCCGCTCTGTGCCCCTCAGGCCCAGGCACCTGCCCCTGCAGGCAGCAGCCACCTGTGTGCCCAAGAGCACACTCTGTTTCCCTATAACTGGGCGGGGGGGGGGGGGGGGGGCCTCTCTCCATCATGGAAACTGCCGACCCCTGTGAACGGGTGAGGAAGGGAAGTTTGTGGCAGAGAAACAGCCCACGGCCTACGGGGCCTCCCCACCTGCAAACGCAGCTGCTCCGGGGCCGGGGCCGGGGCACCCGGGCTCACTCCCCTCTCCCGCTGCGTGAGAACCAGCGTGACCCAGAGCGTGGGCACAGCTCAGGAGAGCGTGTGAGTGCCCAGTGTCCAGCCCCCTTGGGCTCGAGCACCCACACGTGTTCTGAGCCTGGGTCCCATCCCAACTGACCCTTTAGGAGGGTGTGAGGGCTAAGGGGGTTTCCCCAGTTCTCTCCTTCCTCTCCCTCAGTTTCCCCAAGTTGTGGGGGCGGTGAGCCCCCAGAGGCCTCTCACTCACTGACAGTCGAGGGGCAGAACTGGTCCTTGTTGGGGCCAAAGGCATAAAGGCGGCAGCAGGAGGATGGTGTCAGCCAGTCAATGAAGTCGTCCACCCAGGAGGAGGCGGGGATGGCCAGGTAAGACCTGGGGGTCGGGGGAGGGGCTCAGGGGGCAGGGCCAGAGGGCAAGTGGTGGGTCCTTCGCATGGCCCCACCCCCACACTGGGCCTCCCCCGGCACAGCAGCAGGTGGGCAGCAGGATGGGGCCAGGAAGGCAGGAAGGGGGGCCAGAGGGAGTGGGGGACACAGACAGGGGCGGGAGGGCGGGGTTGGGGGGGACACTCACTGCTCGGGGAACTCGGTGGCGTACTGGATCTTCTGGGTTAAGGAGAAGCTTTCGCAGCCGGCGCTGGAGCAGATGTTGTTCATGCCCGCCGTGCTGGAGAAGTTGTAGCCCCCGGTGGTGACAAAGTAGACCGGGGCCCCCACCTCAAAGTAGCGGTTCAGAAAGAGGAAATAGTCGAGCAGGTACGAGTCCTGGAATGGAGGACAGTCCATGAGGCCCGACCAGAGGCATCACAGGGGCTCGCTCCCACTCCCACTCACAGGGCACTCACAGAGGCCCCTGTGGGCAGATGAGGCACCTGTGGGCACCATCAAACAGACCCACACACACATCATAGGTGTCCCAGAAGGAGGCAGAAGGATTACGTGCAGAAATAATGGTCAAAATTTCCCAAATGTGATGGAAGATAAAACATCCAAGAAGCTTAACAAACTCCAAGAGTCCTGTCCAGTGTGGCTCAGTTGGTTGGAGCGTCATTCCAAACTCCAAAGGCGGAGGGTTCAATTCCTGGTCATAGCATACACCCGGGTTTTGGTTTCGATCCCCAGTCAGGGTGCGTGTGGGATCTCTTTCTCTCTCTTCCTCTCTCTCTCCCTCTCTCTCCCCCCCGCCCCGTCTTCCTCCCTCCCTCCCTCTCTCTCTAAAAAATACAACAATTTAATAAAATAAAATAACTCCGGAGACCCACACCAAGGCACATTATAACCCAGCTGTTGAAAGACAAAGACGCGGGGGCGGGGGGGGGGGGGTGTTGCAAGCACCCAGATAGAGGAGCCCTGTGGCAAACAAAGACCCTCCGTGTTCTTAAAGCACGTGCTCATCAGAAACCTTGGAGGCCAGAGGGCAGCAGGTTTGTGTATTCAAAGTGCTGAAGGGAAAAGGACTGTCCATCGCGAATCCTCTTTCTCCCTTTTGCCTCGTTGCTACAGAGAGAGCAAGAGGGGCCACCAGCAGCTCTGCTGGAGCACGAGGACACGGCCAGGCCCCCGTTCTTGCTGCGTCTGCTCAACCCGCCAGCGTCTGACCCGGACGTACGGTCTCCACAGGTGCTGCCAGTGTGTCCGTCAGGACGCGACGGACAAGGGATTCACCCGTTGGACTAAGTGAACTTCCGTGAATGGGTCGTTCAGGACATCCACCTTATCACAGAATGCTATTCCTTTGTACATAAAATAATTTAAAAACCCTTCAAATAAAAAAATCCTCCTCTTTCTAGCAAAACTGTTCTTCAAGAACGAGGGGCAAACTCAGGCACTCACGAGTCAACGAAAGCCACAGGACCTGCACCAGAGACGCTACGGGAGCCCTTCGGGTTGAAGCAAAAGCCACAGAAGGAACTAAAAGCCCCTGGAAAGGCAAACACAGCCGACCCTTGAACATGCAGGGGTTCGAGGTGCCCGCCTCCCACCTAGTGAAAATCCCCAAAACTTAACTCCTAGTAGTCCACCATTGACCAGAAGCCCTATCAATGACAACAGTGAATTAACACAGATCCTGTACGGTGCATGTGTTACATACTGTATTCTCACACTAACATAAGCTGGAGAAAAGAAAATGCTATTAAGAAAGTCCTAAGGGCCTGGCCAGTGTGGCTCAGTGGTTGAGCGTTGACCTATGAACCAGGAGGTCACAGTTCAATTCCCTGTCAGGGCACATGCCTGGGTTGCCGACTCGATCCCCAGTAGGGGGTGTGCAGGAGGCAGACGATCAATGATTCTCTCTCATCATTGATGTTTCCATCTCTCTCCCCATCTCCCTTCCTCTCTGAAGTCAATAAAAAATATATTTTAACAAAAGGAAGAATTGTGCATGTACATAATGCTGCTGAAATGTACATTAAAAATAAAGAACTGCCCTGGATGGTTTGGCTCAATGGATAGTGCATTGGCCTGTGGACTGAAGAGTCCCGGGTTCGATTCTGGTCAAGGGCATGTGCCTTGGTTGTAGGCACATCCCCAGTGGGGTGTGTGCAGGAGGCAGCTGCTGATCGATGTTTCTCTCTCATCGATGTTTCTAACTCTCTATCCTTCTCCCTTCCTCTCTGTGAAAAATCAATAAAATGTATTTTTTAAAAAAAGAACTTTAAGACAGTCCCTTACCGGCCAGGCACTTCCTGGCCTCAGGGACTGAGCGCCCGTGGAGCCCACCAGCAAGGGCTCTGGTGTCCAGACCGTCTCCCGGGGCTGCCAGGGGCTGCCAGCTGGTGTTTATCTTCCCCCCAGGCTGGGGATTAGCAGCTTTCGCGATAAGGCCGTTCTGAGCCAAACCGGCTGTGTTTGCACAAACAGGGGCGAGGTGTTTGCACAAACAGGGGCGTCAGCTCACCCCGGCCTCTACGTCCCGGGGCGTCTTCCTCTCCTCACAGGGAAGGCCTCCTGGCACTTCCTTCCAGGCACCGTTCGGACAGACCTCCCGCCCCTCGGCGATTCTCTTTCTGGGTCGGGAATTGTCTGAGGCAGAAACGCTTCTTCTGTTATCTTGGCAGTTCTTTGGGCCAAACCTCTTTCTAAAAGGACCCGACCACCCCCTGCTGGCGTGAACTTCTCCAGCTTTGGACCCTTCGCCTTTTCGAGCTGTCGTGCGATGATTTGCTCTCCACGGCCAGTTGGAGTCCACAGCCTTTCTCACAGCCACCCTGCAGCCCGGAAAAGCCCTCTTCTCAGACTGGGATGAAGGGTTTCCCTAGGAGCGCGAGGTTTTCCCGCCGCAGGTGCAGCTGCAGCGACAGCCCCACAGGCTTCCTCTCGTTCCTCACCCGGGTCCCAACACTGGACTCTTCCACCTAGTGAGATAGTGGGCAGCGACGCTGCAGACCCTGGGGCAGGGCTTCCGTGGCACCAGCCACAAACAGCTCCCCTTGTCCATCGACGGCACGCAGCAAGCACTCCAGCCCTTTCTTCCGACGCCGTGACGCCCCTCTGCTTCTTGGGACATGTCACACCTCAGGAGCGGCACTTCAATACACCGAGCCCGCTGACAGGTGCTTAGCCTGCTGCCTTAAACGTGCTCAAACACAAGGTCCAGACAAGGGCTGGGGACACACTGCACCATGGAGTGCTGGCTCTTTACCCCCACAATGACTTCTCCGACCAGGAGCACATCGCTGGCCCAGGAAAAGATCAAAATTCAAAATTTGAAGTACAGTTTCTACTGACTGCATGTCACCTCCACACCACTGTAGGATGAAGGCTCTTAAGTCAGGAACTGTCTATTAAAAGGATGATACACCATGATCAAGTGGGATATATTCCCAGAAAATACAAGGATGGTTCAATGCATGAAAATCCACCTATGTAATACACCACATTAATAGAATGAAAATAAAATCAGATGACCATGTCAACTGACCTAGAAAAAGTGTTTCACAAAATCCCAAGTCCTTTTATGATTAAGAAAACAAACAAGCAAACAAAACTCAGGGCCCTGGCCGGTTAGCTCAGTTAGTTAGAGCATCATCCTGATACACCAAGGTCATGGGCTTAATCCCTGGTCAGGACACACAGGGAATCAACCAATGAATGCATCAATAAGTGGAACGACAAATTGATGTTTCTCTCTGTCTCTTGCTCTTCCTCTCTCTCTCTCTAAAATTAATCAATTAAAGAAAAACTCAGCAAAGTAGAAATACAGGAAAATTTCTCAACATGATAAAGGCCATATATGAAAACCCCACAGCTAATAGCATACTCAACAGTGACAAACTGAAAGTGTTTCCTCTAAGACTAGGAGCAAGACCAGGGTGCCCACGGCCACCACCGTCATTCAACAGAGTGTTTGAAGCTGCAGAGCAAATATAGGCAAGAAAAAGGAATAAAAGGCACCCAAACTGGAAAGAAAGCCGTAACACATCTCTGTTCATAGATGATAAAATCTAGAATTCCACTAAAAACCTGTTGGAATGAATAAACAGGTTCAGCAAAGTTGCAGGATAGAAAACCAACAGGCAAAACTCAGCTGCATTTACTTCGTGAACAATGAATAATTTACAAAAGAAACCCGACCTGATTCAAAAATGGGCAAGAGACTTGAATAGACAATTCTCCAAAAAAGATACATAAAAAGAAAGTCGACGTCATTAGTCATTCGTGAAATACAGGTACAAACTACAATGAGCTACCGCTCACACCCATCAGCATAGCTACCATCAAACAGGAGGGGCGGGGGCGGGGCGGGCAGAACACGGTGAGTGCTGGCCAGAATGTGGAAAAATTGGGACCCTGTGCGCTGTTGGTGGGAACGTAAATCGGAGCAACCGCTGGGAAGGAGAAGGGAGAGCCCTCAACAACTGAAAACAGAACTACTGCCCCACAGCCCGCCTCTGGGTGTTTATCCAAAAGAATGGGAAGCAGGGACTCATCTGACATTCGTGTTCGTAGCAGCAGGATTCACAACAGCTAAGACAGGAGAGCAAGTCTGCATCGACGGGTGAACAGCTGAACAGACGTGAGATGCACATGTGCATGTGTGAGCATAGACATCATTCGCCTTAAAAGGAAGGGAATGCTGCCCTGGCCGGTGTGGCTCAGTGGATAGAGCCTCGGCCTGGGGACTGACGGGTCCCAGGTTCGATTCTGGTCAAGGGCATGTACCTTGGTTGCGGGCACATCCTCAGTGGGGAGTGGGCAGGGGGCAGCTGAATTGATGTTTCTCTCTCATCCATGTTTCTAACTCTCTATCCCTCTCCCTTCCTCTCTGTAAAAAATCAATAAAATACTTAAAAAGAAAAAAGGAAGGAAATGCTGACACCTGGCACAACACGGGTGAATGTGAGGACATGACACTGAGTGCAATAAGCCGTGACAAAAGGAGAACTTGTATGATTCCACTCACATGAGGTCCCTAAATCGGAGACGGAAGATGGAATGGCGGTGCCAGGGCTGGGAGGGAGAGCGTGGGCGTGAGTGGTGCCTGAGGACCCGGTGTCCGTTTTGTCAGACGAGGTCTCTCCTCGCCCACTCTGGAAGGGTCCTGCACCCGACTACACAGGCCGCCCCGCCTGCCGTGTCCGGATCCCTGCCCCGAGGCCCGAGGCCCCCTGCACAGCTCACCTTGGGCAGGGCCAGCTCCTGGTCCAGCCCCACACTGATGTGGCACATGAAGTAGAGGCCCACCCCGAACAGGGCCAGGAACAGCAGCACCTGGAGGGAACCACGTGAGTCACTGGGCACAGGCTGCCGCTCTCCCGACCCGGTCTGGCTGGCTGCTCTCAGAGGCACCCAGCTGACCCTGAGTCCCCGCTGCCCCCCACCCCGGGCTTCCGCACCCGCACCCGGACCTGAGTGAGCGCTCCACGGCCAGCGACCCCAACGACCGCCAGGTGAGGGTTGGGCTGAGCAGCCCCCGCCCCGCCCGGGTGAGGACCAGCTGCCCGCCCGCCCCACTCACCACGACCACGCGGGTGACCCGGTGCAGCAGGACAGGGGCGTAGACCTTGCGGAAGAAGCGGAGCAGGGGCCCCTCGCGTTGGCTGGGAGCGGGCAGCTCCTGGGCGCGCAGGCAGCAGCAGACGTCCAGCCGGGAGGCCTGTGGAGGCACCGTCCCAGGTGGCCCCCGGCAGCCCAGGGCCGCCACCCTCCCTCCCAGGCCGCACAGGCCAGCGAGGGCACTGCCCGCGGGCACCTTCCCCCGGGGCCGCGTCCCTGTGCGCTCTGTGCAGAGGCAACAGCTCCCTCGGCGCCGAGACCCGGACCCACATGCACTTTGGAAGTTTAATCCAAGTCCCCAAAATGACCAAAACAAAACTGCTTTTCTGTGGGACAGGGGACGACGAGGCCCGCACGTTCCCCACAGTGTCCCTGCCCCAAGCCCACTCCGAGCCTCTCTACAAAGTGAAGGCCCCCTCCCCCGCCCTGTCCAGAACGGGCGAGCGGGTCCCCTACCTCCTGCCTCCTGCTGTCGAGGGACACCAGGGCCACGAAGGCCGACATCTGCAGCAGGAAGTCCAGGATCAGGGCGAGGCCAGAGGTCAGCGCAAAGGTCCGCACGGCGGGCATGGGGGTCAGGGCCCCTGGGGGACAGAGGAGACTCAGGACACGGTGTCTGCTCACAGGTGCAGGGGGGCTGCCTGCACCCGGCTGCCCAGGCCGGGAAGTGGGGGGCAGGGGCTTCTCACCCAGGAAGAAGCAGACGGCCTCGGAGACGCTGCACAGCAGCATGCTGGGCCCCACGCGGCCCAGCGCCCGGCCGATGTGCGCCTCCCGCCGCTCCCCAGGCCTCCGGGGCAGCCTCTGGTGAGGGGGGGACAGCAAGGACGGGGTCAAGGGCTGGCCAGTGGGTGGGCAGGTGCCCTCCCTCCTGCATAGCATCACCCAGAGTCCCAGCTGAGCCTGAGGGGCAGCCGGCCGACCTTCCCAGCCCCCCCTTCTCAGCCTGGCCCAGAGGGATGCAGGGTGTATTTTGGGGTGTCTGTGGCATCCTTGGCTCAATGGCCATTGGGACCTCAACATCCACCAACAGTAGAGGCTAAATCAACTGACTCCCTCCCCTGGACGCTACCTGGTGCCCCCACGTGCTTCCTGACACCCTACAGAGGGCACCTGGGCGAGTGCAGGTGACAGGGTGGTATGTGGGTGACAGATCCACACGGGGCATCTGGGGGGAGCACGCAGAAACCCACCTGGGGGCATCTGGGGGTGTCGTGCAGGGCGCCCCACTCACCTGGTACTCCAGGACGAAGATGAAGATGTTGTCTGCCCCCACGGCCAGCACCAGGAAAGGCACCACTTGCAGGACCACCAGGGAGGAAGGGACGCTCAGGTAGGCGAAGAGGCCCATGGCAGCCATCACAGCGCCCAGCACCACGGCCACCCCGCCCAGGCCCAGCGTGACCTTGGCGTCCACCTGCAAGGGGATCGGGTCAGCCTCCTGTGCGGGGCTGGCGATGGGCCCCCGTGGGTGCCGGGGGAGCGCACCACCCCTGGGGAGCCTCGGTGGGGTGTCCCCTGCAGCCAGATGTCTGGTTGGAAGGTATTGATGCCCTCCTGCGCCCCCCGCCCCTCCCCGCACTCCCCCTCACCAGCATGCGGCGCCAGCTGGTGTAGCTGCCCAGGGCCAGGGAGATGTACAGGAAGATGACCAGGTAGCTGATGGCAAAGATGGGCAGGTCCTCGGCCGTGGTCCGGCTGATCTCATCCTCCAGGGAGCGCTGTGGACACACCCACCAGCCCGCTGACCCTGCACCGCTGTGGGTCACTCCGGAAGAACCGATGGGGCCACGGGAAACCCCCCCAGCCACCTGGGGTGTCCTGAGCTGGGGACCGGCAGCCTACCTCCGCCATGAAGGTGACCTGGAGCGTGCCAGCCATCTGCCGCTGGAAGGCTCGCATCTCCTCCAGGAAGGCGCCCTCCCAGAGCCGGGCCTGGGCCAGCCGGGGGTCGCCAGGAGGGTAGTTGTTGAGGGAGAAGGTCAGGATCAGGGCCTCGGCCGCTGAGTAGTCATTCCCTGGGAGGAGACGTGCTCAGCCCCCTCCAGCTCACCTGCCCGCCTCCACCTGCTCTCTGAGTCGCTGTCTAACCCGCACCCACTTCCCTCTTAGCCGGAGCGTCTGAGCGGCTCTGGGAGAAGGTGGAGGAGGTGGAGGGCGGCGGGTCTACCCCCACCCAGCCCCCACGGCAGTCACACCCCCATGCCACCCCCCTCACCGCCCCAGGTGACCCACTTACCTTGGTAGCCCCCCACGGCGAGAAAAGGGAAGACGGGGGCCCCATAGTCAGCCATGCAGCTCAGGGCCAGAGCCGTGCCATCCTTGAAGGTGAGCGGGGCGCTGCGGGGAGAGGAAGGGCTTCCCAGGACCCACTCCCGCCCCCACCCCACCCCCAGCCCAGCGCCTGTCTCAACCCCGGTCAGAACCGTGTCTCTGGCCCAGTGTAGTGTGAGCTCACACACCTCCCCCTCCAGACCTCCACGCCCATCACCATCTGATCCCGGACGAGCCTCACACCTGGTCCCCTGGGTGGGGCCCGACGATGCCCAGTCCTGACCACCCCCAGAGCCGCAGCGGCTCATGTGGACCCAGCGGCCTGGGGCCAGTCCTAGGCCTTCAACAGCCCTTTCAGCCAGCGCATCACAGGCGCCTGAGCAGAGGGCGCTGGGAGAGGGAGCCCGTGGTGACCAGCTGTCCTGGGCGTAGGGGCTGCATGTGACCTTGAGCAGCTCTCCACCCCTCTCTGTCTCTCAAAGGAGAACAATCGGACCACCCACGAGTGGTTGTGAGCATCCAGAATCAAAATAACGCCAGTGTGAAGGTGGGGACCAGGCCTGAGCTGCCCCGGACCTGCAGCCAGGAGGGCCCCTGAGGCCCAGGTGCAGACCTTGGGGAGCAGCTCAAACGCGGCGCGCCCTCCATGCAGGGGCCGAGGGTCTGCAAGGTCGGAACTGTTTTCCCGAGACCTCCACGTCCTTTGCTGTTCACCCTTTCACTCTTGAGTGTGTGAAGTACAACCGGCCACGGACGTGGCTTCTGCACCACATGGCCGCTCACAGTTAAGAAAAGACCACAGGCCTGGCCGGTGGGCTCAGTGGATAGAGCGACGGCCTGCGGACTGAAGGGTCCCGGGTTCGATTCTGGTCAAGGGCACATGCCCAGGTTATGGGCTCAATCCCCAGTAGGGGGTGTGCAGGGGGCGCCGATCAATGATTCTCTCTCATCATTGATGATCCTATCTCCCTCTCCCTTCCTCTCTGAAATCAATAAAAATACATATTTTTAAAAAATCAATGGAAACAGATCCTCAGGGGAGGGTCAACAAAAAGAAGAGGAAACCACGGCTGAAAGCGCAGTCACCCAGAAAGGCCGCACCGCACGCCCCTCTGCGAGGCCCGACACCCTCTCCGTGCAGGACCCCACGCTGGGAGGCAGCCCCTGGCACGCAGACACGGCACGGACGCCCCCTGCTCCCAGGAGCCCACCAGGGCCACCTGCACGCCTGCCCCAGCGAGCGGGTGGGACCCCACCAGGGACGCACGGCCTGAGACCGAGACCCCGAGGAGCCATGAGGCCTCTCGGTGGCAGGCGGCCGCGCCTGGCCTGGTCCCGGAGGGAGGCCGCGCGCCTCAGCCGGCCTGCAGCCGCAGGGGACTCACTTGGCGCAGTAGAGGAAGTGGTCCCTCCAGTCCACCTGGGCCGTCTGACCCGTGAGCGTCTGGTTGGCGGTGAGCAGCAGGCGCGTGCGGTTGCTCTGGAAGTACTGCAGGAGGCTGTTGACGCAGCAGTCGGCGAGGCTGGCGTTGTCGGGGTTCAGGGGCGCGTAGCAGACGTCCCGCAGGGAGACGTTGCGCTGCTCCTGGGGTGACCACACCTGCAGGTGCCGCAGCCGCTCCTGCAGCTCCAGCAGCGCCAGCAGCAGGTCCGTGCCCAGCACCCCCCCGAAGGTCTTGGGCCCCAGCAGCAGGGAGTTGTACTGGTAGCTGGGCCGGCTGGGCGCAGTCAGGATCACCTGGTTGGTGCGGAAGAAGGGCCCAAAGTGCTGGTCGTGGAACGCCTTCTCCCGCCGGGCCTGGCTGTTGGGGGCCGACCACAGCTCCACGGGGTCTGTGGTCAGTTTTGTGAAGGCCAGCCCTCCGGCCAAGGCCGCCACCACGGCCGTGGACACCAGCAGGACGGTCCACGGCCAGGAGGCCACCCACGTGCCCCAGCCCTCGAAGCAGGCGCTGAGGAAGGTGTGGGTGGAGAGGCTGAGCATGTTGGAGACGCTGGGGCCGGCCTTGGGGTCCCGAGTCCTGGAGAGCAGGCGGGTGCCCACGAGGAAGGCTGTGAGCACGGCCAGGACAGAGCCCAGGATGAGGACGAGGGCCAGCCCGCCCGCCAGGCGGCCCAGGCGGAAGGTGGCGTCCAGGGCCTCGGGCCGGGCGATGGCGGGGCAGGACGCCGCGCAGTCCTGGCAGGAGCAGGCGGCCGCCCCGCCCTGGGACTGGTTGCAGGGGGTGAGCTCCGCGTCCAGGGGCTGCATGGGGCTCCCTGCAGCCTGGTCGGGCTCCCACAGGTGGAAGGTGATGTCCAGCGGGGCCAGGCCGTTGCTCGTGTCGCCCTGGTAGTTGAGCCAGCGCTGGGCGTTGCAGAGGGCGGAGCCGTAGACCCCGCACATGGCGCCCACGGCCAGCGTGGCGGCCGCCGGGATGCGCACCCGGCTGCAGGAGTCATAGGTCCGCTCGGCGAAGCTGCGCCGGTAGAAGGCCTCGTAGGCCACCACGGCCGGGGGCTTGCCGGCCCCCCGCACGGCCACCCGCGTCACGTTGATGAAGGTGCTCTGGTCGGGGCTGCAGGTGTTGTGGCAGTGCATGCTCACGAAGTTGTCCGCGCAGGCCGGGCAGCGGGTCAGCAGCGCCTTGGTGATGGCCAGGCTGCTCTCCAGCGACAGCAGCTGCTTCCGGGAGCAGCAGGCGAAGGTGGCGTCGGGGCCAGCGTAGAGGCGGGGGCAGACGCGCTGCAGCAGGGCCAGGTGGTCGCCCGTGACGCGGGGGGCACGCGTGTTGTTCAGGCAGGACACGTTGGCCAGGCCCGCCAGGCTCCCCGACAGCTCGGGGTTCTTGCCGCACTCGTCGTAGAAGGCGCAGTAGCCGGGCTGGTGGATGGGCGTGTACGGCTGGGCCTGGGCCTGGGGAGCAGGGCAGGTCAGCCAGGGGGGCTGGGGACCTGGGCTCAGGAGGGATGCAAGGCCCGGTGGGGGGGTGGCCATGGCAGCTACACACGGCTGGGACCTGGGGAGCCCTGGGGGTGCAGAGGCCTCTGGGTAGTGTCTGGGGGTGATGGGCTTTCATCAGGTCACTGGAGAGGGAGGTGAGCCCTGGCCGTGTGGCTCAATGGTTGAGCGTTGACTCATGAACCAGGAGGCACAGTACAATCCCTGGTCAGGGCACACACCTGGGTTGTGGGCTCGATCCCCAGTGTGGGGTGTGCAGGAGGCAGCCGATCCATGATTCTCTCTCATTATTAACATTTCTCCCTCTCCCTCTCTCTTCCTCTCTGAAATAAAATATGTTTAAGAGAGAGAGAGGGAGGGAGGCAACCCAACAGACGTGCATGTGGCAAGGTCACAGGTCAGGGACGACTCTAGGGGGTCGAGTGGTACCGCGCGCTGAGCACATGGGCACCATCACCAGTGCCACTGGCCACCACGGTGCCCAAGCCGCAGGCCACACCGGGAGGCAGGGGCCCCTGGGGCATCAGTGCCCGGCTTCCCTGCCCTCCCCTCCTGGGGCCCAAGCCTGCACCCTCCTCCCAGGCCTGCAGTGAGCGAGAAACAGCAGCGGCAGCTGCTAAGTCCACGGTGGGAGACTCAGAAGCCACCGCCCACCTCGGGCCAGGGCGTCCACAGCAGCCCAGGGATGGGAGGCCCCTGGTCACACCCAGGCCAGCGGCCCCTCCGCAGCCCTGTGTCCAAACAGCCCCTTGGCCTGGAGACTGGGGCAGCCCAGGACCTCCGCCCACACTCCTCCTCTGGGCGCCTGGGATTCCCCGTCTGTCCAGAGACCGGATCCCCTAGGCCCAGGCCCTCCCTGACTGTCACCAAGGACCCCATGCCCAGGACTCGAGAGGGGAGGCCCCAGCAGGGTGCAGGCGCCGGACTCACCGCCTGCAGGAGCAGCACCCAGAGCAGCCAGCCCCACGGGCGGGCCTCTGCCATTCCGGCACCAGGAAGGGGCGAGAGGGAACTGAGGCCACGGACAGTCGGGCTCAACGAAGGGCTGGGTCCAGGGGGCACCAGCAGGGCAGCCTCCTGCCAGGGACAGCCTGGCCTGATGGTGGGGGACCAATAGGGCCGCCGGGCACCGGCCAGGGCTCCCAGGTTAATGATCCACCGCCTGCCCCGCCCCGCTTGGCCCACTCTCTCGGGGGAGCGAGGGGACGGAGGTACAGGGTCTCCTGTCACCCCCTTCCCAACGCCCCAGGCCGAGGGCTGAGGCAGCTGGGGACCCGCACAGCCCACACTCACTCCCCCACCCCCACGCGGCCCGGACCCCCAGGGCCCCAGCCCCCCCTTGGGACCAGGCGGGGCCTGGCTGGACACACCCTTGCACTGTCACCCTTAGCAGCTGTTGTTAATTAATATTAACCCAATAACAGGGGACACTCGGGTGGCGTGATGCAGTGACATCGGTCTCCTCCTCTGGGCGGAAGGAGGGGTTTGCTGAGGGCTGACCGTGCCCCAGAAGTGGGCCACGGAGGCCAGGGTGTCGCTGGGAACCCCACCCAACAGGCTCCTCGCCCTCCGATAGGGATCTGCCTGCCGCCAAGATAGGCCGACCTTGGCCCCCGCGCCCGGGCGGAGCTTATCGGGCCGCCCAGGGAAGGTCCCTGTGGCCGCCTGCTGGAGGGAGCTGCAGGGACCTCCTGCTTCCCTCTGTTTTCTGGACCCTGGCCTGACCCGGTCGGAGGGTCACCAAGGGCAAGCGCCTGTCCGGGAAGACAGGCAGGGGTGGGGGCCAGGGGAGGGGGCGGGGCAGCCCTGAGTCTGCAGAGGAGCTTCAACAGCTGGGCCGGTGCAGGGACCTCCATCGGCACCTCCGGGCGGCACCGTCCCTGCTGTCCCCCCTCCTCCTGGTGTCTCCCCAGCAGCACCTGAGACAGGGATTCCAGGGGCAGCAGGAAGCCAAACAGGGTGCATTAAAGAGTGGGCTCACCAGGGACCTTGGGGAATGTGGGGGCCTGCCCAGGGAGGAGGATCGGGCGCTGGTGGAGGACATGGGCAGCTTTAGGCTCCTGTGGCCCTTGTGGAGCCCTAGGGGCCCAGCCCACCCCATCGATCCAAGGGTGGCCCCAGGGAGCCCCTAGGAATGGAGCCCGGCATGGACTTTTAGGGTCCCCTCTGGGACACCCAAAGTCTGCCACTTGGCTCCCTTTGCACGTGGCCTGCCAGGCTGTGGGGCAGATTCACACTGACAGAGGCGTCTGCACCCCTCGTGCCCGTCCCAATTCTTACTCAGCCTGCCTCCGAGCTTATCAGCCTGCTGACTGCTGGGCCGAGTCCCACAGGCCGATCACTCACCTCGCTGGTTTCCCTATCTCGTCCGATGAGTAAGTTTCTGGTTGACGTCTTTGGGTTTCACTGTATTTCCTCATTTTGCATCTATTTCCTTTAATGAGGAATCGATCCTGGGGATGAGTGTGTCAGAGTGGCACGTTTATGCCCCACACGCATGCTCAGCTCCTCCGTGGGAGGTCGAGGATGCACGGATTGCTTACGGGATCCTCGCATGACGCCTCGGGGGTTCGGATAAGCTCCCCTGCCACCATCAGTGCCCGAGCTGCCCGGTCCCCAGCTCCCCCTGCACTGTGCTAGGTCTGCTGCCGGACTTGACAAGTTTAATAACTGGAAACAGGTGCCTCCTCGAGAGGCCCAGGAGCGACCTGGCCCTGAACCCAGTCCCCCAGTGCAGGAGGCGGGGCGAGGGGCAGCCACCAGCACAGGAGCCTCTGGCGGTCAGGGGAGCCCATGTGGACAGGCAGCCAGCGCGGGAGTCGAGGGCTGGCTGTGCGTCTCCGGGCCATCAGACTGCAGCCAGTCTGAGGTGAGGGTGGGGTGCTGCCTGGCCAGGCACTGGCCCGGGCCCTGGCGCTGGCTAGCTCCTGGCTCACCGGGCCGAGCAGCCTGCAAGCTGAGATGTGGGCTCTCCTTCCCCGGCTGTCGGAACCCAGATTCTGAGTGAAGGATGTGCCCACGTCCAGGCAGCAAGCAGTGCCGCGGGCACTCGCTGGGAGTGAAGACAGGTGCTACTGCGCCCGCTGTACACCCAGGAAAGGGCACCGCAGCCCGGCTGGGCTCAGGGAGGCTCCTGGGTGCCAGGTTTAGCCAATAAGAAGCAGGACGCCAGCTAGTGTGGTGCTGTTGTTTTAGGAGAGGAAGGGAGAGGGATAGAGAGAAACGTGGATGGGAGAGGGGCATTGACTAGCTGCCTCCTGCACAGCCCACGGGGGATTGAGCCCGCCACCCAGGCATGTGCCCTGACCAGGGATCGAGCTGAGCCGTCAACTGGTTCCTGGACCAATACTCAACGGCCGAGCCACACCGGCCAGGAATACCAGCCAGTTTTGAGTTTCAGATGAACCATCTAAATGTTTAGTATAACACAAATACTGATTGGGATATACTTATGCTAAGGTGACACCCCTCATCACAGCACCTCAGGGACGAACCTGAGGCTGAAGGGACAGGGCACGACTCAGGGCCACAGACTTGTGCACCCCACTGAGCTGGCGGCGAGGCTGGCAGCTCACTCCCTCTGTCAAATGGGAGGGCATGTGCTCCTCAAGGTGCCCTGGGGTCTGCGGCATCAGCCATCCTGCAAGGAGGCCGCTAGGAGTGCAGACGCTCAGGCCCGGCCCCCGCGCTGCAGGCGACACCTCAGAGAAGCCACTGATCGGAAGGTGCATGGGCTTGAGGGGCCTGTGTGCGGAGCCAGTGTGGGGGTGCGTCCCCCCTTGACAGAGGAGACCCTGGAGGCAGCGCATCATGGGCCCCACAAGGGCTGCTCCCGAGGACTGACCACCCCAACGTGCAGCCCTCCAGCTCAGCCGGCCACCTCTCCCACTGCTTCCTGGGGGGTGAGCTCTGCGATGCCCTCAGCCGTGTCTGCCCAGCAGGCCCCTTGCACGCGGGAAGGCTGGGCTGGCATCTGCCCCCCCGCCCCAGGGTGGATGGCGCTCTTTCCCATGTAAAATGGCGTGACCAGCACAGCGCAGCCCCCCAGGAGGCAGGACGCCGAAAGCTCTTCCAGACAAAGGGGGTGGCATTTGGCAGAGGCCCCTCCTGCCCAGTTTGGAGCTTGTCATTTCCTCCTGGGACAGTGCCCTGGAGACCAAAGTCCCAGGGCCAACCGATTCCCCAAAAGCTGAGTCATTGGTTCTGAGTCACGAATGCTCTGCGACGGGACTAGCGGGAGGGGGGACGCCTCTGACCTGCTCATGGGTGGGTTCCCGGGAACTTACCCGCCCGTCATCGGCGCTCCCCCTAGAGACCGCCTGCGCCTTTGAATTGTGAACAGGAACGGTTTTCAAAAGTAAATGAGATCGCTTTCTCAGCCTTTGCCCATTTTTGTGACCCCTTCAATTTTCGGTTCATCCTCAGACATGGCAGCCCATTTCCACACAGGATGCTGTTCCCACCCGCCTCCCAGGCCCACCTCCCAAGCCCACCTGCACGGGCAGCCAGCACCCGGATGCCTCAGCTGGGTGAGCTGTGTAACCTCCTGGTGCCCTGGACACCCCGAAGGCTGGCTATGGAGCACAGCCCAGGCTGCCCCTGGCCCCCAGCCCAGCCCCTGGCCTACCCAACAGGTGTTGTCGGGCAGAGCGATGCTTCGTGAACTGTGGGAGGCGGGGCACACTGAAGGCCTGATTCTTTTTCATGTTTTTATTGATTTTAGAGAGGACGGGAGAGATGAAAGAAACATTGATGAAAGAATTGATCAGCTGCCTCCTCCACGCCCCCTACTGGGGATTGAGCCTGGAACCTGGGCACGCATGCTGACCAGGAATCAGCTGTGACCTCCTAGTGCATGCTCAATGCTCTACTGCTGAGCCAGGCTGGCCAGGTGAAGGCCTGATTCTCGACACCCCACTCCCCACAAAGCTCCGCACATGCAGGGCTATGCCTGCCCCCCTCCCTCGTCTCTGGCACAGGGTGCCCATCCAGGCGAGGTGACTGTACCAGCCACGGGGAGATGCTCATGGGCCTCCGACCCCCCGACAGTCCCAGGGCGCCAGGGTCGCCTGGAAACGCTGAGCTTCTCCGAGCTGCTCAGGGGCTGGCCCTGCCCCTGCCTTCCTGGCCCAGGGACCCCTCACATGCTCATTAAGGGTGGACACTTCAGCACCAGACTGACTAGTCCAACCCCTGAGGGCCTGTGTCCCGTGTGAGGCCTGAAGATGTCAGGGCCCTGGACACCCTTCCTCTGCAAACTCAGGGGCAGGGACGCTCCCCACAGCCTCGGCCATTCACACCCACCAGTGGCAGGGCCCGCTCCAGCCCCCCCTGCCCCCCCCCGCCCCCCCCCAGCAGCCTGGCCTTGTGAGGCCTGATGAGCAGATGGGGGTCCTGATATGAGGGCCACAACCAAGGACAGCTGCAGAGCCCTCCTCTGGGGGGACCCTCTCCTCCTAGAGCAGTGGTTCTCAACCTGCTGGCCCTTTAAATACAGTTCCTCATGTGACCCAATCATAAAATTATTTTCGTTGCTACTTCATAACTGTAATGTGGCTACTGTTACGAATCGTCCTGTAAGTATCTGATATGCAGGGTGGTCTTAGGCGACCCCTGTGAAAGGGTCATTCCACCACCAAAGGGTCGCGACCCACAGGTTGAGAACTGCTGTCCTAGGGCCTCCTGGCCAAGTGGAGAGAAAAGAACGAGGTGTGAGAGCCTCACAGAACCACTCATGCACTTGGCACACCACAGCGGTGCTGACGGGAGCGGCAATGCCAGGAGCTCAGGTCTGCATCCCCAGCGGCCCGAGGAGGGCAGGCAGCAGGTCCGAGGCGAGCAGGGCCCCACTTTCCTGTGGGTGAGCTGTTGTTTCTGAGCTTCAGGGGATGGAGGCTGGCCAGTGTGACCCCAAGCAGGAAGGCACGGGAGCAGGTGTGGGCTGGAAAGAGACCTGGACCAGGCAGGCATCTCCCAGGCCGAAGGCCCCGCTGCAGGGCGGCACGGTTACCCCTGCTGGCCACGGGGCCGCGGGCAGAGGGCAGAGGGCCAGGCACTGCCTCCCAGCAGCGGGCTCAGAGGGCTGAAACCTGCAGGAGGCCCAGACGGAGGCAGCCAGAACCTTTATTCTGTCTTTAAGGCACAAAATGCGGCCTGGCAGTGCCATGGATCTGGAGGCCACAGTCTGCCTGCTCCAGAGCCTAGTGCATTCCTCCAGGACGGGAATCAGTCCCTGTCAAGGGGGAACTCTACTTTCCCGCCGTGCGCAGCCCCACGAGGCCAGGAAGGGAGCTGAGGCGCCCGGACGACCTCAGGAGGGCGCCGCCCTGGGTCTGTGCTTCACTCCTCCGTGCTTGAAGCTGCGCAGTGGGTTCTGGGCCTTCACCTTCTGTGGGGAGGCGGAAGGTCAGTGGACACCCAGACAGACAGCCCAGGGCCAGACAGACGCTGCTGTGGTCACCTGCAGCCTGGACGGCAGCAGGACAGACAGCTGGTCCTCCTCATCTTGAAGGCACACGGGTGTGGCTGCAGGAGTCCCAGCCCCTGGCTCTGACCTTGCCGCCAGGAGTTTTGGCCAGATGTTGGGACCCTTCTCCTCCTAGGTGTGTGCAGACGGGGTGACAAGGAACCAGGTGGGGGAGACCACAGCTGCTGCCAAGGCCGGGGGGGCGGGGCATACCTTGACTTTCTTAGAGGACGGCTTCTTCCGCTTCTTGTGAGGGCGAACCAGGCCGCGAAGAGCAGGAGGAACTGGAAGAGACACGTGGCCTCAGTAGCTGCCACAGACCCTGCTGACCCCTCACCCACGTGCCCTCCGGGCTCTGCTGCGACCTCTCCCCCATCTGACTCAGGGCCGCACTCCAGTCCCACGTTAAAGTGCCCACAGTCACACAGCTTTTTGACGTCACAGAGTTTGTTGCAATAATCGTGTAAGGAAAGGAATTAAGGTGTGTTCTTAAAGAAACGCTACTGAAATAGGGAGAAGGTCTGCGTGTCGCCCCACACGTGGCCATTACCAGATTCACCCCAAACTGGTAGCCGCTCCCCCAGCCTCCCTCCACCCGTCAGACACACGCTCCCAATGTGCTGCAGGCCCTGGCTTCCGCCCTCACCTCCAGCCAGGCCTCGGTCAGAGGCCTCTGAGCAGCACCCGGCACCCCAGCCGGCTGGCCACTCACTGTTGGCAAATGACTTTGCTCCTGTGTGACGAGGATAGCTCCCTCCTTGCCCCTCTGAGCCGCCGCCTCCACCACAGAGCACTGCGCCCCCTGGGACCGAGTGGCGCATGCACCTGCCCGGCTCAGGGTCCCATCAGCCCAGCGCGGGGCCCGCCAGGCCCCACACACCACAGCGCCCCCAGGACCACGTGGCGCGTGCACCTGCCCGGCTCAGGGTCCCAGCAGCCCAGCGCGGGGCCCGCCAGGCCCCACTCACCCAGGTAGTCAGGGACGTGGCCCAGGTGAGGCTTGACCACGGCGGGGTGCAGGGGCAGGTCATGGCGCAGCAGCTGGAGGTCCCTGGGGTTGTCTTCAAAGTACGTCTGACGAGAGAGACAGAGATGCAGGGGTCTGGTCTCCCTGTGACTTTACGGGGATCCACCTGGGTCACGCGCGTTTAGAATTTGAAGGCTGAGGTGTCCCACCGCCCGTCCTGGCCGCCCCGCCCGCTCCCAGGGGCAGCCGCTGATGGGCTCTTGCTTCCCCGTCCCACACGCTCCCTTTTCTGAGACGCTCGGCGGCACACGGGAGTGCAGGGGGCACCCTGTCACTGGGACGCCAACTGTCCTTCTCAAAGTCGCCTCCCACCGAATGCCCCATCTGCTGAGGCCTCAGCACCAAGCGTGGCGCCTCCTCACCTTCAGCCTCTCCGAGTGCAGGAGCTCCTCCTTGATCTCCTTCAGCCTTGCTTCCCGGATGGCTTGTTTCGTCACCGAGCGCATGGCGTCCTGGGTGGATACCGCGGTCAGGACACTGGGCTCCCGGGATACCCCACCCCACAGGAGCCACTGTCCGCCCGGCACTCACCCTGCAGCGGTAGCGGAAGCCCTCGATTTCCTCCATGCGGAACTGGTAGGGAAGCAGGGCGGGGGCCCCGTTCTCTGGGGAGAGGCAGCAATGAGCGGTCCTGGCTGCAGACCCCCAGCCTCCCGTGCCCTCCCCTCCCCAGGATGAGGCAGCAGCCTCTCTGGCTCATTCCCTGCAATGTGACGTGCACACAGAGCAAGACACCTGGGTGTTGCCAACAGGACACCAGTTCCCCAGGATCCGATGGCCAGGCAGCTCAAATCCTAAGTCCTGGGTGTCATTACAGCCTTCACCCTCAGGACCTGCCCAGACACCTACTCTCCTCCCCCAAGGTGCCTTTGGACCCTGCGCCCTTAACCTCCTGGGGATGGGCAGCCTGCCCGTCCATCCTCCACTGTCCTCTTCTGACAGCCTGGCTGCCGCACAGAGCTCCCTCTCCCAGGGCTGCCTCCTGAGACACCACCAGCCTCTTCCCTGTCTCCCCCTTGCTG
The DNA here is from genome assembly GCA_036010255.1 of Myotis pilosus. Classification (NCBI taxonomy): domain Eukaryota; kingdom Metazoa; phylum Chordata; class Mammalia; order Chiroptera; family Vespertilionidae; genus Myotis; species Myotis pilosus. The sequence goes on from JASKON010000011.1 coordinate 296,961, forward strand.
CCTCGGCCCTTCTGCCCAGGGCAGGCAGTCAGTGTGACTCAGGATCTGGGCCTGCTCATCTGTGAAGGGGCAGTGCCTGCTGCCAAGGGAAGGATGAGGATGCAGCGAGGGACACGGGGCAAGCATGGTGAGCAGGAGGGTGGCAGCCGGTCACGCTACTGTCCCTGCTCCGTTTCCACCACTGGGTCCAGGGCATCCTGGGCGCGGCCTGGCCCGGCTCCTACCTCCACCGAGAAGCTCCTCAATCCTGCCCAGCTGGGACTGCTCCGTGGGCAACACAAAGGTCAAGACTACGCCTGGGTTGTTGGCACGTGCCGTCCTGCAAAGAGATAGCCCAGCCCCTGTCTCGCCTGAGTCCTGGGGGTGCCCACAGTCCAGGCGCCCGGCCTGCCATCCGGCTCTCCTACCTGCCCGCTCGATGGATGTAGGCCTCAGGGGTGGGGGGGAGGTCGAAGTTGAGCACGGCACACACGTGGTGGAAGTCTATGCCCCGGGCCACCCCCGCCTCCGGATCAGAGGCCCTGCAGGAAACACCACAGCAGACTCGCCCCGCTCTCCCACCGGCCTTCTACAGCTCACTGAATCAGCGGGGCCTCTGAGCTGAGCCCGCGTGGAGCCCCAGGGCCCTAACAGTGTAAGGCTCTTCACATCCAGAACTGTCCCAGGAGCTGGGCAGAGGGGCGGCCACACCCTGGCCCTGCCCCCAGCTCTGAGGCAACAGCGGAACTCACCACCTCACAGGTGACCCAAGAACCCACTGGGCAGACTGCAGGCTCCCTTTCCCCCTCAGGTCACAGCTGTACCCAATGCTGGCTGGGCTGTCCCCCTTGCCAGTGTTCCAATCACCCAGGGACCAGGTGAGCCCTTCGCGCCCCTCCTCCAGGCCCAGCAGCCCAGCCTGGCTCCCACTCTGGTTCCAGTCTCCCTGGGGAGGGCTAGAAGGACAAAAATGTGGACGCACCTGTTCCCCTTGGGCCCTTTGCCCTGGCGCTTGCCTTTGACCGGGGCACCCAGGACTTCGGCATCCGTCGCTATGACGCAGTCGTAGAAGCCTTGGTTAAACTGCGAGATGATGTGGCACCTGTGGCCCAAAGGGGAGGGTCAGCCCCCGGAGTGAGCTGGAGGCAGCGCCTCAGCCCCAGCACCGCCGTGACCGTGACGTTTCCCTCTTACACTCTCCCCGACTTGATCTCTGCCTCAACCCCCTCGCTGAAGACGGAGGAGCAGTGGGCACCTCAAGAGGCTGTGCCAGGGTCACTGACTGTCTGCCAGCCCAGAGCCTGGCCTCTGAGCTCTTAAAAAACAGCAACACCCAGAGGGTCTCCTTCCCAACCCCCGTCTTCAACGTGCTCCCCCCGAGACCCGCACCCACCTGGAGCGCAGGGGCAGCTCCCCGTTGAGCACGCAGGCGGGGATGCTGAACTGCTCCAGGAACAGGCGCAGCCGGTAGCCGCGCTCCAGGGTGTTGACGAAGAGCAGGGACTTGCCCCGCACCAGCGACAGCTTGAGCAGGGCGTACAGCAGCAGGAACTTGTCTTCCTCCGCGCCACAGACCACCTGGAACTGCTGCAGCTGCTCGGGCCCTGGCAGCTGGGACTCTTGCAGCTTGAGGGTCACCTGGGGGGACAGGCCTGTGGTCAGGAAAGACGGCAGAGACGCTCCCACAAGCCGCTGGCTGGTCACCCAGTGTCTATGTGCTTGTTCAGGGCACCATGGTTCCCTCCTGCTGGCACAAGGTGTCAGAGGACCCTGACCACTGTGGGTGCAAAGACAGAACACTACATGCAAAGTGCCTGGGGCACAGGACAGAGAAACACAAGCCCAGGACTGCAGTGAGCGTCCCGCCCCATAGTAACACCTTTCTTAGGAATCGAGGTCTCATCAGTACAGAACTTTGGCCCTGCTGCTAAAGGCAGCCTTTCTGCCCTTGGGGGTCCCTGCTCAGACCTTCAGGTGACCCCTAGGGGACATATGGAGGAATCAATGACTTTAGATGTGGAGAGGGTGTTGATGAACTAGTGGCTTCTAGTGATTCAGAACCAGGGAGGCTACTCCAGTGACAACTGTCCTGCCCAGTGAGCAGGAGGACCCAGCCCTTTGAGTGCCCACGTCAGCGACTGCAGGTGTGTGCACGGGGAACTCACTGGGTTATGCAGGACCAGCTCCTTGAGTGTTTGCACATCCTCGTTAAAGGTAGCTGACATCAGAAAAGCCTGATAAATCCGGGGCAAGTGACTACAATAAAACAGACCTGCATTAGCCTCCAGCTCCAAGCGCCTCTCATCGTGGCAGCTGGACTTCTGGCCACCTGCCCCCGGTGTCGCCGCTCACCCCCCACACGCCTCTTCCTACCAGAGGAGACTCTTGAGCTCCTCCTCGAAGCCAAAGGAGAAGAGGAGGTCGGCTTCGTCCATCACCAGCAGCTCCAGGGAGTCCCGCAGCTTCAGGCTGTCTTGCTGCAAGTGGTTTAATATGCGCGACGGGGTCCCCACCACGATGTCAGGCTTCTCCATCAGCACAGCTCTGCGGGGGGGCCACCCCTCGGGGTCAGGGAGAAGGCCATCCGGGGCCTCACCCACCCTCCTCTCTGCGCAGCTCCGCCCCCTCCAGCCCGGGCCTCCGCGCACCTCTGAGAGGCCGAGTCTTCAGCGGCGGACACATTGGCCACGCGGATGTCTCGGGCACAGTAGGCAGCCAGCTGCTGGATCATGGCCTGGGCCTGCCGCGCCAGCTCCTTGGTGGGCACGAGGACAAGGCCGCGCACCGCCTGCTCCACCGCCGGGCCGGTCTGCAAGAGCAGGGCTCAGGCTTCAGGCGGCGTCCCCGCATCGTGGCCCCCGCGCTTCTCTGGCTCTGACCCGGTGGCTGTGACCCCAACACGGCCCAGCGCTGGCTTCCCCCCCTCGGAACGCGGGGCGGAGGGTTCTTCCCCAGGTGCTGACCCTCGAAAAGAGCCACTGGCTTTCCGGGGACCAAGTTACTCTAAAAGGCCAGCGGCTGGAGGTTCACAACAGACTGCGGGTCCACAGCAGCGATTCACTCACGGCCTGGACTAGGGCCCAGGGACCGGACTCCAGGTACGAGGACTGCGGGCATCCCGCACGGGCAGGAGGCCAGAGGACGGCCTGGCTCATGGCAACCACTAGGGGGGGGGACCACGGCGACCCGGCCTCTCGCTCCGCTCAGGGGCCGCCGCCACCCACCGCCTTCCTCTGGAGCAGCAGCTGCAGCATGGGAACCGCGTAGGCGGCCGTCTTCCCCGAGCCGGTGCGGGCGCGGGCCAGCAGGTCCTTCCCCTCCAGGGCCAGCGGGATGGCCTTCTCCTGGATCAGCGTGGGCCGCGACCAGCCCAGGTCCGTCACGGCCTAGGAGAGGCGGGCGGCTCAGGCGCGAGCAGCCCTGCAAGTCCCCGCCACCCGCGCCAGGCCGGCCCCTCGGCCCGCCACCCCCCGCCACCCGCGCCAGGCCGGCCCCTCGGCCCGCCACCCCCCGCCACCCCCGACCAGGCCCCTCGGCCCGCCACCCCCCGCCACCCCCGACCAGGCCCCTCGGCCCGCCACCCCCCGCCACCCCCGACCAGGCCCCTCGGCCCGCCGGGTACCTGCAAGAGCCGGGGATCCAAGCCCATGTGTTCGAATCCCAAAGCCTCGTCGTCCGCCATTCTGAGGCTCCGTACTGACAGCGCGCACGCGCGGTAGGGGGAGCGTGCGACGTGTGGGCGGGTCAAAGCAACAACCAATCAGCGCCGGAGGAGGTGTCACTACCGGAAGTGCCGGAGCCTAGGCTTCCGGTGTTCGGGCGGAGCTCTGGGGCTGCGGCGGCGCGCGGGGCCGCGGGTTCCGGGCAGAGGCGGCTGGGGGTCGGGGTCGCGTGGGAGCCCCCGGACCCCCGCCCGTCCCGGACGGTGCCGCCTAACGCTGCGCGGTGGGCCTTTCCTGCTCCGGGGCCGCGCGGGTGGATGCAGGTTCCGCCGCCCCCGGGCGCCCGGCTCGCCAGTGCACGCTGCCGCTTTGGCTTCACCTTCGTCAGCGCGTCTTCCATCAGCCCCGCCCTAGTCCTCAGGCCCCACCGGCCGTGGCGGCTGCCTGGGCGCGCCCGCGCCTGCCCAGCTGCCCGGGGTCGCCGTCGGGTCTGTGAGGGCGCTGCCCGCCCCACCCGCCGCGCGGGGAGTGCCCGCCGAGGGGTTCCCGGGCCGGACGCCGGGGGCCGCGGACGGAGCGGCGTCGGGGAGGCCAGAGGCTGGCGGGGTGCAGGGCTCAGACGCCCAGGGACAGGCTCCGGCGAAGGGTCTGCCGGACGAGGGTGGAAGAGTGAGTAGCAGGAGACAGGCAGGTGGGTCTGTGGGTCTGCCCGGGCTTCCCCCGCCAGCTGCCCGTCGGCCACCGCACAGCTCGGCCGGGTGCGGATCGTGCCCCCAGGGCGCGCCCCGCTCTCCGGAGCCCCGGGGCCCTCTTCTTTCCTCCTCTGTAACTGTTTCCTGGGGCCATTTCCCCTGTGGCTCACTTCTGTGACTCTACATACACTTTTCTTATCGTGTGGGGGGAAGGGGGGAGGGGTGCCGGTTTGCCCAGCGGATGGAGCCTCGGCCTGAGGAGTGAAGGGTCCCGGGCTCCATTACGGTCCGGGCACAGGCCCAGGTTGCGGGCGCGATCCCCAGTAGGGGGCGTGCAGGCGGCAGCGGATCCGTGATTTTCTCTCACCATTGATGTTTCTCTCTCTCCCTCTCCTTTCCTCTCTGAAATCAATAAAAATATATTTAAAGACAAAAGAAAAAAACGGGGATTCTTGGTTCCCACCTGCATTAGTTGGGTATTGCTGCTGCAACAACTACCATAGCCTAGTGGCTTAAAACAGCGGGAACTTACTTATGGTTCTGTAGGTCTAAGTCTGACAGGGTCCCTCGGGATTGAAATCAAGCTGGTGGCAGGGCTGCATTCCCTTGGCGACGCGAGAGGAACCATTTGTCCTGCCTTTCCCCGCGTGGCCGATGGCCCCTTGCTCCATCTGCCTTCCGAGCCAGCCACAGGGCGTGGGTGGAGTCCTCACACCCCCTCAGACCTTCCTTTGCCTCCCTCCTCCACCTTTAAGGAAAGCTGTGACGATATGGGCACAGCCAGAATGCCCAGGACAGTCTGTTCTAACCCTTTGCCGTGTTAGGTAACACATTCACCAATTCCAGGGGTGAGGACATGGACATCATTGGAGGCCATCCTGCCTCTCGGCGACCCCAGACAAACCTGCGTCATCAGTTTTGTGAGCCGAACTGAATTTTAAAAACTCAGGCCTGGCCAGCCAGTTTGGCTCTGAGTGAGAGTCCACCCTTGAGCCAGGATGTCACAGCTTGGTTCCTGGTCAGGGCAGATGCCCAGGTGGCGGGATTCCCCAGTAGAGGGTGTGTGGGAGGTGGCCAAACAATGATTCTCTCATCATTGATGTTTCTGTCCCTCTCAGTCTCTGAATAAAAACATTTTTTAAAAAACGTTTAGGGTGTCTTGTCTGTGAATTCCACACAGCAGTATGAAACTTCTCACCTGCCCCATCAGCTAGTCCCACATGTTTCACTCCACTCCCCTTCCCATCAGAACTTGACAGGAGAAGTCAAAGACTGACTGACCTGCCGACATAATTTAGATGCAATGGTGTTGCCCGCGCTGGTTTGGCTCAGTGGATAGAGCATCAGCCTGCAGACCAAAGGGTCCGGGTTCAATTCTGGTCAAAGGCACATACCTTGGTTGTAGGGTCCTCCCCAGCCCAGGCCCTGCTCAGGGCTTGTGCAGGAGGCAACCAATAAATGTGTTTCTCTCACATTGATGTTCCTGTCTTTCCTTCTCTCCCCCACTCTCAAGAAAATCAATGGAAAAATATCTTTGGGTGAGGATTAACAAAACAGGATGCAATCGTGTCTACTGCTGGCAGACTGAAGCCAGCCCAGCTCTCACCTGGAGTTTCCTGTCCTCCCACAGCCCAGACTCCAGGCTCTTTTACTGGCTGGGATCCTAGTAACAGCCACAGGGTAGACACAGGTTCCCTTTCCGACATGTCTCATACTCCTCCAGAGCCTCAGGCCAGTGGCTTACACTGCCAGCCAGCTCCTTCTGTTTCCTTGTTTACTGTAATAGGAAGAAAGCTGGAAACTATTCGAAATATCCAAAGAATTTTGGGTATATCAATTATGGCATTTCCCTTTACTGGGATAACGTGGCCATCCAGAATTAGAATGTAGAATTTCAAAAATAATTACAAAAATATTCAATGACAATGCCCATAAATCTAAATTGCGTATACTTTTACAAGTAAAAACAGGTACATATGTAGAATAATATAGGAAATAAAGAAAAAACATTAAAAATTTAGTTCTGTAGGTCAGATAAATAATAAAACCATGAAATAAACATGTCAAGAATGGGCAACTGGTGGCATTGTTTCCTACAGAAGACGGCATAGGGACCTGTAGTGAGATCTGCTTAAACTTACGACCTGGGGCTTAAGCGCTTCCTAAGATCCCTCGCTGATGTTTCTACTTGGTTGACCCATGTGAATGGCTGAGCAACCACTGGTCCACCCACATCCCAGGACTGAGGTTAGGACAAGCCCCAGTCATGAGCCCACACGCTATAGTCCACTCCAGGCGGCTGCAGGGGCAGTCCAGGCCAGCAGCCCTTCCTCCATACCTGTGTGCCTCCACTCTGCCCACAACCTCTCATTTCATTTCAAACACAGCTAGTACAACACATTTTATTTCACTGGAAAAATCTGTATAAAGAACCAAACCTGGTTCCATGAAAACATTTACCATAGCTTAAATAAAGGTCAAGGGGAGAGGGAGGGTAGGAGTGCCCTGCCTTGTGCGAGCTGTCACAACCTCACTCGGTGAGGCCCTGTCTGGTGAAATCCCGTGTCCCAGAGGAGTCTGCGTGGCCCGCTCTAAGGCCCCGATAGCAGTGGGACGTCTGCTTTCTGGCCCACAGATGGCTGAGATCCTGAGAGCGGCCACAGTGCTTATCAAACACGTGGACAGACAGAATGCAAGGGGGCTGCACTGGTGTTTTCAGCTGGTCGTATAGGCAGTTTACACTTCAACCAGGAAAGAAAATAGATACTTTATCAAAAAATAGTTCTAATATATAGAAAAACATTTCAATCCTCTAGGGCCTCTGCCCCTTATTTACATTCACAAAGCCACTGGGAGAGCCCGGGACTGACGGGAGCAGGGAGGCAGGGCCTCTTGGGGCATTGCCATCGCTTACTGCATGAGTAGATGAAGAAGTTACAAGAGACTTGTCATTTGCTTATTTGGTGACAGGATGCAGGGGAATCACTGGAGGTGAAAGAAGTGAGACCCAGTCCTGGGTCAGGTCCGACCGTGCACAGACCCCAAGACATCTTTGAAAGCTTGGACCAAGGCCCTGTGTTCTTGAGAACCACTGTGAGCAAGTGGCTGATCGGGATGCTCTGTTGCCAGGGAACCAATGTGGTTTATATTCTTTTTTCTTTTTTTCCCTCACAAGCCGGGTGGATAAGGTATTAGGTGGGGAAAGTACCAATAACTGAGGTGAGAAGGAGGGTCATTCGAGAGGACACTACACCAGCTTCTTGGCCTCAAAGAAGCTCTTGAGATGCCGCATCTGCCAGATGCCGGTGAGGATGAGGATGACGGTCTGAGTGATGGACCACCACAGGACCCTCTGGTTGGTGCTCTCACTGGTCAGCCGGAAGCGCTCTTCACGGTACTGTGGGACAGCAGACCCAGGACTAAATGTGCAGGGAGAGCGGTCCTGGCTGTGTAAGCCACCCCCTCCCATAGGACTACTCAGCCATGGGACCAAATCCTCCCGTCTGCCCGACTCCACGGGGAGCGCCCCACGGGAGTGACGTGCGGCCTCTCTGGCAGCATCCCCACTGGGCTGAAGTCATGCTCCTTCCAATTCTTGCCAGATCCCAAGGTGAACAGACGATGCCTAGATTTTTACTCTATTGTGTAGAGCCCTCCAGACCCGCGATTTTCAACCGTCATGCAGCAACCATTTTTAAAAGATGCAATACCTGACTATTTAGGCAGGGGCACTGACCTCTTTTCCCTTAGATTGTCAAATAAATCAATGACAACAGCCAACCCAACAACAGCCATCCAGTATGAATGAATCAAAATTATACCTAAGCCTGGATGGCATGCTCAATGGTTAGAGTGTCAGCCTGGGAACCAAAGGGTCTCAGGTTCGATTCCCAGTCAACGGCATAGCGCTGGTTGGGAGACAACCAACCAATGTGTCTCTCTCACATCAATGTTTCTCTCCCTCCCCCAGCTCCTCCCCACTCCCTTCCACTATCTCTAAAAATCAATGGAAAAATATCCTTGGGTGAGGATTAACAAAAAACAAACAAAAAGTTATACCTACTTTTTTGTCAGATCAGCAAAAAATATATATTTTTGGTGTACCCCAGAAAGTTTAGTAATTAATTTATGTGTGCCATGAGATGACAAAGGTTTAAAATCGCTGCTCTAGACCAATACCCTCCATTCCATTCTCTGAACAGTTCACTGGGAAGGCCCCAAGCAGAAACCCCAGTGGGTGTGGTGGGTCTAAAGGGCAACTGGCAGGTCCCAGTACAGCGACATGCCCTTACCCTTTGGTAGTCCTGCTCCTTCTGGATCTGCTCCACCTGATCGAGCAGCTGGCGGGCTCGGAGCTGCAGCTCTGTCAGTTTGTCCTTGGCCGCAATCTCAGGGTAGTTGTTGGCATGCTCTCCAACCTGGATGTCTAGGTGCACGCGCTACAAGGACACAGGGTCAGAGCCCCAAAGCCACAGGGTAAGAAACAGGAGTGGGGGAGCCTCAGACGGCCTGTTCCGGACGATGCCGCCGACTCTTGTCCCTGATTATGGGACAGAGGGGCAACAGGTCTCCCCAATTGTGACTATGCCACAACAGATCACAAATAATGATGGAGATAAATCAGAACTTTGGAACCGAGTGAGAGATTCCGGGCTGTAGAGAAAGAGCTTTTTCCTTTTTAAAAAATATTATTGTATTGACTTCAGAGAGGAAGTGAGAGGGAGAGAGACACACAAACATTATTGATGGGAGAGAATCACGGATCGGCTGCCTCCTGCCCGCCCCCCTAGGGATCCAGCCTGCACCCAGGCATGTGCCCTGACCGGGAACCCAACGGTGACCTCCTGGGTCATAGGTCGCGGCTCAAGCCCTGCGCCACGCCGCCGGCATGAAAAACACCCTCTTACCAGTCTGCCGCCAGCGAAAAGCACCATCCTGGTGGAGTTGGAGTGCAGGCAGATCTGATGGTCCCCAGGGGTGTGGGAAGTGAAGGTGAAGCGTCCCTCCGAGCCATACTGCCGCGAGAGCACCACCTGCAACACAGCGGTCCGTGGAAGCCGCAGCACTGACCTCCCAGCCCCGCCCCCCGCCCTGACGCCGTCTGCAGGGCGCCCAGGCCACGGCCTGCGGGTGGCCCTACCTTGCCTTCGGGGTCCTTCACCTCCACGTGCATGCCCAGGCCGGGGGTGGAGGGCAGGAAGACCTCCTTCTGCTTATCCCACATCTGGGTGCGGTAGTTCCCTGCGGAGCGACAAAGCTGTCACAAGGCGCCTCGACCGCCCGGCTCCCACACTCCCAAGGGGCCCGCGGCCCGCGACTGAGGGACACGCAGGGCCCTGCCCACCCCCACGCCGCCTGACCGATGACCATGGTCTCGTCGGGGATTTCCTCGATGAAGCAGCGCTTCTCGGTCTCGCCGATGTGGAAGTAAAGCCCCCGGACGCCCACCGCGCACAGCGAGAGCAGCAGCAACGCGGGCCACCCCATCGCGAGCCGCCTTGGGGGATCGACACCTGTCACCAAGCGCCCTCGGTGCAGCGCGCATGCGCACGCCTGCGCCCCGCTTCCAGGCGACGCAGGTCAACCCGACGCAGAGCGCGCACTCTGACGCCAGTCCCGCGTCTTTCAGGCCAAAGAGCCGGGGCAGGCGGAAATTGCGCATGCGCGGAACGCTCGGGGCGGCGGGGTGGTCCTATTGCCCCTTAGTGACGTAGACCAGTACCAACACCTGCCAACGCGCACCTTCTCTCCAGCGCACGTGCGCGCGCCTGCGCACCACACCAGTAGACGCAACGAGACGGCGCGGGGAGTACGCATGCGCGGAACCGCCTCTCTCGCCCCCGCCCCTCCCTCCGTCAGCCCGCGGCGGCCGCGGTACGTTGTAAGGGCAGGGCTGGGCCTGAACCGGGACGGAGGGCAGGGAGGGGGCAAGCGGTCTCAGACGGGCGTGGGGGGGTCCGGTGGGCCTGTGAGGCCTCTTAGGGCTTTGGCAAAAGAGAACCCTCTAGGCCCCTAGAGTAGGGGTTTTGTTTGAGGAATGATTTGCTCTTAGTTTTAAAATTACCCTGTCCTGGCAAAGGCTGACCGGGAAACATAAGGATCACCAATGTACAGTATACTTTTAAGCAATGTTTCATCCGAACCCGCTATTTGTCTTGCAGTTTACAGGAAACGAAGGCGTTTAGAGGACATCATGAGGAGATGATAGAGCCGATCCGGAACAGGGCCCTGGGTTCGACCTTTAAAACCTAAAGCGAAGAACCACGGGGCGGCGGACACCTTGCGCGTGCAGAGTCCGCAGAGGCCGTGCGACAGCGCCGCCCTGTGCGACCCACGTGCTCTTCCCACCGAGGGGTGGACTGGCCACCCACGGCCGCAGCCGGGGCCTGGGCTTCCATTTTCACTCTTGAAACCCAGCTGACACCCCACCCTACTGAGCGGCCAGTCGTTGGAGGAGCTGCCCCCGCCAATACATGGCACAGGATCCGCTACCCCGCCCACCCCCCCACCCCCCAAAAAACACACACAAACTGCAATTATGTAACTGGGACAAAAATGAGGGCACTCTATAAACTGACAGAAAGAGTTCCAGGATATGTTGCTAAGTTTAAAAAGCAAGGTGCAGCCTTTACAAGTTGGCTCGGTGCATAGAGCATGGGCCCTTGGTCTGAGGGGTCCCAGGTTGATTCTGATCAAGGGTATGTATCTCGATTGTGAGTTGGATCCCCAACCCTAGTTTGGGCAGTGTTGGAGGCAACCAATAGATGTGTGTCTCTCACATCCTTGTCTCTCTCTCTCCCCCTCCCACTCTCTCTCTCTAAAAAAAAGGAAAAATATCCTTGGGTGAGGATTAGAAAAGAAAGAAAAGCAGGATGCCGAGAGAGTACATTATCTTGGCGTTTGTATTTGATGAAAAAACACTGGAAGACTAAGACTCTAATCTAAGAGGTTACTTACAGGTAAGGGGAATATTCAGTCAGTATACACCAGCATGATTGTACTGATTAAAACAGAAACACTTCTGTTCTAGTTGGTAAACGGCCACACTCCAAGCCCTGAATTCCCTCCACCTTTGCTCTCACTACTGATCCCGCGTTGCCTCGTGATCCTACAAATAGTTCCTCCTGGCAGGAAAGGAGTCTGGCAGGCCAGCAGATAATGAGGTAAAAGGTAACAGAGGTTTTGCAAACTAGAACTTTTCATGATATTTCCCCCCCATTCAACAGGTTGCCTTTTTTTTTAATGTTATTTATTTCAGAGAGAGGAAGGAGAGGGAATTAGAAACTTTAATGATGAGAATCATCGATCTGACTGCCTCCTGAAAGCACCCTACTGGGGATGGAGCCTGCAACCCAGGCATGTGCCCTGACTGGGAATTGAACCTGCCACCTTTCAGTGTATGCGGCAACGCTCCAACCCATTGAACCATACCAGCCGGGGCCTTTTTAATATCTTTTTTATTTTCAAACCATGTGTATATGTTACCTATTTAAAATAAAATTTAAAAATTAAAGTAGTGTTACCACCATTCTCTATCACACTACCATTTTATGGATTTGAAACCAACAATTGCTCTCATGTTGGTTTACCCTAAATGGCAGCTCCATCACAATGTAAATACTGCCTGTCTCTTGTATTCCCCTCTGCATCCCCAGCACCTAGAACCCATCTGGTATAAATATTGTTCAATGAATGAAGAATGTATCCTTTGATGAAAAAGCACATTGAGCAAAAGCCACAGAATGCAATGAAGGCAGTGTTCAGAGGAGAATTCACAGTCATAAATGTCTACGTTAAAGATATCAAATCAGTAACCTCACTTTACATTTTGAAGAAAAAAGGAGGAAAAAAAAGCAAAACTAAACCCAAACACAGAAGAAGAAAGGAACAAATAAAAAAATAGAAATGGCCTGGCCAGTGTGGCTCAGTTGATTGGCATGTCATCCTGTACACCAAAAGGTGGTGGGTTCAAATCCTATCAGGGCACATACCCAGGTTGCAGGTTCGGGGCGAGGGCCAAAGGCAACATGGATATTTCTCATATCGATGTTCTCTCTCTCAATAACTAACAAACATGTCCTCAGGTGAGGATTTTAAAAAATTATAAAAATTAGAGATAAAACAAAAAGCCAATGAAAGTAAAAGTTGGTTCTCTGAAAAGATGAACAAAATTGACAGGCCTTTAGCTAGACTGAAAGAAAAAAAGACAAATCACTACAATCAGAAATGAAAGTAGAGACATTACCTCTGACCTTAAGGAAATAAAAGGGATGAGAGAATACGGTGAACAATTGCACACCAACAAATAAGATAATTTAGATGAAATGGACAAATTCCTACAAACAAATTATTACCTAAAGTAACATAAATAAGAAACAAAACTGGTATGGGACACGTGGCTTCCCTGGTGAATTTTTGTTGTTGTTTTTCCCCTGGTGAATTCTATTAAACATTTAAAGAAGAATTAACACCAATCCTACTTAAGCTCTACCAACTAACTGAAGAGGAGGGAACACTTCCTAACCTATTCTGTAAGGCCAGCAATACACTGATACTAAAGCCAAAAACAAAAGAAAATCAGACCAATATCCCTTCTGAATATAGATGCAAAACTCAATAACAATAACAAAAAAATAATAATAAACCTCAACAAAACACAAGTAATCTAAATCCAACAGCATCTTTAGATGATTACACATCATGGCCAAGTGGGATTTGCCCTATGAATGCAAGGATAATTCAACATGAGAAATATCAATCGATGATAGAACAAAAGGGAGAAAAACACCATGACTCAATTAATGGAGAAAAGGCATTTAACCCTTTCATCTCAAGACTACTTAGAAAACTAGGAATAGGAAGGAACTTCCTCAGCACGGTCAAGGAGATCTACGAAAACCCACGCAAACATAATGGCGAGAGACTGAAAAACTTTTCTGTAAGATCAGGAACAAGACAAGGGTGCTCACTCTCGCCACTTCTATTCAGCAAAGTACTAGAAGTGCTAGCCAGAGCAATTCAGCAAGAAAAAGAAACAAAGGACATCCAAACTGTAAAAGAAGAAAAACTGTACTGACAGATGACATGATCCTATGTAGGAAAAATCCCTACGAATCCAAAAAAAAAAAAAAAACTACTAGAGCTAATAAATGAATTCGGTTAAGTTGCAGGACACAAGGTCAATGCACAATAATCAATACACCAGTAATGAATAATCAAAAAAGGAAGTTAAGAGAGCAACTCCATTTACAAATGGGTCCAAAAATATAAAATACCTAGGAATAATATAACCAAGGTAAAAGACTTGTATAGCAAAAACTACAACACATTGCTGAAAAAAATTAAAGAAGACACAAATAAGTGGAAAAAACATCCCATGTTCATGGTCTGGAAGACTTAATATTGTTAAAATGTAAATACTACCCAAAGCAATCTACAGATTCAACACAATCCCTCTCAAAATTTCCACAGCCTTTTTTGCAGGAGTGGAAAAGCCAAACATTACATTTATATGAATTTGTGAGGGGACCCATATAGCCAAAATAATCTTGAAAAAGAACAAAGTTGGAGAATTCACTTGTGGATTTCAAAACTTATTACAGAGTAAGTTTTGAAATCCAGTAATCAAACAGTATGGTACTGGCATAAAGATAGCATACAGCCCAATGGAACAGAATTGAGAGTCCAGAAATAAACCCAATATATATGGTCCATTGATTTTTTCAAAAAGGGCGCCAAGGCCATTCAATGGGAAAATAATAATCTCTTCAGCAGTTGTTGCTGGGACACTGGAGTTCCACATGCAAAAAAGATGAAGTTGAATCCCTACCACACATCATATTAAAAATAAACTCAGCCCTAACCAGTGTGGCTCAGTGGATAGAGCGTCAGTCTGCGGACTCAAGGGTCCCAGGTTCGATTCCCGTCAAGGGCATGTACCTTGGTTGCAGGCACATCCCCAGTAGGGAGTGTGCAGGAGGCAGCTGATCGATGTTTCTCTCTCATCGATGTTTCTAATCCTCTATCCCTCTCCCTTCCTCTCTGTAAAAAATCAATAAATAATATTTTTTTAAAAAACCAACCAAACAAACAAACAAAAAAACTCAAAATGGCCCTAGCTGGTTTGGCTCAATGGATAGAGTTGGCCTGCAGACTGAAAGGTCCCAGGTTCGATTCCGGCCAAGGGCACATGTCTGGGTTGCGGGCTTGATCCCCAGTAGGGGGCGTGCAGGAGGCAGCCAGCCAATCAATGATTATCTCTTACCATTGATGTTTCTATCTCTTTCTCCCTCTCCTTTCCTCTCTGAAATCAATAAAATATATTTAAAAAAATAAAAATAAACTCAAAATGGATAAAAAACCTAAATATAAACGCTAAAGCCATAAAACTCTTAGAAGAAATATAGGGGTAAATCTTCATGATTTCAGATTTGGCAATGGACTTTTAGATATGAGCAACAATAACAAACATGGATAGAATGGACTTCATCAAAATTTAAAGCTTTTATTCATCAAAGAACAGTACAAAGTGAAAAGAGCCCTAACCGGTTTGGCTCAGTGCGTCAGCCTGCGGACTGAAAGGTCCCAGGTTTGATTCCCATCAAGGGCATGTACCTTGGTTGCAGGCACATCCCCAATGGGGAGTGTGCAGGAGGCAGCTGATCGATGTTTCTCTCTCATGGATGTTTCTAACTCTCTATCCCTCTCTTTTCCTCTCTGTAAAAAATCAATAAGATATATTTTTAAAAAAAGAAAGTGAAAAGAATGGGAGAAAATATTTATAAATTATATATCTGATAAGGAATTAACAGGCAGAATATGTAAAGAACTCCAACAAAACAAGACAACCCAATTCAAAAAACACTTGAATAGACTTTCCTCCAAAGAAGATATAAAAATGGCTGAGAAACAAATGAAAAGATTCTTGACATCGTACAGTGATAAGGAAATGCAAATCAAGACCAAAATGAGATCACCTCACATCTAGTAGGAGGCTATAATACATTTTAAAAAAGAAATTAAGAAGTATTGAAGATACGGAGAAACTGGAACCTTCATGCATTGCTGCTGGGAATGCAACATTGTGTCGCCACTGTGGGAAAGTTTAGCATTTCCTCAAAAAGCTAGACATAGAATTACCACATCACCCACGTCTCTTCCTAGGTGTTATAGAGGGAATTATAAACATGTACTCCAGGTATGTGTAAGCCAATGGTCATTGGAGCATTATTCACAATAGCCAAATGGTGGAATCAACCTAAATGTCCATCAAATGAAGTATAGACAAGGTGCAGCATGTTCATACAATGGAATCTATTCAGCCATAAACATTTCTGACACATGCTACGTACAACATGGATGAACCTTGAAACATGCTAGGAAAATAAGTGACACATAAAAGGGCAAATACTGTATGAATTCACTTACATGGGCACCCAGAGTTGTCCATTTATAGGGATAGGAAATATAGGGTGAAGGGAAAGGGGAGGGGAGTGGGGAGTTACTGCTTAATGGCTGCAGAGTTTCTGTTTGGAGTGGTGAACAAGTTTGGGAAATAGTGGTGATGGTTGTACAACACGGTGAATGTAATTAATGCCTCGGAATTGTACACTTTATTTTATTTTATTTTTTAAATATATTTTATTGATTTTTTACAGAGAGGAAGGGAGAGGGATAGAGAGTTAGAAACATCCATGAGAGAGAAACATCGATCAGCTGCCTCCTGCACACTCCCCACTGGGGATGTGCCCGCAGCCAAGGTACATGCCTTTGACGGGAATCGAACCTGGGACCCTTGAGTCCGCAGGCCGCCGCTCTATCCACTGAGCCAAACCAGTTAGGGCGGAATTGTACACTTTAAATGACAAGTATTTTCATATACATACTGTACCACCATTTTTTAAAAAGGGGGGAAAAACATGCTGAGGTTGCTCCTTGGTTCCTTCACTTTCTCCCAGTCTCCAGATCCTGATCCCACACATCAGCCCAACTTTGTTCGCACAAGCATGTACACTGAGCTCCCAATTTAAAAACAGACACCCCTCACTGTCCCTTTCAGAAATTGCTCTCCGTCCCTATCAAGCCGCGAGCCAGTGACATAGTCCCGGCCTGAATCCTGGCGCAGATTCAGCCATGTGTGTCCTCTGTGCGACCACCACGTCAGCTCCCCGTGGTCGGATCCGGCCTGGTCATCCCCAGGACCCTCGGCCGCATCCAGGGCACAGTCCGGGCCCTGAGCTGCTGCGAACGTACGGACCACTCGGGAGGCGTGGCCCGGACTTCCCCGTGTCAATCACTGGCCTGCCACCTTCCGATACTCATGTATACTTAACGTATCTTTACATGGGACCCCTGGTTACAATGAAAACACCGTAACTGCAAAGAGGAAAGCCAGTACACCTGCCAAAAAGCTTCAAAGGTAAACTTGGGGAGACCGAGCAGGTGAAGTCCTAGCTTCGCACGACCGCTCACCACGGCTCCTGAGCCGGAGTCCGAGCGCCGGTCGGAACAGGACGGCAGACGTGGGCGCCGCAGGCCGTCGGCCGGAAGCCGGGCTTCTCCTGCCGCTCGGACTAGCCGCCTCCCTGCATGACCGGCTACCATCCAGCAGACTTCAGGCCTAACACGACTTATTTTCACAGATTCGCACGGAAACAGGGCTGCATCGGACGATCAGAGGGGTCCCGGTCCCACCGTTTCCACTTCCTCAGCCATCCTATATAATAAAAGGCTAATATGCAAATAGACTGACCAGCAGAACAACCGAACAATCAAACCAAACAACTGGTTGCTATGACATGTGCTGACCACCAGGGGGTACATGCAGAATATGGCAGTCATTGACAGCAGGCGGAAGAGTGTGGAACATGGTGAGCATCAGCCATGGCAGGATGGTGGAGCAGGTGAGCTGGGGCTCCAGACCAAGGTGGGGTGCCAGTCGCTGTCATCAGGGCAATCCTCTGGTGGTTACTGAAAATTCTTTGTTTTTGTACACCGCGGTCCTGCCCGGTGCTCACATCTGCTGCTGGCACCGGCCCCACTCGCACCTGCTGCTGGCGGGAGCTGCCACTCACACCCATTGCCAGTGCAGACTCCGCTCGCAACCACAACCGGCACCAGAGCCACCACTCGAGCTCACCTGCTGCTGGTGCCTACCACTGGTCCTGATTGCTCAGCACTGTCAGCAGGTGCAAGCAGTGCTGCTGGCCCCCTTCATCCCTGAGTGCTCCTTCATCTCCCCCTGCTCCTGAGGGGCAACTGGGGCAACAGCTGCCACTCACAGCCAGTGACAGCACCAGCCCCAATTGCTCTGTACCATCAGTGAGTGCGAGCGGGGCCAGCACCTTCAGCGTGTGCGAGCAGTGGCAGGGGGAGTGCGGCTGCTGGAATACAGGGAACCACAGCAGGAGGGGCCAGGCAGGGGCACTGAGGATGGGCAGAGACTCACCCTTGTGCCCACCACCGACTCACAGCCCACAGTTTTTTTCAAGGTGCACGAATTCGTGCACTGGGCCCCTAGTAATTAAAATAACGCCTTAAAGCCACGCCCACTTGCATGGGGTGAAAGGCCGCGATGCACCGACCTAAGGCCCGGGCGGCCCACCGCGACCCCGCGGCCCATGGGGGGACCCCTTGTGGCCCCGACGGCTCCGCGTCCACCGGTGCGCGCCGGGGCCTCCCGCTTCCCGCTCCACCTCCGTCCGCCCCTCCGCTTTCCCGCACAGGCCTCGACGCCCCGCGCAGGAGGCCGCCCCGCGAAGACCCTCTCCAGACCTGCCTCGCAGCCCGGCCCCCCTGCCCCCGCCCCCGCTGCCTCCGCGCCGGCCCAGCCCCGGAAGCACGCGAAAGGAGGCGGTGCGTCTCTGTGACGTCACCGCCCCGCCCCCGCGACGGAGACGACTCCCGGGCGGGGTTGCGTGCTGACGCCACACGCCTGGGCGGGGTCGAGAGTTTGGTTCTCCGGAGTGGGGTGTCGGCGCCTCATTCGGGTGGAGCGGAGCTGGAGGCCGGTGAGTGCGCGCTGGCGCCGGGCCGGGCCCGGTGTGGAGGCTCTGCGCCCGTCGGGCAGAGCGCGGGAGCGCGGCGGAAGCCGAGGCCGCCACGCCCTTGCTGTCGCGGGCGCCGCGGTGACAGGGAGTGAAGCTAGATGGAACCAGGCTGACGGGGGAGGGTGGGCGGGACGGGGGTCTGACGGACGGCCGCGGCAGCCAATGGCGCGGCGGGCGCCGCCTGGCGGGCGGAGATTGGCGGGTGCGGAAGCGCGTGGAGGTCGCGCGGGCCTCGCAGCGGCTCACCATTGGCTGGGGCGGGCGGGGGGCGGGCCGCGCGGCGGACGTCAGGAACGGCCCTGCCGCCGGAGTGACTCCCAAGGTCGAGGAGGCGTCACGTGGGACCGCCCAGCCGCGTCCTCTGCGCGCCCGGAGGGACGGACGGACGGCGCGCCCTTGAAGCGGCTGTGGGCTGCGGACCCAGGGCTGCGCATGCCCGGCGAGGAGTGACTCTGCAGCACCCAGGGGCGCGGGGCCCCCGCCCGCACTCCGTGCCAGCCTCAGTACCCACCGTCCTCGCTCTTCCTCGCTGCTCCTTGAGGTGACACCCTCGGTGAGCGGATGACCCCGCAGCATCCCACGTACCCGGCACCTGCCCTGCTCAGTACCCCACCGCGCCCGGCTCCCCTCTGTGGCCCGTGGGTGAGCACCCACGTCCTCATCCGTCTGCAGGAGGCTTGCTCGCCCATGTTGGTGCCCTTGTCCCTCCCGCAAGCCTAACCTGGCATAGTGTGAGCGGCACTGACACTTCCCTGAAACGAGCGGCCGAGCGGACCGGAACCAGCCCTCCGCGCTTCGCCCGGAACCCGAACCCGCCGCCCGGAACCCGCCGCGGTGCCCTTTGCAGGTCGCAGCGGTGCGGGAGGCCCAGAGCAGGCTTCGCCCTGAGCAGCGCTGGGGGAGCGCCCTGGGCTGAGCGGGTGCGCCCTGGGATTTCCTGCAGACCTTCCCCGGTGAAATGGCGGGACTAGCCCTACGTTTTGCAAATTAGCCGAGGACTAGCTCTTGGAAAGTTGGAGAAAGATCAATACGCCGACTACCTTTTTGAGACCACGGCCCACATTCATTTACTTTTTAAAAAATCTTCACCTGAGGGTCTGTTTCTGTTGATTTGAGAGGGAGACCGCGGACCATGCTCTGAGCCCCTGGGGCGCCAGGGCTGTTTTCTGTCCCCGCCTTCTCTCACCTGAACTTGGACCTGTTTTGAAACTTCACCTCTATTGACATGTCGTGTTTTTGAGTATATCTCTGTATAGCTTTTTTTTTTAATATATTTTATTGATTTTTTTACAGAGAGGAAGGGAGAGGGATAGAGAGTCAGAAACATTGATGTGAGAGAAACATCGATCAGCTGCCTCCTGCACACTCCCCACTGGGGACGTGCCCGCAACCAAGGCACATGCCCCTGACCGGAATCGAACCTGGGACCCTTGAGTCCGCAGGCTGACGCTCTATCCACTGAGCCACACCGGTCAGGGCTCTGTAGGGCTTTTTAGAGGTGGTCTGGGTATTACATTATCTACTTACACAACTCAGTCCACGGTGTCCTGGTTCTATCAGGTTGGGTGACGTGTGGAAACCCTACCTCGTCGAAAACTGTCTCAACTATTTTCCCTACATACATTTAGAACCACACCAGACATGTAACTTGTGCTTTAACCATTACACTTAGTTTAGAAGCGTCGAGAAGGAAATTATATTTACTCACTCGTTGGGTTTTCTCTTCTTCCGTCCTTCACGGAATTGGCAAGATCCCTTTTATCAGCTCCTTTCTGCTTGGAGAAGTGCCTTTAGCCATTCGTTGAGGGCAGGCCAGCTGGCAGCAGTTGCTCTTCGTCTTTCTTCAGCTGAGAGTGATTGGATTCCCTTTGTTTCTGAAGGTAATTTTTGCCGGATAGAGGATTCTGAGCTGAGTTATTGTCCTTCCGCACTTGAAAAGTGTTGTGCCACTTTCTCTTGGCCTCCATGATTTCTGACAAATACGCTGTTCAAGGTGTTTGTCTATCGTTTTCAGAAGTTTATCTGGTCTTGGAGTGGACTTCTTGAGGTTTGTTCTGTTTGGGGTTTACTCAGCTTCTTAGAAGGTTTATGCCTTTTGCCAAATTTGCAAAGTTTTCGCCTGTTACATCTCTGAATCCTTCTGCAGCACCTCCTGCTTTTTTCTCCTGGGATTCAGCTGATCTGTTCACGTCATCATTAGGTTTTTGTTGTAGTCCCACTGTCCCCGAGGCCCTGTTCATTTTCTTCAATCTCTTCTCTCTGTTGTTCAGATTGTGTGATTTCCTTTATTCTAACTCCACATTCACTGATTTTCTTCTTTCTCCTCCATTCTGCATTTTAACCCATCAAGGTTGGTGGTTGTATTTTTTAGTTCTGAAGTTTCCATTCAGGTCTTTATATCTTTTAGAGGCCCGGTGCATGAAATTTGTGCACTGGGGGATGGGAGCTGTCCCTCAGCCCGGCCTGTGCCCTTTTGCAGTTGGGGAGCCCTCGGGGAATGTCCGACTGACATCTTAGTGCTGCCACAGAGGCAGGAGAGGCTCCCACCACCGCCTCTGCACTCGCCAGCCATGAGCTCGGTGTCTGGCTGAGTGGTGCTCCCCCTGTGGGAGCACACTGACCACCAGGGGCAGCTCCTGCGTTGAGTGTCTGCCCCCTGGTGATCAGTTCGCATCATACTGACCAGTAGGGTTGTTTTACCGTTTGTTCTGTTTGCGTATTAGACTTTTATTATATAGGATTTCTTTGCTGAGGCTTTTTAGTTTTCTTTTGTTTCAAGCATAAGTTTATAGTTTGCTCATAGAAGCCTTTTACGGCTGACTCCTTTAAAACCTGCCAGATACTCTGACATCTGTGTCATCTTGGTGTTGGTCCCTGAGATTCTTTTTTTGTTTCAGTTGAGATCTTCGTTCTTGCTCTGGAAAGTGATCTCTGATGCAGCCTGGACATTTGGGTGTGATGATGAGACTGGATCTTATTTAAATTTCTGAGCAGAACAGGCTTCCTCTGACATGGATGGGGTGGGAGGTGGTTGGGGGGGCGGAGGGATGTAATCCAGGCTCCCCTCCCAGCCTCCTTGGTATTGGTATCTGCTGTGTGGGTGTAAGTTCCCTATTGGGCCTTTATGGTTTCACTCTGTCTGGGAGAGAGGGGTGTGGCCTGTTCTGCTGGGCAGGGTGAAGTCGGCTGCTCTCCTGGCTTCCACTGACATCCTTGGGGAAGGAAGCCCCTGGTCTCCTCTGACCTAGCAGGTGAGGTGGGCTGGTCCTCAGAGTTGCCTGTGGGGTGGGCTGCAGTAAGGCCATTGCTGTCTAAACATGTCTGTCCGGGGAGGCTGCCCTGTCTCTTGTCTCTGCGTGGAGGAAGCCGGCTCTTGTGTGTGTTTTGTCTACATTGGCTGGCATTTCTGGGGCCAGCGTCTAGTCTGGGACCTACGGAGCAAAGAGAACAGCAAAGAACTCGGGGCTGTTCTTTCTTTGGCCCCAAAGCCCCTTCCCAGTCTGCTGCTCCTCTCCATCTTTCAGAGTCTTATTCTTTTCAGTGTAGCATTTCATGTTTTTAGCTGCATTTAGTGGGAAACGGAAGTCCTGTTTATGCTTTTAAATATTTTAATAAATATTGATAAATGGCCTTGCTTTCCATAAAGGTTAAATAATTCGTACTCTAAACAACACCTTTGAAAGTGCCTGTGGGCCTGCACCTGGAGCTTGGCAGTCAGGGCACCTCCCATCGAGGGTGCAGTCTGGGGCGGGCAGTCAGCCCCGAGGCCCCCAAACTGAAAGTTGTTGGGGCTCTAACTGTGGGTGTGGAAGTCCCTCCAGGAGTCTGGCCAGCTGCCCACTCCAGACTAACTTGCATGTAGGTTTTCCTTGGGAACTTCAGCTTTTTGAGAGATGTCTTTGGTTGGTCTTTTTCCTTGATAAGTTGTACTTTTTAATCACAGAAACCATTTTAGAGTGAGCGTTCATGCTTGCATCATAATTACAGAAAAACAGGCAGGGATGTGAAGGAAACTGAAGCAGATCAAGTGAGGCGTTTAAGGTTCATCAACAAATTAGTCACCTGCTTGCCCTTCCCCCACTCAATCCTCGTTTCTGTGTAGTAGTGGCAAAACGCCTCCGAAATTTAAACTGCAGTGAGGCCTTGACTTACGAGTTGAATTCGTTCGGAGGCTGAGCTCGTTAAGGAGCTCGTTAACTCAAATTACTCTATCAACTCAAGGCAAAAAAGTCAGGCGAGAGACAGCTGGTATTTCAAAAAACTCGTTAGTCGGGACACTCGTAAGTCAAGGCCCCACTGTACTTCCCTGTCTCTGGTGTGTGTTTGATGAAGCTACAGGGGAAAGGCATTGAGTGAGATTTTCAGTTCAGTGAGATTCGGGGGATCAATACTGTGCTCTTCGCACACTCGTTCTTCGCATCACTGAGATAAAGTCATTGAGGTGTGGGGGGACGGCATTGTCTTCTTGCCCATGACAAGAACCTTAGGAGTCTGAACCTGAAAAAAGAAAAAACGTTCTCAAAACGAGTTCTTCTTTTAAAATGGTTGTCGGGTAACACCCGACAGTTGTCAGTCACCTAATGATGCGTGCTCTTTCCCCTCCAAGACTCACTTCCTGAGACGCTCGCTGTGCACAGCTGCTCTGCTGACACCGCCTTCTTTAATTGCCCTTCCGCCCGGCCAGCGTGACGCTGATAGGCATCAGCAGTGTGCCTCTGCCCGTGTTGGCGGGGAGGGAAGGTGACCTAGGGCTGTGCTGCCTGGCTGGGGAGGGACGGGCACAGATAAAGTTGCTTTATTTCAGCAGGTTGTTTCCTATGGGCAGGGCTCCAAGCCCTTAACACATTTGCTTTGATTTTTACTTTTTAAACCTTATTTTTGTCAAACGTATAGGTTTATACTTGTATCATAAAATAGTGGGTTATAAATAGTGTCATTTTGTGTATTTTATTGGCATTGATAGGTTTATTTATAGTTTTCCTAGATATAAACAACCTTATTGAGGTATAACTTCTGTGCCATATCGTTCACCCATTTAAATCGTGCAGTTCCAGTATCTTAGAACAGTGGTCGCCAACCAGTGGCCCGTGAGGTCGAAAGGTTGGCGACCGCTGTCTTAGAAGGTTATGCACCCGTCACCATGATCCAGTTCTGGAGCATTTTCCTGTCCCCTAAAGAAAACGCCCTTACCCATCAGTAGTCCCATCTCACCCCTGCCCCAGCCCTAGGCAACCAGTCATCAGTGGGCTTTGTATAGATTTGCCTGTTCTGAACGTTTCCCATAAATGAAACCATGCATGTTGTTTTTGTGAATGACATGTCACTTCACATGGAATTTTCAAGGTTCATCTGTGTTGTCTAGTGCTTGTCCGTTGTGTGGCTGGCCCCCATCCTGTACACCCATTCATCAGTCGGTGAGCATTTGGGTTTTCCACTCTTTGGCTAGTATGAATAATGCTGCTATGAATATTTGTGTACAAGTTTCTGTGTGGACATGTGTGTTTTTTTAAATATATTTTTACTGATTTCAGAGAGGAAGGGAGAGATAGAAACTTCAGTGATGAGAGAGAATCATTGATCTTCTGCCTCCAGCACGCCCTCCTGCAGGGGGTCATGCTCACAACTGGGCATGTGCCCTTGATGGGAATCAGCCCAGAACCCTTCACTTGACAGGCGGAAGCTCTGTCCACGGATCCAAACGGCTAGGGCTGGACATGGGTTGTAATTTCTCTTGGTCGTGTTCCTCAGGGTGGAGTTGCTGGGTCTTATGGTAATCCTGTTTAACTTTTTGAGGACCTGCCAGACTCTTTTCCTCAGTGGCCGCACCAGTTTGCATTCCTTCCAGCGGTGTCTGAGCTCCCAATTTGTCCGTGTCCTCCCAACGCTTGTCTTTTTGTTTTTAATTGTGTCTGGTCTGTGTGCCATGCATGGTATCTTGTTTTGATTTGCCTTTCCCTGATGACTAATGGCGTTGAGAATCTTATTGTGCTCATTGGCAATTTGTGTATCTTTTTGGGGGAAAATGCCTGTTCGTATCCTTTGTCTATTTTGATTGGCTTATTTTTTATTGAGTTATCGGAATTCTGTATTATTCTGTATACAGTTCCTTAGTTATATGATTTGCAAATATTTTCACTTATTCTGTGTCTTCTCTTTCTTGATGGTATCCTTTGAAGCACTGAAGTTTTTATTTGGATGAAGTCCACTTTATCTTTTCTGTTTGTTTTGCTGTATTTTTGGTTTCCTGAGATGCCATTGAAAGCCACGGAGAACGACTCCGGTTTAACCTGGAGGCTATAAACTTCCAGAGTCCCCAGATCAGCTCGCACATTGAGGTCTTAGCTCCGTTTTAGTTACTTTTGTGGGTGGTGTTCAGCTTCAGTCCTGCCTGTGAATCGTCAGTGTCCCAGCATCGTCTGCTGAAAAGACCTGAGTTTTCCCATGGAACCTCCTTGGCCCCTTGCCAAGTAGACGTGTTCCTCTCAGCCAGATCGGCGTGCTGAGACTGGGCAGCCCAGAGCTTTCACCAGCCTGTGTGAGTCTGTGAGTGTCTCCCCACATGATGAGCTCTTCTTGACGCGGACTCGGAGATTAGAGGGACAGGGGCTGATCGACCGAACCCCATTGTGAGCTGCGTGTCAGCTCGTGGGTTCCTCAGGTTGTGGGGAGAACAGCTGTCCCGACTCCCAGTCATCTGAAAGGCAGTCTGCTCTCCTGGGTGCTGCACTGGCCCCATGGAGCTCCTGTCAGACTCGGGACTGTGGCGAGCTGGAAACGTGGCTTACGTCCAGCTCACTGTGGACCGTGTTGTGAAGAGCACATTTGTGATGGTCGCACAGCACCTGTCCATGGGGTCATCGCAGCAGCTGGGTAGTGGCCGAGGGGATGCCACTGTGTTCCGGGAGAAAAACCCACCCCGGTGTGGTCCAGCTGCCTCGATAAGGATGACATTGGAGGGAGCACACTGACGTTTTCCCCTGGACCTGAGTACAAACAAACAAACAAACAGCATTGAAAGCAGCCGGGTGGTGTCTGCCGTAAACTTGTTCGTGGGAGGCATTGGAGCGCAGTGGGTGCAGGGAGAACGACTGCAGTACCTTGAAACTTTTGACTTTTAAGATTTAAAAAAAAAACAAAACGGGTTAAGATTGCATTCTGTAGCAATATCCAAAATACGCTGCTTGTTCGTCTTTAGTTTTTAAGGAGCAGGCTCTTGTTCCTCTTTTTGTTCGTGTTTAAAGCACCTGTCCTGCTTTCCCCTTTGCTAACTGGTCTTCTCTGAGCGGCGGAGCGCCCCAGTGCCCATCTGTGTCCCTTGTGTGTCCCCTGATTGCATTTAGGCCAAGAGGGAGGGTCCTCGTGGACAGTATAGAGCAGCGGCCGCCAGCTGGTGTCCGTGAGGTCCGAAAGGCTGGCGACCGCTGGGGTAAAGGACAGTTCATAAGCATTTGTTTCTGGTCATTCTGAACATGTCTCAGAGCTTGGATTTCCTTCAGGTAGGTGTGGAGGTGGGGTGATTTCAACTTCACAGCCAGGTGCTTTGAGGCAAATTTCTGAGCACCTTGCCTAAGCCATGTGCCCAGGCAGAGAGCTGTGGTCACCCCAGGTGCCCCTCCCCTCCCGGGGCCCCTTTTGCTGCCTGGAAGTCGCCTGGTCCCTTCCTGACAGGGTCCCCCAAAGCCCGGGTTCTTCATGTCCTCCTGGAAGGGTTGGGCGGAATGGGGACTTGGTAGTCAGAAAGCAGGAGCTTGGAGCCTGGCTCTGCCCTTCATGACCCAGGGACCTTGGGGGGGAACTTGAGCTGAACTCCAGAAAGCCGATCTGCAAAACGACGGGGGGTGTGTAGGGTTTGCGAACAGTCCTGACATGTGAGGGTGCTGCCCAGGGGGCATGGGCGTAGACATTTGTGTCAGTGCTTTCCTCCTGGACCTCTGGGCCCCGGTATCTGCCCCGCCTCAGAGGTTCCTGCTCAACCCCTGTGTCCTTCACACCTTTCCACTCGCTGCCTTCCCTCCTCTTGACGTCTCCGTGCGGGATGCGCCTGGGTAGAGGGAGTCCTCGGGGAGTTGGCGGAGTTGGCGTTCTGTGCCTCTCAAGCACCCAGTGCTTTCTATGTGATGTTTTTTAAATATATTTTTTTTCTGCTCAAATATAAATTATTTGAGAAACATTTCCCCTAATTTCTCTATATTCTCCAGGATATAGGGAGTCCAGTAGGTACTCCGTCGTTTCTGGGTAAAGGAGAAAATATCTTCCTTATTTTGCAGTTAATCCAAATCTAACCAGCAATCAATCAATCCTTGTTGTCTTTCCTAGAATTGTTTTATGCAATGTATACACCTAGAGATGTTACACGTAGAGACGTTTCATGTTTACATTATGTGATAGTTTGTGTCCCTGGAATTAAACGTCCGCTTGTGAGTGAAGACCTGGCCCTGTAGCTGTGGAGGGCCTGACCCTCGAGGCTGGGGTGGGTCTCTCACGCTCTGCTGTGCTCTCTGAACCGGAGCAGGGGCCCTGCCACCGTGCGTTTGAACTCTCCTCCGGCCAGAGCCTGTGAGCATCCCCCCAGTAGCTTTATCTGCTAAAACGCTCTTCTGGTTTTTCTTCTTCGTGCAGGCAGTGGTGAGAACCTCCAGAGCAAGGATGTTTCACTTAAGGACTTGTGCCACGAAGCTGAGGCCCTTGACGGCCTCACAGACTGTTAAGACATTTTCCCAGAACAGACCAGCAGCCGCTCGGACGTTTGGGCAGATCCGGTGCTACACTGCCCCCGTGGCTGCGGAGCCCTTTCTGAGCGGGACTAGCTCCAACTACGTGGAGGAGATGTACTACGCCTGGCTGGAGAACCCCAAGAGTGTTCACAAGGTAAGGCTCGCAGGAGCGGGTCCTTGTGTTTTTGGAGTCGCGGCCGATGGTGGCTGGCCACCCAGGTAAGTGTCCTGAGGAGCCCTCAGGCAGGAAGGCAGGCAGCAGCCAGGAGCCCCAGCGACCCATGTGCTCTGTGGCCACCCAGGCCCAACAGGAACCACCTTCTCTGGAGGGGCGACCCCCTCACTGTTGTGCTCACTCTCTGGAACAGACCGGAGTCACTGCAAGGATCTCCGCAAGGATGCACAGGCACCACTTCTGGAATCTCGGCAGGGACGCTGCAGAAGAGAAGCCCGCGGAAGGATGACCGCAGGACGCCCCTCGTCCCAGGGTCCCGCACACCTTGAATCATCTCGTGTGATTTCTGTGCCTTTCACATTCAGATCACTATGCTCACGGTTTCCTCCGGTCCTGGACTCCCTGTGCCACCTGTAAGGCATGTCCTCCTTAGTGCCTCTCCTCACGATTTGCTGGGTATGGGGCACACTTAGTGGCGGAATTCCTTTTTCTCTGTTTTACATACATATACATATATATATATATGTATGTATGTATGTATGTATATGTATGTGTGTGTGTGTGTATACACACAACACATATATGTAATTGATTTCCGAGAGGAGGGGAGAGGGAGGGAGAGTTAGAAACATCAATGATGAGAATCATCCATCGGCCACCTCTTGCACACCCCACACCGGGGATTGAGCCCACAACTCAGGCATGTACCCTGACCAGGATCGAACTATGATTGCCTTGTTCATAGGTCAATGCTTAACCACTGAGCCACTCCAGTTGGGCGTAGCAGAATTTCTTAACAGCATTTGACCAGTGGACATTTGTGGGTTTTGATGACCATTTCATGGTTTTCGGGTCAGACACTGGCCCAGTGCAGGAGCTGGAGGGCAGGTTCCCAAGCTGCTCAGGCTCCCCGGGCCTGGTGGCAGGTGTGGGGATGTGTTCAGTGCCGGCTGACATTACTCGTTGTGGTGGTTGTTGTTGTAGTTGTTAATCCTCACCCCAGGATATTTTTCCATTGATTTTTTAAAAATGTATTTTTAATGATTTCAGAGAGGAAGGGAGAGAGAGATAGAAACATTAGTGATGAGAGAGAATCATTGATGGGCTGCCTCCTGCACACCCACTACTGGGGATCGAGCCTGCAACCTAGGCATGTGCCCTTGACGGGAATTGAACCCGGCACCTTCCAGTTTACAGGCCAGCACTCTTTCCACTAAGCTAAACCGGCTAGGGTTTTCCATTGATTTTTAGAGAGTGGAGGGGAGGGGAAGAAACAGAACGAGAAACATCAATGTGAGAGAGCCACATCATTGGTTGTCTCCTGCACGTACCTCAACAGGTGCTGGGGGTCGAGCCTGCAACTGAGAGACATGCCCTTGACTAGAATTGAACCTGAAACCTTTCAGTCCATGGGCCAGCGCTCTAACCACTGAGCAACTGGCCAGGGCATGTTGTCATCGCTCTGATTGCTCGTTTCCTTCCTTGTGAATCTTGAGTCCCTAGAATAAGCTCTATGTTAACAACATTTAAGACTTGGTATATTCGTGTGATTACGGGAGCCACCAGCCCTTCTCACCAGAGTGCCTCCTCTTTGTCTGAACCTCATGGCATTTAGCTGGGCCCTTCCTGTTTCCAGGGCCACCAGAGCCAGTGGGGCCTGGTTCCCAGGAGGCGCTCTGGGCCTTCCCCAGGCTGGAAAGGTGGACCTGGAAGGAAGTGCTGAGAAGATGTTCTGCTGGGGGTGGAAGCCAGAGGTCTCCGAGGACAGGTGCCGTGAGCTTGTCTCTGGAGTAAACTTAGCCAGGCCGTCACCTCGTGCTCAGGCTGGTCCCTTGCCTTCCTTTTCCCAAGTAGGACCCCTGGTGGAGCCAGCCAGGCCTCCTTACCTTAGAGTTGAATGCACATGAGGCTCACCTGTGACGAAGGGGTGCTGGAGAGGGGATGGGTGGTTGCTGGGCAGCCATCATAGTCCTTCCTCTGAGAGTGATGGGCTCCACCTTTGGTCTCGGGCAGAGACCAGGGTGTGTCTTGCACTCTCAGCATGTCCGATAGGGCAGAGCTGAGGCAGCTTTTCTTTGCTGACCTTGGACTTGGCAGGTGCTTTGCTTGCACACCTGGAGAGGAGATAGACTGTTTGGAGATGTTCTTTCGTGAGCCACCTGTGGTTTAAAAACAACGGCATTGCTCTAATTGAGCACAAATCCACTTGGTTTCTGTAACAGGAATATTGAAGCAGAACCCTTAATTTTAACTGCTTTCATGGTAGCAAGTTAGGCAGACCCCAACCCCAGTGCCTCCCAGACACAGTAGGGGGGTGCTCTGAGCAGGCTCTGGGCGCAGCCCTGCCATCCTCAGCTGGGGGTCGCTTGAGCAAGGCCCTGCGTTGGGTGGGGTCTGAAGGCCAACAACACTCTGTCCTGCGTGCTGTCCTTTGAGACACTTAGTTCTAAAGCAGGTTCTGTGGGGGTGGGCAGTCGACCATCAGCCTCCGCGTGTGGGTATGGTGTACAGACAGGGCAGACTGTTTTCACGAAGGGTGCAGGCCCAGCAATTGGCGCAGAGAGGACACATGAGGAGGGTTTAGAGGCCACCCAGAGCAGCCTTTACCTGCATGGCAGTGCTGTGCACCGACCGTGTGCACGGGAACCTGGTGCTGGGACACCATGCCGAGTTTGCCGCATTTTCTGGCCCGGAAGAGCCCCTGTGCAGAGTGGCTGGGGAGACGGGCTCCTGTTGGCCAGCGAGAGTCCTGGTGACTGTCCTTGCTGAGGAGTCCCTGCCTGTCCATTCATTGGACTGAACTGGCCAAACCCTTGTTTTAAGATGGCCATGCATCTGTTTTCCGTGGTGGCTTGGTGCCCTGCGTTTCTTGTCTGTAGCAGTTAAAAAGCTCTGTTAGTGCCCTGGCCGGTTTGGATCGGTGTTGGGAGCGCTGGTCCATGGACCAAGGTTCCCAGGTCCAATTCCAGTCAAGTGCACGTACTGTGGTTGTGGCTTGGTTCCCAGCCCTGATTGGGGCACATGCAGAAGGCCACCAATCCGATGTGTCTTTCTCACATCTGTTTCTCTCCCCCACTTTCTTCCACTTGCTCTAAAAATCAATGGAAAAATATCCTTGGGTGAGGATTAACAAAAAAATTAAAAAGCTCTGTTAGTACCAGAACTTTCCATGGTTGCCTGTGTTATGTTCGTGCCTGAAATGGATCAGTCATTAGTTTATTACTGTGCCATGGCCTTTGAACCTGGGGTTCGGTCCATTCCAGGGTGTCCATAGGTGATTGGGTATGTTTATGGGCGGTGGAGCGTGTTCCCATCTAAGGTAGAGACAGCAGGGGTGGCATTGGACCAGAAGAAATGGCTCAGTCAGCCCAGAACCCAGAGTCCTAGACTTTGGCAGCTGAAATAAGCATTAGTAATCCAGGATTAAGTTCTAATCAACTTCTTGTCCCTACAGGTGCTTTTTAAAGTGTAAGGAGTTGTGCAAGTATAGGGTGTCCTGTGTGGCCTGTGCTCTTAACTTCCATAGGTAAAGGGCGAGGCATAGAGAGCCCAGGCGACTTCCCTGGCTTTGCCCAGTCTGCAGGGGAGAGAACAGGGACTCGGGCCCCAGACCTGGGGCAGGCAGACCTGTTATGGTGGCTCCGGCGTGTGTGTGGCCCTGATAGTTAACACACTTGTGCTGACTGACGTGTTCAACACACAGTGGGACCTTTGAGACAAATGAGGGACCCCGGGTCTCAAATGGCACAGGGAGCGTTTGCCTCTCTCCAACCCTGAAGCCTCTGGGAACCGTCTCTGGTGTCGCTCCCAGCCAGGAGCTTGGTGCTGAGACCAAGTCCTTTTTGCCTCACTGACTGCTCATGCCTGCGTCCCTCGTTCGTAGTCCACAGCTGCCTAGGTCAGCACTCTCTGAGGTGGGGTGGAGCCTTGAATGCTGGGCGTCCCAGGTTCATACATCGGACACCATTCACAGCACTGCACCAGACGCGCCCCCCCCCCCCCGTACCCCTTCACACCCACCTGGCACTGCCACTCCTGACACCCCCGCCAGTCCGTGAATTAACTCAGCGGGCGTGTGGAGCAGAACTGTGCACCGGACTAGCTTCCTCAGGACATTGCCGCGGAAGAGGGACGTTGTGGCTGCAGGGAAGCCGCTGTGGAGGCTTGTGGGGAGCAGAGGAGGGACAGCGGCCTTTGAAGGCAGAGCTTCGTGGACTCCACCTAAATGCCTTAGTTACATAAAATGAAAGAATTCTGGTTTCGTTTCAACTAGACTGTTACCCTTGTTTACACTTGAAATCTATCATGTTTTGGTTTGTCATTTCGGCAACAAGCTGATGGCCTTAAACCCACTTGTGGGGGGGCTGCAGGCCCACACCTTCAAGGACAAGCTGTCTCTCCTGCCTGTGAGCTCCCCACCCTCCCTCAGCCCTGCCAGGCGCAGATAAGATGCACCGAGATCGTTCCCACTGCCTGGCCGCCGGGCCTGGTCCCAGCCTGGCCTCCCAACCTGTCTGCCAGGGCAGCCACGTGGCCTCCCGGTGGCCTGCGACCATCCCTCCTCGGGCTCCTCGCAGCCAGCTCCCTCCGTGCGTTGTCCTCCTGGCACCTGCTGTGAAATGACACTCCTCCGTCTGTCCTGCTGCTCCCGAGAGTGAGAAGCGCATCGCAGACTCCTGCTCGGAGCTCCGCGCCCGCTGCAGAGGCAGCCTCGGGTTTGTGGAGTGCCCCCTCTGAGTAACCATGCTCACCTTTGCGCGTGTCTGGGGAGACGCGTCCGGTGCGACCATGTCGCTGGAGCTTACGGTCCTGCTGGGTGGAACAGCTGGCTTTCGAGGCAGTGCCTTCCCTCCCCCTGCCTGGGTGGGCAGAGAACTGAGTGTCTGGATCTGCCCAAGTGTCTGAGTACCTTGGTCCATCCAAGGCCTGGCGGGGGGACGGCGTCCTGAATTAGTTGTGGAACAGGCAGGCACAGGTGGGGGGCTCTGGCCGCAGTGCCTGGGGACCTAGACTCAGCGTGGCAGGCGAGCAGCTGAATCTGCCTGTGTCGCAGGCGGAAGAGCACCACCGGCCCGGCCCTGTGGGACACGGCCCAGGTCTGGCCTTGATTTTACCCAGTGTAAGTTGCAGTGCACAGGTTTTGCCAAGTGCATGCCGTCAAAACCCAAATGTGAACACCTTTCAGTCGTGGTGGGAGGGGCCTGCTGTTGGGGTGGTCTCTTGGTCTGAGGGCTGGGCGGGTGGGGCACACCTGAGTGCAGGTGCCCACACCTGCTGCCTCGAGCGTGTGAGGAAGGGCCTGGTGTGTGTGTGGTGGGGGTGAGTGACGGGGTGGTGGAAGTGCATCCTCTGGGCCAGCACTGCAGCCCCTCTCTGCCGCTGTCCCCTGCCAGTCAGAAGAAGGTTCCAGAAGGGAGCCAATGGCGCCTGCCCCTCCCAGGGCTGGGCTGCCGGGAGTTCACTTGGGCCTGCGGCCCAAGCTCCAGGAAGTTGGAAATGTTTGGGGTCCAGTGCGTTGGCTTTGTGTGTCCTTGTGATGCACCAGGCGGGGGCCAGGCCCGGGCTTTCCCTGCCCTGGGCAGTGGACGCTGAGGCAGCCTCTCCTTTCTCACAGGAGCACGTCGGTTTCTATCGCTGGTGGGCACAGGGCCTCCACCCGCAGTGGAGCAGGTCCAGCAAGTGTGGGTGGGAGCAGCCTGTTGGCCGGTTGGGAGAATGGTATTGGATTCCGAGCCCTGCCCAGGGGCAGAGAGGGCCAAGGCGCCAGGGCGTGCGTGTGCAGGTCTGTGCCACTGGTGTGTGGCTGGTGCCAGGCGAGGACCATCAGCTGACACACTGCCTGTCAACCAGAGCAGGAAACACGGCGAGACTGCCAATAGTGAGGTTTGTTAAAACATTTAAAGTTGCTGTTAACGTATTAACACACTTTTATTACGGTAAGCGCTCTGGTTTTCTGTACACTCCCCATGTTGTACAGTGTCACCCAGTAGTTTGATTTTATAAGTTCCTGAATACAAGAGGAATAAACTTGGATGTTCTGAAAACTCCCCTGGACCCAGGTTCAGCACGAGACCCTGCTCGCCACAGCGGGTTTCTGGTGGGATTGGCGGCGCAGGCAGTGTCTCGGGACTTGAACCTGGGCCCGCACGGCACTGGGGGGCTGCCTGTGGACCTCTCCCTGGGGGCGAGCGCGGGCCTGCTGGCCGTTCTCTCCAGGTTCTCCCAGGCGTCTAATCCGTTTACTGACAAAGAACTTAGAAATTGATGTGTCTGGCAGAGAAGAAAAACAGTGTTTACCAGGTGAACCAGTTAATGTGGATTTTTTTCCATAGATGGAGTTACACATATGTTGATAAATATGCGATTTGATATGTATGCTATTTTGTTGTATTGACAGCAAGCTTCAAAACTTCATATGTCAAATTTTCTGAAGATGTTAACATCATAGATATTTTTACGCTTAAAAATGTCGAATTTTGTGCCAAAAAAAAAATTGCGAGAAGTTTTAATTCATTACTTTATTTTGAAGAAAAGTGCTGCTGACAGTTATATACTTCAGGGAGCTTATGGTGAACATGCTCCATCTGAAGATATTTGTGAAACTGGTTTAAAAGCTTTAAAAGTGATGTTTTCGATATGAAAGACAAAGAACATCCAGGTAAACCGAAAAAGTTTGGTGACCAACAGTGACAAGCATTATTGGATGAAGATGCGTGTCAAACTCAAAAACAACGTGCAGGGCCCTAACCAATTTGGCTCAGTGGGTAGAGCGTCGGCCTGCGGACTGAAGGGTCCTGGATTCGATTCCAGCCAAGGGCATGTACCTTGGTTGCAGGGGGGTGTGCAGGAGGCAGCTGATCGACGTTTCTCTCTCATCGATGTTTCTAACTCTCTATCCCTCTCCCTTCCTCTCTTTAAAAAATCAATAAAATATATTAAAAAAAACAACTCGCAGAAAGATTAAACTTTGCTCAGCAAACAATTTCCGATCGTTTACAAGCAATGGGAAAGATTTTAAAGGAAGGAAAATGGGTGCCACATCAACTGAACCAAAGACAAATGGAAAACTGAAAAGTCATCAGTAAAATGTTGCTTCAACGGCACGAAAGAAAGTCTTTTTTGCATCGAATTGTGACTGGCGATGAAAAGTGGATTTATGTTGAGAATCCCAAATGCACAAAATCATGGGTTGATCCAGGTCAACCATCAACATCGACTGCAAGGCCAAACCGCTTCGGAAAGAAGACAATGGTCTGCATTTGGTGGGATCGGGAAGGTGTGGTGTATTATGAAACCAGGTGAAACCATTAATTTTGATTATGAAACGACCAGAATGGGCCAGAAGACACGGCAAAGTAATTTTGCTTCATGATGACACCATCACACACTTCGAAACTAGTTAAAGACACGTGAAAAGATCTTGCCTGGGAAGTATTAACCCACCCCCTTCACCAGACCTTGCTCCCTCAGATTCCCACTTGTTCCGATCAATGGCACACGCACTTTCTGAGCAGCACTTCAAAACGTACGAAGAAGTGGAATATTGGGTCTCTGAATGGTTTGCCTCAAAACAAGAAAAGTTCCATTGGGGTGGTCTCCACAAATTACCTGAAAGATGGGGGAAATGTGTAGCTAGCGATGGACATGACTTTGAACAAAGCACTTCTGATGTTTTTCTTGAAATTATCGTGTTTTCTTTGATTACAAAATCTGAATTATTAACCGGTACACCTGGTACATGTCTCTGACCTTCTTGGTTTTAGTAGTTGGAGCTTTTTTTGCAATGGAATTAAGGGTTGGTTTCTCTTCTGATCTCTGAAATATTTTAAGATTCAACATCTTTGTATGAGATGAATAAACTATTAAGAGTCCCATGGTATCTATGTGAATTAGATTGAGTCATTTAAACGTGAAATAGCCAAGAACAGTAGGAAGAGAAATAATGAGTTAGTTTGATTAGCACAGAGGAAGTGGAAACAGTAGGTTCCTAGTGCACGCAGGCGTGTGCTGGCTGCTGCCCTCTGCACGGTGCGGTCTTTACCACAGACCTATGCACGCAGATTTCTCTCCCTCCCACTCAGCCCTGAGCCCTGGTGCTAGGTGCCTGGCAGGATCTCAGGGCTCAAACTAAGTCCTCCCTCTGCACATTCCTGAGCCCTGAAGGGCCCTCCTGAAGTACAGACGACACAGTTTCTCTAGGACCAGCCCTGGGCTGCCCCTGGCACAAGGGCCTGCTGTATGTCGGGGGTGAGGGCTCAAGTGAGGCCTGAGCCCTGGGGGCTGTGTGAAGGACAGGAGGTCGGGGACAGACAGGCAGGAAGGGCAGCCAGAGGGCATCTGCCCCATTGATGTGGCATCCTGAGGCGCCAGGGGAGCAGCTGATCAGAGCAGGACATTGCCCAGCCAGGATGTGGCCTGCCCTCCAAGAACAGTTCTTTTTTGGCTGGAAAGGAGGGCGAGGCCCCCAGTGGAGTGACACGTGTGTTCCTTCTCTCTTCAGTCATGGGACATTTTTTTCCGAAACACCAATGCCGGGGCGCCTCCGGGCACTGCCTACCAGAGCCCGCTGCCCCTGAGCATGGGCGCCCTGTCTGCCGCGGCCCGAGCACAGCCCCTGGTGGGCACCCAGACCAACGTGGACAAGCTGGTGGAGGACCACCTGGCGGTGCAGTCTCTCATCAGGGCCTACCAGGTAAGGTGGCGCCCGCTGGCCTCCCGGGATGTGCCATTTCCCTCTACTCCCGCCAGCACTGGGCCTGTCCCTGCCTTGGGGTCCAGGGGCGCAGAGATGAAAAAGGTGAGGTGAGGAGCTGGGACAGTCTCATCCTTGGAGCAGATCCTCTGCTATCTTTAGTGCCTGCCCTGGAAAGAGCTCTTCGTTTATTTCCATAGGTTGGCAAGAAAGATTGGTGGGCAGGGAAACAGTGCCAGGCGCAGGAAGTGCCCGTGACTGGGAGCACTGCTGTCCCCATGCCAGCTGCTAGCACCCAAATGCGAGAGGCGGAAATGAACCTGTAGGGTTTGGGACAGGCAGGCGGGGCGCTCCAGTGTGCGTCAGCCACTGGAAGGGGCCTGGTACCAGGCCTTTCCCAGGTTAGCCGCCTGGTCCGGGAGCAGTCCTGGGGAACAGAGGTCTCGGGCAACCCCCGGGCCCCAGACTCCTGCTACCTCCCGTCACTGCAGTGCATGCAGGGCATCGGCATCCTCTGCCCCCGGTGCCAGGACGGGGTTCTCTCCAAGGAGGGGAAGCTGCAGGGACCTGTGGGAGGCGCGTGCACTCGGCCTCAGCAACGGGCTGCCCGTGGGGCCCGTTGTCCATCCCGTCGGTGCCAGTGGAGGCCCTGGTGATGTGCCCCATGTTTCAGAGAATGGACCCGGGGGAGTTTCTGTCCTGTTTTAGGCAGTCAGGTCAGAGGGGACGTCCCATGAAGCTGCCCTTTGTCTGACTCGGTGCCCTGACCTCCAGCTCACACTGCCTGCCCAGCGCTGCGCCCCTGCTTCCTCGCAGGCCTTTTCCTGCTCGAGCTGAGCTGGAGTCACATGGGGGTGATGTCCCCAGAGCCCATCTCCATCTGTCCCAAGGAAGCGGTCCTTCCCGCCTCCCACATTCCTCCCAGCCCGTTTCCCCTTTGTAGGGGCGCCTCGGAGCCCGGCAGTGGGGACAGCCCGCTGCTCCGAGGCCGGTAGAACTAGTCGGGTTCATTGTTCTCTGGAGATTTGACCACATGTGACTTTTACCCCACAGCCCGGGACCTGTTTAACCGCTGCTTGTGTTATTACTTCCAGGTCAGGGGTCACCACATTGCAAAACTTGATCCTCTCGGAATTAGTTGTGTAAATTTTGATGATGCTCCAGTAACTGTTTCTTCAAACGTGGGTGAGGATTGATCTGTAAATACTAATTTTAATGTAATTTTACTTTTTTTTACCCCTTCCCTCTTTTTTTTCCTCCTGTCCTTTTGTGTGTGTCCCTCCCTCCCCATCACTGGCCCTTTCATAGATACGAGGGCACCATGTAGCACAGCTGGACCCCCTGGGAATTTTGGATGCCGATCTGGACTCCTCCGTGCCCGCTGACATTGTCTCATCCACAGACAAACTTGGTGAGGGTCTGGGAGTGGCCAGTGCTGCTGCTTAGCTCCCGGGTG
Source organism: Myotis pilosus (assembly GCA_036010255.1). Classification (NCBI taxonomy): domain Eukaryota; kingdom Metazoa; phylum Chordata; class Mammalia; order Chiroptera; family Vespertilionidae; genus Myotis; species Myotis pilosus. The sequence goes on from JASKON010000011.1 coordinate 334,379, forward strand.
CTGGCCCGGGAGGCCAGACGCCCAGACGGGAGGGAAGACTCTTAAGTTTCCTTTGTTCTGATCACTTGACATTACGGTCACGCAGCCTTAGTGCTGGGCAAGTTGTGTTCATCCCAGCTTCTCAGATGGTATGAGCTCCATTGTCTGTGAGTCTCAAGTTAGAAAGTAAAATTTGGGGCAGAAAAGGTTTGAGATGCAGGGAAAAGGATGGCCCGCCTGTGCAGGCCGATCAGAAGATGCTCAGACGCTCTTCTGGCGCCTGGCAGACCCGGTGCAGGGCCGCCATGCGGAACAAGGCCTGCGCAGCCTACCGTCGCCTCACACTGTCCAGCACGCGGGGCCTGCCTCTGCCGGGCGAGTCTCAAAACAGGCTGTGCAACTGGGGTCTCGATTCTTAACGGCCAGTGATCACACTGAGGAAACTTCGGAAGGCGCCCGGTGCGCAGGGCGGCGCGAGGCGCATGGCCATCGTCACGCGCACCCCGAGTGCTGCGCAGGGCGTGGCTGGGCTCCCACCTGCAGCTGCTTCCTCGAGTTAATCTGCTCTCCGGCTCCGTGCTGCTAACCTGCTAAGGAAATTACGGTGTGACTAATTCTGAAACGGGCGGGTGTCACGGAAACACTGTGCATGCTAATGAGACTGACAATTACACCTGCCTGTGCTGCTCCCGCGAGGGGGCCCAACGCTCCTCTGAGGAAGGGTGGCTAGTGTTACCCGGGAGGTCAGGCAGCAGCCAGGTAAGGCAGATGCAGACCGCAGGGCTCAGTGTGGCGGGTCACGCAGGCCTCCCCTGCTCTGGCCCGGCTCTGGAGGAGGGAAACTGTCCTGAGCGTGCGAGTAGGGCAGGGCAGGGCAAGGTAGACAGCCCGTGTGGAGTCCTGCAACTTTTTGGTGGTGACAACTTTGTGCTCCCAGAAGTGGGCTTCTCTGGGTGTCCCCAGGACACGGAGCCCCTCTCCTCCCCTCGGCACGTAACCCTGCAGCTCCCAGGCCTGACACCTCTGCGGTGAGCCCTCCCAGAAGAGGGCTCACATGTCTCCGGCAGAGCCTTCAGGCAGAGGAGGGCATCCCTGGGTTCCCATTTCTTGTCATCAAAACAGCCTTTTCAGTGGTTCTCAGCTCATCAGAGCTGCCTGGGCCCTGGAGCATTCCTCTGTCCCTCTGGACACGGGGCAGGTGGGAGGGAGCCATGCATGGCCATCGTCACAGGAGGAGCCTGGGATGGAGAGAGGCCGGGCCTGGGGCCTGCAGCTCCTGGGCACAGCCGCATGGGGCACAGCCGCATGGGGCACAGACGGCCTGCTCCTCCAGGCTGTTGGGCCTCGCTTTCCGTCTGCTCTGGAGCAGGGTCCCTGGCGGCACCTCACACTGAGGGTGACGGTGGAAACCGGGGACATGGGCCCCACAGCGCCCTGAGCTATTGGAGGGAGAGAGGGTGCCTCTGCTGGCCAGGAGCTCTCAGAACCACCCAGTCGGGGAGCCCCCCCCCTCCCTTGTAAAAGGAATTTGAAATAATTTGACACAAGTCGTGATAAGTTTCTTCTTTAGCTACAAAAATGGAAAGTAGCGTAAACCCAGTATGTGAGGTGTGAGCCTGTGGGAAAGTTAGTGTTGAGCTGTCGCCCTTGGTGGGTGCAGGTCAGGAAACGGTGGTCCAGCCCAACCACCCAGTCCATGGGCCTGGACAGCCCCACGGGTGCTTTCGCCGTGTCGCCCGACCTCAGGCCTGGCGCTGGGTGCCTGTCCCCTCCTCTGCCAGTTCGTTTCAGGATTAGTTGAGCTCGGACAGCCGGGCCTGGCTCCCGAGGCCGTGAGCTGGTGTGTTGGCGGCGTCTGGGAAGGAGCTGCTGGCGTCTGGTGGGGGCAGGTTCAGCTGAGGGATGGAGCCAGGTCCCTCGTGCTGGGGCCAGGCCTGGGCTCCCCAGGCGACGGGGACTAGTGTCACTGAGGAGTGTGGGTCTGCAGGAGCAGCGGCTGCCGGTGTCCTCGGTCACTGCCAGGCCTCGCGGGGTCCTCATTCTCTGTGGAAACCGCGGCTCGGGCGACACGCACCCCACGTTGCAGAGCACAGTCTGCTGAGAGGCACGTGGTGGGTGAAGACAGCGAGCAGGGCACTGTCCGCGCAGGATTTCTTAAAGTGGAACATGACTTCTCCCGCCTGGCTCTTGACCTTTCCTGACCAGCGTGGAGAAGGCTGGGAAGTGCTGGCCCGGAAGTTCTCTGGCCCCGGACAGGTGGAGAGGTGGCTGGGCAGCGTCACCTGGGGCTCCCAGAGAGACATCAGGACTCACCGGCAGCACTTACCGCGGGCGCAGCACGCGGCGTGGAGGTGGGGCTTGCGTCACTAATGCCAACGTGATGAGGGCTAGGTGTTTCTCCGTGAGGCAGGGGCCAGGTTCTGTCATTGAACAGACGATTGCTAGGCACCTTTTAGAGGCCTTTTCTCGGGTGTGTGTTGGGGGCAGGTTCTAGGTGCCAGGCTGTTCCATCCACCCCCCTCCCGAGGTAGCCCTGGGCATCCTCACACAAAGCAGAACTAGAAGCAGTTCCCTACCCGAGAAGGGGGCGCACCAGTGTCTGCACAGGGTTGGTCTTGGGAAGTGAACTTGAGTTGAACAGTTAAAAACGCAATTTAAATAAAAGTCCAAAATTGTGATATCTTAGCTGCTTAACCGAGTTATCCCACCCCCAAGACCTTCCCTTGAAGGCTGGGAGAATGGGCTTAAAAACAGTTGATTTTTCACCCTAGCTAGTTTGGCTCAGTGGATAGAGCATCAGCCTGTGGACCAAAGGGTCCCGGGTTCAGTTTCGGTCAAGGGCAGGTGCCTTGGTTGCAGGCTCCTCCCCAGCCCAGGCCCTGGTCGGGGCACAGGCAGGAGGCAACCAATTGGTGTGTTTCTCTCATATCGATGTTTATCTCTGTCTTTCCCTCTGTTTCACTATCTCTAAAAATCAATAGGGAAATATCCTCGGGTTAGGATTTAAAAATAAAGTTGATTTTTCATCAGCTTTCACAACATGAGAGCAGTAGAGAGCAGTTCCTCCTCACCTGCTGGCTGCCGTGCGTGACCAGGCAGGACAGAGCAGGGCGGCTTGAGAGGCCATTATGCTACTGAGAACAGCGTGCAGTTACAAACATGAATTGTTTGTTTCTGGAATTTTCCATTTAATATTTTTGGGAGTGGTTGATCGCGGATGGCTAACCCACAGATAAGCGGGGGCTGCTGCACAAAAGCACCCCCTGCCCCGCCCAGCATGAGGAGATGTGAGCACTTACCTTGGCTGGTGCGTGTGCAGGTGGCCTGTGGCAGGTGCTGTGTCCTGAGGACGGAGGGAGAGAAGCGGGGCCTCGTCCCCACCTCAGGTGGAGCGCCTGCCTCTGCAGAACCTGATGTTCTCTCAGAGCCGCTGGCTCCGAGCTCTTTGGTGGGTGCTGTGGTCCCCTCTGTGTTCTTGCCATCAGCTCCAGGGAAGTGTCTGGCTTTCCCATGCCCACCTCCTAGGGCAGGGAGTGGCCACACTCTGACCACTGAGCCCTCAGCCTGTGAATCCTGTTAGCAGAGGCCTCCTGACCCCGTCCCCAGGCCCACGCGTCCGGGTGCTCGGTGATGTTCACGAGACCAGGAGAGCTGCCCCATGTGGACGGGCGCCACCGAGCACGTGGCGGATTGCCGGGGGGAAGGGGTGGCGCCTGCCACTCTGGAAGCTGCCAGAATCTTGAGGGCTCAGGTCTCGTCTCCTGCCTGAAGCTCTGGGTCTAAGGAGCGAGAATCTCATCTTTTCCTTCACTTCTCCCCAAGTGTCCAGGTCGGGTGGATTCCTCCCACGAGCCACTGTGGGCCACTTCTGTGGGAGGGGGGCAGGTCTCCGCCGCCGCCCAGTGGCCTTCCCCTCACCTCAGGCCAGATGCTGACCACGGTAGCCCCGACCTTGTCCCCACCCTGTCCTCCTCCGTGTCTGTGTCTGTGCCGTGTCTGTGCTTCCTGTACTGCCTGCGTGGGGCGTTCTGAACTAACTCACCTGTCTTTTTCCTCCGCGCTCCCCATGCCCCTGCCTCAGGCCTTGCTGGTTTCCAGGAGCGACTGCGAGTGCTCACAGTGGGAGGTATGGAAACGCCTTCTTCCTGGAGCTGGCGCCTTGGCAGGACAGCTGCTCCCAGCATGCCCTTGGGGAAGCCCACACGCTGTCCTGTTCAGAGGTTGTCACTGGTTTGGAAATGTTTTCCCGTCACTCAGTTGTGACCCAGCAGGCAGAGCTGCTCTCCCATCATTCCCGTCCCGTCATCATGTCCTGGGACATCCCCTCCCGTCTGTCCCCCTCCTGCGCTGCGTCCTCAGGCTCGGCTCGCTGGCCCCTGGGCCTGGGCCGCACTGCCTTCTGCATGTGCCACCCTCCCTCCTTTGGCTGGGCTCTGCAGTCTCTCAGACGCTGCATCCTGGCACCGGTGGCAAGATGTCCCATGGGTGCACAGACAATGCCACGGAGGGAGGAGCCCTGGCGACCCTGAGCTCTGGGCAGACCACCTGCGAGGACCCCAGAGAGGGTGTTAGGGCCCCTGCCTGTGGTCACTCGCCGTGGCCATTCTTTCTTCATACCAGGGAACTTAGTTCTTTTTCCTCCATTTGCTCATTGTGTTTGTGAGACTCTAGTTGGGGTTAAAGGCACTGTTTTGAGATTCCTAGGCAATTGTTAGAAATAACGGCTGTGCCTCCCAGCCAGCTCCCCGTGGTCACCCTGATGGCCACAGGATGTCTCAGCCGTGTTGCCACTGCATCTGCCCCCACAGGTTCCTTGCTGCTGCCCACCCTGTGTTTAACCTTTGCAACCGCTGTCTGCTCTGTTTCTGTAACTTTGTCATTTCCAGAGGTTCTGCTGATGGAATCGCCATCGGTGACATTTGGAATTGGCATTTTTCGGTCAGCCTGATAGAGTGTCACCCGGGCTGTTCTCTGACCCTCGGTTCCTCTGATGGTCTGACTGTCACCCGGGCTGTTCTCTGACCCTCGGTTCCTGTGATGGTCTGACTGTCTCCTGGGCTGTTCTCTGACCCTCGGTTCCTCTGATGGTCTGGGTGTCACCCGGGCTGTTCTCTGACCCTCGGTTCCTCTGATGGTCTGACTGTCTCCTGGGCTGTTCTCTGACCCTCGGTTCCTGTGATGGTCTGGGTGTCTCCTGGGCTGTTCTCTGACCCTCGGTTCCTCTGATGGTCTGGATGTCACCCGGGCTGTTCTCTGACCCTCGGTTCCTCTGATGGTCTGGGTGTCTCCTGGGCTGTTCTCTGACCCTCGGTTCCTCTGATGGTCTGACTGTCTCCTGGGCTGTTCTCTGACCCTCGGTTCCTGTGATGGTCTGGGTGTCACCCGGGCTGTTCTCTGACCCTCAGTTCCTCTGATGGTCTGACTGTCTCCTGGGCTGTTCTCTGACCCTCGGTTCCTGTGATGGTCTGACTGTCTCCTGGGCTGTTCTCTGACCCTCGGTTCCTGTGATGGTCTGGGTGTCTCCTGGGCTGTTCTCTGACCCTCGGTTCCTCTGATGGTCTGGGTGTCACCCGGGCTGTTCTCCGACCCTCGGTTCCTCTGATGGTCTGGGTGTCTCCTGGGCTGTTCTCTGACCCTCGGTTCCTGTGATGGTCTGACTGTCTCCTGGGCTGTTCTCTGACCCTCGGTTCCTGTGATGGTCTGGGTGTCACCCGGGCTGTTCTCTGACCCTCGGTTCCTCTGATGGTCTGACTGTCTCCTGGGCTGTTCTCTGACCCTCGGTTCCTGTGATGGTCTGACTGTCTCCTGGGCTGTTCTCTGACCCTCGGTTCCTGTGATGGTCTGGGTGTCACCCGGGCTGTTCTCTGACCCTCGGTTCCTCTGATGGTCTGGGTGTCACCCGGGCTGTTCTCTGACCCTCGGTTCCTCTGATGGTCTGGGAGCATTCCTGGCCATGAGGGCCCACAGTGCTTTCAACCGCCCACTTGTTGACAGACCTTGGGTTGTTTCCTTTGATAAGGGGGTGTCTGCAGAGCAGAAGTTCCCATTCTGAAGAGCCCAGGGTATCAGGTTTCCCTTCGCTAGGTGGTACCCTTGGTGTCACGTCTAAGCACCTTCCTTAGGGCTCGATCCCAAAGGTGTCCTGTGTATTTGTCCAGAGGTTTATAGATTTGCATTTTACATTTAAATCTGTGGTCCGTGTTGTTAATTTCTGCAGAAGATGGAAGTTGGGGGAAGGGTTTGGTTTGTTTACTTGGCGGAGGTCTGCCTGTGAGTGTCTGTCTCCTGGCTCCAGCATCACCTGCAGGAAACCTTCCCTTCACGGAGCTGCTTTTGTGCTTTTTCAAACCTCAGCGGGGCTGGGGGGAGGGCGGTGGGGAGGGGGCTGCTCTGTTCTCTGCCTGTGTCCCACCGCCCCCCGCCCCCCGTGAGGATTGTGTTGACTTTCTAGGGCCTTCGTCTTCCCAGATAAATTTTAGATCCAGCTTGCTTTTTTCAGAAAACTGCTGACAGTTTGGTCAGAAGTGTGTTAAGCCCATGGGTCGGTTTAGGAAGAACGGACTCCTCACCATGTTGATGGGGACGTGTTTGCTGTGGGTTTCTCTGGACTTATCCGGTGAGCTCACTCAGCTTCTTGAACCTGCGGGCTTAAGGTTTCGGCCGTGTTTGCCAAGCCGCCCTCTTGCCTCACTCTGGGAATCACGTCGTGGGAGCTTCTCCATTCCCTTCCGTCAGTTTCTCTCCTCTTCGGGTCCGTTCCTTTCTCTCCTTCTGTCTTCACATCACTGATCCTGTCCCTGGTTCTGCCTCTGAGCCCATCCACTGAGGGCTTTCTGTGTGCTTTTTAATCCTCACCTGAGGATATGTTTTGCTTTTTATTGCTTTTCTAGAGAGAGAGGGAAGGAGAGGGAGAGAGAGGAACATTGATCAGTTGCCTCCCGCATCCGCCCCGACCTGGGAAGAACTTGCAACCTAGGTGTGTGCCCTGACTAGGAATTGAACCCGAAACCTTTTGGTGACTGGATGATGCTCCAACCAACTGAGCCACCGGCCAGGGCCCATCCTTGAGTTTTGAGTTACTGTATCTCATCATTTCAGAATTTCCCATTTGGTCCTTCTTTGCCCTTTACTGAGTCCCAGTCTCTTCCCATTGCCTCTGTCCTGTCTGATGCCTACGAAAGCCTGTGATGGTGGCTCCGTGAGAGTCCAGTGGGTAGTCCCACCTCTGTGTCCCTTTGGTGTCTGTGGATGACCTTGGTCAGCCTGAGATGTTCCTGTTCTCATTTGAGTGACTTGTTCCAACCAGAACCTTAGGGATCAGGAGACAGGACTCGCCCTTGACCTCTGTGACCGCCGTCTCCTGGGCACCACACGGGGGCGTCCTGGGTGGGGATGTGGAGGCTCAGCACCTCCCAGAGGGATGAGGACGGCTCTTCTCTGACACCTTGGATGTGCAGGTCGGAGTGCATTGCACGAGGCCCGGGAGGGAGGGCGGAGGGTGTCTCGTGTCTGGTGAGGCTGCCTTCCTGTATTGCCAGCACAGCTACTGTGGGCTAGTTTGCTGCAACTTAGGGAGCTCCAGGCTGCAGGTACTTGGCTCCACGTCAAGGACAGGAGCCCAGAGGAAGCCAGGACCCTGGCTGGTCAGCCATCTTCCCCCTTTCAGAGCTGCCTGCTGTCTGGGGTTTTGGTGGCCTCAGGGGCCGTAGGGAGGAGGGAGTGTTCTCCACCTTCCCGCAGGCAAGACCCAGAAATGCAGGAGTGGGGCCAGCGGTTTTGAGGTTCAGAGAACGACCAGTTCAGGGGATGGACATGCAGAGCCGCAGACATGGCGAGGCTGGGCTCGTGCTGAGAGGCCGCGAGCCAGCGCCCACGGCGTGCACAGGCACGGAGGACGGGCCAGTCTTCCTGCCAGCACCACAAGCTGGGCTCTGCGGGTCAGGCCTGTGGTGGCTGCCTCGTCCCTGACGGAGCTTCCCCAGCCGCCTCCCCACAACCCTGCAGGAAGGGCCCAGCAGTAGGTTTGAGAGATGTAGGCCTCACATTTAAGCATTAGATCCACAGGCTGCAGCTTGAGGGGCACCGGAGAGTCCCAGCCACTGACCGGTGAGCCATGCTGGGGCTGGAGACTGGCAATGCATGTTCCCGCCTCCTGGGGTCCAGATCCAGCTGTGGGTACAAGTGGCCGCTGCCACCCAGGCTGGGCACCGGCCTCTGCCAGGCGGTGGGAGCCCTCTGCAGTGCCCCAGGCAGTTCTCCTCCCAGTCCCTGCCCCTGGGGGGCCCACACAGCGGTGCCTGGGAAAGAGCCCCTCCTTGGCCCCTGCAGCCTGAGGGTCTGGCACAGAGCGCTGGGGCAGTGCAGTGCCGTGCCGGTCGGAGTGAGCCAGTCAGACAGTGGCCGCTAGTGAGCCAGCATAGGTGAAGGTCAGTGCTGGCGGGAGCGGGTCCAGAGCGGGTCCAGAGCATGTGGGCTGGCCTCCAGGAGCAGGGACGGCTGTGAGGCCCTCGCTGTGCTGCCCGCTGCTCTCCACAGGCCCTCGCTTCTCGGTGACTGTCCCTCACTCCCAGTCTCCAGCTTCCTGTCACCCCGCACACGAGTGTCCATGTGCACTCGTGGCCTCTTCACTAGTTCCTCTTCCACTCCGAGTCCCTCTTCCGTCTCTGTTTGCTCTCTGATCGACTCACCCAGTGCCTTTTCCAACCAAAACTGTTGGTGTCCTTGGGACCTTGAAATACATTTTCTCTAAATTATGAATAATTGGTGCACCGGACTAATATGCATATATTAATTTTATTCTCACTTGCCTGTGACACCCAGTAATATTCTCAGCTTCTGTTTATTGCTAAATTTGTGTTTCTAGCTATAAAATGTTACTTATTTTACTAGGTATCAGAGGTTTTCATGGTTTTTCTCTTCTCTTTTCTCCCCCTGGGGACTCCCTTCCCCTTCCCGTGAACTGCCCCGTGGGCCGTGCCGTCTCTCCTCGCCCGCAGGGTTCTATGGCCTGGACGAGTCCGACCTGGACAAGGTCTTCCAGCTGCCGACCACCACCTTCATCGGGGGGCAGGAGTCGGCGCTGCCCCTGCGGGAGATCATCCGGCGGCTGGAGGTGAGGCGCGCTTTCCGCAGAAGCCCAGGCTGGCAGGAGGCCTCCCCACTCGTTGGGTTTGTCTTAGTCTTGTTTTTTTAAACATATTTTTATTGATTTTAGAGAGAGGAAGGGAGAGAGAGAAACGACGATGATGAGAGAGAACCATTGACTGGCTATCTCCTGCACACCCCACACTGGGGATCGAGCCCACAACCCGGGCCTGTGCCCCGAACGGGAATTGAACCCTGACCTGGTTCGTGGGTGGATGCTCACTGAGCCATGCCAGCCGGGCCAGCATGTGTTTCTTTAAATGTAAGGGAAAGGAAATTACTTCTGCTATTTTGTAGATAAAAATCTATGGTTTTTAATTTTATAATCAACCTAAGAAAGGAGAAATTTCTGTGGGTTCCAGTCTAGTGGGAGACGATTTCAGATGTGAGAGGTCTGAAGCTGCCCGGCAGTGCCCTCTCCAGACAGGGCTGTCTTCTCGCTTGTCCTCCCAGTTTCTTTTCTCCCTCCTCTGTGGAGCTGGTGGGCACTGGCCTGCAGGGCACCTTCCGTGCGCACATGCACACACAGACACGCACGTGCACAGCTCAGTGGGTCAGGGAGGGAGGTGTCTGGCTGAGCGGCGTTGACCCACTGTGCGCCTGGCTGTGTGGAACAGAACGCCTACTGCCAGCACATCGGGGTGGAGTTCATGTTCATCAACGACCTGGAGCAGTGCCAGTGGATCCGGCGGAAGTTCGAGACGCCGGGGGTCATGCAGTTCACCAATGAGGAGAAGCGGACCCTCCTGGCCAGGCTCGTGCGGTCCACCAGGTGGGGAGGCGCTTGGGCGGGGCTGAGCCGGGCGGGATGCCAGCCCTGGGGAGCGGTCAGCCCTGGGCTGCTCTCAGGCCGTGGCTCCGTCCAGGTTCGAGGAGTTCCTGCAGCGAAAGTGGTCGTCCGAGAAGCGCTTCGGCCTAGAAGGCTGCGAGGTGTTGATCCCAGCCCTCAAGACCATCATCGACAAGTCAAGTGAGAACGGTGTGGACCAAGTGATCATGGGGATGCCGCACAGGTACCGATACCGCCCAGGGGCACCCCTCGCCCGCCCGCACCCCTGACCCACCTCAGCACCCCTCGCCCTGCAGTGACCGTCCCGCCCGAGGCCACAGGTGGCTCAGGCAGGCGTGTTGGCCTGGTGCTTTGTCTTATAAAAGTGAAAGCCAGAGCCCTTGAGGTTCACAGCAGAGGCTGCTGACCTGAGCGAGGGCTGCGGGTGCCAGCAGCCTCCCCTCGGAGGAGGAAGGGGCCTGCTGACCCTTGACCCCGTGTGTCCCAGGGGGCGGCTGAATGTGCTGGCGAATGTCATCAGGAAGGAGCTGGAACAGATTTTCTGTCAGTTTGACTCAAAGCTGGAGGCCGCCGACGAGGTGAGGCACTGGTGTCCCCAGGAACGCCAGTGTGGCACTGCCTCCGGGGGGATTGCCAGGCCAGCTTCCGGGGGATGGAGGGTGGCGGCCCGGCAGTCCCCACACTTGCAGCCCCCACCAGGCGCCGTCCTGGGCAGAGCCTGCCACACTTCTCAGAGGAGGTCTGGGAGTGGGGGGGACACGCAGGCTCCGTGTGCTGCCTGGACCCAGCCTCCCTGTTTGTCCTCAGGGCTCTGGGGACGTGAAGTACCACCTGGGCATGTACCACCGGCGGATCAACCGTGTGACCGACAGGAACATCACCCTGTCGCTGGTGGCAAACCCTTCCCACCTCGAGGCCGCCGACCCCGTGGTGATGGGCAAGACCAAGGCCGAACAGTTTTACTGCGGGGACACCGAAGGGAAGAAGGTGCGGCCACAGGGCTGCTGGACCCGCAGAGCCCGGGAGTGGCTGGGGGCAGAGCAGGGGCATCCTGCCTTGGGCTGGTTTGCCCTCACGGCGCCAGGTCTGGGCCAGAGCCCGTCTTGCATATGTCCTGAGGGACAGGTGCTCTCACTGAGTGGGTGGGGAGCCTTTCGAGGTGCGAGTGGCCTGAGGGGGGAGGCGTGAACGGACAGGGGGGCGCCGTGGGAAGCCTGGGTTCCTCGGCCTGTACACAGCCCCTCCGTACATCTGCACAACAGCAGGTGCTGGCAGGTGGGCGGAGGGAGGTCTCTGCAGGTGGAAGATGGGCCAGGACGAAGGGTCAGACCTAGAGGTGGGACCAGGCCAGTGCGCAGGGCTCTGCCTCTCAGACCGGAATCTGTGCTTGGGTATCAGAAGAGAAACTGCTGCGGGCAACAGGATCGGTTCCTGCTCGGATGAACGCCTGCCACAGAGAGGGAGGCCCACAGGGAGGACGTCACGTGGGCAGCTGTCTCCCGTGCAGCCTGGGAGGGGGCTGAGGAACAAGATACAGGCTCCCCACGGCTCTGCCACTGTTCTTACCATGGGCACTGGGGATCCAAGCTGATCACTGGCATGGGGCGGTCAGCGCAGGCCTGTCCTGGTGTGGAGTGGGCCATTGCCGAGTCGTCAGGAGGGACCCTCAGGACCCAGGGCCCAGGACCATGCAGGATGTGGGGCAGGCGAGATGTTGGAGGGGTTCCTAACCCAGCCCCTGCACTTTCCTTCTCACTTTGGAGGGACCTCAGAACACATTGCTAGAAAAGCTGCTTGTGGCTTAACCTCCAGTGTGCCACACTGGGTCTGTGGTCTCCTTGCGGGTCTGCAGGTCATGGCCATCCTTCTACACGGGGATGCCGCGTTCGCTGGCCAGGGCATCGTGTACGAGACCTTCCACCTGAGTGACCTGCCCTCCTACACCACCCACGGCACTGTCCACGTGGTGGTCAACAACCAGGTAACCCCGGGAGCAGGCAGCCAAGGCCTCCAGTTTCTAGCAGCGTAGCCACGCCCCTGTACTTGGCCCCGCCCCCAGCCCCCCAGCCCCCCACCCCCACCATCCCACACCCAGCCCAGCAGCCTGTGTCCCCTGCAGATCGGCTTCACCACGGACCCCCGCATGGCCCGCTCCTCACCCTACCCCACCGATGTGGCCCGGGTCGTGAATGCCCCCATTTTCCACGTGAACTCTGACGACCCCGAGGCCGTCATGTATGTGTGCAAGGTGGCTGCCGAGTGGAGGAACACCTTCCACAAGGACGTGGTGGTGGACCTGGTGAGTGGTCACCTGCTGCCCTCGAGTGTCCTGCCCGCAGGCGTCCGCTGTGGGAGAAGGGACTCGGGTCCTGTCCCGCCTGGGCGTTCTCAGGTCACCCATTTTGTCCCCGAGGCAAAGCAGCCTGGTGTGCCGGAAGCCGGGCAGGACCCTCCTGGGAGGCGGGCTGAGGCGGCCCTCGCGGAGCCCGCCCTCCGCCTGGCCCCTGACGCTTGGTGCCTGGCTGTCCCCAGGTGTGTTACCGGCGCAACGGCCACAACGAGATGGATGAGCCCATGTTCACACAGCCGCTCATGTACAAGCAGATCCGCAAGCAGAAGCCGGTGCTGCAGAAGTACGCGGAGCTGCTGGTGGCACAGGGCGTGGTCAACCAGCCTGAGTATGAGGTGCGTCCCCCCTCGCGGCTGCCCTGGGGATGCACAGTGCTTCGCCTGCAGCGTTTCACTGCTGATGGGGGCAGGGGCCAGGGCGCCCGCCTGAGGACTCTGTGGGATGGGTGTTACGCGTGGGCCACGGCCCCGCCCACTTTCTAGCGGGGTAGAGGCGGGTGCAGGTCCAGCTGGGGGGTGGGGAGGGGCTGTGTGCCTGGTGGGTCCTCGGTGCTCAGGAGGCTGACGCAGAGCAGCTCGTGGCAGATGTGGGAGTGGGGCTTCTGGGGAGGGCGCCCGGCTCCGTCGGGGTTGCGGCGGGTGGGGCGTGACTGCGTCAGCGTGAGAGCCAGACCTGGACCAGGATGGGAGAGTGGCAGGATCTGCCCACGTGAAGGGACCATGGGCAACATGGATCTGAGAGCTGTGTGTGGGGAGCACCGAGGCCAGGCTCTGCCTGTCGCCCCCTGACATGGCGCCCACCCCTCCAGGAGGAGATCTCCAAGTACGACAAGATCTGCGAGGAGGCCTTCGCCCGCTCCAAGGACGAGAAGATCCTGCACATCAAGCACTGGCTGGACTCCCCCTGGCCTGGTGAGTGAGGCGTCGCCCACGGACCCAGCCCCTCTCCCGGGAGCGCCCAGGCCTCTCCATAGTGTCTCAGGAGCCAGGTGTGGCGTCAGCGGGTGCCTCTGTCCTAGGCTTCTTCACGCTGGATGGGCAGCCCCGGAGCATGACCTGCCCCTCCACGGGGCTGGAGGAGGAGGTCCTGACGCACATCGGGAGCGTGGCCAGCTCCGTGCCGGTGGAGAACTTCACCATCCACGGAGGTGAGGGCTGTGACTCGGGAGCCACGGGGCAGGCCCAGGGACCCGCTCTCACCTGCGTGGGACCCGGCCTGTCCAAGGCAGTGGGTGGTGGAAGGCAGGAAGCCCTTGGCTCCCTTCACCCCTGCCAGTGTGGTCCTGGGAGCCGTGGAGGAAGGATGGGCTGTGATAGCCCCTCCCTGGCCTGGTTTCCACACGCCCCTTCCCCACTCCTGGTGCGGCTGCTCGTATCGTGGGAGGCGGGCGGGTAGTGAGCACCGTGTCTGCAGGGCTGAGCCGCATCCTGAAGACGCGCGGGGAGCTGGTGAAGAACAGGACTGTGGACTGGGCCCTGGCGGAGTACATGGCATTCGGCTCCCTGCTGAAGGAAGGCATCCACATCCGGCTGAGCGGCCAGGACGTGGAGCGTGGCACCTTCAGGTGAGCGCCAGGCCCTCAAAGTGGGGGGAGTGGGGTGTCACTGCTTCTCTCCCAGGAAAACGTGGCACGACCTTAGGGCCTATCTCAGCCCAGGACACGCTCCCCCTGCCTGTGCTGCCCCCCCCCCCCCGCGCGCCACCCCCCTCCCTCGCCCCCTGACTGCGCTGCCTCCCCCCTGCGCAGCCCTCCTGTTAGGACGGGCATGGGGCTGCTGCCGAGTGGAGGCGGCGGCCCTGCCGCTCACCTGTGTTGTCTGACGCAGCCACCGGCACCACGTGCTGCACGACCAGAACGTGGACAAGAAGACCTGCATCCCCATGAACCACCTGTGGCCCAACCAGGCCCCCTACACTGTGTGCAACAGCTCGCTGTCCGAGTACGGGGTCCTGGGTGAGCGACGCCCCCGCCCCCTTCCTCCCCGCTCCCCGCCTGCCCCTGCCCTGCTGACGCCCTTCCTGTCTGCAGGCTTTGAGCTGGGCTTTGCCATGGCCAGTCCCAACGCCCTGGTGCTCTGGGAAGCCCAGTTTGGCGACTTCCACAACACGGCCCAGTGCATCATCGACCAGTTCATCTGCCCCGGGCAGGCCAAGTGGGTGCGACAGAACGGCATCGTGCTCCTGCTGCCCCATGGCATGGAGGGCATGGTGAGCTCAGCCCCGCCCTGTGCCATGGGGGAGGGGGGGTGCGCTGCCAGCAGGAGGGAGCCCCGGGGTGTGTGGAGACGGAAATGGGGCTGAACTGCGTCTGCTTCCAGGGCCCAGAGCACTCCTCCGCCAGGCCCGAGCGGTTCCTGCAGATGTGCAATGACGACCCCGACGTCCTGCCGGTGAGGGGGGTGCAGGGGCCCCGATGCAGGTCTTCCCCAGTGAGGCTTCTGAGGGCTCGGAGCAGGTGTGGCCGTGGAAGCCGTGGGAGTTGCTCTGTGTTCGATGCAGGCAGATGCCCTAAGGAACGAGCCGCTGATCGGACTTGAATGACCAGGAGGCAGTCTTGTAGGGAGGAGGGCGGGTGGAGGTGGGGCCTGGCTTCCTGGCCAGGCAGCCTTGTCAGCAGCCAGGGGCGGAGTGGGGACAGGGCAGGAGCTCCCTTGCGTCCCTGAGCTCCCGTCCTCCCTGCAGAACCTCCAGGAGGACAACTTCGACGTAAGTCAGCTCTACGACTGCAACTGGGTGGTGGTCAACTGCTCCACGCCCGGCAACTTCTTCCACGTGCTGCGCCGCCAGATCCTCCTGCCCTTCCGGAAGCCGGTCAGTGGCTCTCCCTTCAGAGACGTGGGAATGGGTGGTGATGGGTGGGGCACGGAGCTTGGAAGACGGGAAACCCAGAGGGAGAGCACCTCTGTTGCTGCAGATTGAACTGCAAGGCCACGCAGGCCCACAGCACGGACACCGGCCACAGGCAGCACGCCAGACAGGAGGGCTTTTTCCTGGGGGGTGGGGGGTGACTCGGGCAGACGCCTGGCTCAGCAGGGCCAGCCCCTCAGCTGAGGAGAGGCGGGCAAGGGAACGGCCTCATCCTTCCTCTTCTTCATGCTCCTGACCTATGGCTGGTCCTGACCACAGAGCTGGGAGGGCAGCCCCTCTTGTTGACCCTCCTGGGACCTAAGGACCTGGTCCATCCTGAGCCTGTGGTCCTGTGTTTCAGTTGATCGTCTTCACCCCCAAGTCCCTGCTGCGGCACCCCGAGGCCAGGACCAGCTTCGACGAGATGCTCCCAGGTGGGTGCAGGCGGACAGGCGGGTCCTGCCTGTGCTCTGGGGCTGGAGCTCCCGCTGCCTCCACTGCGACCCGTGCCACTTCTGGGTCGTTGGGTAAAGACCCCCAAATAGGACAGCCCAGACGTCTGAGCTTGTGTGCACGTTGGTCCAAGGTGTGCCTCACGTCTCCCCAGGTCTGCACCATGGCCTGGAGCCTCCCAGGACCTTAGAGGCAGGGAAGTGAGGCTGAGCTCAGAGCTCACCCCACCCTAGGTGCTGCTGCTGAGGCTGCACAGGTCACCCCCAGGGACTGGAAAGGCCCCATAGGGGAGGGCTACTGTGTCACCTGCCACTCACTGGGATGGGGTAAGGCCCCACACCCCTGGCTCAGGGCCAGGGAGCTCACCCCCTCCCAGCCGTGGGGCCCCCTTTTGGCTCCAGTCAAGGTAAACCTCTTGTTTGTTGAATATTTTATCATCTGGGTAACCTACTGTCTTACCCAGTTAAGTGTACAGACACCTCTGTCATCTCCAGAGCTCCCCCTCTTCCAAACTGACACTCGGTCCTCTTAGACACTGACCCCCTCCCTGCCCAGCCCTGCACCCCAGCTACTGTCTCTCAATCTGACTCTGGGGACCTCCCATGCGGGGTCATGAAGTATCTGGCTTAGTCCATCAGCATCGTGTCCTCGAGGTCCAGCCACTTTGTCGGATCTCCTTTATTTGTAAGGCTGGCTGAGCCATAGTCCACGTGTGGGTGGACCACACTTGGTTTATCCTTTATCCTTTTTTTTTTTTTTAAAGAATATTATTATATTTAATGCACAAGTTTGACACAACCAAAAAGTAAAACACTAGATAAAATAGTAACAAAAACATGGTATTTCATTTGCAATGCATGAGAAATGTGTCCTTTTTTTAGTGCAACTTTACTGAAGAAAAGTAAGTCAGTTGGTAGAGCTGTTTGGTTCTTGTTAAGCCGCGCTCACCCTCGTCCTCGATGGGCTCAGCCATCTCCACCTCAGCTGCTGGGAGCCTGGGGCACCGGTGCGTCGAGCCCCTGCTCAGGCCTCGGGGTCAGTGCCCAGAAGGGACTGCTGGCTGGTGGGTAGCTGTGGTGGTAATTTTCGGAGGCGCGCCAGGCTGTTGCTGGCGGTGGCGCACCGTTTCACGTGCACAGCGGTGCACAGTTTCGTCTCTGCATCCGGCCAGCACGTGGGTTTTGGTTTTTGTGTCTCAGCATCTGAGGGCCTGAGGTGCCTCTTGAGTGGTGTGGGTCTGCGTTTCCCTAAGATAAGGCTGGTGGGCATCTTCTCTGCTTACCGCTGTTTGCGCACCTTCTTGGAGAAGTGTGTGCAAGTCCTTCGTCCAGTTTTTTAAAATATATTTCTACTGATTCCAGAGAGGGAGAGAGAACTAGGAACATCAATGATGGAAGAGAATCAGGAATCAGCTGCCTCCTGCACACCCCCTACTGCTGGGGATCCAGCCAGCAGCCTGGGCCTGTGCCCTTGACTGGAATTGAACCCAGCACCCTTCAGTCCGCAGGATGATGCTCTATCCACTGAGCCACACCAGCTAGGGCTTCACCCATTATTTAATTGCGTGTTTTGTTGCTCAATTTAGTTCTCTCTGTGCTGGATGTGTATTTAATACATTTTTATTGATTTCAGAGAGGAAGGGAGAGGGTAAGAGAGAAACATCAATGATGAGAGAGAATCATTGATTGGCTGCCTCCTACTGGGGATCGAGCCCACAACCCGGGCATGTGCCCTTGACCAGATTCGAACCTGGGACCCTTCAGTCCACAGGCCGACGCTCCATCCATTGAGCCACACCGGCCAGGGCTGTATGCTGGTATTCATACCTTGTCAGATACATGACTTGCGACGATCCTCTTCCATTCTGTGTCTTGTCTTTGGATGCGTAAAATTTTTTAATTTGCATGAAGTTAAATGTGTCTGTTTTTGGTTGCTTTTACCTGTGCCTTTGATGTCACCTCCAGGAAATCACTGCCAAAGCCAGCGTTGTGGAGCTTTCACCGTATTTTCTTCTGAGTTTGTGATTCTGGCTCTGTCAAGTCTGTCGCCGTTTGAGCTGTTTGGCGTCTGGTGTGAGGGTCCGGCTTCGTTGCCTGTGGATCCGCCGTTGTTCCAGCACTTTGTTGAGGAGACTGGCCTTTGCCCTGAGTGGTCCGGGCACCTTGTCAGAAGTCACTTGACCACGGATGTGAGGACTTAGGTCTGGGCTCTCTGTTCTACTCCAGGGTCTGCAGGTCTGTCTTGATGCCAGGTCCACCTGCGGTGTTTGTGTATTTGTTTTGGATACGGAACGTTTCCTTTTCATGACATCACATAAAACAGGAGCTGGGTGCCCTGGCCAGGAGTCCAGCACAGCCTTTCAGTGCCTGGGACAAAGCCCAGCCCGCCAGGCAGGACCACCGGCCAGGCAGGACGCGCTGTGCTGACCATTGTGCTTTACAGTGTGCTTTCTGTTGTGAAATCGGGAATTTGGATCCTTCGTTCTTTCTCAGGACAGTTGAGGCTATTTGGGATCCTCTGAGATTCCATGAACATTAGGATGGCTTGGCATTTTCTGAGTTCTGGGATCACCCACTGGAAGTGGGTCTCTAGGAGATGGAGTTTTCTCTTTCTGCAAAAAATAAAAAAAAAAAAGTGATTTTGATAGGGATTGCATTGAATCTGTAGATCGCTTTGAGTATATGTACATCTTAATATTCAGTCTTCTAGTCCATGAACTTGTGTCTTTCCACTTATTAGTGTCTTCTTTATTTCAGCATACTTGGTAGTTTCAAGAATAAGTCTTCCACCCTCCTGATTAAGTTTATTTCTAAGTGTTTATTCTTTTTTCGGTGCTATTTCAAATGCAGTTGTTCTTTTAGTTTCACGTTTGGGTTGTTTGTTGCTAGTATACAGAACTGCAGCTGGATTCTGGTTGTTGAATTTTCTATCCTGCAACTTTGTTGAGTGTGTTTCTTAGTTCTGATGTTTTTTTGTGGAATAGTTAGGATTTTCTACACGTAATGAGTTCATCTACACAGAGTTTTACTTCTTTCTTTCCAGTTTGGGTGCCTTTTATTTCCTTTTCCTGCCCGATGCTCTGGCTGGGCCCCTAGCACTGTGTTGAGTAGAGGTGGTGAGAGTGGACGCCCTCATTCCTGACCTTAGAGAAAAGCGTTCTGTCTTGAACCACTGAGCACTGTGTGCGCTGTGGGCTTTCTGATCTGGCTTTTATCACCTGGAGGTGGTTTCCTTCTGGTCCTCGCTCCTTTCGCTAAGTGAGCGCCTCATTTTGGACGCAGCTTCCCAAGGTCAGCCTTGTCCCCTGGGCCGGATCCCAGCCATGAGCTCCTGACTGTTGGCAGGGTTGTGTGGAAAGTTCCAGTGTCTGTGAGATCCTGAGGGGTCGGAGCAGATGGCCACGGGGTGCTTTTCTAGACACAGTGGCCCCTGAAGTCTGTTCTGAAGGGTGGATGGGGTCGTCCGCCATCCAAGGCTGACTGTGCGCCCACAGGCTGTTCCTTGCATGTGCTTCCCAAGGCCTCCTGGGGCTGGAAAACTCAAGGGCATCCACGGCCGAGGGGCTCCTGGTCAGCCCTGCCGCCTGCTGTGTGGGCCCCACTCACATGGGCAGCAGACACTGGGTGTCCTTAGCCAGGTCCGGGCTCTCTCCTAGGGACCCACTTCCAGCGGGTGATCCCAGAAGAGGGCCCTGCAGCCCAGAACCCGGAGAACGTCAAGAGGCTCCTGTTCTGCACCGGCAAAGTGTACTACGACCTCACCCGCGAGCGCAAAGCGCGGGACATGGTGGAGCAGGTGGCCATCACGAGGATTGAGCAGGTGAGGGCAGGGGTGCGGCAGCTGGTGTGCCAGCCTCGCCGCTGCTCTGAACGTCCTCCTGACACGCCCCTCTCCCCCAGCTGTCGCCGTTCCCCTTCGACCTGCTGCTGCAGGAGGTGCAGAAGTACCCCAACGCCGATCTGGCCTGGTGCCAGGAGGAGCACAAGAACCAGGGCTACTACGACTACGTGAAGCCCCGACTGCGCACCACCATCAGCCGGGCCAAGCCCGTGTGGTAGGCGCCGCCGCGTGGGGACCGGGGCAGGGGCCGGGCCCTCGGGCGGCCTTCCATCACTGCTCTGTCCCCCCAGGTACGCCGGCCGAGACCCCGCGGCAGCACCGGCCACCGGCAACAAGAAGACCCACCTTACGGAGCTGCAGCGCCTGCTAGACACGGCCTTCGACCTGGATGCCTTCAAGAACTTCTCGTAGATGCTGCCTGGCCGCTGGGCCCCAGCCTCCGTCCACCACTGCCCTCGCTTCTCAATTAAAGAATACATAGTGCCTCCGCGTGCCCACACTCCTCGCCCCTTAGTAGCCTGCTGCTGTCCTCACAGGGCCGGCGCCCGGGCTCCAAGCTTCTCTACGAGCAGCCTTCAGAGGCTGTGGGAGCTGGAGGAGAGGGCGCCCTGCAGGAGTCCTGGGAGGGTCGGCCAGCCCCACGCCCAGCTCCACCCCAGGAACAGCCCCATGGGGCTTACCACCCAGCAGGGGTCCTGCACTGGCACCAGGTGGGCGGCTTTTCCTGGGTGGAGCCCGACACCTGGCAGGAGCCATCGCCCTCAGAAGCCCTGTGGAGTGGGTGGGGCAGCTGACAGGGCAAGCCGCTCTCCAATGTCCGCTGCACTTCTCAGAGGGTCCTGGAGTGCATGGCCAGAGGGAGAGTGGTCAGAAAGCTCCACCTGGCCCACAGCCAGGGCGGCCACGGGTCTGACGGTCCTGCTCCCTGGCCACCTTCCCTCGCCCCACACAGCCCAGACTTCTCTCCTGGCCCCTTCCGCACCGTGGAGACCCAATTGGGAATTCTCTCTCTGCTGTGCCAAAGCTGTCAGGGGGGCGAGGCAGGGCCTCCCCCTCACCTGTCACAGGGACAGATCTGATTTATTTATTTTGGTTTAAAAAAAGGAAAACACTTTGCGTTGCATTTGGCTTGACTTGTAAACTAAGTTATCCATGAACCTGTCTGCGCGTCATTCTTTCGCTGCCTTCTGAAGCCTCCACCTGCCCCTCAGCCCACGCCTGTGCTCATGTGCCCCCAGGCCAGCACCCCTCCTCCTGCCTGGCCTGCCCGCCATCCGTGCACATCATGTCGGGTTCAATTTCGGAGCCTCCCCTGCTCCTGGTCCCTCTGCGTGGCCTGGTGGGTCCCCTGGGCACCTGTTGTTGGTCAGCATCCCCACCCAGAAGCCAGCCCAAGTGGCTCTCAGAGAAGCGGGCACACCAGCAGGGTCCCCATCCCCACAGGGCCAGGGTCCCCTCTTGACAAGAGTCCCAGTTTGAGCCCACAACTGGTCAGCCTTAGCCTCCGGGACCAGCCCTGAGGGAGAGCTCAGGGAAAGGCCTGGGCATGGACATGGGGTCCCCTCCCGTAGCAGGAACTCCTGATGGCCACCTCATCCTCGAGGCCGCACCTGAGTCCTTTGCCCTAGAAGCCTCTTCAGAATCTATTTCATCCTGCGTGCTCCCTGCTGCTTGCCCGACAGCCCTCCAGTCCTGCATGCGGGGGGCCATGTGCAGGCGGTGTCCTGTGTGCCCAGGGCCTGCACGCAGCCCCAGGTAGGGATCCTGGAAGCCAAAGTCTCCCTCCTCAATATTTTAAAATATATTTTTATTGATTTCAGAGAGGAAAGGAGAGATGGGGAGAGAGAAAATCATTGACCAGCTGCCTCCTGCATGCCCCACACGGAATCAAACCCGCAACCTGGGCCTGTGCTCTTACTGGGAATCAAACCATCATGGGGCGATGCTCAACCACAGCCGTGTCAGCCAGGCATCCCCTCAACTTTTAAGAATACAAATTTGGCCCTGGCTGGTTTGGCTCAGTGGATAGAGCGTCGGCCTGTGGACTGAAAGGTCCCGGGTTCAAGTCCAGTCAAGGGCACAGGCCTGGGTTGTGGGCTCGATCCCCAGTAGGGGTTGTGCAGGAGGCAGCCGGTTAATGATTCTCTCTTATTGATGTTTCTGTCTCTCTCCCTTTCTGAAATCAAAAGTACATTTTTTAAAAATAATGACACAAAAACGATGTATTAACATTTATTTTTAAAAAAAGACAAAGTCCTGAGCCCAAAAACTGACCCAAAGGAAATAGGGAAAGGAGTAACAGGAAAAAACACAGGAAGTGGAAATACCAGGAGTTGGAGAGGCTGGCATCTGACCCTGGGGGCTGGAGCACAGTGAGGACGGACAGGAACAGGAAGTGCAGAGGGCGGGCCTGGGGGGACTCGGGCTTCGTCTTGCCCTGAGTGCTGGGAGAAATTACTACAGGGTTCTATTTATTTTTTAAAAACTTAATTGGTTGTAGAGAAAGAAACATTGATTTGTTGTTCCACTTATTTATGCACTCATTGGTTGGTTCTTTTTGTTGTTAATCCTCACCCAAAAATACTTTTCCATTCTTTTTTTTATTTTTTTAAAATACATTTTATTTATCTTTTACAGAGAGGAAGGGAGAGGGATAGAGAGTTAGAAACATCAATGAGAGAGAAACATTGATGAGCTGCCTCCTGCACACTCCCTACCGGGGATGTGCCTGCAACCAAGGTACATGCCCTTGATTGGAATCGAACCTGGGACCCTTCAGTCCGCAGGCCGAAGCTCTATCCACTGAGCCAAACCGATCAGGGCTCCATTCATTTTTAGAGCGTAAGGGAGGGAGAGAGACAGAGAGAGAAACATCGATGTGAGAGACACATCAATTGGTTGCCAGGGCCCAGACACCATCAAGAAGTGAAAAGACAGCTCACAGAAAATATTTACAAATCATATCTGATAAGAGACTTCTATCTAGAGCAGTGGTTCTCAATCTTCCTAATGCCATGACCCTTTAATACAGTTCCTCATGGTGTGGTGACCCCCAATTTCATTGTTACAAATTGAACATAAGGCATAGTGATTAATCACAAAAACAATATGTAATTATATATGTGTTTTTTGATGGTCTTAGGCGACCCCTGTGAAAGGGTCATTCAAACCCAAAGGGGTCACGACCCACAGGTTGAGAACCGCTGATCTAGAATATACTAGTATAAAGAATTTCTACAACTCAATAATAAAAACACAACTCAGTTAAAGCTTACATAGGGCCCTAGCCAATGTCACTCCAGTACATTTGATTTAAAAAATTATGATGAAGAAAAATTATGTATGACTAGTAAGCACATGAAAAGGTGTTCAACATAACGAGGAAAATGCAAGTCAAAACCACAATGAGATACCACCTCACATTCACTGGCCCAACTAGAACAGAAAAGACGGGGTGTGGGGAAACGGTACGGCTGGTGGGACAGCAACATGGTGCAGCTTCTGTGGACACAGGATGGAGGCCCCTTAGAGGTTTAATACAGAGTTGCCTGCGGCCCAGCTGTTCCACTGTTAGGGATATACCCAGAGGAATGAAAACATGTTCCCAGGAGCGTTTTTCGTAACAGCCAAAAAGAGACAGCCCAAATGCCCATCAACTGATGGTCAAAAACGCGTGGCTAGCCCTGCCCAGCTAGAGCATCTTTGCCATATGCCAAGGTTGGGGGGGGGGGTCAATCCTCAGGGCACACACAAAAATTAACCAACAAATGCATAAATAAGTGGAATAACAAATATCTATCTCTCTCCCTTTCTTCCATCCTTCCTTTCTCGAAGATCAACCAATCAAAAAAGTTTTTAAGAGCTTTCCCATCCCCCCTATCTTAAAAAATGTGGTCTACCCATAATAATGGAATATTACACAGCCATAGAAAGGAATGGAATACTGACACATGCTCAACATGGAGCGTTGCCTACAGACAGAAAGGTCCCAGGTTCGATTCCAGTCAAGGGCGTATGCCTGGGGTAGGGCTGGATCCCCAGTAGGAGGTGTGCAGGAGGCAGCCAATCAAGATTCTCTCTCATCATTGATGTTTCTCTCTCTCTTTCCCTCACCCTCTCTGAAATCAATAAAAACATTTTTTTAAAAAGTTGAGGGTAGTCACGGCAACGCGGTCTTCCTAAACGAGGGGAGGAAAAGTGGAGGAAAGTTTAAAGGGTGATAATGGCACGTGAAAGGTGCAAACTGATCAAATGCTTCTTCCGCCGGAACCCAAAGCCGGCCCAAGGGGGCAGCTCCGGGAGGAGGGAAGCGCAAGGGGCACTGTGACGTGTCTGGTCGCGTGGTTTGCCTTAAGCCAGGAGACCGCCCACCTCCGCAGGGCAGGGCGCCTCCGCCCACCCCACCTCCTCCGCCCCACAGGCCCCGCCCCTCCCGCGCGCTGTGCAGGCCCCGCCCCTCCCGCGCGCTGTGCAGGCCCCGCCCCTCCCGCGCGCTGTGCAGGCCCCGCCCCTCCCGCGCGCTGTGCAGGCCCCGCCCCTCCTCCTGGCGGCCGGGCACGCCCTGCTCCCTATGTCCCGACCCGGACGCCTGACCGCGCCTCCTCCGCCCGACAGGCCCCGCCCCTCCCACTGCCCTCGTCAGCCTGACAGGCCCCCACCTCCCCGCCCTGGCCCCACCCACTCAACACTCCTCCCGCCCCCACGACCCGGAAGGCCCCGCCCCTCCTCCCTCCTCCGCCCTGTCCCACCCCCGCCCCCGCCGTCCCGGCCCCGCCCCGCCCGGCAGAGCGCGCAGGAAACGCGGTGGCTCCGCGGACGCTGCGTTAGGAAAGGTGTGGACGGGGCGGGATAGCAGGCCGCCCCGGTCCGCCCGTCCGCCATCCCCGCGCCGGCCCTGCCCGCGGCCCCGCCCGAGCGCGGCTCGGGGCTCCGCTGCTCAGGCCTGGGGGCGGGGCCGCGGCGTCATGCATATGCATGAGGCGGCTCCATTGTGCCCTGGGAGCGGCGCGATGGCGCGGGCGGCGGAGCCGGGGCGGCGGGCGGCGCGCAGGGCGGGCTGAGCGCATGGAGCGGCGCGGACCGGGGGCCGCGGCGGCGAGGGGCCGGGCCCGGCCGCGCGGAGGTGAGCGGGCCGCGAACAGGTGCGGGCGGCGGGCGGCAGGTGCGGCAGGTGCGGGCGGCGGCGGCGGCGTCTCGGCGGGGCCCCGGCCGGAGCGGCCTGCGCTCGCGTCGTGGTCCCGGCGGCCGGTGCGCGGACCCTCACCGGGCCTTTGTGGCGGCGGCCGGAGGCTGGCCCCGGCCCGCGGGCGTGCGGAGGCTGTCGGCCCCGCCAGCCTGGCCCGCCGCCGGCGCTCCCGACGGGCCTGGCGGGCTCCCCGGGCCGCGCGCCCACCCGCCCGGAGGCCGCAGGCGACGCTGACCTTCCTCGCGGCCGTCGATCCTTGGCTTCACCGCTTTCCTGACGCGACACCTGGAGGCTCGGCGGAGGGTGTCCCCCCGGGGTGTCTGTGCCCTCTGACCTGCCCGCTCCCCTGGCCGCCTCCCCTCTGATCTGCGGCCCCCTCCGCTCCCCCTCCCACGCCTGACCTGCTGCCCCTCTGACCTCCCCCCACCTTCCTGCCCCCCACCTGCTGCCCGCACCCCGGGTGCCCCGCGCCCCCCTCCCTGTAGTTGCAGAACCTCCAGGGGATGGGTGTCATTGGTCAGCTCAGAAGACTCCACAGGGACATACACCCCACACCCGCCTGGATGCAGGCGGCCGGGCAGGGTGAGCACCCACTCACCAAATCCTCCCGGCCAGCACCAGGGGGAAGAAGCTGGGAGCGGTAACAGGGTCCCAGAGGGAATCAGCCCCAGCCGCGGGGGGCTGGCCCTCGGACTGCCCCACCCCGGAATGGCCACGGGAGGGAACAGGCCTTGGGGAAGGTGCCTGGGGAGGACGCATCGCCGGCTTGAGCAGCCGGGCCTCCCGCGGACTGTCCACCAACACCCGTGTCCAGACAGAAGCTGGGGCTGATGACATGAGGTGGACACGTGTCCTTTCCTCTCCTCAGTCCTAGGCTGGCCACCACGTACCCATTTATGTATAAACTGAGACTGAAAGTGGGGACCCCCTTCCCCCCGTCTCTGGAATGTCCCGCACCCTGCCCATCCGTCAGTCCTTGTTCCTGGGCGTTCTGGACCCACCCTAGCAGTCCTGTGGCCTGGCAGGTCGAGAGGGCAGCAGGCCCCACCGTGGTGTCCTCCACTGGGCCTCAGCCCATTTGACCCCAGGGTCCCTCTGGGGGAGCCTGGAACTATAGCTCCTGCCCTGTGACCGAGGAGAGAGGCTTGCCCCTGGGGCCACGTCTCCTGCTCCTGGGGGACCAGGCAGAAGAAATGGAGTGGAGGATGGTAGGGGGTTGACCAGCGTAACGTCCGCCTTCGAAGTTCTGGCGAGGAGGGTCTGGGTAGTGAGGTGTCTGTAGCTCTTTTTCTGGAGGGAGATGTGATATGACCCCAGAAAGCCGTGTGGCCTTCGAGACCCATCTGAGGCCCGGGCGGCTCTGCCCAGGGTCCTGGCTTCCAGGTGGAATTGACACACGGGCAGGCACGGGCCTGGCACTCAGGGATCCTTCCCAGCTGCTCCCTGCCGGGCTGGGAGTGGGGAGGAGGGTCTGCACTCACAGCGGGGGGCCGGTACCCGGTACCCGGTACCTGCGGAGGTTTCTGGAGGAGAGCAGACTCGCTCAGGAGCTGGCAGGCAGGAAGTCCCTGCCCCCGCGAAGTGAGCTCTGGGGGAACTGGAAATGTCTGTGGTCTGTCCACAGCAGAGAAGCCTGGGGGGTGGAATTCCCCAGACCACGTGGTGTGGAGGCTGCCCTGCACCTGCCCTGGGCCTCGGCCTCCTGGCCTCCCCGACCCTTTTGCTTCTAGGATGCACAGCGGGCCCTGCCAGCTCAGGGGTGGGAGGATTGCCACGGGCCTGGTGGTTTTTTACCGAGATCTTATTTTGTGAGAATTCTAGATTCCTATCTAGTCGTAAGAAACAAAGCCGGTGTATCCTTCACCTGGCGTCCCCAGCAGGATGCTGCCTGGATACAGGTGAGGCCGAGATGGCCTTCCGGCGGCCCTGCCCACGGCTCACCCCTCGTGGCCACGGTCTGCCCTCCATTTCTGTAACCCGTCGTGCAGTGTGTAACCTCCGGGGACTGGCTTTTTCCAGCAGCAGAATCCCCGAGATCCCGCAGGCGGGCGCCTGGACCAGCGCGGCCTCTTCGGCCTCGGCGGTGGGTGCTCAGCCCCGGTAATCTTCAGCCCTGGGGGCACCTGGGTTTCCCTCCTCCGGTGATTAGGAGTAAAGCTCCTACATTCACGCACAGATTTTTATGTGCACGTCCGTGTATGTTTCTCCGAGATAAGCCATCAGGAGTGAGTTGCTGGGTCAGAGGGAAGTGCAGGCCTTGCTGGGAGAGAGCCTGTGTCACGGGTTTCACTCTGGGCATCGGGGAGGTGTGCGTGACGTCGCACTGGTGCTGCGTGTCAGTCCTGTGTCTGCGCGCCATCGGCCGTCCTGGTGAAGCGCCTGGTGCCCTCTGCCCTTTTCCTGACCGGACTTGTGACTGTCCAGGCACCAGTCTGGTCAGCGTGTGGCTTGCAGGTGTCTCCCAGCTCGTCGCTTGTTTGCGTGTCCCCTCGGCAGCCTCCAGCAGTTTTCCCTTTTCCCTTTCCTGGCCCGGCGAGCCGTGTCTGAGGATGCTTCCTCAGCGCTCAGCCCCAGGGACCCGCGAGGTGTTTTCCCAAAGGCCTTCGCAGTGTGTGCTGTGCGTTTAGATCTGTGACCGTTTCGGGTGGGTTTCTGTGAGAGGATGGGGCTGAGGTCCCCACCCCACCCCCGGACCCTGTGAGGTGCTGGCACCTGTGTCGGGAGTCTGTGGGGTGCCTTTGTGGGTCGGTTGGGGTTCTCTGGTCTCTCCCATTGCCTGTGCGTCCGACCCTGCCAGCACCACCGCCTGAATTAGCTGCCGAAAACCCTGTGGAGGCTGCAGGCCCCACCCAGGTCTGGAGAGTTCCTGGCTGTTGGCAGGCCCCCCCCGCAACCCCCATGTCACGAGCCAGTCAGGAACGTGACCTTCCTGTTTGGCCCAGTGACCCTGGCTCCCTGTCCTGCCTCTGCCCAGAGTCCAGGTGCCCCTGAGCTTTTGGGAGAATCGTCCTGTTCTTTTTCTGGCCTCGGCTTCCCAGGTGGGACCCAGGTGGGTGGGGGCGCGAGGGTGAGGCAGGAGAGACCTGACTGCAAGGGCGGGCCCAGGTGGCTGCCTCCCTGTCTCCCTAGGACTCTGGGACCTGCCTCCCTGAGAGCCCTGTGGTGAGCGGGCCATGAGGCCACCTGCTCCACAGCAGAGCCACCCCCGCACCTGCTCTGGGGTCCTGGCCTGGGACTCCCCCGGGCACCCCCCAGGCACTGTTTGCAGAGGACAGGATGGTAACCCTGCCTCCTCGGGCAGCCTGTTGGTCAGCACTCAGGAATGTGAGCCCTGGGGCCGGGTGGATGCTGGGCCAGAGGGAGGCATCAGGAGAGCTGGGCGTGTCCCAGGTGGCCTGTCCGAGCGTGTGGCCTTGCAGCCCCGAAAATGCACTGGGGCTTCAGTCCCGACCCTTGACCCCAAGAAGGTGCCTCCCAAGAGACCCTCTGAGAACACAGCCCAAGTGCGTGCGTCTGTGGTCAGACCAGGCAAGGCGGGCATGGACAGGGGCCTGTCGGTGAAGGGCTGGCTTGTGGGTGTCAGACGCCGGCAGCCTGGAGGACGGGCCAGCCCTGAGACACTGAATGGGAGAGAGTGAGCCTGCATGGCACAGGGCACCCAGCCGTCTCTGCAGCCACTGCTGCCATGTCTGCATTGGTCCCTTGCCATGTCCCTGGGCACCTGCCACCTCCCACCTGAGTGCGGTGTGTCCTGTGGGGAGCTCGGGTCTCTGCCTGGTCCCTGCACCCGCCGGCCCCCTTGGCCTCGGAGTGAGTTGCCTGCTGCTGCCCTGAGGAGAAGCAGGGTGGGGGGGGGGGCAGTCCCTACAGGAGATGGCCCCACACTGTGCCCCAGGCCAGGCTGAGGGGGCTGGCCCCGGCCTCCACCTCAGGCCTTGACCTCGACATTCCCTGCCTCTGACCACTCAGGCCCCGACTGGGAACTGTCTGGGTA
Source organism: Myotis pilosus (assembly GCA_036010255.1). Lineage (NCBI taxonomy): Eukaryota > Metazoa > Chordata > Mammalia > Chiroptera > Vespertilionidae > Myotis > Myotis pilosus. The sequence continues at coordinate 362,961 of JASKON010000011.1, forward strand.
GGAAAGCTTCCAGAGCCAGCCAGGGATCCGGGGGCAGGGCCTGGCCAGGAACTATCTGGGGTGGGAAAGCCTGCTTCCAGAGCCAGCCCAGGAACTGTCTGGGTGGGAAAGCCAGCTTCCAGAGCCAGCCAGGGATCCGGGGGCAGGGCCTGGCCAGGAAGGGTTCATGACACTCTGGGCTGGGTTTGGGGGGCTGGCTGCCCTGACCCCCCTGAGTGGCCCTGGTATTCCAGTCTGACCTGCCTGTCCTCCATCTCGCGCTGGGTGCCGGGGGGCTGCTCCGCTTTGTTCTCAGACCCCAAGCCCTGCACCCTGAGCCTTGTCCCCTGACCCCGACTGCTCCCAGGGTCTCCCAGCTGCCTCTCCACTGATGTGCTTCCCTCTGTCCCAGCAGCCAGAGCAGCTGAGTCCCACGTCGGCACCAGGGAGGGCTGCTTTCTGCCACCCGCAGGCCTGGCCTTGAGGCTGCTCCCAAGCCAATGAACCCCATGAACCCCATGAAACCTGCCCTGCCCTCCGCACCACACAGGTGAGTAGGGCTGCAGGGATGTGGGGGCCCAGCAGCCCCTCTGCTCCAGCCTTCGGTTCTTCCAGGTGGCGCCTGACCACCTGAGTCCCCCAGACCCAGGTCCTGCCCCTGTCCTTGCAGTGATGGTCCCTTCGCTTATGAGGCGGTGCCCTGGCAGCAGAGCGCCACGCAGCCCGCCGGATCCCTGTCCGTGGTCACGACCGTGTGGGGAGTGGGCAACGCGGCCCAGAGCCAGGTGAGCCCACCTCGGACCTCAGACTGAAGCCAGGCCCTGGGCTCCCTTCCTCGGAGGCTAGTTCTCCCTACACCTGCTGCGGCTGTCTCCCCGTCTTCACCTGGCCTCCACCCCCGCGAGCCCCCACCACCGCACCTCACGGGCCAGGCCTCGCCTCAGAGCCACTCTGCGAAACAGGTGTTTGGATGGTTCCCTTTGGTGACTCTGGCTTTCTTGCAGGTTTTGGGGAGCCCCATGGGTCCTGCAGGGAGCCCCCCTGGCAGCTCCATGATGCCGGGCATGGCCGGTGGCAGCTCAGCGCTGAGCTCCGCACAGTGCCTGGGACAGCAGGCGTTCGCGGAGGGCGGTGCCAGCAAGGGCTACGTGCAGCAGGGGGTGTACGGCCGCGGAGGCTACCCCGGAGGCCCCGGCTTCTCCACCGGGTGAGCAGGACCCCCAAGCAGTGCCTCGGGCCCCGGGAAGGGGACGGAGGTCTGTGTGGCCCAACGGTGGGAGGGCCGTAGGTGGAAGGCCCTTCTGAGCCACCATGTCTCTGGCAGGTACGCTGGGGGCCCTGCAGGACCTGGGGGCCTGGGCCTCCCCTCCCATGCTACACGGCCCTCCACCGACTTCACTCAGGCAGCGGCAGCTGCTGCCATGGCTGCTGCCGCCGCCACCGCCACCGCCACGGCCACAGCCACGGTGGCCGCCCTTCAGGAGAAGCAGAGCCAGGAGCTGAGCCAGTACGGAGCGGTGAGGCCGCCCCCCGGCCCCGCGCTGCTCAGGGAGGTGGGACGGTGAGGAGCCGGCTCAGGGGCTGCCTGTGCGGTGTGCGCGCAGCGTAGGCAGCAGTGAGGCCGAGGCTCTGGGAGGGAGGTGGGCGGCAGGAGGAGACGCTGAGGGAGCGGACTGGGCACTCAAAGTGGTGGCCGGGCCTGGACGGTCCCTCTTCTCTTCCCAGATGGGGACTGGACAGTCTTTTAACAGCCAGTTCCTGCAGCATGGAGGCCCCCGGGGGCCCAGCGTTCCCAGCAGCATGAACCCCGCCAGCGTGGGAGGGCTGATGGGCCCCTCTGGCATGAGCCTCATGGGCATGACCCCCACCCGGGCGGTGGGCATGGCACCCCTGTATGCAGGGCAGCGCCTGCCCCAGCACGGGTACCCGGGGGCTCTCCAGGCCCAGCCGCTGCCCCGACAAGGAGTCAAGAGAGCCTACTCCAGTGAGGTGAGGCCGGACGTCCGTGTGAGAGGCCTGGCTGTGGGCACTGCTGTCCCTCCCTGGGGACTGGCCTCCCTGACCCGCTCCTCCCTGGGCACTTGCCTCCTCTCTTTCAGGTGTCTCCAGGGCAGCAGTACCTGCCGGGAGGCCAGTACTCACCCAGCACCACCCAGTATGCCCCAGGGCAGCCCCCTGCCCCCTCTTCCTTCCCTGGTCACAGGCTGCCCCTGCCCACCTCCGGCCCCCCAGGACTGCACTACAAGGTAGGCCAGGTCCTCCTGGGCCTGCAGCACACCCTGCCAACCCTGGGGGGACACAGACATCTGGGTGGGCTGGGGAGGTGACCACGCAGCCAGGAGCTTCCTGGCCCTGAGAGTGCAGGGCAGCCCTCGGGGGGCCCAGCTCTGCGGGGACCCCCGGCACAGCCTCGGTGGCACCCATAGAGACCCTCTGTGGGGTCAGCTGTCTCTGTAGTGGCAGTTTTTAAACAATGAAATCAGTTCGTGCTTCCTGTAGATGATTTGAAAACACAAAGTGTGTGAAAAAGAAAATGCAGGGCCTGTGTGTGCGGTGAGCTCCCTGCCCACAGGCTCTCGGGTCTGGCTGGGGCTGGCGAGGGGCCAGGCTGCAGCCCCAGACCCACATGGTGTCTCTCCTCAGCCCACAGAGCAGTTCAACGGGCAAGGCGCCAGCTTCAGCGCAGGGAGCATCGGCTACGGCCAGCCGGGCCTGAGCGGGGTACGGATGGGCGGGAGGCTCCCAGGGTGGGCGCGTAGGCACCCCTGGCTTCCCGGACTGTTCTCAGTGGGTGCTCAGGAACACGGCAGCGCCCTCATCCTGCCTTGACTGCTCTATCCCACAGCCCACCCGTTCCGTCCCTGGCTACCCCAGCTCCCCACTGCCAGGGAGCCCCACGCCACCCATGACCCCCGGCAGCAGCGTCCCCTACCTGTCCACCAGCCAGGACGTGAAGTCCCCCTTCCTGCCTGACCTCAAGCCCAGCGTGAGCTCCTTGCACCCGTCACCCCCTGGTGAGTGTCGCCTGGTCCAGGGACAGGGAGGGGCCGGGCCCCTGCAGGGCACCCCTCCTGGCTCAGAGCCCTGTGGTTGGTCCTAAAACCTCATTGGAGCACAAGGGTGGTGGATGGCAGGTGGCCCATCCACTCCCTCAGCCCCACCCTCTGGCAGCACCGGAGCGTCTGGGCAGCGTGCTCTCGGCATCACTGAGGGGAGGATGTGCCGGCAGCTGAGGGAGGGCGGAACCGGGACTGTCCTGCCACCGTCGGGTGACCTGCAGCTCGGGTTCCAGCAGATACCACCCGGGCCCCAGCCAGTGGAGGGGTGGGCTGCAGTCCCCTCGCCTGTGCTGCCGTGGGGGTGGGGCGGGCGGCCCAGGGCCTCTGCGAGCTGCTGGGGAGGAGCCCGCTGACACCCCGCCCCCCAGGCAGCAGCCCCTGCGACGAGCTGCGGCTGACCTTCCCCGTGCGGGACGGCGTGGTCCTGGAGCCCTTCCGCCTGCAGCACAACCTGGCCGTGAGCAACCACGCCTTCCAGCTCCGCGACTCCGTCTACAAGACCCTGATGCTGAGGTGAGCGGCGCCGGCCTGCGGCCCCTGCGGCCCCTGCGGCCCCTGCGGCCCGCTCAGCGCCGTCCTCCCCGCAGGCCTGACCTGGAGCTGCAGTTCAAGTGCTACCACCACGAGGACCGGCAGATGAACACCAACTGGCCAGCCTCGGTGCAGGTCAGCGTCAACGCCACGCCCCTCACCATCGAGCGCGGCGACAACAAGACCTCCCACAAGCCCCTGCACCTGAAGCAGGTGTGCCAGCCCGGCCGCAACACCATCCAGATCACCGTCACCGCCTGCTGCTGCGTGAGTGCGGCGCCGCCCGGGGCCCTGTCCTGTCTGCCCTCTAACCCACCCTGGTGGCTTCCCGTCAGGCCCCAGCACACAGTGGGCGCTCACGTCAGGTGCAGGAGAGACTGAGCTGGAGGCTCTCGGGGCCCCAAGTGGTGGTGCTGAGAGGGGTTGGAACCGGGAGCCTGGCCCACACCCTCTGACACGCGCCCCCTGACCCACACCTGCCTTGCAGTCCCACCTGTTCGTGCTGCAGCTGGTGCACCGCCCAGCCGTCCGCTCCGTGCTGCAGGGCCTCCTCAAGAAGCGGCTGCTGCCCGCCGAGCACTGCATCACCAAGAGTGAGTGGCCGCCCACCCTGCCCCGCTTGACCCTGGCAGTGGCTGTCTCCCCGGGCGGGGCTCTGGGCAGGGGCCGGGGTCTGCTCCTCAGCCCTGGGAGGTGCCTCGTCCTGGCCGTCGCCCTGGCCCCAGCCCTCTCCCTGTCGCCGCCAGTAAAGCGGAACTTCAGCAGCGGCACCATCCCCGGCACCCCTGGGCCCAACGGAGAGGACGGGGTGGAGCAGACGGCCATCAAGGTGTCCCTCAAGTGCCCCATCACCTTCCGCCGGATCCAGCTCCCCGCCCGCGGCCACGACTGTCGCCACATTCAGGTGGGTCACCACAGTCTCTGGCAGCGGAGACTCAGCACCTGGGCCAGCAGGTGGCCTGGTTTCCCGTGCCCTTGGGCTGGGCTTCCTTGAGGACTAAGCGTAGTAACCGAACTGCGCTCACGGAAGGGGGGTGTGCAGGTGCAGCCACTCCTAAGACCCAGGAGCCCCACAGGTTCTCCACAGAAACGGAGCGAGTGCCCTGCCCCCGCATAAGACGCCACACCCTGGGCCCTTGCTGTAGGCAGCACCTCGGGCACAGTTGCAGCTCTGGCTTTGCCCCGTGGCGTCTGGCCCAGTGGGGCCATGTGGCTGCCCCCAGCCTCGGCCCGTTAGAATGCCGGGGTCGTGAAAACCTGGTGCACGGGCTTCCCCGACACACAGGGAATAGGCTGGGCGCTGCCCTGTGTGCGACGTCTTCTTCTCCCCAGTGCTTCGACCTGGAGTCCTACCTGCAGCTCAACTGTGAGCGGGGGACCTGGAGGTGCCCCGTGTGCAAGTAAGTCCCAGAACGGGCCTCGGCGGCACTGGGAGAGGACACTTCTCCAGGGCGCGTGCGGGAGCCCAGCACGGCCTCCACAGGCGTGGCCGACTCGGGAGACCTCATGTAGGGCCACCCCGATGGGGTGGCCTCCAGGGAAGGATGGAGCTGAGAAAGGACAGGCCTGGGCCCAGGGCAAGGTTGGTCAGGCCTCTGAGCTGCGCCCTGTTTGCTTTCTGCAGCAAGACGGCCCTGCTGGAGGGCCTGGAGGTGGACCAGTACATGCTGGGCATCCTCATCTACATTCAGAAGTGAGTTCCCTGCGGCCTCCGGCCTCTGGCCAGCAGAGGGCAGCCCCTGGGATTGGGGGGGTGGGGGAGGACTTGCTGATCCCCCATGGGAGCGCACTCCCGCGGGGCCCGTTGGGGCCAAGGAATCAGCCTTCGTCCAGGCAGGCAGCCCCAGGGCACATGGAATGTGCACTTGAGTGGAAGGTCTGCCTAGAACCCGCCCTGGGCCAGAAGGGCAGCAGGCTGGGTGGTGACTGCCCGTGTCCCGCCAGCTCTGACTACGAGGAGATCACCATCGACCCCACGTGCAGCTGGAAGCCGGTGCCTGTGAAGCCGGACGTGCACATCAAGGAGGAGCCGGAGGGGCCGGTGCTGAAGCGCTGCCGCACCGTGAGCCCCGCCCACGCGCTGCTGCCCAACGTGATGGAGATGATCGTGGCCCTGGGCCCAGGGGCAGCCCCCCTCACCTCCCTGCCGCCCCCCTCGGCCCCGGCCCCCAGCGACTACCCCAGCCAGGGTGAGTGCAGCACTTGGCGGACTGCAGACAGGTGACCCTGAGCAAATGGCCATGCTCTCAGCTACCGTGAGGTGCTGCTCTGTGGCCACGCTTGGGCAGGGCTGGTTGTGGATGTGGATGTAGGTGTGGCCTCCACCAGGGGGGTGGGCAGCAGGGTCTCCAGTGGAAGCTGCACGCCCCCTCCCAGCAGTTGCAACAAGGGGCTGTCTGCCCACACATCCGGGCCTGGCCCCACTGACACCCTGGCTCTCCTCTCAGGCTCCAGCTTCCTGGGACCCGGGACCTTCCCCGACTCCTTCCCGTCCACCACACCCAGCACGACGACCCTTCCTGAGTTCACCCCAGGGCCGCCCCCCGCCTCCTACCAATCGGACATTCCCAGCAGCCTCCTGACTCCGGAGAAGTCCACGTCCAGCCTCCCAGGCCAGGTCAGTGCGGGGTTGAGAGGCCGCGGCTGCCTCCCGGGGGAGCCCTGGCCATTTCTCCAGGTCTCTCTCCTTCCTCAGGTGGCACCTGCAGGTCACCTGGATCCGGCTCACACCCCTGGGCCAGCCGCACTGCACACCCCCAACCTTGGAGGCCCCCCAGGCCCCCAGCTGCACCACCCCAACCCTCCCCCAGCGACCCGGCAGCCCCTGGGCCCAGGGAGCGGGGGCCCCATCGGCGAGCTGGCCTTCCACGCTGCCACAGGCGTAGTGGGGCCCCCCATGTCTGGGGCGGGGGAGGCCCCAGAACCGTCAGCCCTGGACGTGAGTACAGTGCTGCTGCTGGGGAGTGGGGAGCCTGGCTGGGAGCCAGTAAAAGAAACTCATTCAAGTTCAGCATGAAAAAAACTAGAGCAGCTCGAAGCAGAAAGTCCTGGGGACTGGGGGCCCCTGGCCATCCGTGTGCTCCCCTGGGCCTGGAGCAGCTCCACACCTAAGGGGTGCCGTGTGTCCCCTGTTGGCCTTGGGCAGCGTATCACCGATTCTTCCGCACAGACTGTGTCGGGGAGGGGTCCCCACATCCCGGCTGGGTGCGGGGACAGGGCCGGTGCGCAGGGGGAGGCGGTCTGAGGCCAGTTTGCTTCTGTCCTCAGCTGCTCCCGGAACTGACCAACCCGGACGAGCTGCTGTCCTACCTGGGCCCTCCCGACCTTCCCACCAACAGCAGCGAAGACCTGCTCTCTCTCTTCGAGAGCAACTGACCCTGCCGCCCGGCCCCTGACACCAGCCCTCCTGCTCCCCCAGGCTCCCCTGCAGCTGCAAGCCTGCTCCCCACCTGGCGCTGCAGGAGGTTTCAGGGGCCAGCCCCGCCCCCGGCCACGCCACGCCCCTCCCGCTCTGCATACACGTCCCGCCGCCCCGCCCACCAGGGCCAACCAGCCGGCCGCCCCCAGAACAGTGACCGGGGCGGAAGCACGCGGCGAGGTGCCCGTGGGCGCTGGTCCGGGTCCCGGTCCCCTCCTGCCCCGCGCGGACGGGTCCCACACGTACCTCCCGCGGGCGGCGGCCTCATCACCTTCATCCCCGCCCCGCCCCGCCCCCATGAACATGCAGCTCCGCCCCGGCCCGGCAGTGCCGGGTGGGGCGCCCTCCCGCCTCATTAAAGGGTTCCCACTGGCTGAGGTCTCCTTGCGCTGAGCCCGCCCCGCCCGGGATCGCCTGTCCCTGGAATTTTCCAAGTTGGCTGAGGCCTCAGCTGCCCTGCGGTTGGGCAATGTTTGTCTCGGGGCCCGGAGACGCCTCCGCCACCTTGTTCCCTCGCGTGGGCGCGGGGCCAGGAGCCGCAGGGGGGCCTCTGGCCGCATGGGGAGCCCCCGCCCTTCCTGTCCAGGGGCGTCAGCCTCGCGCTGGCGGAGGAACCAGGTGCCTTCCTTTCTTGTTGACCTTTTGGGGCGCCAGGTGTGCAGCTGCTTGTCTGCCTGCGGGGTGAGCGTGCGCCCCAGGGGACCCTGAGGGTCAGGCCAGGGGCCCCGCCCAGGAATGAGCAAGGCCCCCGCGGGGACAGGCCGCTGCATCGCACGTGCACCCGGGGATGTGGCGAGGCCAGGAGGGGAGCAGGAGGCTGCAAGCTCCTCGGGCCGCAGGCGGGGCCGGCCTGAGCAGTGACCGGGGGCGCAGGGCAGTGGGACGGGCCACAGCCCTGACATCATGGGCTCCCCTCGAAGTGCAGGACAGAGGGCAGGTGTGGGTGCAGTAGGTGCCCCCTCAGCTCAGCGCCAGCTGTGCATTTCATGGGGTTCCTACACCCGCTCCCCTTGGGGAAGGGATGGGGTGTCAGGAGGAGCAAAGTCTGGTCACTAGTGGGTGGTGGCTCCCTGGTTTCACCTCAGTACGAGTCCTATATGTTCCTGTGTGTTACCAAAGATTACACAATGACACACAAACCAGCCAGACTGGGAACACCGCCCCGCAGACCGCGCGGGAGGCCACCAGACAAGTCCCAGGATGTCCGACTGAAACCACGGAAAGCGCCTTCTCTGACCGCAGTGGGATGGAGCTGGATGCCTAATGGGAGGGAAACTGAAGATCACAAATGCGTGGAAATTAACAGCCAAAGGGTCAGAGAAGAAAGCGCAGGGACAGACAGTGTGTGGGGTGTGAGGGGATGCTAGAGGGAACTCGCTGCTGCAGATGTCTAAGGAAATGGGGGCGCAATACCCTTAACCCGCGGGGGACCTGGAGGGAGCGGGCTGCTGCGGAGCCTGCAGGGGGCGGTGAACTGGAGACCAGGGAACACGAACGGGAGCACCAGTGCCTCTGAGAAGCAACAGAACAGCAAACCTTTAGTTAGACCGAAGGCACAAACCACAAAAATCAGAAATGAAACGGGGGGGGGGGCAGTACAGCCTTACAGAAGCAAGGATGACAACACTAGAAGCAACTGTGTGCCAGTAAGTCATAACTAGCTGAGCAAATTCCTAGAAATGCAAAAAACCCCAAAGTGACCCAAGATGGAAGAGCAACTGGCCCGGTCAGGGTGGCTCAGAACCAGGATTGCCAGTCGGGGCACATGTCCAGATTTCCGGCTTGATCCCCAGTAGGAGGCGTGCAGGAGGCAGCCAGTTGATGATTCTCTCATCATTGATGTTTCTCTTCTCTCTGAAATCAGTAAAAATATATATTAAAAAGAAATAGCGCCCCGGCCAGTTTGGCTCAGTGGATAGAGCGCCCGCCTGCAGACTCAAGGGTCCCAGGTTCGATTCCCGTCAAGGGCATGTACCTTGGTTGCGGGCACATCCCCAGAAGGGGGCGTGCAGGAGGCAGCTGATCGATATTTCTGACTATCCCCCTCCCTTCCTTTCTGTAAAAAATCAATAAAATATATTTTAAAAAAAAAGAAATAGCAACTGGACACTAGTGAATGAGGAGGTTGAGTTGATGATTAAACTGCCCCCTTTCTCCCTTGCTACACATACACACCCAGAAAAGCCCAGGACCAGACAGCTTAGGGGTGAATTCTACCAATATTTAAAGAATGACACCAGTGTTTCTTGTGCTTCCAAACACGGGGGTGTAGGGGGACACATTCTGACACCCCCCCCCCCCGCAAGCAGCCCCGGGCCCCACTCCCAGCTCCATCCCTGCCCCTGGCTCTCCACTGCAGCCCCCTTGGGTGGCAATGGGACAGGTCAGGATGGGCCGGTGACCCAGGTGAACTCAACGAGCGAAGTCCGAGGAGGCCATAAATCAGGTTCCAGGGGCCTTGAGGACAGCAGTCTGACTGCACAGGGGAGGAGGGAGTGGAGACTGTCCTGGAAAGCCAGTCAAAAGTGGCAATGGGGCATGCTCCAGCATTGGGGGGGCAGAGGAGCCGCAGGAAGAAGAGATGCTCAGAGAAGGGGAGGGAGAATCACCCGGGGTGGCCACTACAAGGGGCTTAGAGAGAAGAGGCAGGAGAGGACGGGTGGGGAAAGGAGTGGGTGCAGGCAGGTCTCAGGATGATTATATCAGCTGTCCGGTATTCATTCATTCATTCATTTCTTGGGGTGTCAGCAGATGTCCATGGGGGGGGGGGGGCGTTGAAACTGCTCCATCCCTGGATGTTCTCCTGGGCTGGCTGGCAGGAGGAGGGGTGCCTGCTGAGCTGAGCTGGACGGGTAAGAATGATGATGAACCCAAGGGACACGCTCCAGGCCAGGGCCTGCCGTCGCCGGCCTGTGGGGCTGCTGACCTCAGTGATGCACCCGTTCAGTTGGCTGTTAGAGTTTGGACGCTGCAGATGCTACGACGCTGGGAGAGCTGGTTGAGGAGAGGGTGGCGGTGCCCTGTGCAGGCGGAGGGCGAGTTCTGGAAACACAGGGTGGGGTGAGATTGGGGTGGCAGGAGAATGTCCGCCCGCAGACCAGAGCCAGCCAGCTGGGGCCAGACTGTGAAGGGGCTGCTCACGTCCTGTGCTGTGGGCCTGGCCCAGGAGGCCTTCAAGGGGGAGCTGCACAGTCAGACGGTTTCGAGAATGACCACTCAGGACACGCCTGCCGGAGCCTGGGGCCAGTGACCAGGGAAGCGGCTGCTGCCTGTGAGAAGCCAGCAAGCTCTGCCGCAGCCAGGACGGAGGAGAGGGGGGGACGGAGGGGAGGGGGGACGGAGGGGAGGGGGACAGAGGGAGGGGGGACAGAGGGGAGGGGGGACGGAGGGGGTACGGAGGAGAGGGGGATGGAGGAGGCGGGGACAGAGGGGAGGGGGGATGGAGGAGGCGGGGACAGAGGGGAGGGGGACAGAGAGGGGGATGGAGGAGAGGGGGGATAGAGGGGGACAGAGGGGAGGGGGACAGAGAGGGGGATGGAGGAGAGGGGGGACAGAGGGGGGACAGAGGGGAGGGGGGACGGAGGGGAGGTCTGAGGGGAGCCCTGCGAGGGAGGGGGGGCCCAAGTCCCCTGGAGACCTGAGCCATGGGCTGGATGAGGGTCACCGCGGCAGGTGTGTAAGGAACAAGACACAACTCGGACACACGAGAAGCCTGTGAGACGGCTCAAGGGGAAATGGCGGAGACACTCAGGCCGCCCGGCAGCCGTGGGCGCAGGAGGTGAGGTGCGTGACGGGTGGGGGGAAGGCGGGGAGGAGGCCCGGGTCTGCGGACGGTGGTGTCACGGGCGTCATCCGGGCCGCGTCCGGTTGTGAGCAGGACCGGGGCGGCAGGAGGACCGGGCTGGGCAGAGGAGCCGGCGCCCTTCCAGAGGGTGTTTGTGCGGCTCATCGACGGCTCTCCCGGGACATCCTCTCGCGCGGGACGCTTCTGAGCAGCATTTGTGTGTCCCGGCCACGTCCACACAGCGCGGGAGGGCGCTCTGCTGGCCGGACGGACCCTGCGAGCCAGGCCCGGGCGCCGCGAGTTCGCTTTGGGGCCTGGAGGGTCCAAATCAGGCACAGGCGACCCACACCCCGGGGTCCCCACACCCCGGGGTCCCCACATCCCGGGGTCCCGGGCCTGCTGACGTCTGATCCGTGAGGAAGTCCAGGTCCACGGGTCATGCCGACCGAGGATCCGCGACATCTGCCCCTTAAACAAAACGCGGCCCGTCCGGGTGTCCGCGCTGTGGCCGGTGAGCGGTGGCCGGTGAGCGGTGGCCGGTGAGCGGGCCGAGACGGTGCCCGTGGTGACGGGAGGAGGCAGGACCCTGGGAGCCGGGGGAGGGAGCCAGCAGCTGGCATTAGACAGTTCTGCATCCGCTCATTCACTCACTCACTCATTCCTTCCTTCACTCACTCACTCATTCATTCATTCACTCACTCATTCATTCACTCACTCACTCATTCATTCATTCACTCACTCATTCATTAACTCTTCATTCCTCGGGGTGGGCAGAGGGCGGGAGGCGGGCGGAGTGTGTACCCAGCGCCTGGGCCTGTGTCGGAGGAAGCCAGTCGCTTTCGCCGGGTCACCCCGGACCCTGACTGTCCGCCTCGGCCGGTGGGGCCGGGAGGACCGTGACCGACCGCCAGGCGCTGGGCCCGGCCCGCTCCGCAGAGGAAACCGGCCCAGGTCGTCGGTGTGCGGCGGCCGAGGGGCCCCGGGCGCACGCGGACCCCGCGCCCAGGTTTTCTGAGCGAACAGGCCGCCGGTGCGCTCGCTGCGGCCGTGACGGGGCGGGCGTCCGGGCGGTGGGACGCACTGACACTGCGGCTCCGCCTTCCCGGGGTCCCGCTCGGTTCCGCCGCGGGGGGCGGGGGGCGGGTGCAGCCCGCACAGGCGGGGCGCCAACCGGCCGCCGCGGGGCCGCCCTCCGAGGCGCAGGCGGGCGCGGTGTTGGGGAAAGTAGGGCGTTCGGGAGCGTCCTCTCCTCCCGCCGCGCCCACGCCCCCCGCCCGGCCCCAGGCTCCGAGCGACCTCCGCGCGCCGCGCGACCTTGAGGCCCGCGCCCGCCTCAGCGGTCCCTCCGCGCAGTGGGGCGACGCCGGGCGGGGTGGGGGCTCCCCCTCCGCGGGCCCTCGGCTCCCCGCGCTCCACGCCCCGCCCCACCCGAGGCGCGCCCGCGGCTCCCCCCCGACCCCACGCCGCAGTGCGCGACGGAGCCCGCAGGCGGGAACCTGCTGGGAAGCGCCAGTGCGCACGCGCGCCTGCGGTCCCGCCCCCCCCCCCCCCCCCCGTGCCGCCTCTGCCCATAGGCCGGCAGAACCGTCATTTTGGCCGGCGCGCGGTCGCGATTGGCCCGGGTGGCGGCGCGCGACCGGTAGGGGGCGGGGCCCGGCGCGGCTATAAGAAGGGCGGACGGCGGCGCTCGTGCCGCTTTGCAGACGCCGCCGCCCCGAAGCCGCCCGAGACTAGCCATGGTGAACCCCACCGTGTTCTTCGACATCGCCGCCGACGGCGAGCCCCTGGGCCGCGTCTCCTTCGAGGTCCGGCGGGCGGCGTGGGCGGGGGTCGGGGCGGCGGCCGAGGGGCCGGGCGGGCGGCCGCCGAGAGTGCGGCGGCGCCATTTCCTGCGAGGGGCCATTTTGGGAGCCGGGGGTGGCGGCAGACAAAGGCAGGGGGAGGGGCGGCCGCGCCCTTCCGGCCGCGCACGTGCTCGGACCGCGAGCCGTTGGCCGCCGCGGGCCCTGCGGGTCGGCAACGCCCCACCGGACGGCGGGCGCCGCCCTGAGCGCTCGGCGGGCCCCGCGCGGCGGCCGCCCCCAGGGCGCCCCTCCCTCCCCGGGGCCGGGCCCCGTGACCGCGTCTGCGGCGGAGAGGCCGGGCGGTGGGGCCGCCGCGGGCCCGGGCGCGCTCCCGACCGGCGGAGGCAGCAGGCGCCGCGGCCCGCCTCCCTCGCGGTGACGACGCCCTTGGACCAGGCGGTGGGGGCCGCGTCCGCCTTCCCGGGGTGGCCTCCGCCTCCAGCGCCCCGGCGCTCAGGGTGCGGGGCCTCGTGCAGGGCGAGGGCGCAGGCGCCCTGTCGGCGGCGCGGCCGGTGGCGGGCACCTCGGCCTCGTGGGACAGGCGCTTCCGTGCCAGGCGGGCCGCCCGCCTGAGTCACCGCCTGTCAGGGGCCCACGTGGAAACTTGGCCGAGCCCCGGGCCCGGTGACGCGTTAGCGCCGGGAGGGCGGCGGGCGCAGCGAAACGGAGAGGCCGCGGGGCCCTGGGCGACGGTGGCGGGCGGCTGCCGGTCGGAAGGCCTGCCCCTCGCTGCGGCCGGAAGGGGGGCCGCGGGGGCTGCCCGGGGTCCGAGCTCAGAAACGTCACCGCCGAGACTGGGAGGTGGGCGCGGGGTCTGCCCCGTGCGGGACCCTGTCCTCCGAGACCCGCAGGAGGGCTCGCTCCAGGCGTGGGCGCCGCTCGGGAGGGGCCGGGAGCCCTGGAGGGGAGCAGAGGCGGCCCCTGCGCTGAGAGGCCTGGCCTCGGGCTCCAGCTGCGGGGGGGGACATTGGAGAAGGCGCGGATCCGCTAGAAGTGGGTGACATCACGCTGCAAAGCCCTAAGTCGCTTCTTCGAGGCCTCGCACCGTCTCAGTTACCGCGGGTTCTGGATATTTGGCAGGACCTCGGGGCGCCTGTTGGGGCCTCGGTCCCTTCTAGTGAGAGAATGGACTGGGTTCAGGAGCCCGAAGGCGGGCGGTGAGCCGTGAAAGGTGTAAGCAAGTGTCATTCTTCTCTTGCAGCTGTTTGCAGACAAGGTTCCAAAGACGGCAGGTTAGTTCCTTTAACCTTTAGTGGAGGCGGCCCAGTGCTAATGGGGGTGTGTACGTGCATATATCCCGTTCCTTTATTTCTAACAGAAAACTTCCGTGCTCTGACCACCGGGGAGAAGGGATTTGGCTATAAAGGTTCCTGCTTTCACAGAATTATTCCGGGATTTATGTGCCAGGTATGAAATTGATGGATTTTGATTTGGGTTGTTAGCTTTGGGATTGAGCCAGTACCGTTCAGAATGCGTAAACATGAGCTGTTCCTTTTTGGTTTCACGGAAACCTGGTCAGTTTAAACTTGTTTTGAAGTTTGAACCTTGCCACTTGGCACGTCTTCTGATTATGTTGTAAAAGTGACAGATTTCTCTCTCATTTCTAGGGTGGTGACTTCACACGCCACAATGGCACAGGCGGCAAGTCCATCTATGGGGAGAAATTTGAGGATGAGAACTTTGTCCTGAAACATACAGGTCCTGGCATCTTGTCCATGGCAAATGCTGGACCGAACACAAACGGTTCCCAGTTTTTCATCTGCACGGCCAAGACTGAGTGGTAAGGACAGCACCCAGCAGGGCAACCAAGGAACACTAACCACTGGGCTTCAGGCGTTCCCTGCTGCTTACTTCTGGGTAGTAGGAGAACGTGCGTACCTACAAGTTGAGATAGTTGCTATAGGGAGCAAGATCCTGTGAACAGTGAACCAGGGCTCGGCTGCTGGATAGTTAACTTAAAAGTAGTACTTTTAGCCTGAACGGTTTGGGTCAGTGGCTTGTTTCAACTTATGAGCTAGGAGGTGTAACAGGTTGATGCCTGGTCAGGGCACATTGCCCAGGTTGGAGGCTTGTTTCCCATTGGGGGTTGGGCAGCCAATTGATGATTCTCTTTCATGGTTGATGTTTCCAACACTCTTCCTTCCACTCTGTAATCAACGAAAAACATATTTGTTTTTTTTAAAGTAATATTTTTTAAAATATATTTTTACTTCAGAGAGGAAGGGGTAGAGGAAAATATCAAAGAGGATCGTTGATCAGCCGCCTATTGCACACCCCACACTGGGGATCAAGCCTGCAGCCCAGGCACATCCCCTGACTAGGAATGGAACCTATGACCTCCTGGTTCATAGATTGACTCTCAACCATTGACCCATGCTTGCTGGGCTATTACAAACTTTTTAGCCTCAGTTGGAGAATCTTAAGCCACTTTTTTGAGTCAATCTGGTGTTTCCAGTATTTATAAAGCGTTTGATACGCTTCCCTTCTGGTGTGCTCTTGGATGCATTATTAGTTTGTGGGGCTCTTTTCTCATCTTAAATCAACAATGCGGGCTGCTTGTTCTCTCTGGTTACTGGTGGTGGTGTTTGTTCTATTTCCAGGTTGGATGGCAAGCATGTGGTCTTTGGCCAGGTGAAGGAAGGCATGGATATTGTGTCAGCCATGGAGCGCTATGGGTCCAGGAATGGCAAGACCAGCAAGAAGATCACCATTGCTGACTGTGGGCAACTCTAATAAATTTGACTTGTGTTTTATCTTAACCACCAGACCATTCCTTCTGTAGCTCAGGAGAGCACCCCTTCATCCCGATTTGCTTGGAATGTTCCATAATCTTTGTGCTCTTGCCAGTTTATTGGGCTCCATAATTTCCCTCCCCTTTCCCAGTCTAGCTGGATTACAGAGTTAAGTTTATGATTATGAAATAAAAACTAAACAGTTGTCTGTCCTTGTTTGGGTTAGGGTTTCATTTTAAGCAGTAACATTACCTAAGGCAACTTTGCTGTTTAATTTCGCAGAGTAGTTTTTTGCTTCCCTAACATCGGGATGAGCAAAAGGTAAAATCAAACCAAATGTAAGGGTTCAGTGTCAGGAACCCTGTGCATGGGCAGAAGCCTGCCCAGGACAATCCTAGTGGGGGTGCAAGCCAGGAACACAAACACTGCCCTGCAGCACTGCCCCACCTGGCCGGCTCCTGTTGGGGACTTGGTTGTCCCAACAGTCACTTGTGTCCTGATGCTACCAAGATGACCAGGTGATGCGCTTGCCTCCCTGAGTGGGTTTGTCCTCTACATGTCCTCATGGTCTCTGACCACACACTAGTGTCTGGATGATGATGTTCCATGGTGGCTGTGGACTTCATCAGTTCAATTCCTCTTAATAGACTGGTCCTAGGTGTGACCACACACCAAGTCATTAGTCCTCTAACAAGTATGCACCAAACTTGGATACCAGCGTACCAGGCTGGGTATTGGAAAAACGATAGGCGCCCACCGAGAGAACAGGAGGTGAAGGGCGGGCCAGATGGCTAGTCACAATGGTTCTGTTTCAGGTGGCACTGGCATGTGGAGGGAGGTGAACTAGTCGGCAATACCCAAGTTGCTTTAACAGTTAACCAGGTGGAGAGAAGGTCCCAGCAGGGCTTGTGTATTCAGAGCCTTGTCTCCAGTTCCCTGTCGATGGGTTGGGATTAGAGGGGATAGCTGGGCTCAGGCACCACACGAAATCCCAGAGCTGAGTGGTGGTTTGCCTATTTAATGCATTTTTATTGACTTCAGAGAGGAAGGGTGAGAATCATTGATGTGCTGCCTCCTGAATGCCCCTCACTGGGGATTGAGCCCTCAACCTGGGCATGTTCATAGGTTGATGCTCAACCACGGAGCTACCGGCTAGGGAAACTTTTTAATTTTTTTCCAGGACCCAGTTCACATTCTAGACCGGCTCTTCCACAAAATACCAACTTGTGCGCATGGGCCACGAAGCTTCAGTTGCACTGTACGTGCGCGCCCGCACATGGTATTTTGTGGAAGAGCCACGCTCAAGGAGCCAAAGAGCTGCATGTGGCTCAGGAGCCGCGGTTTGCGGACTACGGCCTAGGGTTTTTAGTGAATCGTAGTGCTCGGCCCAGAAAAGGCCCACAAATACTGAACTCTGTGAAACTTGAATGTAGGCCATGTTTTTGATTTTCCTTTTTTTTTTTTTTGTATGTTTTTATCTATTTCAGAGAGGAAGGGCAAGGGAGAGAAACATGAATGATGAGAGGATCACTGATTGGCTGCCTCCTACACCCCCTACTGGGGATCAAGCCCACAGCCTGAGCATGTGATGTGACTAGAATTGAACACGGGACCTGCAGGCTGATGCTCTATCTACTGAGCAAACCAGCTAGGGCAAACATAGACCCATGGTTTTTTTTTCCAGAATTCAGAACTTAAAAACTTGTGACTCAGACATGCAGAAGCATATTGTATGGGTATCTACTGCTGCATTTCAAAGTATCCCAAAAGTTAATGACCGAACAACGCCCCCCTCAGTTTTGGTGGGTGAGGAATCTTGAGTACGGCCTGACTGGGTCCTCTGGAGTCGCTGTTGCCCAGGTCCAAGGTCATCTCCACTCCATGGGGGAGGATCTGCTTTGTAGCCTCACGGGTGTTACCCTGCTGGGTTGTCCTGTCTCGAGGCCTCACCAACCAGAGGAAAGTCACTGTCTTGCCCTGACCGGTTTGAATCAGTGCATAGAGCATCGGCCTGCGGACTGAAGGGTCCCGGGTTCGATTCCGGTCAAGGGCATGTGCCTTGGTTGCGGGCACGTCCCCAGTGGGGGGTGTGCAGGGGGCAGCTGATCGATGTTTCTGACTCTCTGTCCCTCTCCCTTCCTCTCTGTAAAAAACCAATAAAATATATTTTTTTAAAAAGTCACTGTCTTACAATTTGTCACAGAAATGACTTCCCATCTGCCCTGGCCATGCAGCTCAGTTGGTTAAGAGCATCGTCCCCATACACCGAGGGTGTGGATTCACTCTCTGGTCAGGGCACAAGAACCAACCGATGAGTGCAGGTGTTATGCTCTAAAATCAAAAATTAAAAAATACGATCCTGGGAACACTATATGCAGTCAAATTACCAAAAGGAAGTAGATGTTTGAAGCAGTTCTTTAGAAAACTAGTAAAAGAACCCTAGTCTCTGTTGATTATTGCCTTTTTATCTCTACTTTGGCTTCCAAAAGCGATTAAAAGTTCAGCAGGCAGCCCTGACTGATTTGGCTCAGTGGTGAGAGATTCAGCCGTGCACTGAGAGTTCAATTCCCAGTCAAGGGCACTTACCTGGGCTGCAGGTTTGATCCCAGCCTCAGTCAGGGCACCTGTGGGAGGCAACCAATTGATGTGTCTCTCTCACAATGATGTTTTTCTCTCTCCCCACGTCCCACCCTCCCTTCCACTCTCTAAAAATCAGTGGAGAAAATATCCTCAGGTGAAGTTTAACAAAAGGTTCACACAGAGGTAACTGGATCCTCTCAGTATAGAAACTTTTCAAAATATGTGCCGAGAAGGTCCAATCAGAATGTGACCTTTCTTCTTGTAAGTCCAAGAACAGAAGGAATGACAGGCTATCAGCCATGGGTGACTCCCAGCAGGGTCCTGTATCTGGGCGGGCAGTAAAGATCAATGGTGAGAGAAGAGAGAAGAGCTGACAAGAGAACTTAAAAAAAAAAAATGAGCCCTACCCGGTTTGGCTCAGTGGATAGAGCGTCGGCCTGCGGACTGAAGGGTCCCGGGTTCGATTCCGGCCAAGGAAATGTACCTTGGTTGCGGGCACATCCCCAGTAGGGGTGTGCAGGAGGCAGCTGATCGATGTTTCTCTCTCATCAATGTTTCTAACTCTCTATCCCTCTCCCTTCCTCTCTGTAAAAAAATCAATAAAATATGTTAAAAAAAGAAAAAGAACATGACAATCAATAGGGCAGGCTGGCAGCACCCAACTGACCATCAGTCTTCATGTTACAAGAGGAGGGAGGAGTTAGGTGCTCCCCGATGGGATCCAATAGGAAGCACACATTTCACTTATGAAATTAGTTTTGTGAAAAAGCACAATTCGCCCTGGCCGGGTGGCTCAATTGCTAGGAGCATAGTAACGTAACGAACAACAAAAGGTTTGGTTTTGATTCCCCAGTCACATCACATACCTAGATTGTGGATTTGATTCCTGCTCAGGGCTCATATTGGAGGCAACTGATTTAATGTTTCTCGCTCACATAGATGTTTCTCTCTCTCCCCCTTCTCCCCCGCTGCTTCCTCTCTTTAAAATCAATGAAAACATATCCTCAGGTCAGAATTTTTTAAAAAGCAAAATGCAACAAGAACCCCTCTAGAGCTGTTTATAAGGAATATAGGGCCCTAACTGGTTTGGTTCAGTGGATAGAGCGTCGGCCTGCAGACTGAAGGGTCCCAGGTTCGATTCCGGTCAAGGGCATGTACCTTGAATGCGGGCATATTCCCAGTAGGGGTGTGTAGGAGGCAGCTCATCGATGTTTCTCTCTCATCAATGTTTCTAACTATCCTTCTCCTTCTCTCTGCAAAAAATCAATAAAATATATTTAAAAATATATATATAGGGAACAGAGTGGAAAAAACTAAATGCCCTTAGGTTGCATTCAGTAAAATCGACAATTAGAGATGAATAACTCGGTCCCTTCAAAAATTAAAAAAGAGTGAAATCTTTAGATGAAAAACAAACAAGAGTCTGGCTGGTGTGGCTCAATGGTTGAGCATCAACCCATGAATCAAGAGGTCACCAGTTAAATTTCTGGTCAGGGCACAGGCCTAGGTTTCAGGCTCCATCCTCCAGTAGGAGCTGAGCAGGAGGCAGCTGATCAATGTTCTGCTTGCTCTCTCCTCCCTCTCAATAAAAACATTTAAAATCTGTAAACTATAAAATAGAGTGTTTTTTAAAAAAAGAAACAAGAGACAGCAACAAAATGTGAGATAAAAATGTTACCTGGATTCTGATTCAAACCAACTATAAAAAAATTATGAGGCCATCAGGGAAATTTGAATACTGACGTGATTATTTTATATATATATTTTTATTGATTTTAGAGAGTAAGGGGGAGAGAGAGAGAGAAACATCAATGAGAAAGATTCATCGATCAGCTGCCTCCTGCACGACACCCAGTGGGGTTGAGCCTGCAACCGGGGCATGAGCCCCGACTGTGAATTGAACGGTGATTTCCTGGTTCATAGGTCTGTGTTCAACCACTGAGCCACACCAGCTGGGCTATTTTTAAAATATTGTTGAAAGTATTACATATGTTCCCTTCCCTGCCCCTGCGCATTGACCCCCTTCTAGCCCATTCCCACCCCCGGCCCAGGCTTCCACCACCCTATGGTCTGTGTCCGTGGGTTATGCATTTATGCATACAAGTTCTTTGGTTGATCTCTTCTCTCCCACCCACCCTCCCCGTCTTCCCTCAGAGATTCTATAAGAATATGCTTCCATGTCTCTGGAGCTATTTTGCTCATCAGTTTATTTTGCTCTTTAGATTCCACATATGAGTGAGATCATGTGATAGTGGTCCTTATCTAACTGGTTTATTTCGCTTAGCATAATATTCTCCAGGTCCCTCCATGCCGTCTCAAAGAGTAAGAGTTCCTTCTTTTTTA
Organism: Myotis pilosus; assembly: GCA_036010255.1. Lineage (NCBI taxonomy): Eukaryota > Metazoa > Chordata > Mammalia > Chiroptera > Vespertilionidae > Myotis > Myotis pilosus. The sequence goes on from JASKON010000011.1 coordinate 383,231, forward strand.
CTGCTACATAGTACTCCATGGTGTAAATCAGTGATGGCGAACCTGACACGCGTGTCAGAGGTGACACGCAAACTCTTTTGGTTGATTTTTTTGTTAAATGGCATTTAAATATATAAAATAAATATAAAAAATATGTCTTTGTTTTACTATGATTGCAAGTATCAAAAAATTTCTATATGTGACCTGGCACCAGAGTTTAGTTAGGGTTTTTCAAAATGCTGACACGCCGAGCTCAGAAGGTTCGCCATCACTGGTGTAAATGTACCACAAATTTTACCCACTCATAGATTTGTGGGCACTGGAGCTATTTCCAGATTTTAGCTATTGTAACTTGTGCTGCTACCAACACAGGGGTGCATACATTCTTTCTGGTGTTTCTGGTTTCTTGGGATATATTCCTAGAAGCGGGATTACTAGGTCAAATGGGAGTTCCATATTAAATTTTTTGAGGAAACTCCAAACTGTCTTCCACAGTGGCTGCACCAGTCTGCATTCCCACCAGCAGTGCACGAGTGTTCCTTTTTCTCCACATCCTCTCCAGCACCTGTCATTTGTTGGTGGCAGCCTTTTCGACAGGAGTGAGGTGGTACCTCATTGCCGTTTTAGTTTGCATCTCTCTGATGATCAGTGACTTGAGCATTTTTTCATATGTCTCTTGGGCATCTGTGTCCTCTTTGGAGAAGTGTCTATTTAGGTCCTTCGCTCATTTTTTAATTGGATTGTCTTCCTTTTGTTAAGTTGTATTAAGTTCCTTATATATTTTGGATATTAAACTTTTATCAGATGGATCATTGCCAAATATGTTCTCCCATACAGTGGGCTCCCTTTTCATTTTGTTGATGGTTTCTTTGGCTGAGAAGACTTTTATTGTATTTTTTATTTATTTTTAAAATATATTTTATTGATTTTTTACAGAGAGGAAGGGAGAGGGATAGTTAGAAACATCAATGACAAACATCGATCAGCTGGCTCATGCACAGCCCCTACTGGCAATGTGCCCGCAACCAAGGTATATGCCCTTCACCGGAATTGAACCTGGGACCCCTGAGTCCACAGGCCGCAGCTCTATCCACTGAGCCAAACCAGTTAGGGCCAGACATTTTTTATTTTGATGGAAGTCCCATTTGTTTATTTTCTCCTTAATTTTCTTTGCCCTCGGACAGTGGTCGGCCAACTGCGGCCCCTTGAGTGTGGCTCTTCCACTAAATACCATGTGCGGGTGTGCACGCACGTACAGTGCGATTGAAACTTCGTGACCACACTCAAGGGGCCAAAAAGCCGCATGTGGCTCGCGAGCCACAGTTTGCCGGCCACTACCCTAGGAGATGTATTCGTAACATATTGTGAGGATAGATGTCTGAGATTTTGCTGCTTAGTTTCTCCTAGGATTTTTATGATTTCACAACTTATATTTAAGTCTTTTATCCATTTTGAGTTTTTTTCTGGTGTATGGTACAAGTTGGTGGTCTAGTTCCATTTTTTTGCATGTATCTGTCCAATTTTCCCAACATTTATTGAAGAGAATGTTTTGATTCCATTGTATGTATGACCTTGTCTCCTTTGTCGAATATTACTTGAGCCCTAGCCGGTTTGGTTCAGTGGACAGAGCACTGGCCTGCAGACTGAAGAATCCATGCAGTCATGGACATAAGACACTGGGGGATAGGGGAGGCTAGGGGACTGTCTTGGGCGGGGGGGAAAAAATGGACACATATGTAATACCCTTTGTAATAAAAAATAAAATTAAAAAAAAAAAAAAAAAAAAAAAAAAAAAAGAATCCATGCAGTCAAGGGCACATACCTTGGTTTCAGGCTCCTCCCCAGCCTGGCCCTGGTTGGGGCTCATGCAGGAGGTAACCAATCGATGTTTCTCTCTCACATCGGTATTTTTCTCTTTTCCACTCTCTAATAATCAATGGGAAAATATCATAGGGTGGGGATTTTAAATATATATATATTAATTGAGTGTAATGACTTGGGTCAATTTCTAGGGTCTCTGTTCTCTTCCATTGACCTACACTAGTATGCCTGTTCTTATGCCAGTACCAGGCAGTTTTGATTATAGTGGCTTTTTAGTATAACTTGATATCTGGTATTGTGATCCCCCCAATTCTGTCCTTTTTTTTTTTTTTAAATCCTCACCCGATATTTTTTCATTGATTTTTAGGGAAAGCCGGAGAGAGAGGGGGAAAGACAGAGAGAAACATCAACGTGAGAAACACAAACACATCGATTGGTTGCTTCCTGCAGGAGCCCTGACCAGAGCCTGGGTCAGGGAGGAGCCTGCAACCACGGTGCATGCCCTTGACAGGAATCAAAACCAGTCCGCAGGCTGATGCGCTATCCACTGAACCAAACTGGCTTGGGCTCATTGATGTTTTGTATTGTTTTTAGTCTCTGTGTCATTTATTTCTGCTCTAATCTTTATTATTTCCTTTCCCTCTTACTCTGGGCCTTTCTTATTCTCTACTGAAGTTGTGGTGTGAGTTTATTAGTAATGTGTCTTGTTGTCGAGGTGGGCCTGTGGTGCTATGAACTTCCCTCTCAGGACTGCTTTTGCCGTGTCCCGGAGATTTTGGGTTGTGTGGTAATTTTCACTTGTTTCCAGGGAGTTTTTGATTTATTTGATCACGTTGGTAACCCATCCGTTGTTTAATAACATGCTATTTAGCCTCCATGTCAGCGGTTCTCAACCTGTGGGTCGTGACCCCTTTGGGGATCAAACAACTCTTTCAGCGGGGTTGCCTAAACCATCGGAAAACACATATATAATTACATATTGTTTTTGTGATAATCACTATGCTTTAATTATATTCAATTTGTAACAATGAAATCAGGGGTCACCACACCATGAGGAACTGTATTAAAGGGTCGTGGCATTAGGAAAGTTGAGAACCACCGCTCCATGTGTTTGAAGGTTTTTGAGTGTTTTTACTGTAGTTGATTTCTAATTTCATTCCATTGTGATCTGTAAAGGTCAAAAGAGGTGGGTCTCGCCCTAACTGGTGTGGCTCAATGGATAGAGCATCGGCCTGCGGACTGAAGGGTCCCAGGTTCAATTCCAACCATACCTGGGTTTCGGGCTCGATCCCCAGCAGGGGGTATGCAGGCAGCAGCCAATCAATGATTCTCTTTCATCATTGATGTTTCTCTCTCTCTCCCCCTCTCCCTTCCTCTCTAAAATCAATTAAAAAAAAAAAAGAGGTGAGTCTCTTGTAGACAGTATATAATTGGGTCATGTTTTTGCATCCATTCAACTACCCTATGTTTTTTGTTTGAGACTTCCAGGCAGAAAATACTTTCTGAAGTACCACTAACTGGTACATTAATTTAAAATTCACAAGTTACTTAGAAACTGAAAAATAATTTTAAAAATGAACAAATTACTGAATGTTACTGTATCAATAAAAGACCACTAAATATTTGAATTTTAAGCCCAAAGCAGAAAACTCGGATAAATTTACCTTCAAACCGAGGTCAGAGTGTGGGCTCTGAGGTGAGGCAGTCTAGGTTTGTATCCCAGCTCTGCTGTTTCTATCTACTAAACCAGTGTTTTCTGGCAAACCATTTAACTTCTGTGGGCCTCAGGTTCCACATATTTAAAGTGGGGGTCAGTAAAGCTTCTGGGTCAGTAAAGAACTTAGCACGGGGCCTGCCATACAGTAAATCAAATAGTCACGCTGTCCGAGTTCAACAATTTTAAGTGCACGTTTTCATATTCTAACATTTCTGAAACTGGTATGCATCTCATTACCAATGGCATATCATGGTTAATGGGCAGTTTTTCTTTCTTTGGAAATATGTAAAAATAGTGCCCACTAGAAATGGATAGCATCTAAGACTCAAAATAATATGGTATCAATTATGGTAAAGCTATATTCCCAGATTCTATTTAAGATTATTTGGAATATAGAAAAAAAATTCTGGCCCTGACCGGTTTGGCTCAGTGGATAGAGCGTCGGCCTGTGGACTGAAGGGTCCCAGGTTCGATTCTAGTCAAAGGCATGTACCTTGGTTGCGGACACATCCCCAGTGAGGGGGCGTGCAGGAGGCAGCTGATTGATGTTTCTAACTCTCTATCCCTCTCCCTTCCTCTCTGTAAAAAAATCAATAAAATATATATATTTTTTAAAAAAAGATTCTGAATATATAACCAATTAAAAAATTAAAAATTTCATATGAGTAAAATATTTCCAACACATCACAGACAGAACAGATTTGAGACAAATTATTTTTGTAAAAAATGGTTTATCAATTCCATTTTTGTATAAAATACATGGGAGAAATCCAGCCAATCAATACACAACTGTTGCCACGTGAAAAGATACTTTTATCAAACTTCGAGTCTAAGAACGTACAAATGTTTCTCTTACCATGTCTACAGTAATTGTCTATGCTGTTCCATTTAATTTCTTAAAATTCCATATATCCCCAGTATTTCTTCTGTCCTAGTTACAGTACAATGACAGGGAGCAAGAGGGTTAAAATAATTCTCTAAGCAGTTTTCTGCTGACCCTTCTTTCCAATCAGAGATTTATGGATGTGAGGGATCACACCTAAAATGAAATTAAAAACAAATTAAACATTAAGCTAGCTGTATCTAACAACTTCAGTGCCTCAAACCAAAAAGAGCAATTATACAAAGAGTGAAATCTACTTAAGTCCTCTCTTATATCTGATCCTATTTATGTATCTACTAGAGGCCCAGTGCACAAATTCGAGCACCAGTGGGGTCCCTTGGCCTGGTCTGTGGGATCGGGCTAAAACCGGCTCTCCAACATCCCCCAAGAGGTCCTGGATTGCGAGAGGGCATAGGTCAGACCAAGGGACCCCACTCGTGCACAGTCGGGGCTGGGGAGGGATGCTGGAGGTTGGTCAGCTACGGAGGGACCGAGGGAGGGCTCCAGGGTGTGTCGGGCCCATCTAGCTCAGTCCTAATCAGCCGGACCCCAGCAGCAAGCTAACCTACCAGTTGGAGCATCTGCTCCCTGGTGGTCAGTGCATGTCATAGTAACTGGCTGACCGGTTGACTGTCTGCCCCCTGGTGGTCAGTGCACATCATAGTGTACCGTTGAGTAGCCTTAGCATATCACTAGCATATTATGCTTTGATTGGTTGAACAGGTGATGGACGACCGACCATTAGCATATTAGGCTTTTATTATATATGATACCAAGGGGGGCCCCACTTCAAGGTCCAGGAACTCCTCTAAGACTGTATGTATAAAATGATGTGATTCTATGTGCTTTTGGGAAGAAGAATAAGCACAGCTTTCAAGAGGTTCTCCAAAGATGACCCCAAAAGGGTTAAGGGACATCAACTTACACCTCACCTTCACCAACACTGACTCACCCGATTACCTCATATAGAATGTACACTTATAATTAGAAAGGCCAATAGCAATCTCCTCTGAAGAGGTGACAATACATACCGCCCCCAGCGATGGTAGCCTTGATAAGCGAGTCCAGCTCCTCATCCCCCCGGATGGCGAGCTGCAGGTGGCGGGGAGTGATGCGCTTTACCTTGAGGTCCTTGGAAGCATTGCCCGCCAGCTCCAGCACCTGCAAACACCAGCGGGACAGCACGTCAGACAAGGGGGTGTGCACAGTGCTGAAGGGTCCGGGGTGGGCTTGCATTTATAGTTCAAAGATCACTATAGCGTTGGCACATCACACACAGAATATCAGAAACAAAGAGCATATTTTTCTTTTTCACATTTTTTAATGAACTCTGGATATCTATAATGCTCCTCCAACAATGGATTTGGCATTGGACAGGAATATAAACATGCAGCCAAGTCCCATCCAATATATTGGAAAACAATCATATCCTTGAGAACAGACTGTCTTCCATGAGTACCCCTGGCGGAGAGGTCATAGGAATGTCCAACAACTCCCAAGTTCATTCCTTTTCATATTTTTATAGTGCCTGTAGAGAGCTCTCATTATTTCAGTTGGCCTTTTAGCATATAGCGGACCGCTCAGGAGTGTTCTCGTGTTTCACGCGCCGTATGTTATGGACCTTAGATGTCAACACACTGTCTTGTCCACTGTGGGGCGCGGTTATAGTGTTTTGACCAGGTTCAAGCCTCGGACTAATGAAAGGACAGGGTCCTCTCACTGCCACGTGCAAGTCCCAGCTGGAGGGCAGGGCCCTCCCAGCACCATCATAGCCAGCGGCTGTGGTTGTGAGCTTGAACCTATGGTACGAACACGTGGCCCCACGTGCCTTTGTACACCCAAAAGGTTGTCAGGTGATATGAAGCAGCATGAACCTACGTGTATTCCAGCGAGTGGAAAGAAAAAATTTCCTACGAGAGCCTGCAGAGTTTGTGCCGCCCATGGAAAAAGGAACGAATCTAGATACTTGTGTAAATTTTGTTTGGTCCCTCTTCATAGAGGAAAATGTTTTACGCAGTACCATACGTTAAAAAAGTACTAGGAACTTTGTTTTTGTAAATAAAAATGTTATAATTATTGAAAAACAACACCTAAAGTGCATTATGATCTGTAGTTATGATTTAAATAACGTGCAGTTTGCCCAAAAACATGCGGTCCCTGGCGTATGTCTAGAGATTTCTATGCGGTATGCAATGTGTTAATATTCATTTTCTACAAGAGCACTAGAACCTTCAGCAAAAAGCTATTTCTATAGAAAAAAAGTAAGGCCAAGGGATGTTTCTCCTCAGCCAAGGTTCTAAATGTGGACATCTAGAAAAACCATGGAGTCTATTTTTGTATAACCTTTAATGGCTAGAACTTATTTCCTAGCACTTGTAGAAAAGATTAAAAATATAATTCAAAAAAATTTTCATCGCCTGGCTGGTGTGTTCAATGGTTAGTGTCAGCCCATGGACCAATGTTTTCTCTCTCTCACCCTCCACTCGCTCTAAAATTGAATGGAAAAATAAATGGATTTTTAAGAAGTTATTTTTATTCAGAGTTTTTAACATCACTGGGTCCTAGTATACTAGTATGTACACAATAAGCTAGAAGCCCTTTAAAGACCACACTGGCATTATAAACCCTTTGATAGACTACAAAAACAATTCCACAGACCCTCTGCACTTAGAGCGTAGGAAGCCTTGTTGTACATCTGAAGTAACTGGCATGCTTTAAAATCTACCAGAATCCCATCTCATTTTCCTTGGGACTCTGGTCTGGCACCTCTATCTTTATTATTATTTTTTTAAATATATTTTTATTGATTTGAGAGAGGAAGGGAGAGGGGAAAACATCAGTGATGAGAATCATTGATCAGCTGCCCCCTAATGGGGATCAAGCCTGCAACCCAGGCATATGCCTTTGACTAGAATCGAGCCCGGGACCCTTGTTCGAAGGCCGACGCTCTATCCACTGAGCCAGACCAGCCAGAGCTAATTTTATTGATTTTTAGAGAGAAAGGAAGGGAGAGGGAGAAAGAGAAATACTGATGTGAGGCAGAACATTGATGGGCTACTTCCTGCATATGCTCCCTTACTGGGGATTGAACCCACAACCTGGGAATGTGCCCTGACCAGAAATCGAACCTGTGACCTTGGACGATGCTCTAGCCAACTGAGCTACCTGACCAGGGCCACTGGTAATTTCATCTTAAATGTACAACAGGACACAAATGACCTGGGTAAGGTTAATGAAAAGACAGCAAAGATAATTAACATATAGGTTGAACCTAAATCTTTTTCAAGTAAAAACCACCGTCTGTTTCTACTAGGTTGGCAGCCTCTAGCACTTGACTTGCTGGGGATACAGCTCATGGAGTTTCACAAGCACGTCTTCCTTAGGAGGGGCTCGGACGGAGGAAGCGGTGGTCCATGACCCAGTAAATAAGAGCTCTTGCCCAGCCATAGCCCATGTGGCTCAAACGGCTGGGCACTGAAAGGCTGCTGCTGTGACTCCTGATGGGGGCACATGCCTGGGCGTTGGGCTCCCTCCAGGTACAGGGTGTGCAGGAGCAGGCGATTGATGTTCTGCTCGCACATCAATATTTCTCTCTCTCTTTCTAGAAATCAGTTTCTAAAAAATTCCTGGGCCGAGACCGGTTTGGCTCAGTGGATGGAGCGTTGGCCTGCGGACTGAGGGGTCCCGGGTTCGATTCCGGTCAAGGGCATGTGCCTTGGTTGCGGGCATATCCCTAGTGGGAGATGTGCAGAAGGCAGCTGATCAATGTTTCTCATCAATGTTTCTAACTCTCTATCTCTCTCCCTTCCTCTCTGTAAAAAAATCAATAAAATATATTTTTTTAAAAAGAGATTATCCTGTAACTTCTACTGATTATATACTTACTTCAGAGTTCACTAACAGTATAGTATTTAAATTCCTTTGGCAGTCACTTAAAAATATGGATGGATGACCCTTGCTTAATTTTGAGAACGAGTAAACCAAGGTTCTCTTTGACACTGCTGCTGGGTAACAGGCCGATTAAGACATTTAAAACTGCTGCCAGCAGGGAGCACGCAGGAGGCAGCAGGTTGATGTTTCCACCTTTCTCCCTCTCCCTTCCTCTCTCTCTAAAATCAATAAAAACATATTTTAAAAAAGAGAGAGACCAACAAGCAGATGGGTCTTATTTGTTTTAAACTCCTATTTCCAGCCTTTTCTAGGCTCGTACTTTTGCACTTCCATGTCTAACATCCCCGACACACCTCAGCAGTGAGGTACTCCAGGATCGCGGCACTGTACACGGCCGCGGTGGCGCCGACCCTTCCGTGGCTTGTGGTGCGAGTCTTCAAATGTCTGTGGATGCGGCCCACGGGAAACTGAAAGAGATACCGTCTGAATGGAGGCACCGAGGAGCCTTCGCCACACCACGGAGCGTAATCAGAGGCGAACAATGAGGAAAGCAGGAGTTAAACAAGTTCATTACCCACATTAGAAGCCAAACTTATTTGGCAATTAACAGGGCCTGTGTTGTATCCTCGTATTTCGCCCCAAATCTTCATGCCTGCTTTTGCCCTCATGAGAAGAGAATCTAAGTTAAAAGAGCACAAACCACCAGAGGGTTTATAATAGTTCCTGCATCATACGGAAGGTCATCGTAACAAGAGAGAAACTGCTCTGCAGGCATCAACTGCACATTCCACGTGGCTCATCATCACATTCATGTCTTGCTAATTCCTTCACCTAGCAGCCTCGCGCAACTCTGAACCTCCAACACGTTCCTTCAGCCTCAACTCCATTCTGTTTCAAGAGGGGACCTGACAAAAACCAACACCATTTGCTAACACACTGTATTAAATATGTAAGGTCTTAATCTACATGGGTTTGAGCAGAAACGAATAAAGTATTCTCTAAAGCCCATTCTTCCATTGTTTACACCCTCATTCCCAAAATACCCTGCTCCCCCGATCTGCACCCTTGACTATCCTCCACCAACGTGTTATGGATCCTCCTTATCCTGGCCCTGGCCCCACCATTCCAACAGCTTCCTCTCCACAGGCTCCTTTCCTTCTGCGCACTTCGCTCAAAACCTCTCCACGTGTCTAAACCAAGTGCTCCCGTTACAGCCTAGATACCTGCTTGTGGAAGGCAAAACTTAAAAGCAAATCCTGAAACCCTTTCTTTCTTGTTACCTATTTTCTCCCAAACGTTAGTACCATTCTGGAAGACGAGGGGTAACATTGTAATGACCAAATGTATTCGCCGCCTCTAGAGGGCAGCCTTCAGGAGAAAAGGCGTGATCTGGGAGGGGGGAGGGCTGGAACTGACTTCCCCATGCATCTCGGTGATCGGATTGTCCTGTGGCACAGAGTGAGACCTCAAAAACATCTTTCCTTGGATTGCAGATGACAGAGTTCTAATACTAACTCCAAACTCTGCTACTCCTCAGTCTTTTCTGTGTTTCTCAGGGGTTCACCACTATCCGTGTGTTCCTTTGCTATGCTCTACTTGGAAACTCATTTTTAGCATGAACTACCAATTTTACAGAAATGATTTTAAATTTGTAATTCTATCACCTCACTTGGAAAGCTGGACTCAAAATCTATAATTTTTGGACATTTTCATGTGGCTGTTTTGGTAGAACTCCAAAATGACTCCACTTAAATTCTTAAATCTTATAACTACAAGCTCCTGTGTCTCTCAGTTCTGAGGCTTACAGAAACCTTTGACTTTCCTCTCAACACCATACCTCTGCTCCCACTTTTTTGGGAGCACATGAATGACTCCGATTCCCATCCGTCCCTCTTAATTCAAGTATGTATTACCTTACTCCTAAAACCACTGCAATAGCCTCCACCTGTCTTCCATCTCCCACTTCACATAAATTCTAATAGAAATTTACACAATGGATTAAAGTATAGAATGTACCCATCAAGTGTAAGTTCCTGCAGTACCATCTAGATCATGTCAGCCTCTTGTTCAAAAACTTTCAGTGGTTCACCACTGCCAAGAGGATAAAATGCAAACCTTACAGTTTGGCTTCGAGCTTTCCTGTTTACAAACTGTCTCATATATACAGAATAATTCTTACTCATCCAGAAAATTTTTAGTCTGTGGATTAAAGGTGCAATTATTCAAATATCTGAAGTTTGGAAATATTTAGTATTTTGATACAATTTATAAAATAATCAGAAACATAGTTATAATCTAGAAACAATAGATTTTAAGAGAGCAAATTTACCGAATTTATTTTAGACCTCTTCATAACTGTTCTCGTTTGGAAGAAGGGAATACAAATTAAAAGATAATTGCTTTATGATTTAAATTCTGACCAATTACTCTCATTATTAAAGGTCAGTAGTAGTATATTTTTGTAATTAATGAACTTCTATGGGTCGTGAAATTGCAACAGTAAAGAATTTAATAATGAATTACAATATCGTGGATACATTACCTGTAGCCCAGCCCTCTGCGAGCGAGACACTGCCTTCGCCTTGGCCTTCCCACTGTCCTTACCAGCTTTGCCTCCAGCCTAAGTGAGAAAAGGCTCCAGGTGAAGATGCTATTTCAAAATATTCAGGAAACAAAATTTTTCTAATTTTATTTTAGTCAGCTAAAAAAATCTGGGGCATCTCCTTCCTCAATTTTATATAAATTAATAATGATGTAATTACACATACAATATACATAGCAATATGCATGTTTTATCACCACTTGCTAATTTATTTAAAATTAGAGGCCCGGTACACAAAAATTTGTGCACTGGCAGGGGAGGAGGGGTTGGGGGGGTGACCCTCAGCCCCACTTGTGCCCTCTCACAGTCTGGGACCCCTCAGGAGATAACCACCTGCTGGCTTAGGCCCACTCCCTGGGTGGCAGATGGCAGGCCCGATCCCTCGGTGCCTGCCTCGCCTCCCTGGGTCACGCACACGGCAGGACCAATCTGGGGGTTGGGGTGCCGCCCCGGGTCGGGTCGCACACAGGACGCCTGCCACCCACGTCACAGATAGCAGGCCCGGATGGCAGCAGGGCAGGCGGGATGGTGCTGTCCCGTCCCACCGCCCCGGATCGCAAATAGCAGGCCCAGATGGGGCAGGTGGGATGGTGCTGTCCCACCCTGCCTGCAGTATGCAAATTAGCCGCCATCTTTGTTGGCGGTTAATTTGCATATCATGCTGATTAGCCTAGGGGCATAGCAAAGGTATGGTCAATTAGCATGTTTGTCTATTATCAGATAGGGGGATGAGGTCAAATGTTACTTATTTAACTGAAATTGCTAAAAATTTGAACATATTTTTAAAATTTCAGACTGAAGAATCTTCATGTCAACAAATAATTTCCACAAGAACATTCAGAACTTAGCTCTTCTAGGAGTAAAGAAGAAACAAGTAAAAAAAAAAAAAAATGGGAAAAAGAAAATTAAACATCCATGAATGGTGTGGCTTAGTGGGTTGGAGACTCTTACAGCACAGCCAAGGCGGCAGGTGTGAGCCCTGGGTCAGGGCACACACAAGAATCAACTGAGGAGCCCGGCCAGCGAGCCCGACCTGTGAACCAGGAGGTCAGGGTTCGATTCCCCGTCAGGCAAATGCGGGGGTGCGGGCTCGATCCCCAGCGGGGGGCGTGCAGGAGGCAGCCAACCCATGATTCTCTCTCATCATTGATGTTTCTCTCCCCTCCTTTCCTCTCTGAAATCAATAAAAATATATTTTAAAAAAATCAACCGATGAATGTATAAATAAGTGGAACAAATCCATGTCTTTAATATCAATTTTTATAAAATCACCTGTGTATAGTCCCCCTAAGTGCATGTCTCTGTTAATTTAACATTTATCTCTGAAAGCCATATTTTTTAAAAGAGAGACTGTGACAAAAATTAGAAGCAGGAAAAGTCTAAGAATTAATTCATGTCGCTTCCTTACATTTAGTTTATTTCTTTTTTTAAAAATATAGTTTATTGATTTTTTACAGAGAGGAAGGGAGAGAGACAGAGAGTTAGAAACATCGATCAGCCGCCTCCTGCACACCCGCCACTGGGGATGCGCCCGCAACCAAGGTACATGCCCTTGACCGGAATCGAACCCGGGACCCTCCAGTCCGCAGGCCGATGCTCTATCCACTGAGCCACACCGGTCAGGGGGTAGTTTTTTTATTTCTGAGGTCAGATCAAGTAACTATCTTCTCACCTACTCCTCCCAGAAGTCTGTGCCCCATAGAAACCGCCCCGGCTGGTGTGGCTCAGTGGGCAGAGCGCCGGCCTGCGGACGGACCTGCAGCGGGGGGCAGGAGGCGGCAGGGTCCGTGGTTCTCTCTCATCACGGATGTTTCTCTCTCTCCTCCCTTCCTCTCCGACATCAATAAAAATACATGAAACAAACAAACAAAAAGGCCTCTCAGCGGGTGCGCGGTCTAGGGTCCTCCGTCTCTCAACTGTGAACGAGGGAGAACTAAAAGCGGCCACCGGCCCCCACGGCGGCTCCCGCGTACCCGCCAGCGCGGCCCGCCGCCGAGCCCCAGGGCACCTGCTTCTCGCTTTACGGAGGCAGGTGCGGAACCGGCGCCAGAAACCCGCCGCCTCAGGGGCTGGCCCCGGGCGGGAGCCAGGGGCACCGGACACCCACGAGCCGGGCCCGCGGCGCCCGCTCTGCGAACCGCCTGACCGTCGGCGACGCCGGGGAACGAACCGCGGCGCTGCGCCCTCTCCTCCTCCATCCGTAGGTGCTCCCGGTTCAGAGGGAGGCGGACGCCGGTCCCGGCGCGCCCCACAGGGGGTCCGACCCGCCACCTTGGGCGCACGGGACGCCTCCCATCAACCGGCGACCCGGATCGGACTCCGCTGGGCTCGGCACTCGGCAGGGACCCGCACACTCACGGGCGCGGCTGACTTCCGCTCAAGTTTGAGATCCTACGGGCTCGGTGACAACTCAGTGCCGCCGGTATTTTTAGCCGCCGGAGAGGGACACCGGTGCACGGCGCTCCGCTCGTGCGCGCGCGACCGCGGGAGCACCGGCCGGACCTGCGCCAAACGCGCCCGCGGAAGGGCTTCGGCCCCGGGCCGCCGGGCCCTCCGATGAGCTGGGGACCCGCGCGTCCCCCGGAGCGCTGCGTCCCCGCCGCTCGGCCACCGATTAGCACTCAGACGCGCTCGCCGTCGGCGGAGGTGCTGCCGCCCGCTCAGGCCGCCCGGCCTCAGCCCGCCCGTCCGCCTCCCGCCCGCCCCGCCGCCGCCCCCGCCCTCACCATAGTCTCGGCCGCTCCCGCCCTCGCTCCCGCCGAGCCGCCGCCGCTGCTCCCGCAGCACCGACCGCCACCGCCGTCACCGCCGGAGCCGGACAATAACCGGGGCCCGCCTCGCGCCGCCCCGACCAATGGCCGTTCGCCTTGCTAGTTTGAACCTCGGCAGTCGTCCAATCGCAAGTCTCCTTCTAACAAGACCCCGCCCCCAGGCACCTCCTCCCTAACGGCTGTTTGTTTTTGCACACGGCACGTGGGGGCGTGGCCTTCAGCCTCCACTGGGACGTGCAAGTGCGCGAGTAGGGGCGGGGCCTCGCGCCGCTCTCCGCCTGTGTCCGCGGCAGAGCCTGACGAGCGGAGGGATGGACCAGTGAGGGTGGACGGTTGGCGGAGATTAGCCAATGAAAACACCGCCCGCGAGCCAGGGAGGCGGGTCTCGGGAAACCACAGCGGGATTAGCCAACGAGAAGCGACTGGAGGGCGGCGGCGGTTTTCCCGCGCTTTCGCGGAGTCGGCTCCCCGGCTCTGAACTTTGTGGAAGGGCGAGGCAGTGGGCGTCGCTTCTGCCCGCGGGGCTTAGGGCTCCCGGGGCGTGTACGTGTTAGCGGGACTCGCGTCCCGGCGGACGCCGACCCCGGCCAGCATTTCACAGGTTTCACCAGGGGGCGGGCCTGCCCCGGTGTGAAGGACCCTGTGAGTGACAGGAGGGAAGGTAATGACTGGAGGAGACGAGGGCCGGTGAGGAAGGAGGCCCTGACCCGGAGGCGTGGGGGGAGCCGGAGGAGCCTGGACGTTAGCGGACTGGGCCCGCGCCTCCTCTTCCGCCTGAGCGACCTGCCGGGTGTCCCCGGGAGCCTTTCCCGGTCCCTGGGAGGCAGACGCGCCGGGGGACTAATGGCGCAGGCCCCGCAGTGCCGTCGCCGCGCGCAGCTCTGCGCCGTTAGCCGCGGCCACTGCTCCTGGTCCGAGCCCCCACTTCCTTCCTCGACCCCCGCCCTGTTGACTTGCAGCTCTCAGCGTGTTTTCCGAGACCTCGTGGGCTCCGCACAAGATCCAAATCCTCGGAGGGCGCGCATTTCCTGGCCCTGCCCCCGCGTGCTTCGGGGCACTCGGCTTGGCCTGCGCTGGAAACGGCCCCATTGCAGCCTCTCGCCTGCTGACGCTCACCCTTCAGGTGCCAGCGAAGACGTCCTCCCGGCCTCCCGACACCCTCACCTGGACGGGGTGCCGCCCGGGACCTGCCACCTCCGCTCTCAGTGCCCGCACGGAGCCGCTGTTAGGCCGCTACCCTGGGCCTGGGACGGTGCCAGGCTCCGTGAGTCGCTGGGCAAAGGAAGGGAAACAAGGACGTTTTTCTAAGCCACCGAGACAGTCACTTGGTGGGAAGGCTTGAGTTTGCATACAGACTCCTTCACTCACTGGTGCTGTGACCTGCACCAGCTATTTCATATCATCAGGCCCGTTGTGTCCTAGTAAAACTGGAAACTACAAAGTTACAGTAATCAAGATAGTGTACTGGGCCCCAGCCGGTGTGGCTCAGTGGATAGAGCGTCGGCCTGCGGACTGAAGGGTCCCGGGTTTGATTCCGGTCAAGGGCACAGGCCGGGGTTGCAGGCTCGATCCCAGTGTGGGGCATGCAGGAGGCAGCCAACCAATGATTCTCTCTCATTGATGTTTCTATCTCCCTCTCCCTTCCTCTCTGAAATTAATAAAAAGATTTTTTTTCAAAAAACTTAAGAAAATAAAGATAGTGTACTGGATAAGGATAGACATAAGCACTGCACCAAGCATAAAATAATTCATGAGGGAATCCTAACTTCTTAACAGGAAACTCATTGTCTCCACTCTCCACCCCTCAGTCTTCCTGTCATTGATTGAGATTTCCAGGAAAATGTTAGGTGGAAATAAACTGGTTCTCATCACAGACAAAGTAGTCCCTTTACTGATTTCTATGTCCTGTTTAGAGATGGAAGAGTGTGTTGAATGATCATTGATCAGTAGTCTTTTCCCACAAATTGTACTTGGCCCAAAGGAGCTCCATTGCCCACAGTCAGACCCCTTTTCAGGGGGCAACCTCCCTCCAGTGATTAATGGATATTTTGCCTTAATTTGGGACAACGCTGAAGGGCCCTTCCAGCTGCAGATTTTTGTGGATGATTAACACTGCATCCCAGTTCAACTTCTGCCTCTACTTAATCCTGCTTCCTTTGTTTTCTCAGTCATGCTGCCAAGAGCATTCCACAGGAAACTTCTTGAAGGTAAATCCCCATGTAAAAGTCTGTTTCCTGAGAAATCTAACCTAAGACAATGGCTTTTCTACCCAATTATTTAATCAACTTTTTAAAAATTTTAAATTAATTTTAGAGAGGAAGGGAGAGAGAGAGAAACATCAATGATGAGAGAGAATCAGATGCCTCCTGCACACCCCCAACTGGGGATTGAGCCAGCAACCTGGGCATGTGCCCTGCTCAGGGAATCGAACTGTGACTTGGTTCATAGGTCAATGCTCAACCACTGAGCCACGCCAGCTGGGGCTATTTAATCAACTTTTGAGTGAGCAGTATATTCATATGTCCAAAATGTTAAAGGGACAAAGAACTTCCATTTACAATAGCATCTAAAAGAATAAAATACTCGAGAGTAAATTTCACAAGATTTATACTCTTTTTCTTAATGTGTTTTTATTGATTTCAGAGAGGGAGGGAGAGGGAGAGGGAGAGATAGAAACTGCTCCTGCATGCTCCACACTGGAGACTGAGCCCAAGACCCTGGCATGTGCCCTGATGGAATCAAACCATGACCTCCTGGTTGATAGGTCAACGCTCACACCACTGAGCTAGGCAATACTCTCTTTTGTAATGTTTTAAAAATGGATTTAAGCCAAAACCGGTTTGGCTCAGTGGATAGAGCGTCGGCCTGTGGACTGAAGGGTCCCGGGTTCAATTCCAGTCAAGGGCATGTGCCTGGGTTGCGGGCACATCCCCAGTGGGGAATGTGCAGGAGGCAGCTGATCGATGTTTCTCTATCATCGATGTTTCTAACTCTCTATCTCTCTCCCTTCCTCTCTGTAAAAAATCAATAAAATATATTAAAAATAAATAAATAAAAATAAAAATGGATTTTAAAAAATTGATTTCAGAGAGAAGTGAGAGGAAGAGGATAGAAACATCCTATATAATAAAAGAGAAACATGCAACTTACCCGTCCCTCCACTACGCTCAAGCTATGCCTACAAGCCAATCAGAAGTGAGTATGCAAATTAACCCAACGAAGATGGCGGTGGCTACGGAGCTGGAGTGAGCAGGAGGCTTGGGTTGTCCCTGGCAATGGAGGAAGCCAAGCTTCCTGCCTGCCCTGGACCGGTCCTGGGCTCCGCTCAAGGCTACAAAGTTTCAGTTATAGAAGATAAATAAATCCCAGAAAAAAAAAGGAAAGGCTGGGAGCTTGGGTCACCAGGGGGTGTGGCCAGCCTGAAAATGGCCATCAGACCCTCACCCAGACTGGCCAGGCACCCCAGTGGGGACCCCCACCCTGAAGGAGGTGTGGCCAGCCTGAAAACAGCCCTCAGCCCCTCACCCAGACCAGGCACCCCAGCAGGACCCCCACCCTGATCCGGGACACCCTTCAGGGAAAACCAGCCAGCCCCCCCCCGTGCACCAGGCCTCTGTCCTATATAATAAAAGGGTAATATGCAAATTGACTCTAACAGCAGAACAACGGGGAATGACTGGTCACTATGACACACATTGACTACCAGGGGCAGACGCTCAATGCAGGAGCTGCCCCATGGTGGTCAGTGCACTCCCACAGGGGGAGCTCTGCTCAGCCACAAGCCAGGCTGATGGCTGCCAGCACAGCAATGGTGACGGGAGCCTCTCCCGCCTCCTCAGCAGCACTAAGGATATCCGACTGCAGCTTAGGCCTGCTCCCCACTGGCAAGTGGACATCCTCTGAGGGCTCCAGGGCTGCCAGAGGGAGGTCTGACTGCCAGCTTGGGCCCAATCCGCCTAAGCCAGAAGGTGGACATCCCCTGAGGGGTCCCAGACTGGGAGAGGGCTGAGGGACCCCCCTGAGTGCACAAATTTTTGTGCACCGGGCCTCTAGTCAATAATGAGAGAGAATCATTGATCTGCTGTTTCTTGCATGCCCCCTCCTGGGGATTGAACCCACAACCCAGGCATGTGCCCTGATTAAGAATCAAACCATGACTTCCTGGTTCATGGGTCAATGCTCAACCACTGAGCCACACCGGTAGGCAAGATTTATACTCTTAAAACTAAACATTGTTGGAAAAACTAAAGATCTAGGAGAATCACAGCTTGCTGCTTTGTAGAAATTGACAAGACCATCCTAAAACTCATGTGGAAATGCAAGAGAACCAGAATAGCCAAAATAATCTTGAAAAATAGTAAGTTGGCAGATGCACACTTTTTTTTTATATTTTATTGATGTTTTACAGAGAGGAAGGGAGAGGAATAGAGAGTTAGAAACATCGATGAGAGAGAAACATCAACCAGCTGCCTCCTGCACACCCCCCGTTGGGGACGTGCCTGCAACCACAGTACATGCCCTTGACAGGAATCGAACCCAGGACCTCCCAGTCCGCAGGCCGATGCTCCATCCACTGAGCCAAACTGGCCAGGGCAGATGCACACTTCTTAATTTCTTTTTTTAAAAAATATATTTTATCGATTTTTTACAGAGAGGAAGGGAGAGAGATAGTTAGAAACATCGATGAGAGAGAAGAAACATCGATCAGTTGCCTCCTGCACACCTCCTACTGGGGATGTGCCCACAACCCAGGTACATGCCCTTGACCAGAATCGAACCTGGGACCCTTCAGTCCGCAGGCCGACACTCTATCCACTGAGCCAAACCGGTTTCAGCTTAATTTCAAAACTACAAAGTTACAGTAATCAAGATAGAGTACTGGCATAAGGATAGACATAGGCCAAATGGAACAAATTAGAGCCCTATGGTCATTTGATATTTGACAAGGATGTCAAAAAAAGTCAATGGGAGTCCTGGCTGGATTGATCAGTTGGTTAGAGAGTCATCTAAAATGCTGAGGTTGTGGGTTTGATTCCTGGTCACAGCACATACAAGAATCAACCAATAAATGCATAAGTGTAATAACAAATGGATGTTTCTCTCTAAAATCAATTTAAAAATTTTTAAAAAAAATTCAGCCCTAGCTGGTTTGGCTTAGCGGATAGAGCATCAGCCTGTGGACTGAAGGGTTCCAGGTTTGAGTCTGGTCAAGGGCACATGCCCGGGTAGTGGGCCTGATCCCCAGTGGGGAGCGTGCAGGAGACAGCCAATCAATGATTCTCTCTCATCACTGATGTTTCTGTCTCTCCTTCCTCTCTGAAATCAATAAAAATATATTTTAAAAAATTCAATAGAGAAATCACAATCTTTTGACAAGTGGTGCTGGAATTTCTCCTTAAAGAGATTTTGCTTCCCTTTATTTATATAGAAAATGGATGGAAATGAATCAACATGCTGAAGCGTTCCCTCGGAAGCCTTCAAACACCAGTGGTAGTTACCGTGTAGAAACACTGCAGCAAAACCCCCACGAATCTCCCCCTCACTGCCTGTCCCAGAAACCTTCAGCTGACAAAGGTCTGGGAGAGGTCAACGGTTGTATCCAAAACAGAGCCTGCAGTCCCCACCAGAAAGGTACGGGCCAGATGAGGGGCAGACAGATGAGATCCCACTGTCGTGACGACTCACTGGCCTGAGCGATATCGCCAGCTGGGTTTTCCTTGCCGGAAAAGTGGCAGCTGCTGGACTAGAACATTCCACATTGCTGACAACAGCTCTCCTTCCCTCAGAAGACTGTTTTCTGCCCTTCTTCCTGAGAGCCTCACATGCTTTCTCCTTCTTTTCCCTTCTCTTTTATATTATTTACTAGAGCCCGGTGCATGAAATTGTGCAAGAGTAGACCTTCCTTTCCCCGGCTGCCGGGACCGGCTTCCCTCTGGCACCCAGGACCCGGGCTTCCCTTGCAGCCCCAAGTTCGTCTGGAAGGTCATCTGGAACGACGTCCAGTCTAATTAGCATATTATGCTTTTATTATAGATACTAAAGGTGGGGACCCTGCCTTTATGTTCTGAACTATGCATTACAAGGGACACAATATCCTATATAATAAAAGCCTAGGTGATGTCATGCACATCACAAGATGGCCACCCTCACATCGTCACAAGATGGCCGGCAGGGGAGGGCAGTTGGGGGTGACCAGGACAGCAAGGGAGCGATCAGGCCAGTAGGGGAGTGATTGGGGGCAATCAGGCAGGCACACAGTCAAGCGGTTAGGAGCCAGCAGTCCCGGATTGTGAGAGGGATGTCTGACATATGGTTTAGGCCCAAGGGATCGGAGATTGGAGAGGGTGCAGGCTGGGCTGAGGAACACTCCGCCCCCATGCATGAATTTCATTCACTGGGTCTCTAGTCTATATATATAAAAGGCTGATATGCTGTGTCCCTCCGACAGTTTGACCAGTCGCTATGACGTGTACTGATCACCAGGGGGCAGATGCTCAACACAGGAGCTGCCGTGATGCGCACTGGCCATTTACAAAAAAATGGCTCCATGGACCTGGCACCGACAAAGCAACACTTGACTTCCCCCAAGTGGGACACAGGCTCCAACACCACCTGGAGCAAACACCCCACCAAATTGCAGCCAATGCTGCCGGGACCCCATGGCACACAATGCGGCCCACAGCCCAGCCCGGAAATGGTGGCTGTGGGCGCTGGGTAATGACGTCACATAGCAATGCCCGGCTTCCTCGCCCTAGCAACAGGCCATTTAACAATAAACAGCACTATGGACCTGATGCCCACAAAGCAACTTTGGCTTTCCCCAAGTGGGACACAGGCCCCACCACCACCCCTGAGCGACACCCCACCAAATAGCAGCCAATGCTGCTGAGACCCCATGGTGCAAAATGCGGCCCACATTCCAGCCCAGCCCAGAAATCGTGGCTGTGAGCGCTGGGTAATGACGTCACATAGCAACGCCCAGCTTCCTCTCCCTAGCGACTAGCCTCCTTGCAGCTTCTTCAGCCCAGTAACACAGCTTGCTTTATAAGCAGGTGCAAACATTTTACAGTTTAACCAAATGTCTGTGAAGTATTTTCACGTGCCTCATCTCGTTTGATCCTCACAGAAGTCCTGGGGTAGGCAGATAGGAGACTTGGTTGAATCCTATTTTCATTAGCTGGAAAACATGGATTTAGAAAGTTTAGAAACTTGACCCGACTGAAAAGAAATGGTGGACCTTGAAAATGACTTCAGGTTTTCTCACTGCACAGAATATAGTCAAACACAGCTGCAGTTAAATATTTTACCCTTTGTTCTCCCTGCGTGATCTACAATAATAGTTTGCTTTGTATTTACTGCTGTGTTGCTGACTATTACCTGAAAGAGAGGTTGGGGTGCTTCACTGGGCTGGAGAGTTTAGCTAAATCAGAAAGTAGGTCTAATTAAGCAAGTTTCTCTCTCTATATAAAGCTCTCACTGGTGCCCATCGCACACATGTATTTCCAACTGTCACTGTCAATTGTGAATTTGGTTGACACTTCTATTACAGAGAAAGGGCAAGTAGCGATATTAAAATATTTCTTCTAATTAATTTCCTTTCAATGTGCATGAATTGGTGCACCAGGCCTCTAATCCTCTATAATAAAAGCCTAATATGCTAAGTATAACCAAAGTGTAATATGCTAATGATATGCTAAGGCTGCTCAACCGCTCGCTATGACATGCACTGACCACCAGGGGGCAGATGCTCCGATTGGTAGATTAGCTTGCTGCTGGGGTCCAGCCAATTGGGACTGAGGGAGATGGGCCGGACACACCCTGGAGCCCCCCCTGCAGTCCCTCCACAGCCCTGATCGTGCACTGGTGGGGTCCCTCGGCCTGGGCTGCGCCCTCTCACAATCCGGGACCCCTCAGGGGATGTCAGCCAGCCAGTTTCAGCCCAATCTCGCAGGCCAGGCCAAGGGACCCCACTGATGCACAAATTTGTGCACCGGGCCTCTAGTACAGTGATGGCAAACCTATGACACGCATGTCAGAGGTGACACGCGAACTCATTTTTCTGGTTGATTTTTCTTTGTTAAATGGCATTTAAATATATAAAATAAATATCAAAAATATAAGTCTTTGTTTTACTATGGTTGCAAATATCAAAAAATTTCTGTATGTGACACGGCACCAGAGTTAAGTTAGGGTTTTTCAAAATGCTGACACGCCGAGCTCAGAAGGTTCGCCATCACTGCTCTAGTATAAAGGGGCTCCGGGAATTCTCCCACTCCTTCCTTCCTCTGTCCACCTACACTGGGCTCACTTCCTCCCTGGGGTTTGGGGAAATCACTTCTTAGGATTTGAGATTCATAGAGGTGTTTTAATGAGAGGGGAGATCTGTAGCAAATTTCAGCTGCAACCCATCCTAGCTTCCTAGTCACGTAACCAGAATATTTGGACCCTAAATAAACCCTCAATCCATGTGCGTTCCTTCTGTGTTCTCTCCCAACCCACTAAACTATAAGTTCCATTTGGACCATATCTTCCACACCTAGTACAATATCTGGTACATAAAGAACTGAATGAATGAATTTACATGATCTGGCCTCATGGTTATTAAAAAGATTTCAGTGCTGACCACCAGGTGGCTCTCATCTCCCTAAGTACCAATGGCTTCTATAGGAAACCGGACACCGTGAAAGCACCTTAAGGATTTTTGTGTGTTAAAGATACTGGAGTCACGCTGTTGGTTTATGGCAGTCAGGAACAGAACCTAACTCACAAAATATCAAAACTCTGAAGTCATACCCCGATACCTTGAAGTGCTGGCTTCAAAACAGCTCTTCAAGCTGTAGCCTGGCTGCACACCCAGAACTTCAGTGACAACTTTACATTAAGCTGACGAAATCAGCAGGGCTGCCCTAGCCCATTTGGCTCAGTGGATAGAGTGTTGGCCTGTGAACTGAAGGGTATTGGGTTCGATTCCGATCAACGGCACGTACCTTGGTTGCAGGCTCCTGGCCCTGATTGGGGACATGCAGGAAGCAACCAATTGATGTGTCTCTCTCATATTGGTATTTCTGTCTCTCCCCCTCCCTTCCACTTTCTCTAAAAATCAATGAAAAAATATCCTCAGGTGATATTTAAAAAAAAAAAAAAAAATTCAGCCTTGGCTGGTTTGGATCAATGGATAGAGCGCTGGCTTGCAGACTGAAGGGACCCAGGTTCGATTCCAGTCAAGGGCAAATGCCTGGGTTGTGGGCTCGATCCCCAGTGGGGGACATACAGGAGCCAGCTGATTGGTGATTCTCTCTTCATGTTTCTAGGTCTCTTTCCCTCTCCCTCTCCAAAATCAATAAAAATATATTTTAAAAAAATTCAGCAGGGCTATAGAACCAGTGCATCAGGGTGAATGCTTCCGGAGGCCTCTGTCAGTGACAACAGCTAATTCCCCAGAACTTGTGTGATTTCTGCACTGAGGCTCCAAGTGGGGTTTGACCATCAGCAGCAGCATCACCTGGGAACTTGCTAGAAATGCAGCTCCTCACACTCCACCCAGACCAGCTGAACCAGCAGCTCAGGAACTGGCGTTTAAGAAGCCCTCCAGGTGGCTGAGGCACATACAAGGGTTCTATGTGAATAAAGCCCCCAGTTCTCAGTGAGGGCGCTGCTGACACAGTAGTTCACAATTCCATTTGCAAAACTTTTTTCAAAATGAGCTATTTTGGGGTTTGAGTATTGATGTAAGTAATTTCAGCACAGCAGCCGAGGTTAAGGCCGTGTTTGAGTCCTTTGCAATCCTGCATTTTTTTTGTTTTCCTCTAGCAGATTCCCAGTCCTTCCTCCCTTTCTCTTCCTTATACCACAAGATCCCACATCCTCTCATCCTAACAAGATAAAACACTGTCTGTGACCCAAAGATTCTGGTCCAGTTGGTCAGGGTGGTACTTGGGGGCATCAGCACCCAAGGGCTTCTGCAGTTAGCACTGAGAACCACCGCTGTATTGAAGTGTGTGTGTGTATGTGGTGGGAGGACATACTTTACTGGCTGGGGCTAGTTTATAGTGAGGGGCTTTAAGATAAAGAATGTGGGCCTGGAAGATGGGTCACCAGCAACTCTACTGGAGCCATCCGAGGAAATTCGGCCAAGGTTCTCGCTCTTGCCGCGTCTGCTCAAACCGCCACGGTCTGATCCGGAAGTACGGCCTCAACATGTGCCGCCAGTGTTTCCGTCAGTACGCGAAGGACATAGGCTTCATTAAGTTGGATTAAGAACTTCCATGAATGGGTCGTTCAAGACATCTACCTTATGACAGAATGCTATCTCTTTGTACATAAAATAAAATAAAAACCTTCAAATATGAAAAAAAAAAAAAAAAAAAAAAAAAAAAAAAGAATGTGGGCCTGGCTGGCATGGCTCAGTGGTTGAGTGTCGACCTATGAACCAGGTCACAGCTGCAAAGCTCGATCCCCAGTGCGGGGCATGCAGGAGGCAGCCGATCAATGATTCTTCTCTCACCATTGATGTTTTTCTCTCTCTCCCTCTCCCTTCCGCTCTGAAATCAACTTTTTAAAAAAGTTGCCAGTTCCGTTCCATCAAGGCACATGCCAGGCAGGGCTGTGGGCTTGATTCCTAGGAGGGGACATACAGGAGGCAGCCAATCGATGTTTCTCTTCCTTTCTCTCTAAAATCAATAAGAGCATATTTTTAAAAATGGTTCAAGCCGAAACCGGTTTGGCTCAGTGGATAGAGCGTCGGCTTGCGGACTGAAGGGTCCCAGGTTCGATTCCGGTCAAGGGCATGTACCTGGGTTTCGGGCACATCCCCAGTAGGAGATGTGCAGGAGGCAGCTGATCGATGTTCCTCTCTCATCGATGTTTCTAACTCTCTATCTCTCTCCCTTCCTCTCTGTAAAAAATCAATAAAATATATTTTAAAAAAAAATGGTTCAATTTCTACTATGATGGGTATCAATTATTATAGCCCTGAAAGGTAAAGCACTCCTTGAGTAAATTTTGAGTGTAAAGGGGCTTCTGAGATGAAAAACACTGGGAACCATGGCTGGGCTCTACAGGCATAACAATTTTCTGTTTCTTTTAATGTTAGCTTAGGACTGGCCTACTGGCCCTAGCTGGTTTGGCTCAGTGGATAGAGCGTTGGCTTGAAGACTGAACGTTCCCAGGTTTCATTCCAGTCAAGGGCACTAAAAAAAAAAAAAAAAAAGACTGGCTTAATCTACTCCGTAGGAAGTCAGTTATGATGACACACGAGGGAAAGGTTTCTTTACACCCACTGGAAATGATACGGCCCAAAAGCCAAGAGAATAGGAAGAAACAAGTGGCCTGTCTGGGAAATGAACCAAAGCACAGAACTCACTGCAACTTGGTTTAGTCCACAGACTGCTTACTAATTAGGAAAGGGAAGCAGAGGCAGAGGGAACATACTGGTTCACTGACTCGCACGTCATGTCAGTGGGAGCTCACCCACCCCCAGGCCCGTCTGAGCCCCAGCAGAGGCTGTGTGGCACCTCCCTCCCAGTCACCAGGTAATTCTTTAAATTAGAGACACCAGCACAAGATTGTCATTCACTTTTCCGCATACTTTATTTGTTACAAACATACAATTTTTTAAATATAGACTGTAAAACTCCATTTGCAAAAGTCTGCTATTGTAAGGAGTACACACCAGCAGTAAGGATTCTTAAACTTTTTTCTGTGAGTTTTTCTGTCAGTTTTGCTAGTTAGTGGTAATTACGGGACCCGCCATTGTAGAGACCTGTCTGAAGCAGCCCTGCTCATCTCAAAATTGACCGCAATCTGAGCTTCAACCTCCAGGCAGTGAGATCAACAGCCCATCTAGACTCTGCTTTTGAACATTTTCAGGAAGTATGGTTTCTGAATGGATACTGCACTTTACGGATTTGTTTGAATTGCCCATGTAGCTGTTTGTTAAAGTGCATTCTTCTTTTAAAAAATAAGAGGAATAATCTTTACTCCTTAATCAAGGTACTTTAAAAAATGAACTTTTTGGTCTCTCAGCAGATATTCCCAAGTTGATCCTATTACTACAAATTTTAGTGTTCTATTTACAAATATTTATAGGGTTACAGGTGGAGGGGACCATATACATGGAAAGGTGCGGCTTCTTCTGAAGCAGAAGTCAGTCCTACAAATTCACACATAAGAACACACACTTGGTTTACAATGCGCAGCAGGTGGGTATTTACACAGACTGAAGACACCCCAAAACCCCTTTAAAGTAACTTCCACAGCTTCTCAGCCTTCCAGCCAAGATCAATTGTAAAGTGACTTCAACCTTAGCTCCAGCTGCACATCTCATTAGATCAGGAAGCTGCCTCCTGCTGTCGAGATTTGGTTTTACTTCACTCAATGCCTATAGAATAGATTCTCCACCAGCAGGACATCAGCCTCACTTCGGAGCGAAGACTCTAGCGTAAGGAAGCCCTGATAGATTGACTGGAAACATCCCAGAATACAAATGGACTTTTTAAAATGATCATGGAAAAACACCTGCACGTATTTGCAAAAGGAAGCATAAATCCCCACTAATTTCCCTAGAACTTTAATCTTACTATTATTCAAATATTGATCATTGAAAAAACTCAAAATATACTTGGCCTGCTACCACAATCTGCAAAACTGCCCACTCTTGATAAGTATGCCCTGCTCGATTTAAACTGTTTCTGCACTTGCCCAATCTATTAACTTCTAGGAAATCACAGAGCTTTTTATAACAGAGGTGGCATGTGGCCTGGAAGAAAAGGGTCTACATCTCATATCTGAAGAGCTGGAAACGAAACTCCCAAATGCCTACACATGTGCTTAGTGACAGAATTTTCTCAATTTACTTAGGACTCTCCCCACAGTTATATGTTCCCAAAAAAGCAATTTTAAAAGGGGAAATATACTACTTGCTCAGCTATTTTCAAATATAAAGATTTTTTTGAATCAACCTGATCTTGTGACACAGGGTAAGAGTGGGGACAAAAGTTTGCCTTTAAGGAATAAGGGTTGGTCTAAATCAATTTTCTTGAAAGAATTAGCCATTGAAATTGAAGATAGGAAAAAAAATGCTCATGGACAATGAATTTGGACAGGTCTATTGTTTTCTCGCCAATATTCTGAGCCCACATTTCTTCAAACCAAAGATATAACCAGCCCTCTCTTATTAATGGCAGCGAGACACTTTACATAAAACAGGGAAAATGAAATTTGCTCCTAGATTCACAATCTGTTCATTACAAATACAGTCATATTCTCTTGCTGCTGTTCTAACATGTCTTTGCCTGTCCCAATCAGAATATCTAATTCAAGAGGCATGAGTTAGATTTTCAAATGAAAAGCAAAAGATTGTGAATAAAGGTGATTTACATTGATGACATATTTCCTATTTCATTAGGAAATATACATTCATAAAGGTCTTACTTGGATCAGAGGTACAGATCATTGGAAATTACTTAATAAATCTTCATGATGCAATTTTGTTATTTTTCCATTTTCCAAATTTAATTCTTGGTACTGATAATTGCTGAAATAAGAGTCTGATGAAACAAAGTTTTAAGACTGGGAATGGTGACTTTAAGTAATAAAGTTAGCTGTCACAAGAGTCTATCTCTTAAAAAAAAAAGAGTCTATCTCTTGAAACTTCTGGGGTCTAACATTTAAAAATTAATGGGTACTTTTCTAGATTAAAAATGGGAAGTTATAATTTGCCATTTCTATCTTATATTTGGAATTTCAAACAGGAGATCGATATGCACTTTTTCTTTTTTGTCTATATTTTTCTTAAGGTAAATGAGTTTTTTCTTTTCTATAAACTATCTCCCCCTGCCCCCAGCCCCACCTATATACTCATTATTCAGTTTTTTGAATGGGAATAGTAACTTTTATGAAGACATCTAATTGATTTACAGTACTCTAAAACTAACCCTGAAAACTGAATCTCATTCATTTACTGTAACTTCAGTGCTGTTGCTGACAAAAAAAGTTACCTTAAGGCTCAAGGGAAAGAAACCTATAAACTGTGAATGCAGTATTGTTCACTATCCCATCCACTGGAAGCTAGCAAAATGCATTCTGGATCAATAATACAAACTTTCTAACATTAGGAAAGATTTCTACTCTTCATACACAGAGTTAGAATAATATTCATAAGCAGATTATCTAGGGGAGCCTGAGAAACCATGATCCACATCACACAAAGAGTCCGTGTATTTCATGATCAAAAAGTGCTTTTTCTTGAGAAATATGTCAGGGTTTAATGGCAATATACAATGTAAAATCACTCCACACTTTCTCAAGAGAAGTACAAAATGGAAAAGGAGCAAAAAGATGGGAGGCTCTGCCCTCTGAACAGGCCTTATGCATGTGACTTTTAAGGGTGTATTAAATTAAAATAGTTTTTAAAGAGTTAACAGTGGGATTTTACTCCACTATATATATTCTAAAACCTGAGATTGGACATCAAAGCAATCAACTTTGTACTTATTAGAGCAATTCTGATACTTCCTAAAAATAGAAGACAACTCAATTGAATTCATAACTCCCAGATCAAAACCATTAAATTTCCCCAATCAAAAAGGAGACCAATCACAAACACATGAAGTACTAAGAGTGCTGCAGGACGACTCTTGGCAAATGAGTCATTTTTACATAAGCCAAAGTCACACTTCTCCTTCCCCTTCTCACCAATCAAGGCCACACTATTTTCAAATGAATATCTACTGAGAGATCAGTTGTGCATTATACAAAGTACCATAATTGGGTTAAAATGAAAAAAAAATTTACAGTGAAGAATACTTATGTGCATAGCTTACACACTCAAGCGTCTCCTTAATTTCATCCACCTCAAGGTAAGGTAGACGCAAGCAAATTGTCACCTTTTCATACCTTGTGGAGATCATTCTATACCCCCCTGTAAAGCCAGTCAAGGTCACATGTAACAAAGCATCCTCAGCAACTACAGTGCCTGAAGTGTGCAGCCGTTTACAGACCACTCAATATGAGGGCATTATTATAACCAGCCTCTTCTGCCCACAACCCTGCATTTTCAGATAAGACAGGATAATTGTTTTGTTTTGAGAAAACTGAAGCTTGAATCTCTTAAAAGACCTGCAATTTATTGCAAAGTGATGGAGAGGTAACAAAGGAAGCAGGTTAACAGCTGCCGGGACCCAAGGCCTCTCAATCATTTTGCAATAAATATTATGGAAAGTGACCTGACAAGCAGCTGTGTCTGCCTCACAGCTACAGTCGCCCGCACCACCTACACGCCTCCCGTAGTAACATAGGGTGTCTGGGTTTTGGTTTGGTTTTCGCTTTGCTTTTTGGTGCCATCCAGATTTACACTTTGTTCTGTGCAGCATATGCACTGACAACTTCCTCTGCTGATGAGAACTGCAGTTCTACACGAATGACAGGTAGGGACAATAGAAACCAGAAAGGAATTATGGGATATACTCAGTTTCTTGCTTTTTCAATTCTGTTCCTAAAATTGTGGACTTTTTTCACTTCTGTAACTGCAGCAGCTTGAGAAATGAACATTCGACCAATTATTAGGAAAGACATTTTACTTCCCTATTTCTCTGGAAATTAACGATTTTGAGCATGTCATTGGCTGCAATGTTTGCCAAAGTCAAAAACAAGCCCTAAATCACTGTGGATAGCAGTGGTTGAAAACAAGACATTTTCTGCCTGGATTTAACAGATTATTTCCTTTAATAAGCAATATCTATGACTGAGTTCTGAAAGATGGCCCGTTAATACCGCCTTGTTCAACAAACCACACATTAAAAGTGTAGTTTCTATTGTCCCTAGTGACTGGAAGGAGGATCAGTGAAATGCTACAATCAATCCACATCCTTCTGTAACCTTCCTGCAGTAGGAAGAGAGGCCATCAACCACCTTGCAGGAGAAACAAACCTTTGAGATTGGTTAAGACTTAAAACCCACCACTATGACATTTACCACTTAATCTTACATAGGCAGGTCAAAAATTTTAATATAAATTACTTTTCCAACACATAGCTTATGCATTCTTTGCTCCTTGTTTTTGGAGGATTCTCAAATTGATTATCTAAAGATTTACATATGATATATTACTGTTACATGGTCTAATGACTAAGAAGATTTCTCTGGTAACCAAAGCTGATTCCATATATGGCAGTGTTCTTGGCATATATTCTATATGCCTCAGACCACTTCCACATTCTTTCTATTCAGCTAATTATAGCTTAGTAGCCACGGGTGAGGATTGTGAAGACCCTGTCATTTCTACAGAATAGAAAGGCAAGGCTAGTTACTGCAATTCAGCCAAACAAAAGAACAGAAAAAAAGAGTAAACCAACCCCTTAAAAAGGAGAGGTACCGCACCTTTGCAAAATTGAACTGGCTCACTGCAGCTGAGCAACAGAACCACCACTGAAGCAAGAAAACAAGTTGGTCTATACAGGAATTGTACATGATTTCAAAACAAAAGTTACAGCGGTTAACTAATAGCTGCAACCTTAATTTTCATTGCTGCCTCAAAGTTTGAAACTAAACAGTTTCTGCAAACCTAATGCTAGTTTCTCAGCTCCTTTACTAAAACTACTTAGGGATTTGTTCTCCGCAGCAAAGAAATAAAACACTCAAAACACATAGGTAAATACAGCAGGACATCATTGAAAACAGCTGCCTTGTAGTACAAAATACAGTACAAGTATACGGATGTCATTAAAACATCGAAAATACTATTGCTCCCATACAATTTAGGAAACATTCTTTGCAACGGAGAAAATTTAAAAAAAAAGAAAAGCTTAAAAAAAATCTGTTTAAAAACTCTACTGTGGACGATGAGAGTAGAGAAATTGTCTGAAAAGGGCACCAATGTTTGTGGCTCTTCCACTTTTTTTTTTAAATCTAAGATTAATAATATTCTGAATCACAGTCTAATTTGTAAAAAAGCCTCATTTTATATACATAATTATTTCCCTCCCTCTCAGCCACAATGCATGAAAACGACCTTTTTGTATATTACTTAATTCCTAATAAATACAAAAAGATTGTATATATTGAATAATACCAAAATAAGATAAAAAGGGTATGCAATAAATTAAAAGGCAGCTCAAATAAAGGGCAGTCATGCAGTTAAAAAAAAAACAACCACTAAGATTGTGGAGGTGGGGTTACTTGCCTCTTGGTTGAGAAGGTGTTGCACAAAGCATACCTGAAAAACTTTGGAAAGAACATAGCTCCCATGTGATTCAAAGTTACCTAGGTCTGTGACACTCAAATACCTTTTGATGGGGTGGCATTAACTTGATTAGTAAAATCACTTCTACTGAAAATCCATTTAAAATATAGAAGAGGCGATCCTTGAAAACCCCAACTTTTATTCTTGAAAGACAGCTGGATAAACTGGCAAAAGCCAGTTTTGTTGAAATTTCAAGATGGTATAAAAACGCTTCCATATAGTCAGCATATTCACGTTCACTTCGGCTCCATTCAGATGGATTTCAGCTTCCAAAGGGCACACTGCTTGCTAGACACACATCCATCTTTTGCCAACTTTGATTGTGAGGTACTAATACAATGGATCAAGTTTTTAAAATTTTATTTAAAAAGAATAAATGATGCTGGAATTCTGGACCTGAGGATCTTTAGTATTTGAACAAATCCACAGATTAAACTGAAGGTAGAGGAAGACTTCAGTTTTCGTGATTTCCAACTTTTCTGTTAGATGTATATTCCATTAAAGCTCAGGCTTGTAGCCACTGTTCCTTTTTCAAGTTTTGTGGTTTAAAATCCAGACAACCAGTGGCCGAAACAGCCGGATTAGCCTTAATCCACCGGCTCCCATGGCGGAGCCACAGGGGTCTGGCTCTCGTCCATACCTAAGCCATTTCTTGGTCATGACCTCCATGTTGAAGAGATCAGGGGAAGAACTTTAGTGAGCAGCAACCAATCCACTCAAAACAGTTTTTTCCTTGTGCTTTATGCCTGATTTTTTCTTGTGCCTATCTCAGCAACCCCGATGTAAAACTCTTCCATCTTCAAAATTTTTTGCCAACTTTTAAAATATTTTAGTAACCAATTCTAGTTCAAGGTTTGACTTCTGAATCCATTTGCATCCTGGAAGACAATTCTGCAAAGACAGGACACTGGCCTTGGTCCGGATATGGGGCAGAGCCTTTAATCCTCAACAAAATGGACCCGATTTGTTTTCGTATTCCCCGGTGACTTTTTGAATTCCTGTTTTGCCTTGTCCATGATTAAAGTTGCATTCTTTTTATTAAACCGGCACCCTCAGAACTGGGTAACTGCAAAGGTCTCTCTCTTCTCAAGCATTCCATGAAGACCGAAATCCAAAACGCTGATTTCAATGGAGGTGAAGGAATAGACGCTGCAACGGTCAGGTCTGGAGAGAGCTTCAGGTTCCCAAGCACAACACCGGTTCGCTGTTAGCACGAGGTCTGGGTAGCTCCGAGGTGTCCTCGGCCCAGGGCGCGGGAGGGCCTCCCCCCACCGGTTACCCCGGCGGGCGGCGGGCCCTCAGCGGGGAACCACAGAAGCTGGGGCTGTTTCGTCGGGCGAGGAGACGCTGTTCTCTTCGCAGGTTGCTGTCCGCCCCGGGAACTTGGCGGCTTTTTCTCTCTAATCGTCCGTGACTGTCCTCTTACGGTGACGTCTCGTAATGAACTACATTATGTTAAATGTCTTCTTTCTCTCCCTGTGGGCCTCCCTGGCTCCCCCACCAGCTCGCTGGGGATGAGCCGAGGGGCGGAGGCGGGCGGAGGCCCGTCGGGGAAGCGGCGCGTCTCAGTCCTCGTCCACCTCCTCGCCCTCGGACTCGTCCCCGCCGCCGCTGCCCGCGCCGCGCCGCTCGTAGAGCTTATCGCGCTGGCGCTCCTGGATCTCCTTCATCTCCTCCGCATAGCGGCAGAAGGCGCCGCCGAACTTGCCCCAGGCCTTGAAGGGGACGGTGATGGCGTTGCGGTAGGACGGCTTCACCTCGCTCACGCGCAGGAACACGCCGTACTTGTTGCAGCCCACGTCGAAGAAGAAGCGCTTCGAGTCCACCGTGATGGAGGTGCCTTCCGGGAGCTCCCCGAACGGGCCGCCGCCGGGGCCCGCGCCGCCGCCCGCGCCGCCCGCCAGCTCGTCGTCGTCGCCGCCGTAGTCGTCGATGAGCTTGGCCAGCGCGTCGCGGAACTCGATGAGGCCCTGCGCGGGCAGCGCGATCGTCTGGCCGCTCTGCAGGCCGCCGGGCGCGGGGCCGCCGCCGCGCGTGACGGTCTGGCGGATGCGCAGGAAGCGGCCGCGCTGGTTCTCCTTGAGGTCCAGGTAGTACTTGCGGTTCTCGCGCACCAGGAACTCGCTCTTGAGCGCGCGCCGCGGCCCGCCGCCCTCCTCGGCCGCCGCCGCCGCCACCTGCTCGGGGCTGCTGGGGCCCAGCTGCGCGTAGTGCTCGATGAAGTCGCCCAGGTAGTCGCGGAACTCGGCGGCCACGGCCATGGACAGCGTGAGGCGGCTCTTGGAGCCGCCCGCGCCCACCTCGGCGATCTTGAGGAAGCGGCCCTTGGCGTTCTGCTTCACGTCCAGGTAGAAGCGCTTGTTCTGGATGTCCAGCCGCTTCGAGGCCAGCTCCTGCGTCTCCTGCTCGCCGCCGCCGCCGCGGGGCGCGGGCTGGAAGCCGCCGGGCCCGCCGCCGCCGCGCTCGCTGCCGCTGTCGCCGTCCGCCATCTTCTCGGCCGCCGCGCCCTGGCCGCCGCCGCCGCCGCCGCGCCCTGGCCGCCGCCCGCAGCCCGCCGCGCTCGCGCCCCCGCCCTCCGCCCCGCGGCTCGCTCTCCGCGGCCCCCCAGCCTCGCCGCCGGCCCGCTCACTCTCTCCGGCCGCGCATCGCCGGCCGCCGCCCCCCACCGCCCCCGCGCCCCGCCCCGCCACTTCCGCCCGGTCCGCGCTGGCTTCCGGCGCGCGCGCGCGTGACGCCGCCCGTCACGCCCACCCTGGCCTCGCGGCCGGAAGCGCCGCGCGCGCGCCGGCGGGGCGCAGAGAAGTGACGTCACGGAGAGGCGCGGGAGCGTGAAGGGGACCGGACGCTTCCTGCGGGTGGCGCGCGGTCACCCGCGGGCCCAGGCCCTCGGCGCGCGCGGGTGTAGACAGAGGCGGCGCCCGGGCTCGTCGGCCCTCGCAGCAGATCGGCCTCCCGACGGGACGGCGGCGGGCACAGCCGCGGGAGCGGGCGGGCAGAGGACGCAGCGTTGGTCCCGGGACCTCGCACGAGGCCTGCGACGTAGTGGGAGCGTCAGCGCCACTCCGACCCGGGAAACGGGGTGAAGGCCGAGCCGGGACGTGGCGGGGCGCCGCGCGCCCGGGCCTGCACCCTCCCAGCCCCCTGGCCGCAGGCGGACCAGCGAGCCCGTCTCCCTCCGGTTACCGGGGATGCTGGGCCCGCCTCCGGGTGGGTGTGAGGGTGACTCGTGGTGCAGTTCCTGGCAAAGAAGGTGCGCGAGCATCGGGGAGGCCCGGGGCCCAGCTGTCCCGGCCGGTCCTCGGGGGGCGCCCCTCCCCGCGCCGGCTCCCTCTCCCGCCCCCTCCCGGCCCGGCCCGGCCCCGGGGAAGCGCGCCCGCCGCTCCTCCCGCTCCTCGCGGCGCCCCGCGCGTCCGCGTGCCGGGTCGCAGGCCTTTCTTCTCCAGTGACCTTTTGGCGATGGGTGCTGGTCGGTTGGGTTTTACAGCCGGTGAGCGAGATGAAGCATAAACACACGAGCGGACACAGGAAGCTCGAAGCTGCCGTTTCCCAGAGGCCCCGCCAGATCTTCCGAGCTCCTGGCAGCGGGGCCTCGAGCCCCGTGACGGCCCCGGCTCCGCGCCCGCCTCCCGCGGGAAACACGCGCATTCCCGCCGTTAGAACAACAGCTTCCGGCCGCGCACGGGGGGCCCGGGGGGGGACAAACCGGGCCTGGGCCGTCCAGTCTGGGGGCCGGGCATGGTGAATCCCGGGGGTGCGGGGGGAATGTGACGTCAGGCCTCGCCGGCCGCCGCGGAAGATGCCCACGCAGCTCCGCCTCCGGTTCCCTGCCCGCCCGGCCCCTTCCCTGCGCGGGCCCGACGCGGGAGGATGCTCGATCCCCCGGCCCGCCGCTTTACCAGTTGGGTTTTGACAGCCAGGTTCTGGTTCAGGGTTGGATGGACTGTGTGCGGATGAACGGGGAGAGCCCGTGGGAGATGGTCCCGCGCCGGAAGGCGCCCCTCCTCCCCGGAGACACGGCCCGCTCCGCTGCCCAGCGGGAGGCCCCGGGAAGCGCGACGGCCGCCGCGCCGCCCTCCCGACGCAGTGTCCCCCGCCGCGCCCTGGGCGGCCCCCCGCGGCCCCGGCAGAGGGGAGCCCGCTTAGCGCCCCGGCCAGCCCCTCGGCTGGAGGAGCAGCTGGCGGTTGCAGGGCAGCAGTTGCTTTGTTTCCCTGGAAGCTTCATTCTCTCCTTTTACCCGGAGGATCGAGGATCGAACCCTACCGCAGCGGCGGGCAAACCGGCTCGCGCCCACCGGCGGCTCTCCCTCAGCCTTAGGGGCACCCCGATTAAGTTAATAACAGTGTACCTACCGGTAGTTTAAGTTTAAAAAATGTGGCCTCAGAAGAAATTCCAGTCGTTGTCCTGGTGATACTGGGCTCTGTGGACCGATGAGCGTGCCGACCACGGCCCTATCCTAATATTCAATAGTCATGTTTTGTGTTTTGTTTTTCCAGAATTTTTAGCTTGATTTTTAAAATATATGTGGTTGCGTATTTTTATTTGATATTGAACTCTAGTCTAGCTGGGATGTATTTTGGTGTGTGGTATGAACTGAAGAATCTAAAACATTTCTTTCAAATAACCAATTGTCCCAGTCCTACTTATTGACTAACCCTCCAAGGACAGATCTCAACAGGTGGAGACGGATGTGGCCTCTGTGGGGCAGAGGGAACATTTGTTCCCAGATGGCTAGAGGTCTGGTTTGGCTGGAGCCCCAGGTCTGCGAGGAGGGAGTGAGGAACAACAGAGTGGAAGGTGGCTAGACTCGGGGAGACCTGATTTGTAGGCGGGAGGGGGGTTGGACGAGCCAAGGGGGAGCCCCCGGAGCTGTGTGCATAGAGTGTGATGCCTCCCCTCTGTGTTCCCAGGAGGTGGCCCGTGATTGAGGACAGTGTGCGTGTGCTCAGTGAGGAGGCCGGAGTGGACGTGGCTGGTGGAGGGGGAAGGGAAATGTGGGGTTCGGGCAGGAGAAGGTCAAGATTTAAAAACCCAACATGGGGACGAGAGAGGATGCTCTGAGTGATCAGCTCCCACAGCTGTTTCAGAAGGATGAGTTTTTGTTTTATTGATTTAATATGTTTTTTAAAAATATATTTTTGTTGATTTCAGAGAGGAAGAGGAAAAGAGAGAGAAATTAATGATGAGAGAGCATCATTGATTAGCCGCCTCCTGCACACCCGCCACTGGGGATCCAGTCCACAGCACAGGCCTGCGCCCTGACCAAGAATCGAACTGTGACCTCCGCATTCGTAGGCCAACACTCAACCACGGAGCCGTGCTGGTCGGGCAAGTGTGAGTTCTTGTTGGAGATGGCAGGGAACGCTGAATTGAGACCTTAGAGGGCCCGATGCTGCAAATGTGAGGTGCCCCCTCCCACAAAGTCCCAATAAACTACACTACGGAATGAGCTGCTGCTTTGATGCATTTTTGGAATATTAAACATTTTCCCCGGAAGCATATTCCTTCTCGGTGGCCTTAAGCACCTGTTGTGGCCGCCCGGTGCCAAATCCAGCATGAATGAGGGCCTCTCAGTGCCGGCACATGAAACCTGAGGAGCTGGCGGGGTGCCCGGGGGAGGCGTCCACGCAGCTGTGGACCCAGACGAGCAGAGTGAAGAACAGGGCCAGCAGCAGAGACGCAGGCTTGGGAGCTGCCGGTGGACGGGGTGGGCTTGACGTCAGCTCCCAAGAGCTGCATAGAGAAGCCGGGGACAGGCAGGCGAGACGGGGGAGGGAAGGGCCGAGGGGCCCGAGGTTCGGGTCTGTGCGGAGCTGGCATGGACCCTTCCCACTCGCCCTGGAACGGTGCTGGGAGGACCCAGACCTGAGGAGAGGAGCGGAGGCTGCAGCCCAACGTGAGGAGAGGAAGGGAGAGGGAGAGAGAGAGAGAGAAACATCAATGAGGAGAGAGAATCATGGATCGGCCGCCTTGGGCATCGGCCATCTGCTTGCAACCCAGGCCTGTGCCCTGACCGGGAACTGAACCCGCGACATCCTGGTTCCTAGGTCGACACTCAACCACTGGGCCTCGCTGGCTGGGCTCCAGTCTCCTTTCTCACTCCTGTCTCTGACCCTGCCACTGTGCGGGCAGTGGAAGGCAGATGCCACAGCGCTAACGAGAGGATACCTGGGCCGGAGTGTGGGCTGGAGGCTGCCAGGTGACAGGGCGGAGGCGACTGTAGGTGGCAGAAGGAAGCAGGAGGCTGCCTCAGGGAAGGGGCCAGACCCTGGGAGGCCGGAAGGTGTTCTTTTTCTCTGAGGCCAAGGAGAGAGGAGGAGGCAACCAACCCATGTGTCTCTCACATCGACGTTGCTCTCTCTGTCTCTCCCCCTGCCTCCCTTCCACTCTCTCTCAGTGGAAAAAAGTATCGTCAGGTGAGGATTTGAAAAAATAAATAAAAAATAACACCCTGGGCCCTTCCAGAGGCCGGAGGCTCTAACCCCACCTGTTTGTCCGCACAGCCAGCATCCCACGTGGCCCAGGAGCCCCCAAAGGCGTCTGTCCTCACTCCACCCGGCCTCGCTGCACCCTCCGCCTAGCTGTGACAGGCCCTGCCCTGGCGTCAGGGGGGGAGGTGTGCGAAGCTCGGGGTGCGGCCTTGCCCTGGATGGTGTCGCTCGTGGGTGGTGTGGGCTCCAGGTCCTGTAAAGACCCGGTGGAGGGGGAGCAGGCACGTAAAACCCGGACCTACCTTGTCTGTCTCTGGGGGATATGTTTGATGGATGAGCGAGTTGAAACCCCAACCCAACAAATAGAAACAGAACTGTTGAAAAGTGTGTCAGCTGCATGGTGAACAGGCCCGAGGAGGCCATAACTGGGGTCCCTCCAGCCCTACACAGCAGGGGCGCTGTCCCCAGCCACAGGGGCCGCAGGGGCGAGGTCCGCACCCACCCCCCTTGTGAGCAGGCCCAGCTGTGCTCACAAGGCCTCCAGGCAGGCTCTCCTCTCAGCTGCTGGGGGAACAGGTGTGCCCTTTCCACCCGCCCCTGAGGTCACTTGTGGTCTCTCCATGGAGCCGGACAATGGCCATCTGTTCTGACTTCTCATTTCATCGAGAAAATCCCAGAATGCTGTCCTCCCTCCGACACTTCCTGGGGACTCGGCTCTGCCTCCCCCACTCCTTCCAGAAGGCGTCTGGCTCAGACCCTGCCCCACCTGCTTCCCCGTCTGCTCCTTGCCCCGTTAGACCCGGCCCTCCCGCAGGCTGGAGGCTGCACAGCAAGGCCCTGTGGTCAGGGACGGAGGCGGCTGCAGTAATGACCTGGCCTGAGCCACAGCCTTTAAAACCTCCCCTGAGGAAGGCAGGAACCCAGGAGCACTTCTGAGCTCGGTAGGCGAGTGTCCAAGTCCCCTCGGCCGCGTGTGCTGTCAATCCTCATCTGAGGGTATTTCCCGTAGATTTTTGGAGAGAGTGGAAGGGAGAGAAGGAGAGAGAGAAACATCCATGTGATGTGAGAGAGACAATAAAGGGGTTGCCTCCCACACACGCCCCACCTAGGGCCAGGTACGTGCCCCCGACGGGGAATTGAACCCAGGACTCGGTGGTGTGTGGGCTGATGCTCTAACCACTGGGCCAGGCCAACGGCCCCTCAGCCCTGTGTGAAAGCCCGGGTGCCCCGCGCGGGCTGCAGGGGCCTCCTTGGCGGGGAGTGCCATGCCAGCCACCTTTCCCCTGCTCCTGACGGCAGGAGTTCACACAATCGGCTGCCCGGGCTCCTGCCTCCGTCCCTTCCCACGGCCACCGCTGGGGTCCGGGTGGCCCCTCGCTGAGCAGCGATGGTCTGAGCTGCAACCGCTTTGCAGCGAGCTGTCCCCTCCTCACAAGCCCGGGTCTCGGTCACCCTGGGATTCCCTCCTTTTGGCCACTGGCTCGAGCTGGCTGTCCTGCCCGCCTCCCTCTCAGACTCCAAGGGGTGAGACCGGTGCAGCTCCCTCCAGCCCTGGCACCGGCTGTACCCACCGTGGGAGGCTCAGCCGTGCCATCTGCTCCCAAGCCCGCTGGCCGTGCATGAATTTACCCACGAATGGAGCCCAACATGGAGGGATTTATCATCGGTATTTGTAGAGTAGATATTTTGGGAAACGTTTATGGAAATATTTTTAAATATGTTTTTATTGATTTCAGAGAGTGGAAGGGAGAGGGGGATAGAGAGAAACATCCACGATGAGAGAGAATCATGGATCAGCTGCCTCCTGCAGGCCCCACTGGGGATGGAGCCTGCAACCTGGGCATGTGTCCTGACGGGGAATCAAACTGTGACCTCCTGGTTCCTAGGTCAACGCTCAACCACTGAGCCAGGCCGGCCGGGCACGTGCTATGTTTTGCCACATCCGTGTGTCAGCGCACCTGGGCGTGGGGACAGTGGATTGAGCTGGTGGTCAGGGCGGAGGGTGGTCATGGGGGCTCAACTCTCCGTCTCCCAGGGTCTCGGGGCAGGAAGAGCCCAAGTGTTGGCACCTGAGCCCGGTTTTCCTCAGTTGAGAAATGAGAGTGTGAACCTCGAAGATGAGCTGTGAAGGTCAAGTGAGGTGTGAGTCAAAGGGCTTTGAAGGCCCTGGCTGGTTTGGCTCAGTGGATAGAGCATTGGCCTGCAGACTAAAGGGTCTCAGGTTCGATTCTGGTCAAGGGCACATGCCGGGTTGCAGGCTCGACCCCCAGTGAGGGGTGTGCAGCTGATCCATGATTCTCTCTCACTGTTGGTGTTTCTCTCTCTCCCTTTCCCTTCCTCTCTGAAATAAAAATAGGGGGGGGGGGGCTTTGAAGATGTCGGAAATGATGCCCCAGTTTGCTGTGGGCCAGGTCCGCACTGTGGGCGGGAAACTCAGACCCGGCAGCGCCCACCTCAGTCCCTCTCCCTTCAGGGCCTTTGACGGGTCACTGCTTCCGCCTGGGCCTCTGCTTGGCCACCTGCTAAGGGTGCTGTTCTGGAGGGTCCCCGAGCTTCAGTGGGGAGCCCAGAGGGGCCCACCGCCGGCAGGTCCCGGGGTTCCATCCGGACGGGGGTGTGCGCAGGGCCTCCCCCCATGGCTGTGCTGTAGGGAGGGGTCCAGCCTGGAGCTGAGCAGGTGGAGACACGGAACCCGGAGGCCCGCTGCAGCGCCATGCCTGCCCCCTGGTGGCCAGTCCGGGCCTTGCTGGCACAGGAAGCTCCAGGCAAGGCCAAGGGGAGGGGGGGTGCGGGGGGACACCCAGGTGGATGATGGCATCAGCACCTTCACGGGTCAGAAGCCCTGATGGCACATGTAAGATCCAGGTGTCATTGAGTCTCAATTTCGTGTCAAAATAGAAGTCTGCAAACAGGCACCAGGCCTGGCTCCTGATGGGAAAGGAAGGTATTTGGGGGAAATCGGGGAAATGCGCGGTGACAGTGCGAGCGAGGAATGGGGGCTCCGACGGAGGGAGCGCGGCCGATGGACGGTGTCGGGTGGGCTCCAGGCGGCGGCTTAAGGGCGTCGTTCACCGTGAAATGCCGTCAGCTCTGCTGCCGGTTGGAACATTTTCAGGAAAAAGTGCTGGGGAAGGTCTTCCCCGAGCGGGTGACCTCTGAGCTGGCCTCTCTTTCCCTGGGATCGGGGTTCAGGCCCGGTGTTTGGGGGGTGCTGATGAGCGGGAACAGGGAAGCTGAGTCTGGACGGGGTGCCCACCGTCCCAAGATGGTGCCCAGGTGGTGGACACGGGAGGCCCGGCTTTCACAGGACACGTTCCCGTAAGTGGGGGTCCCACTGCTGCTCTGTGTGCCCTGGGGTCTGGCTGCTCCTTAAGGGAAGTGGGCAGGGCAGGAGGCCCAGGGGCCTGACAGGCAGGGGGAGGGCAGAACGGGACCCACCCAGTTGTTTAAAAAAATATGTTTTTATTGACTTCAGAGAGGAAGGGAGAGGGAGAGAGAGATAGAAACATCCATGATGAGAGAGAATCATGGATTGGCTGCCTCCTGCACATCCCTCACCGGGGATGGAGCCCACAACCTGGGCCGGTGCCCTGACTGGGAATCGGACTGGAAATCGGACCCTGGCCTCCTGGTTCATAGGTCGATGCTCAACCACTGAGCCACCCGGCCGGGCAGAGACCAGCCAGTTTTAAGGACAAGCCCAAGTGAAATCCATGGGTCTGCCGAACCCTCAGGGACCGGGCATCGCGGCACAGCCAGGGCAGGACCAGGGCCTGGCCAGGATTCTGTGCCCTCCGGGGAACCCCGAGATGTAGGCAGCCTCTGGCTTCTGCTCGGCGCCTCGCTGAGAGCAGCGTGGGCCCTGCCCCGAGCATTAGCTCCGAGGCCACAGCCGGGGTCCTCCCCCAGCACCAGGCGACGGCTGTGGGAGCCCTCGGTTCTACCACCTAGTATAGTCTGATTAGTATAATCTAACGTGTTACTGCCGTAAAAGTGCTCATTGAGTTCACTGCAATCATTCATAGTTTAAAAGTTGTATGAGCATCATCCTGGCAGACAACCGTCATTTCAATTAAAAATAAATTACAGTAAAAAATTACTGATTGAGCCGAACCGGTGTGGCTCAGTGGATAGAGCGTCAGCCTGCGGACTGAAGGGTCCCAGGTTTGATTCCGGTCAAGGGCATGTATCTTGGTTGCGGGCACATCCCCACTGGGAGGCGTGCAGGAGGCAACTGATCAATCTCTCTCATCGATGTTTCTAACTCTCTATCCCTCTCCCTTCTTCTCCGTAAAAAATCAATAAAATACATATTTAAAAAAACTACTGATTGAGTCTTGAGAATAGCCAAGAGAACTGTATGATCTTGCTCTAAAATTACATGTGAGACTCGAGCCGGTTTGGCTCAGTGGATAGAGCGTCAGCCTGTGGACTGAAGGGTCCTGGGTTCGATTCTGGTCAAGGGCTCGCTGTACCTCAGTTGCAGGCTTGAGCCAGGGGGTGTGTGTGGGAGGCAACTAATGATGTGTCTCTCTCACATCGATGTTTCTCTGTCCCCCTCCCTTCTACTCTCTTAAAAGAAATCATCAATGGAAAATATCCTCAGGTGAGGATTAACAAAAAAAGTATTAAATTTAAATTACATGTGAGAAATGGTGGGAATCTGAAGGCTGCCAGGCTGCCGGAGAAGCTGCGTCGGCCTGGTGCGTGGGTGCCACCTGCTGACCCGGCTCTCCCAGGTCCTAGAGACGGAAGTGGACGGGAGACGAGCGCCCCGAGAGAGGATGGTAGTTGGAGCTGTGGGGTGACCGTTCCCCAGCCTCCCTGATGGAGGTGTCTGCCCAGACTGGTCGTTGACACGTGGGGACTGGGAAGGCAGGAGGGGGGGCGGAGAATTGCAGGGCGAGGGTTGGGCCCCCATGGCAGCCCCGCGTCCCTGCAGAGGTGCCGGCCGCCCACAGCGTGTGGGGGCAGCAGATGTGAGCTACACAGTGGCCGAGACTTGGGGGTTGCGATGGTTTTTAGGCACAACACCAGCACCTGCCTGGGAGTGCTCCCACCTGGCCGGGCGGTCAGGCATCGGCGTGACGCGGGGCGCGGGTGCCTGGATCTGTGCCACTCACCCCCCTGGGGGCCCAGGCCCACTGACCTCCCGTCCTCCACTCCCGCCCTCACTCTGACCTTGTGAAGCACCCAGCACAGTGGTTCGTAGTGACAGGTGGGAGTGTAAGGGCCGCGGCGTCAGGGGTGGGACTGCCCGACTCGTGGCTGGAGTCCAAAACGGGGTCTGTCCCCTTCCCCCCCTGCCGTCCCCGTGGGACTGGTTCTCAGACCCCGAGGCCCAGGAAGCGCCCCCTGGCTGCTGCAGCCTCTCTGGGCCCTGGGCGTGCACCTGCCCCCACAGCGCTGGGCCCCCCATGTTGCCAGGTGGGGTGTGCAGTGCCCCCTGGCTCCCACCCTGAGCCTGTGATGCTCACAGCCACCTGCAGGACCACAAAGGGCACGGCCACCTGTGGCCAGGGCAGCTGTGTCCGTGTGGGGTGCTCTGTGGGAGGCGGGGAGCTGCAGCCCCCCAGGCCGGACCTCCAGGCTGGACAGACAGCAGCTCTCCCAGGGCAGGGGCGCCGGACACGGACCTGGCAGGAGGCTACCCCAAGCGCCCGGGACAGTGACCAGGGGAGGCCTCAGGGGCCTGAGCCCTTCAGGGAAGGGTCCGTGCCAGGGGGACAGTCTAGAGCCCACAGCGGGGGCCAGGGGAGCAGCGGGGGTGGAGAGGACAAGGTTTCCTTTCAGACTCCGGGCTTCACCCCCAGCAGCTTCTGCGGCTGAGGCCCCAGCAGACAGTCCCCAGGCCACCGCCTCCTCCCGTTCAGGGGTCAGCAGAGACGCTGGGGTGGCATCTGCCAAGCAGGAGCGACGTCCACCCACAGACACAAGCCCACGGGCAGGCGTGACGTCCTTTATTGCCCGGCGTCCACCCACAGACACAAGACCACGCGGCGCTGGCGTGCTCGGGGCGGGCGGGCGGGCGGGCGGGGTGGCCGTCGTGCTTGGGGAGGCCGGCCGGCCCTGCACGGGCAGCGGCTCAGCTGCTGGGCCACAGGAGGGTGAAGGAGCCGCGGCTGCAGCGGAAGTCGGGCTCGGGCTGCTCCGGCCGGGGCTCCACGGACACCAGGCGCCGGGCGCCGCGCTGGCTCAGGGGGATGCAGTCAGACACGCGGACCTCCAGTGGGCGGCCCTCCCTGGAGCGGACGGGAGGGGTCAGGCGGGGACGGGCAGGGGGCAGGCAGGGGGACAAGTGGGCAGGTGGGGAGACAGGCAGGGTGGCAGGTCCCGAACCCCCCATCGCCCCTCCCCACCTCGC
The DNA here is from genome assembly GCA_036010255.1 of Myotis pilosus. Lineage (NCBI taxonomy): Eukaryota > Metazoa > Chordata > Mammalia > Chiroptera > Vespertilionidae > Myotis > Myotis pilosus. The sequence goes on from JASKON010000011.1 coordinate 426,927, forward strand.
CCCCCCAGCTCACCCCTGGCAGTGTCCGGCCAGCACGCCCACCAGCTCCCCCACGCGGTTGTCCAGCGGCGGCCTCGAGCGGTGCAGACACACCACCAGGTCGTCCAGACCCTTCAAGTGCAGCACCACCAGCTGGTCCCGCCCGCTGGTCACGCTCAGCCCCGTCACCTGGGGGTCAGGGTCAGGGTCAGGGCCAGAGGGAGCAAGTCCTCCTTCTGACCCCCAGGACCCAGCCTCTGGGGCCCCACCCGCTGCTCCTCCGTGGGTCCCCAGGTCCCCTTCCTCCTTGTGGCTCCCGAGTGAGTGCTGCGGCACTGGTGGGACTGAGGGGCTGGCCTTCCTCCTAAGCAGCCACACCCCCTTGGTCGGTACGGGGACCTGGACCCGCCTGGGCCAGTCCTTGCCCCAAGGAGTGGGGGGAGGGAGATCTCCCAGCCACACAGGTGTGGGGGGAGGGCCCACCTGGGGACTGAGTAGGGGTGTGGGGACGGGGCTGTGCCCACAGGAAGCCATGCTGTCTGCGGCTGGTGGTGGGGGCATCCTGAGCGGAGACTGTTCTAGGACGTTCCAGGCACCCCAGGCAGGTGGGAGGGGAGGGGCCCATGGACGCTGCTCCCGCCCCCACAGGCTCACCAAGTCCAGGGGCACGGCCCGCATCACCCGGTACTGCCGGCCGGGCTCCAGCTTGTACAGGTGCCGGTCGGTGAGCAGCAGGGCGCGGTCCCGCCTCTGGTTGAAGCGGTTCACCTGAGGGCAGATGCTGGGGTCAGTGCCCCCGGGCACCCCCAGCCCCGCCCTGTGTTCTCCCTGCCTGGGCCGGAGCTGGCCCCTTCCCAAGTGTCAGGGCAGCTGGGAGGCAGCCGGCCGGGCCGCACTGCCCACCGCTCACCGCTCACCGCCCACCGCCCACCGCTCACCACCCGCCGCCTGCCGCCCGCCGCCCGCCGCCCACCTTGCGGACGTGGCTGGAGAAGAGCACCGCCCCGAAGCCGTCCTTGTCCCGAAGCGACTTCAGGCGCTGAGCGAACAGGCTGGAGGCGGCAGGGTTGTCGGCGGCCTGAGCACAGATGGGGGCAGCTTGGGACGGGGTCTGGGACCATGTTCGACTGGCAGCCACTCGGTGAGTGGCACAGCCACCCTGACCTTGGGAACCCACGTCGGGCGGGGCATGCACCGCCTTTGCTGGGCCACCCGCTACCCTGAGGGCCAGCACAGACCTCACAGCCTACGGGTCAAGACATCAGGTTTCTGCCCTCCACACCGGCCCCCTGCCTGCTCCTCAGGCCGGACTGGACCTCGGCAGATGGACGCTAAGACGGCAGCAACCAGCGGGGACCAGGCCCCCCCATGCCAACACCCCTGGGCCTCTTCTGCAATCCAGCCAGGGGCCTGCGGGCAGCACCCGCCCACTGAGGGCCAAGGGGAGCTCTGGCCAGATGCCAACTGAGCTTGAGGGGGCGCTGTGTCTGAGGACAGGGGTTTGGACTGCACCTGAGAATGGGGGGCGGTGTTCTTGAGAATAAGGGGATCGGCCTTAGAATGGGGGGCAGGAATGGGAGCAGGTGCTCCCTGAAGCCCAGGCCAGTGGTTCTGAGTGAAAACACTTAAACTTCAGGCTGGCGGGCGTGGCTCGGTTAACCTATGAACCAGGAGGTCATGGTTCGATCCCGGTCAGAGCACATGCCCTGGTTTCGAGGTCGATCCCCAGTGTGGGGTGTGAAAGAGGCAGTGGATCGATGATTCTCTCTAATCACTGATGTCTCTATCTCTCTCCCTTCCTCTCTGAAATCAATAAAAAAATAAATTTAGGCCCTAACCGGTGTGGTTCAGTGGATAGAGCGTCGGCCTGCGGACTGAAGGATCCCAGGTTCGATTCCGGTCAAGGGCATGTACCTTGGTTGCGGGCACATCCCCAGTTGGGGTTGTGCAGGAGGCAGCTGATCGATGTTTCTCTCTCATCTGTTTCTCATCGATGTTTTTAACCCTCTATCCCTCTCCCTTCCTCTCTGTAAAAAAAAAATAATAAAATATATTAAAAAAAATAAATTTAAAACAAACAAACCAAAAACCTCCACAATGCCCTAGCCCAGTGATGGCGAACCTATGACACGCGTGTCAGAGGTGACACGCGAACTCATTTTTTTGGTTGATGTTTCTTTGTTAAATGGCATTTAAACATATAAACTAAATATCAAAAATATAAATCTCTGTGTTACTCTGGTTGCAAATGTCAAAACATTTCTCTATGTGACCCGGCACCAGAGTGAAGTTAGGGCTTTTCTTTTTTTTTTTTTTAATATATTTTATTGATTTTTTACAGAGAGGAAGGGAGAGAGATAGAGTCAGAAACATCGATGAGAGAGAAACATCAATCCGCTGCCTCCTGCACATCCCCTACTGGGGACGTGCCCACAACCCAGGTACATGCCCTTGACCGGAATCGAACCTGGGACCTTTCAGTCCGCAGGCCAACGCTCTATCCACTGAGCCAAACCGGTTTCGGCGTGTTAGGGTTTTTCAAAATGCTGACACGCCGAGCTCAAAAGGTTCGCCATCACTGCCCTAGCCAGTTTGGCTCAATGGCTAGAGTCTCAGCCTGTGGAACAAAAGGTCCCAGGTTTGATTCCCGGTTGCGGGTTCGATTCCCGGTTGTGGGCTCCATCCCCAGTAGCGGGTGTGTGGGAAGCAGCCGATCAATGATTCTTTCTCATCATCATTGATGTTTCTATCTATCTCGTCCTCTCCCTTTCTCTGAAATCAGTAAAAATATGTATTTTTAAACAACAACAAAGCACTTAAACTTCAGAGGCAGAGGCCCCTCGGGCCCAGCCTGGCACTCACGGAGGACAGGTAGTCTCGCAGCCAGGCCCGCCGGCAGCCCCATTCCGGCCGCAGCTCCTGCAGGGCCCCCATGGCGGCCACCTTGGCTTTGATCTGGGCCATGTCCGAGGGGGGGATGTTCTTCACCAGCTGCCGTGCCCGCCACCTGCAGGGGACAGGAGCTCAGAGGGGCCGGAGCAGCCCCAGGTTCCCACCCCAGGTCCTGCCTCGCACTCTCAGCCTGGCCCTGGCCACCAGCCATGTCCCAGCCACCCCTCCTGCTGAGCTGCTGGTCACCCTGTGGCCCTCCTCCTGGAGAACTCCTACTCAGCCTGCAAAGCCCCACGCCCAGTCCCGCCTGCCACCCTCCCCTGCAGGCGGGGGTAGGGGTGGGGGGTGGGGGCGGGGGCAGGGGAGGCGGGGTTGGGGGCAGGGGGCAGGGTTGGGGTTGGGGTTGGGGTTGGGGGCGGGGTTGGGGTTGGGGGCGGGGTTGGGGTTGGGGGCGGGGTTGGGGTTGGGGGCGGGGTTGGGGTTGGGGTTGGGGTTGGGGTTGGTGTTGGGGTTGGGGTTGGGGGCAGGGTGGGGGCAGGGGGCGGGGTGGGGGGCGGGGGCGGGCGGCCGACCTGCGGAAGAGCGCGCGGCAGGCGTCCTGGAAGGGCTGCAGCACGGCGGGGGGCGGCGGCCAGGCCAGGTCGCGGCCGAAGAGCGGGGGCTGCCGCGCGGCCTGGAACCGCTGGAGCAGCTCCGCCAGGTGCGCGCGCACCTTGTGCCTCCGGTAGCAGCGCATGACGGTGTAGGCGGCGCGCAGGCGGCGGCAGTGCCACCGCGCCAGGGTGCCCCTCCAGGCCTGGGGGACGGGTCAGGGGGACGGGTCAGGGGGACGGGGTCAGGGGGACGGGTCAGGGGGACGGGGTCAGGGGGACGGGTCAGGGGACGGGGTCAGGGGGACGGGTCAGGGAGACGGGTCAGGGGGACGGGTCAGGGGACGGGTCAGGGGACGGGGTCAGGGGGACGGGGTCAGGGGACGGGGTCAGGGGACGGGTCAGGGGACGGGTCAGGGGACGGGTCAGGGGACGGGGTCAGGGGACGGGGTCAGGGGACGGGTCAGGGGACGGGGTCAGGGGACGGGTCAGGGGACGGGTCAGGGGGACGGGTCAGGGGACGGGGTCAGGGGACGGGTCAGGGGACGGGGTCAGGGGACGGGTCAGGGGGACGGGGTCAGGGGGACGGGGTCAGGGGGACGGGGTCAGGGGGACGGGTCAGGGGGACGGGGTCAGGGGGACGGGGTCAGGGGGACGGGTCAGGGGGACGGGTCAGGGGGACGGGGTCAGGGGGACGGGTCAGGGGGACGGGTCAGGCCCCGCCCCGCTCCCGCAGCCCCGCCTCTGCCCACCCGCTGCCCGAGAGCTGGTGCGGCTCGCCCGCCCTGGCTCCCGGGAGCGCCCGCCCCGCCCCGCCCCGCCCCAGCCTCCGCGCAACCCCCGGGGAAGCTGCTCCCCGGCCCCCCTCCCCGCCCCCCGGCTCCGGACTCCGAGTGCCCCCGGGAGAAGGCACATGACCAGGGGCAGGGCCAGAGGAAGCCCTTCCCACCCCGCAGGTGTCACCCGGACTCCGACCGCGTTGGCCTCCACGCCCAGGAGACCTAGAGGCGGGCATCCGGACGACAGCCACCCAGCCCAGACCGCAGGCCGGCGGGCAGGCAGCCCAGTGACCAGGTTAAAACTGACCCAAGCAACGTGGCCTGGATCGCAACTCGGGATCCGAACGGCACAGAGGGGAGAGGACGGGGGCTGAGGCGGAGGCGCCTGCCGGCAGCGGGTCAGCGAGAACTCGCCACCCCCTTGTCTCGGACAACAGAGCGTGTCATGGTCCCGGCCGGTGTGGCTCACTGGCCTTCGCACCAGGTTTGCTTCAGGGTCAGGGGCACATACCTGGGTTGCAGGTTTGAGCCTTGTTGCCCCTGTGGGGTGAGTGTGGGAGGCGGCCAATCGATGGATGTGTCTCTCACATCGGTGTTTCTCTCTCCTCCCCTCCCGTCCACTCTCTTAAAAAAATCAACGGCAAAATATCCTCACTCCTTGGGTGAGGGTTTAAAACAGCAACAACACACATGCCTGGGCTGGAGCAGCAGCCGGGGAGCGGCCGCGTGCCTGTCACTGGGTGGGTTTGGGTTTCCCGAGTGGGACCGGTAACAGCGGGCCGCGGCCGCGTGTGGACTGGGAGGTGCTCAGACGGGAGGAGACAGTGCAGGCGGTGGAGTTCTGGTCAGCGTGGCCACGTGCCCGCTGAGGGCGCCAGGGTGGCGCCATGTGTATCAGAAAACGCAGCTCTGCGCACCTGAGTGTGTGTGGGCGCGGAGAGAGGGAGACAGGGGCGCAGACACGGGGTGGGGCGCACGACCCAGCAACCCCGGTGAGTGGCAACCTGTGTGAATCTTCCAGCTTTTCTGTGGGTTTGAAGTGAAAAGCCAGGGCTGCGGGAGGGGTGGAAAGCCACTGTCCTCTGGAAAACACCCGAAAAGACTCCCAAGGACCGGAATTGCTTCCCAATGACCAGGACGGAGGCGCGGGCGTCTGCGCCAAAGCACATGATGGAGAGGTGACAGGTGGCGCGGGCGGGAGTGTGGGTGGGGCTTTAGTTCATCGCGCCACACCCTTTCCCCAGGTCTGAGGTCAGAACAAATAGGAGCAAAGAAGGAGAAGGGAGGAAGGGAGGGAGGATGGAAGGAGAAAGGAGGAAGGAAGGAAGGAAGGAAGGAAGGAAGGAAGGAAGGAAGGAAGGAAGGAAGGAAGGAAGGGAGGGAGGGAGGGAGGGAGGAAGGGAGGAAGGAAGGAGAATCTTGTGCACCTGGACCTGAGCTGGCAGCTGAGGCGACCTGCACCCAACCCACACTTTTTGCTTAAGTCAGTTTCAGTCGAGGTCTGGTTTGTCTCCAAAAGTCCTGATCGTGGGCACGCCCCTCCCCTCCCCTCCCCTCCCCTCCCCTCCCCCACCTGCACGCCCCTCCCCCGCGTGCACCCCGCCCCCCCGCACCGCAGGCGCACCTTCTGCAGCAGCAGCACGATGATGGGCACCAGGCGCGCGCGGCTCTGCTCCAGCGTCACCAGCGTCCGCGGCGAGCGGATGAAGAGCTTGCTGCGCCCGAAGGCCACGTCCCCCTGCAGCCCGTGCTGCTCCAGGAGGGCGCCCACGGCCTCGCGGTCCGAGCCCAGCAGGTGGTTGGGCCACGTGTACTCGCAGGTCATCTTGTACCTGGAACCGCGGGGCAGGCGGTGGGTGCCAGGCCCTGGGGAGGGGAAGGGGAGGGAAGGGGGGGCAGCCGCCCCCACGTGCCACTCACACTTGCCCCGCCCACACCCACACTCACGCCGCCTCCAGCCCCCAACAGATCCCACCCGACCCTGCCTGCCCTCGCCCCTACCTGCCCCCGGCCCCACCCCTACACCTGACCCCGCCCCGGCCCCGCCCCACTCCTGTGTCCCCCACGGTCCCGTGGACTTGGTCCCACGGTCACAGCCAGTCCGCTCCCGCGTGCAGGTCTGAAGCGGCTGTCGGACCCCGTCCCCTCGCCCCTCGGACCCGCACGGGCCGGGCCGGGCAGCGGGTGGGAAGCGGGCGGCGGTACCTGAGCAGGAAGCGCGGGTAGGGCTGCCGGGAGGCGAAGCCGGCCCTGCGGACCCGCACGTTCTCCAGGAGCCCCAGGTAGGCGACCTGGTGGCGGCAGTGCGCCTCGTCCAGCCGCGCGGCCGCCTTGTCCTGGTTGGGCTTGATGCAGCGCACGTAGAAGGGCTCCTGGGGGGGCGGCGTCTTAGGGGACCGCCCGCTCGGGGGCTCCGGGCGGGGAGACCCCATCCCTCCCCCACGGGGCGCGCCCCTCGGGCTGGCACCTTGGAGGCCAGGTTGTCCACCAGCGCCACCATGGAGTTCTTGAAGAGCGTGCCGGCCGTCAGCGGGCGCTTGGTCACCTCCGTGATGTCCTGCTGCCCGTCCGGCCACATGGCCCGCAGCGTGGGGTCCGAGCTGTGGACACAGGCGCACGTGGAGCGGCAGCTGCAGGTCTCCCCTGCGGGCAGGGCCACCCCCGCCCGGGGCCGCTGCGCACTCACCTGTTGTACAGCAGCCGCTTGAAGTCCTGGAAGAGGGCGTCTCTGTTCTTGTCGATGAAGCCCAGCACGGAGTACCTGGGGGCCCGGGGCGTGAGGGGCTGGGGCCGCCTCCCCGGCCCTGTCCTCTCCCTCCCCAGCCCTGACCTCCCCGGCCCTGTCCTCTCCCTCCCCAGCCCTGACCTCCCCGGCCCTGTCCTCTCCCTCCCCAGCCCTGACCTCGCAGGCCAGCCTCTCCCTCCGGGGCAGTTTCTCTCCTAAAGAGAGTCCAGAGGTTGTGCCCTGGCTCTGGACCCAAATCTCATAGCCCTGAATCCTGTTCTAGCGCCTACATGCTGTGTGGCCTGGGACAAGTTACTGAGCCTCTCTGTGCTCAGAAAAGCGCCTGGGCATCAGCAACTGCATTACAGCCAGGAACTCCCAAGTCATGGTCTGATTTTGTGTGTGTGTGTGTTTTTAAAATATAGTTTTGCCCTGGCTGGTGTGGCTCAGTGGATAGAGTGTTGGCCTGCAGACTGAGGGTCCCAGGTTTGATTCCCGGTCATGACCAGCTTGCGGGCTCAGTCCCCATGGGGGATGTGCAGGAGGCAGCCGATCCATGATTCTCTCTCACTATTGATGTCTCTCTCTCTCCCTTTCTCTCTAAAATCAATAAAAATACATAAAAATTAAAAAAAATTGGAGGGGCAAAAGGGAGGATGGAAGGTGCGATGGGCTTACGTGACGTCCCCCGCGTAGTGCTTGATCCGGAAGTCCCGCCCGAACTCCATGGTCTTGTCCGTGGGGCAGAGCTGTGGGGGGACAGCAGGGGTCAAGGTGGGAAGGGGTCTGCGGGGCGCGGGGGGCGGGGGGCAGTCTTGCAGGGGAGGCTGGGCCACACCACGGCCCAGCCGTGAGGGCAGCACCGGGAGGAGCAGGGTGTGGGGGGCACCTGGCGGCTGGTGTAGTGCGGGTGGTGGCGGTGGTGCGTGTCCAGGCTCTGCAGGAAGATGCGGTCGGTGATGGTGCCCGCGCTGCAGCAGGCCTCGTCCAGCACGGCCAGGATGCCGCGGTGCGGCCGCTCCACCAGGTCCACGATGGTGGCGTTGTTGAAGAACTCCACCTGGGAGAGTGAGGTAGGCGAGCGGGGACTCGGGCCGGGCCCACAGCGCCCCCACCGGGCCACAGGGCGCAGGGCAGGCACTCACGCTCTGCCAGGCGATGCCCTCGCGCTCGTACTCCTCCTGCTCCTGCTTCAGGACGAGCTGGAGGAACAGCTGCTGCAGCTTCTCGTTGCAGTAGTTGATGCAGAACTGCTCGAAGCTGGGCCAGGCCGCCAGCGTCATGGTCGGCCCCTGGGCTCCCACCACCTGCCCAGCCCAGCCCAGCCCGGCCCCAGCCCAGCCCCAGCCCAGCCCAGCCCCAGCCCAGCCCCAGCCCAGCCCAGCCCCAGCCCAGCCCCAGCCCAGCCCAGCCCCAGCCCAGCCCCAGCCCCAGCCCCAGCCCAGCCCCAGCCCCAGCCCAGCCCCAGCCCCAGCCCAGCCCCAGCCCAGCCCCAGCCCAGCCCAGCCCCAGCCCCAGCCCAGCCCCCGCCCCAGCCCAGCCCCAGCCCCAGCCCCGCCCCAGCCCAGCCCCAGCCCAGCCCCAGCCCCAGCCCAGCCCCAGCCCGAGCCCAGCCCAGCCCCAGCCCCAGCCCAGCCCCAGCCCAGCCCCAGCCCAGCCCAGCCCCAGCCCCAGCCCAGCCGCAGCCCAGCCCCAGCCCCAGCCCAGCCCAGCCCCAGCCCCAGCCCAGCCCCAGCCCAGCCCCAGCCCCAGCCCAGCCCCAGCCCCAGCCCCAGCCCAGCCCCAGCCCAGCCCCCCCCCCAGCCCCAGCCCCAGCCCAGCCCCAGCCCCAGCCCCAGCCCCAGCCCCAGCCCCAGCCCAGCCCCAGCCCAGCCCCAGCCCCAGCCCCAGCAGCCCCTCGCCTGCAGCGAGCTCACGGGGCCCAGCACCAGCCCCCATGGCCTCACCGTAGGTGCCTCACGAGATAGTCCCTTCCTTTGCCCCCAGCAAGGGGAAGTGACCTCGGGATTTTCCCTTCCCGGCACCACTGAGCGGGGAGCGGGGGGCACCGCGGAGGCAGCTTGGCTATGACCCTGGGGTCAGGGACCAGCCAGGATGGACACCAGACATCTTACTCCCCAGCCAACCCAGCTCCCCAGGACAGCGGCGGGCCCTGGTGGTTGGGGTCAGAGTTGGGTCTCCCACCTGTTGACAGGGAACACTTCGAAGCCGTAGATGTCCAACACGCCAATGACCGTGTCCTTGCCGTCCCGCCGGGCGTCCCTGCCCCGGGGCTCCATGACGCTGTTGATCCGGTTCACCACCCACTCAAATAGCCGCTGGTACACTGCCTGGGGAGAGCTGGGCTGCTTCAGGCTGCGTTTGACTGTGCCTCCCCCAGGAAGGCCTCCTGGGTTCCTCCCCAGGCTGCCTGTCCCCAGGGTACCTTGGCGCCGGCGTCCCGAGCGTAGCTGGCCTCGGCCGCGGTGTGGCCCTTCTCGATGACTTCCCTGCCCCCCGAGGCCACGGTGCGGGACAGCAGGCAGCGCAGCACCTGATCCCGGGGGGTGGCCGTCAGCTCGGCCACGTGGTCCACCAGCACCTCCTCGGCCACAGCCAGGGGCCCCTCCTCCATCTCCACAAACTCGATATTTCCCTGGCGATGGGGACACCGGGAAGTCAGGCTGCACGGCCCAGGCCGGGGAGGAGCCTGCATACCTGTGCCCCCGGGAAGGAGCAAGGGCTGGCGGGGACTCAGCCTGAGATGAGGCCCCGGCAGCCAGAGGCTCCCTGCCAGCCCAGCAGCCGGCTCTGTGCCCCACCCCCACCCCCTCCTCAGAGAGGTCGCAGGCTCAGAGCGGCCGCCCCAGCCACACCGCTCTGAGAGTCAGAAGCACCAGCAGGTCCCCACGTGCTCGGCTTCCTGGTGGGGACGCCCCTGCCTGCTGTGTGGACTCGGCCACCAGACACGGACCAGGCAGCTGGCAGGCTGCATCCTGGGCACACGGGGCCCATGGCTCGGGGTGTCTCGAGGGAGCCTGCAGCCCAAGCAGCTGGGAGGAGGGGCAGCTCGGCGGTTGCACTGTCAGAGGCCCCGGGCGGTGTGGGGACAGGGCAGCAGGCTCACCAGGTGCAGGATGGCAGCCAGGATCCGGCGCACAGACCCCATCTCCTCAGCACTGAAGCCGATCACCTGCATGGCCTCTGTCACCGCCCGGTGCTGGCTCCTCTCCTCGCTCTCCGAGGCCTGGGGGAGAGGGGGCTCAGCACCCGGCGCAGGCTCACCCACTGCGTCCTGCCCCCAGGCCCTGCAGGTCCCCACTCACACTGAGCCCCGCGCCCTGGCGGGTGAAGCTGTACAGGGCAGGGTTTCTCTGCAGGTGCAGTTCCTGCAGCTCTGCATCCTCACAGCCACGCAGCACCTGCGGGCACACCCTGGGGTCAGGCCCTGGGACAGCACAGAGGTCCCTTCAGCCCCGGTGACCCCGCCAGCCAGGGGAGCTCGTGGCGGCGTGGACACGGCCCTGGTGCAGGGAGAGCCCCTTCAGGCTCAGGCGCACTGTGGACGCCTCCAAGGCCCAGGCAGAAGGCACCGCAGGGGCAGAGGCAGGCGTGCTGTGTCCGGGGCCACCCACCCCAGAGAGAGGGCGAGAGGGGGCGGGAAGGGGCTGCCCTGCCTGCCCACCCGCCTGCCCGGCTCACCTGATAGAAGGCGTGGAAGTTCCTCTCACCCACGTGCTGCTTGAGGACCCGAGACTGAGGAGAGAGGGGAAGCTGGGCCCGTGTCTGGGTGGACAGGGACCCCCAGGGGACAGGTCCCAGAGCCCCAAGGCAGTGCAGGGAGCAGAGGGGCTGGCCTGGCCACAGAGGGAGCCCCACCCTGTGCATCTGGGACATCAAAGAGGGTAAGTCCCTGCCCCAGGGCCGTGGGCCTCCAGCGAGGCCTGGGCAACACCTTTTCTTTTCTTTCTTTTTTTTTAAGGGCAAGTTTGGCTCCTTAATTCTCTCAACGTCTTTTTTTATTTATTTACTAGAGGCCCAGTGCACGAAATTCATACATGGGGGTCCCCTCAGCCCAGCCTGCACGCTCTCCAATCCGAGATCCCTTGGGGGATGTTTGACTCCCTCTCACAATCCAGGAGTGCTGGCTTCTAACCGCTCACCTGCCTGCCTGCCCGATAGACCCTAACTGCCACCCGTGCTGGCCTGGTCACTCCTAAGTGCCTCCCCCCAGCCCCCTGCTGGCCTGGTCACCCCTAACTGCCCCCCCCCATAGCCTGGTTGCCCCCAACTGCCCCCCTCTGTCAGCCTGGTCACCCCTAACTGCCCCCCCCATGGCCTGGTTGCCCCCAACTGCCCCCTCTGCCAGACTGGTCACCCCACGCAGCCTGCTGTTTGGTCGTCCATCTGGTTGTTTTGGTCGTATGGCCCCTGGCTTTTTATATATTAGGGTTTTAAGCCTCACCCAAGGATATTTTTCCATTGATTTTTAGAGAGTGGAAGAGGGAGGGAAAGACAGAGAGAAATATCAATTGGCTGCCTCCTACACACGCCCTGACCAGGGCCCAGGCTACGGAGGAGCCTGCAACCGAGGTACGTGCCCTTGACTGGAATCGAACCAGGGACCCTTCAGTCCAAGGGCCCATGCTCTACCTACTGAGCCAAACTGGCCAGGGCCAACCCACCTTCTCCAGCAAGTAGCTGTGGATGTGCCCCCCGACGGGGTCGCCCTTGAAGTCGAAGTTGATGTCCATGTACTTGCCGAAGCGGCTGGAGTTGTGGTTGCGGTTGGTGCGGGCGTTCCCGAAGGCCTCCAGCACGCAGGTGGACTTGAGCAGCACGTCCTTGACCCTGAACGGGGCACAGGGTGGGGCTGCATCGCAGAGACCTCGAGCCGGGACCTGCTTATCCTACGGTGTCCCGGGCTGAGACCGCCCGCGCTTCCCCTGCAGGCTGAGGGCGGCGCTTCCTCCTGAGACACTGGAGGGCCCCGCCGCCCGTGCCAGGCCAGGTCACCGCCCGCTGGCCACGGTGCTCAGCGGCATCTTCCCACCAGCCCCACGTCACTCCTCGTCACAGGAAGAGCAGGTTCCCCCACTGGAAACCGCTCCTGCCAGGCTGGGGAGCAAGCCCTGCTTTCCAGCTCCCAGCCTCACTGGTACCTGGCTGGGCCTCACCTCCCCTCGCCTCGGACTCGGGGGTCTCCGCTCTCCAGTCCCGCCCAACCCGGCCGCCTCACCTCTCCACCTCCGCCCTCTGGCTGGGGTTGGTGACGGCCGCGATGTACTGCATGATGTGCTTGCTGGCCTCCGTCTTCCCCGCCCCGCTCTCCCCTGCGGACAGATGGACGGACGGGCAGTGGGCGCCTGCGGCCGGCCCCCCCCTGCTGTCCTCCCACCACCAGGGCGGTACCTGAGATCACGATACAGGTGTCCCTGCCCCTGCGCTTCATCGCCCGGAAGGCGGCGTTGGCCACGGCGTACAGGTGGGGCGGCCGCTCGTACAGCTCGCGGCCCTGGTACCTGGCGATGGCCTCGGGCCCGTAGAGGGGCAGCTCCTGGTAGGGGTTGACGGACACCAGCACCTCGCCAATGTAGGTGTAGATGCGGCCCTTCTGGAACCTGGGGGGCGGGGGCGGGGGGCAGGGCTGCTCCTCAGTCCTCAGGTGAGGCCCAGCACCCAGCTCCCGGGCTCTGCCCGCCTGGGAGAAGGGAGGGCGGTGGCCCTGTCCCCAGGAGCCCACCCCACTGCTCCCCATGGGCCCTGATGGCACCGGAGGAGTGGCCCCCATTTTAGGAAGGGACTGGACTTGCCCAGAGCCAGCCTGGGCCAGCAGGTAGGAAGGAGAAGGGCTGGAGGCAGAGGGAGGGGCCTCCGCTGTTTCCTGTTGGTCTGGGGCCTGGGCGGGGACCCAGTGCCAGAAAGGAGCCCCGCCCAGCCCCACCCAGATGGCAGGGCCTGGGAGGGGTGCAGGCAGGGAGCCCCCAGCACATCCTGACCTCTCAACCCTGCCCTTGGGGAACCGGCCACCAGCGGGGTGCCTGCTCCCCGGGGTGTATGGGAGCTGCCCTTCCCCTGCACCCATCGGGGTTCCTCTTCCTCAGCCGCCTCGCCTCTGACTGCGGGGGTTCCCTGGCTGCACCCTCTCCCGGCACCCAGCACCCTCGCGGACGCTTTCTTTTGTGCCCCAAGTGGCTGAGTGGCTGGGCTTAGCATCTGGGTGGGGACGGGGACGGGGACGGGGACGGGGAGGCCGTCCCATGAGCCGGTGCGTGTGAATGAGCTGCCACTGAAAGAGCTCTCTGTCCCCGACCCCACAACCTGCCAGGGGCCGCCTGCCTTCCACCCGCCCGTCACCCCCTGATCCCACTCCTCCCTGCCCTCTGCCCTCCTCCTTTGGAAACTGGACCCCAGGTCACGCTCCCAGTTGTGCCCTGCAGCACCCCACACTCCCCCCAAGACTCATTCAGCTGCCCACTCCCTCAGAGCACCCAGGGCTCAGCTGGGCCCCACGAGGGGGATGGGGTGCCCACCCATCTGGGAGCTGGTTTGGGTGCTGGGCAGGAAATCATGGCTTGTATGGGAGGCAGGGGCCTGGGGAGTTGGTGCCAGCATTGGCCAGCCACCTGGCCCTGAGGGGTCAGTCCTGCCTGGCTGCCAGGCCCCCCTGCAGTGACCCAGGCCCAGATGGGGGCCTGGGTGGCTGTGGGTCCCTCACCCCCTCCCCCGCCCCTCCCCCGCCCCTCCGCCCCAAAGGGACTGGGGAGCAGGGAGCCGGCCTGGGCCCACCTGAGCTTCAGGTTCTCCATGAAGTCTTCCATGGTGACCTGGTCCAGAAGCACAAAGTCTGCTTTGCCGCACTCAGCGCCTTCCTCGTCCTCCATCATGCTGGGAGCACCCAGAGCCCAGGCCAGGTCGCCAACCTTCCCGCGCAGGGTGCAGGGCGGAGGGAGCAGGCCCGGCTTCTGCCCACAGTTCTCCCCACCGCCTCCCCGTGTGGTGAAGTAGGAAGTGGGTTCTGGCCCGGGAGGGGCTGCCTCCCTCCCTGAGGGGCTCTGACCCCTGCTTCCTGGGCGGGCCCCTACGTGAGGCCAGCCGGTGGGAGGTTCCTCCTGGCCCCGGAGGAAGCCCACCCATCTCCACCCGCCCTCACCCAGCAGCCCCTCACCCAACAGCGGCCGCCCAGGCCCCAGTCCTGCCCCAGCGAGTCCCCTGCAGCCCAGAGGGAAGATTCCTGTCAACCCACCCCACGTGGCTGTCAGCTTTGACCCGGGCCTGGTGGGTGCAGGGTGGGCACAGGGCCCCATGGTGACAGTGGGGAGATACCGTGCCCTGGCCTTTGGGGCAGGGCCCAGACAGTAACAGTCCTTGGTGTGGAGACGCCAGGAGGTGAAGGACAAGACCCGCTTTGCCTGGGACCTGCCGTAGGGGCGGGCGGGGCCGGAGGCACCTGCCCATGTGCCAAGTTTCCACCCCCTCAAGTACCTTAAAACAAAGACAAATTTAATCGAGTTGGAAAGTGCTTATCCAAGTGCCACGTAAACCAGGTGAGCTCCCAGCAGAGCCTTTGGCTCCACCCTGGGGGTCCCCTGGGGCAGCCCGTGGGCCTTTCCAACTCGAAGCCGGGGAGAACCTGGGGAGTTCTGGGCGGGCCTGTGGCAGTTTCATTTCCCAAACCCCGGGGTCAGCATCCCGGGTTTGTGTTAACACTCAGAAGGGACGACCGGCTGTCCCCATGGAATGTCAGGAACAACGGAACCTCAACTTGGCAACATTTTCAGGTCAGGGACACAGCTTCCCGGCCTCAGCTCCGGACTGAGCCGCCCCGAGCCCTCCACCCCGGCAGCTTCAGTTTCGGGGAGGGAGCCCCACCCACTACCTCATTTCCGAGGGGAGTGACAGCACCCAAGGCCTTCCCTTCCTGGGCTGGCGGGTCCGCCTCAGGCTTGTCCTGGGCAGGCAGGTGGCAGCCTGGCCCTCGCAGGGCAGGTGGAACCAGCAGGAGTGGGGGCAGCAGGGCTCCTCTCCTGGCTCCTCTGGACCACTTTCTTTTTAAAAAAAATATATTTTTGTTGATTTCACAGAGGAAGGAAGAGGAAGAGAGAAAGAAACATCAATGGTGAGAATCACCGATCGGCCGCCTTCCGCACGCCCCCCACTGGGGATCGAGCCCACAACCTGTGCATGTGCCCCCGACCGGAATTGAACCCAGGACCCTTCAGTCTGCAGGCCGGCACTATCCACTGAGCCAAGCCAGCCAGGGCTAATAATTCTTTTTTTTTTTTTTTTTTAAATATATTTTATTGATTTTTTTACAGAGAGGAAAGGAGAGAGATAGAGATAGAGAGTTAGAAACATCGATCAGCTGCCTCCTGCACGACCCCACTGGGGAAGTGCGCGCAACGCAGGTACATGCCCTTGCCCGGAATCGAACCTGGAACCTTTCAGTCCGCAGGCCGACGCTCTACCCACTGAGCCAAACCGGTTTCGGCAATAATTCTTTAAAGTACTACCTATGTCCCCCTTTCCCCCTCATTAGCCTCCCACCCAACCCCCACCACCCTACTGTCTGCGTCCCTGGGTTATGCATATCTGCATGCAAGGTCTCGGGTTGATTACCTCCTACCCACCCACCCTCCCCCGCCTTCCCTCCGAGATTCCGCCCTGTTCCACACTCCTGTCCTCTGGACCACTTCCAAGATGCTTTCCCCTGGAGATGCCAAGCTGGCAGCACAGCTGGCCCTTTGCACCTGCAGGCCTGGCTCCAGCTGGTCTGAGGCCACCTCTCCCCCCCCCCCCCCCCCCGTTGGTCCGGAGGCCCCTCTTCTGGCCTCGGTGTGGCTGACCAACCTGACTCGGTGCAGGACCTGCAGGTGCCCTCCCATCCACCCTCACTAGCCAAGTGAAAGTGAACCCAGCTCCGTCAGCCCGGCCCTCACTCCCAACCATGTGGGCTTGGACCGGGGAGTGCACAGCCGTGGCTGCAGCCAGCACTTGCCAAGTGGAACCGACGCTGCAGGTGCCTTCCCACCCCACAGAGGCAGGACCCACCCCAGAATCTCAGGTCACTGTCCTGAGAACAGCCCCTCCCACCCCAGTTTGCAGAGGCGCACGTGAGGGCAGGGAGGCACTTCAACCCGGCCCCGCGCCTTCAAAAGCAGAGAAACGCACTTTGGAAAGCAGAGAAACGGGCTGGACTCGACACTCATTTGGAACCTGTTTATTAAACGCCCATTTCCCACTCAGATGCCAGCGGGAAGCAAACGGAGACACAGTGCCAAAACCTGGGGTCAGAGAATGCCAGTCAGAAGCCAGGCCTGGAGCACCCAAGACCAGCCAAGAACCAGGAACCCGACTCCCTGCAGAGAGGAGCAGTGAGGGCGGCACCTCCCTGGGCACCCAGCTGCCAGCATCCACTTCATCTGTAAAAACAAGAAACTGCTTGGAGAACTCAGCAATGAAAGCACACGGCCAGAACAGCCTTAAACCGCCCTGGGCTCCCACTCCTGACCTAGAGGTTCCCGGGGAAACGATGCAGGTCGAATCCAAAACCAAAGGCAATCAAATGCCAGGGAGACTCACTCCAGGGCCCCAACACCAGCCGGCTGTCCGCCCACAGCCTCCCGGGCTAGCCTCCTGGGACGCTCACCTGACCTCCAGGAGGAGCAGCCTCACGGCCTCGAGGGAAGACTCTTGTAGTCCAGGGACTTCCGTGCTGAGACACTGGGGAGGGAGGACGGCAAGTGCCATGTGCTGGCAGGGACGCAGCAGTCCCCAGGCCGCGGCTGACAAGGTGGTCCCGCCAGGTTCACGGTGCCCTCCTGGGAGGAAGCCCAGAGGCCGAGCGAGAAGCAGCTGGTGAGTCCCATTGGCGTCAGCACCAGCACTGCTCACCGCTCCCACCCCCACGGCGAAGCGGGTGAGCTGGGCGCCCTGCCCGCAGGGGCCAGAGTGCTGACCACGGAAGGGCACACTCGCTCTCTGCCCGGGAGGGGCTCCCTGGTCCGCCCGACACTGTTCTGCAAAACCTGGGGACAGCCAGAGCCTCACCCCCAGAACTGAAGGAACACGAGACTCACGGACAAACCAGTGTCTCCCGGTGGCCACGCTCAGAGGCCAGCGTGTCCAACGTCTTCACTCAGACAGGAGAGGCGTCCCCTGGAAGGAAGACAGAGTGGGACCCTGCTGGCCACTCTTTCCGTCCTGCCCACCCGATTGCACCCAACAGCCCTCACATCAAGGCAAGGACACAGGGCACCCCTCCCCGTCTGGTGGGCTGAAGGCCTGGTGTCCACGCGCCACCTGCCAGTTCCGGCTGGGTGAGCCCGGAGAAGCGAATTGGAGCAGAAGGCGCCGCTGTCTGCCTTGGGCTCCCCGTGAGCACCGAGGGGTGGTGCCTGCGCTGTATGGAGCACACTGCCCGCTGGCCGGACATGGCCAAGGTGAAACCAAAGGCTCAGGGCATGGCCCGCGCAGGCGCTAGACAAAAGGGCTCACAGCGGAGGGCGACTGCCCAAGGCTGGCCCCTCCACCGGCACCATCCTCAGCAGCCCAGGAGCTGCTGGCACTCCGCGCGGGACCCAGCCACGGCCGGGATATGCAGGCCCCAGGAGGAACACACAGCACCAAGTCCCTGCCAGCGTCCCCCTCGCAGGGTCCGTCACAGAAGCACAGCAGGTGAAGAGTCCAGGAGAGGCAGGGCCCTGGCTTTCTAAAGGCAGTGACCGGGCCTGCAGTCTGCCCTTCCTGACCCACTGCCACCCGGCTCCGCCCGCTGCAGGGCCCGCAGGCCACCTGTGTGGACACAGCGAGGGCTTCCAAGACTGAAGAAGGGAGAGACGATGAGGGATGTTCACCCCAGCTCCTTGCCTGCGGGGGTCACTGTGGCCTCCGCCTACAGCCCTGCCTTTGTCAAGGTCACCCTCTCTTCCAGAAATGTCCTTGCCATTCGGGTTTCCTACGCCCTGCTCCTGCCTTCATGCTGATGCCCGTAGGAGACCCTCAGATGGTCCCAACCAGAGGATTCTTGTCTCCTGCGGGGACCCCAACTATCACAGCCACCAGCCCGTCTCAACAAGCAGTCCTGCCTCTGGGCCAGTGGTCGGCAAACTCATTAGTCAACAGAGCCAAGTATCAACAAGACAACGACTGGAATTTCTTCTGAGAGCCAAATTTTTTAAACTTAAACTATATAGGTAGGTACATTGTTATTAACTTAATCAGGGTCCTCCTAAGGCTGAGGAAGAGCCACACTCAAGGGGCCAAAGAGCCGCAGTTTGCCCACCACGGCTCTGGGCTGAGGCGTGGACAGACCATGTGTCCCCACAGCCTCCCTCCCCCCCTAGCCAAGTGTGAGACGGCTCTCTGCAGGCCGCCTGTCCCCCCGCCCCCACTCCCGTGGGCTCTAGCTCACTGGTCTGCCTTCTGGGTTCCGAGTCCAGGCTCAAGCCGGAGCCGCCCCCCCGGGCGCCCTTCCTTTATGACTTCACCCCCTGAGGTCACTGGATAATGCTGAATGTTCTACCCCAGAGCTGGGGCCTCCAGGGGGCAGGGACAGCCGCCCGGCCAGCCCAGAGGACTCTCCAGTAGACGGGACGCCTGGCCCATGTCTCACAGGGGTGGAGGGCAGCTTCAGAAGCACGGGGTGCTCCTGGCACCATGGATGATGCCACCGTCCTCAAGCGACGAGGCTACATCCTGGGGATCAATTTGGGAGAGGGCTCCTACGCAAAAGTCAAATCCGCGTATTCCGAGCGCCTGAAGTTCAACGTGGCGGTCAAGATCATTGACCGCAAGAGAGCCCCCACAGACTTCTTGGAGAAGTTCCTTCCCCGAGAAATCGAGATTCTGATCATGCTCAACCACCGCTCCATCGTCAAGACCTACGAGATCTTCGAGACGTCAGAGGGCAAGGTCTACATCATCATGGAGCTCGGGGTCCAGGGCGACCTCCTCGACTTCATCAAGAGCCGGGGAGCCCTGCGCGAAGACGATGCTCGCAAGAAGTTCCACCAGCTCTCCTTGGCCATCAAGTACTGCCACGACCTGGACATCGTCCACCGAGACCTCAAGTGCGAGAACCTGCTCCTCGACAAGGACTTCAACATCAAGCTGTCCGACTTCGGCTTCTCCAAGCGCTGCCTGCGGGACGAGAGCGGCCTGCTGATCCTGAGCAAGACCTTCTGCGGGTCGGCGGCCTACGCGGCCCCCGAGGTCCTGCAGGGCATCCCCTACCACCCCAAGGTCTACGACATCTGGAGCCTGGGCGTGATCCTCTACATCATGGTCTGCGGCTCCATGCCCTACGACGACTCCAACATCAAGAAGATGCTGCGCATCCAGAAGGAGCACCGCATCAACTTCCCGCGCTCCAAGCACCTGACGAACGAGTGCAAGGACCTCATCTACCGCATGCTGCAGCCCGACGTCCACCGGCGGCTGCACATCGATGAGATCCTCAGCCACACCTGGGTGCAGCCCAAGCCCCGGGGCCTCAGCAAGGAGGCGGGGGGCCTCCTGGGCACGGAGCCCCCACAGGTCCCGGAGCCCTCGCGGACGACCGAGCCCTCTCGGACCCCTGAGGCCTCGCACACGACCGAGCACTCTCGGACCCCTGAGGCCTCGCACACGACCGAGCACTCTCGGACCCCTGAGGCCTCGCACACGACCGAGCACTCTCGGACCCCTGAGGCCTCATACACGACCGAGCACTCTCGGACTCCTGAGGCCTCGATGACTACCCAGCACTCGCGGACCCCTGAGCCCTCGCAGACTACCAGGCACTCGCGGACCCCTGAGCCCCCGCAGACTACCAGGCACTCGCGGACCCCTGAGCCCCCGCAGACTACCGGGCACTCTCGGACCCCTGAGGTCTCGCGGACGACCGAGCCCGGCTCTGACAAGAAGTCTATCTCCCACCAGGAGCCCCAGGAGGAGGCACAGCCTGAGGTGATGCCAGAGTCAAAGCCCCAGGAGGAGATGGAGCAAGGGCAGGTCTCCAGGCAGCTGGAGAGCACGAGCCTCATCGCCCCCACAGGGCAGCGGAGCAGGGAGACAGTGGAAGGGCGCTCTCCAAAGCCCCCGCAGACCCAGTGAGCCTCTCACCGGGCCCAGGGACTGGCAGGGAAGGAGGCGGAGACGCAGCTTTGAGCCTGGGCTCCAGACAGGTGAGACCCAAGAGGTGAAGGACAAGCCCCCAGATGAGCCACTATTTTTGTCAATTTCCCCCCTCCCTTTGAACATGCTATTGAAGCAATAAATCACTATATTGGTCCATAAACTGGGTGTAGGGTTAATGAGTTTCAGCCAACATCACTGCCCGCCTCTCCCACGGCACCCGGAGCCCACCGCCATCCATGCGCTGCAGAATTTAGCCTGTGGTTCTCCAGGTTTGTCTCCTGGACCCTCAGTCCCTCAGGGTAGGGCCCGTCCCCCCGGCTGCTCCCTACTCCCACTCCCCGCACCTGACCTGCCTCCACTCCTCCACTCCCCGAGCTTTCTTTTTTTAAAAGCTATTACTTTTTTAGAATATATTTTTATTTATTTCAGAGAGGAAGGGAAAGGGAGAGAGAGATAGAAACATCCATGATGCGAGAGAATCATTGATCTGCTGCCTCCTGCACTGGGGATGGAGCCTGCAACCCAGGCATGTGCCCTTGGCCAGAGTCGAACCTGGGACCCTCCCGTCCGCAGGTCGACGGTCTATCCCTTGAGCCACACCGGCCAGGGCTCCCTGAGCTTTCTTGTCGGTGTCTGTGAGGCTGTTCAGGATAGGATCGAAAGCCCCAAACGCTTTCTGCAAACACATGACTGTTGTGTGACCTGCACTGCAGTCCAGTGGCACTTGCCCCGTGTCGCTAATGGGCACCTGGAATGTGGTTGCGGTGAATGGACACGGAACTTAAAATTGCACTTAAGTTCAACCCCATGTGGCAAGTGGTCACCACGGGACAGTGCAGGTCCAGTGTCCAGCACGCTGGCACCTGGAGGGGAGCAGGCGATGTCTGAAACTTCTATAACCTCGCTCCGGACGCAGCAGGGCGAGGCCTCAAACCGTTCCACAGTGTTCTCGCAAGCACGGCAGGAATGCACAGGGCCACCCCAGGCCCCAGCACGCTGGAGGCTTGCAGCCCCCGCCCCGCCCCGCCCCGCGGGGCCCAGGAGTGGCGGTGGGTTGCCTCCAGGAGTCCCGGAGCGGCAGCCTCATCCATGGATGTCACTCCCCGCCATTCCAGCTCTGCTTACCGGACTCGGGGGCATCCGTGCCGTCACGTCACTGCCACACACAGCCTGGCTCCCACGGTCTTCCGCAAGTGGGCACAGCCTAAGTAGGGGCGGTGACAACGGTCCCTGAACCGGGGCGGGGGTGCAGCGCTCGGGCGCCGAAGCACGGCTGCGGGGGGCGCGCTCAGCTCCGGAGGCCTCGAAGCCGGGCTCGCTCCCACGGAAGCCGCCCCCACCGCGTCCCTCCCACCCCCAGGCCCACGTGTCCGGGTGGCGCCGGGCCCGGTCGGAGGCCCCTGCCGCCCGCGCCCCTCACCCGTCTCCGCACTCGGCCGGCCCCGCCTGCGGCCGCCGATGGACTCGGATGAAGACAACGGCCGGGGGCGTCCCGCAGAAACGCCGCATCGCACGCACCCGCCATGGCTACCGCCTCTCACACCGCGCACGCCGATGTTGCGTCATCGCGCAACCCGCCGGAAGCGACAGGCGACGTCACGCAGCCCGCGGCCCAGGGGAAGTGACATTTCCGGGTCCAGGCCAGGGCCGGAGCGGGGTGACTGCGCGAGTCGGTGGTTCCTGTGAGGTCGGAGCCCAAGGCCGGGGCTCAGTGCGGCCGGGTGCGGGCGGGCCCCGGACGGCCTGGAAGCGACCTTGTGAGGAACGGAGCAGGGGCGCCCGCAAATGAAAGCGGATGTTCCAAGCCCTGTTCCAAGCAGGACCCCTTTGCCTGCAGAACTCCAGTCTCTGCCCTTTTCAAGGGAACGCACATCCCTAATGGCTCGTCCCACAGTCTCTAGGAAGTCCCGGGAGGGCAGGGGCCCCGCTGGTCACCTGACTCCAGCCGCACGGCCCCCAGCACCTCCTGCAGGCCGGGGAGTGCCAGGGGCCCAGCGGCACCCCGCAGAGCAGGGACAGTGCGGGGCGAGAGGCAGGACACGCAGCTGGCATGCATCCCTCACGGAGGAGAACCAGGGGGGACAGACTGGCTCGTGGAGGGTCGGTTTACACGGTCTGTGCTGCAGAGCTCCTGCCGACAGAGGCGTGGCTTAGTGGCAAGGTAGCGGCCCGCTGCCTGACTCCGCTCGGCCATGTGCTTCCGGGCAAAGCACCGGTTCTGCTGGCTCTTAGCTCCCACGATGTGTGCGGTGCGGTGCGGACGTGTGAGTTAGCAACCTCGGGAGCTTCCTGGGTGTGGCTAGAAACTGGCTTCCTACGCGGAGCGCCAGAGACACTGAGGAGAGAGGCAGACCCCCTCCGCGTTGGAAGGCGACAGGTTTAACCAGCCCGGCAACGAATTAAACGAGTTCAGGCTCACCTTCCGGTTAGCCCCGCCCCTGCAGCTGGCCCCGCCCCTCCTCCTCAGGCCCCGCCCCTCCAGGTCCCTCCCTCACTTCCTGTCGCGCCCAGGGGGCCCCGCCCCTCCCTCGGGCCCCGCCTCCCCCAGGCCCCTCCTTCCCTTCCGGTGAGCCCCGCCCTCCCTGCCGGCCCCGCCCTCCCACCCCGTCTGCCCGAGGTCGGCCT
This sequence comes from Myotis pilosus, assembly GCA_036010255.1. Classification (NCBI taxonomy): domain Eukaryota; kingdom Metazoa; phylum Chordata; class Mammalia; order Chiroptera; family Vespertilionidae; genus Myotis; species Myotis pilosus. Next base: position 449,615 of record JASKON010000011.1, read on the forward strand.
CCCCGGGCGCGAGGCAGGCCGGGAAGTTGGCTGCCGTAAAAATGGCGGCGGAATCCAAAAGCTGAAGTTGCTCCCGCGACCCCGAGGGTCAATGGGCGGGCTGGGGGCGGGAAAGGGGCGCGACAGACGCGCTCCCGCGGCCACGAGCAGGGCGGGCACCATCCCGCCGCCCGAAGGGCTGGGGGCGGGGCGTGCGGGGGGCGGGGCCGAGCCCTGGGCCCGGAAGTGCAGGGTGCGGGGTGCGGACGGCCCCTGGCGGCCGCGGGCGGAGACAGCGCAGGGCGGCGGGCGGGCAGCGCCGGAACGCGGCTGCGGCGGCCGCGGGGCCCGGGCGAGCATGTAGCGGTCGCGGGGGCGCGGGGCTCCCTGGGCGGGCCGGGCCGCGGGGACCGCTCGCGGCGACATGGAGGAGGAGGGCAAGAAGGGCAAGAAGGTGCGTCCTCCGAGGGCAGGCGGGGGGCCGGGGGGCCGGGCTGGGGGCCCGGGAGGCTCCCGCGGGCCGCCCTCCTCTCTGCGAGCGCGGGCGCGGGGCGGCCGGGGAGGGAGGTCGGGGCCGGGAGGACGGCGTGCGGAGCCCAGCGCACGGGCGGGCGGCGGAGCGGACCGCGGGGCGGAGGGCGCCGGGACAATGCCGGTAGGGGGTCCGCCGCCGGCCGGCGCGGCGGGGGAGGAAGGAGCCACGCCTTTCCGCCCCTTCCGGCCAGCGACTCCCCCAAACCCAGGCTCTGCACATGGCCTGACCCGGGGGTGCGGACCGGGGCTGCGCGGTCCGGGATGGGGACCTCGGAGGCGGGGTCCGGGATGTGCGGAGCCTTTGCCGCTCCATGTCCTCAAGTCGCTGGCGCCGCGCGGAGCCCGAAGCCGAGCCCCGCGGGCAGCGCACAGCGTCCCGACCGCGTTTCCCTCCCGCTGCCGCCGGGGCTCGGGCCGCCGCGGGGCTGAGCTGCCCTCGGGGGCTCGGGCCGCGGCGTTTCGCAGTCGGTTTTGGGCGCGATGGCGCGGAGCCTCCCCGCTTCTGCGGTTTCTAAGGTGTGGCTCTGAGCACGGGCCGAGGAGTTGATGCAGAAGCGCGTCCTCTCCCGGAGCCCGAGCAGCGCGCAACGCAGGCTGCCGTCCGGGAAGCGGTGTCGGTGAGACGTCTTTTCCGTCACAGGCTTTGTACCTGCTTCGGAGCCTCACCGACCACGTTGGTCTGGTTCTCAGCCTGGGGGTCGCGACCCCTTGGAGGCCGAACGACCCTCTCACGGGGGTCGCCTAGGACCATCGGAAAACACATAGATATGACATATTGATTCTGTGGTTAATCACCGTGCTTTAATGATGTCCCATTTGTAACAATGACACGGGGGGTCACCACCACGTGAGGAACGGTATTCCAGGGTCGCGGCGTGAGGAAGGTTGAGAACCACTGGTAGGAAGTGTGGCGTGTGTGCACTTCCATAGAGAAGTTTAAAGCAGCCCTTGGTCAGCCCTATGGTCTGAGGTCAGAGCCCGCTGTGCCCCCTCCATCACCTGCCTGACAGGGTGCCCCGCTTTGCAAAGGTGCATCTGAAGGGGAGTGTGGGCAGGTGGTGCTGCCCCCACCTGTGTCAGCGGGAGTGCGGGAGCAGCTTCCTGCAAAGCTGTTTAAGTCTGGGCGCCCAGGCCAGCGGCCCAGCCTGGAGCGGTCCTGCGGAGAGGCTGCCCACCGCGGACGGGGAGAGCTGGGGACCGAAGCGGGTAGAAGGCCCTGGGGGGTTCAGGCCGGCTCCTTCCGGCCCCAGAGCGGCAGGGAGGCCGGGGCCAGACTCTCGCTCCTTGCTCAGGAGAGCCGCGGGTTCACACCCACCCGGGAAGGATGGGGCTGGCTGAGCTTCTAGAATCTTCTACCAGCTTTGGTAGAAACGCTACCCCCGTTAACAATATTGAGGGAAACACATTCCTGAGCTTTTGGAATAGAAGTGAAGAGCCAGTGAAACTCAAGAATTTGGGAGTTGTGGCCAGTGGAGAGATCCAGGCAGGAGGGTTCCTGGTGGATTTCCTTGTGCACCAGGGACGCATTGTCCCGGCAGAGGACACAGTGGCCTGAGCGCGGAGAGCGCTTTCTCTGTTTCTGCACATCGCAGCTCGTTTTCCCCGCAGGCGGCCGGGCGCTGGGACGCGGCTTCCTATCCAGGCCACCACCCAGCACACTTCACCTGTTGCTCCGGGCCGGTCGCCGGTTGTCACCTGCCGGGGGAACCTTCCCGCTCTGCCCCCCCAGGCGAAGCTCTGCCCCCCCAGGCGATGCCGTTTTCATCGTGGTGAACTAAACCACACGGGTTCAAGCTGAAACAGCAGAAGTAATGACAATAACTTCATGAAAGTAGAGTTGGACATTTTTAAAAAAATACATTTTTATTGATTTCAGAAGGGAGAGGGAGAGATAGAAGCATCAATGATGAGAGAGAATAATCGCTTGGCTGCCTCCTGCACGCCCCCTACTGGGGATCAAGCCCGCAACCCAGGTATGTGCCCTGACTAGGAATCAAACCTGGGACCTCTTGGTCCAGGGGATGATACTCAATCCACCGAGCCACCATAGCCAGGCCCGTTGGACATTTAAATTCTCTTCCCAAGGTAGCTTCCTCAAAAATGCAGCTTTGCCCTGGCCAGTTTGGCTCAATGGATAGAGCATTGGTCTGTGGACTGAAGGGTCCCGGGTTTGATTCCGGTCCAAGGACGCATGCCCAGGTTGCGGTCTCGATCCCCAGTAGGGGGTATGCAGGAGGCAGCTAATTGATGATTCTCTCTCATCCTTGATGTTTCTAACTCTCCCTTTCTCTTCCTCTCTGAGATCAATAAAAATACATATATTTTTAAATGCAGCTTTAACTCTTTAACAGTGTGGTTGGTAGGCTCCTTTGGGTCTCCGGACACTTGTCTTGGTGCTTGTCAAGCAGTTACTCAGGCTTGTGCTAACATGGCCTAATTCCCCAGGACAGGAAGCTGCCAGAGAACCAGTAGAACCCAGTGGATTCCATATAAAGTGGCCCCAGGTACAGCCCTGTCCTTTCTCAGGCTCCCCTGGCACATAGGAGGAGGGCAGCTGGAACCCCTGCCATGTCCCATGGAAGATGCTGGTGGGGGGGATGCAGGAGGAGCCTGCGGAGGGGTGGGGGGTGGGAGCGTGGGGACAGAAGTCTGCTGGGGCCACGCCTGCGTGCAGTGTCCGCAGGGACTGGTGCCTTGTAGACCACACGTCTCGTTTGTGGTTTAGAGAACACACCTGCCTCCTTCCCAAGTGAACCCCAGTTTTGTGCGTTTGACACTATTCTGTCAGGATGTAACTCCTCTTTGTAAGAAACGTAGGCGTGCACTTGGGTTGGGTTGGGTACGTTTTTACAAAAGCCTTTGGCTCAGTCGAGGATCGCAGCCGGGCGGATGCCGCTGCGTGGAAGCCACGCCGGCTTCTGCCGCTTGAGCTGCTGCTGGTTGCAGCCGCCCTGCCCGTGGCCAGGATTTCAGTCTGAACAAGGCACACATCCCTGTCCATCTAGTGGATGGTGAGGTGCCTGGGGTGCAGGGCTGGGTCTCAGGTGGTGACGAGGGCTCACTGCTAGTCGTGTTGTGTTTAGTCTTTGTGTTCCGTCCTGTTCTGATCTGAGGGGCGTCCATGCTGAGATGTTACAGGCGGATTCTGTGAATTGTGAGGTGAGTGTTATTCAAGCTGGAGTGGGAGGGAGACAGCTGGGTGCTCGGCAGTGGGTGTTCGTTACTGTTCGGTCTCCGTCGGTGAATTTCTGAGAATTTCCATATAAAAAGTGGGAAGAAGATCCCCTGGTTATGGCCCCAGGTCACCAGCTCTGGGATCTGCCAGCTCACCTGAGTATTGGAAGCTTGGCCTAGACCAGCGCCTGTTACTTCTGTGACTCCAGCCCTGGCCAGCGGCTCAGTGGTTAGAGACCAGCCTGTGCACCCCAGGGTGATCGGTTCTGTTTCTGGTCCAGGGCCTGAACCTGGGTTGTAGGTTCGATTCCTGGCCCTGGTTAGGGCGTGTGCGGGAGACACCCAATCAGTGTCTCTCTCTCACATCATTGTTTCTCTCACTTTCTCTCCCCGCTCCCTCCCGGCCACTCTCTCTAAAAATCAGTGGAAAAATACCCTGGGGTGAGGATTAACCCTTTGAGTGCCAACCAACATCCTAGGAACTATGCTAAAATTGCCAAGGCATTTTTGCTGATTTTACAGCAGTTTAGGAAAAGGAAAAAAATTATGAATCGCAAGTAAATGAAGTTACATATTCAAAAACTTAAGGAAACCTTTACTACATTTGTTTTCTGCACTTAGGTGCCATCTGTCACTAAAGAGTGAACTACTAGCATCTCATAGTGACACTGCAGGAGGAGCGCAGTCGCTCCCGGCACTCCAGGGGTTAACCAAAAAAAATAAACAAACAAACTTCAGTGACTCCAGCTCCCAGGCAGTTGGATGGTGTGAGCTGGCGACTCCCCTCCACAGGTGAGCACGTGTGTGAACATGTGCGTGTGAACGGACGTGTGGGGAGCTGGTGCCTGGTCGCTCTGGGCTGCGTCTGGGTTGGCCGCTCCGCACGCAGCCCCCTGCCCTGATCTCGGGGCACTGACGCGCTGGTGCGGGGGAGAGGGCTGAGGGCCGGGCGTTTTGCCTGGACAGTGAGCTGCTCACACGCAGCATCGGAAAGGCCAGTGCGCGTGTGTCAGACGCTGGGGCCGCCGTGACCCAGAGCCGCTGGGACGATGAGCTTGTCTGGCCCTGACCGCGCCCTCGCTGCACGTGCCGGGACCGCGAGCTCAGGCAGGCGGGGCTGTGGGAAACGGCTTTGACGAGAGCGAGGAAGGAGCCTCTGTTATGAAGACAGCGAGCCCACCCTGAGAGAGAACGTGTGATGCCCCCCGGGCCGCCTCACCATCGTCAGCGCGTGCCCGCTTGGTTCCCCCGTGTCCTCCGCCAGCCCTGCTCCCAGGCTGAGCTGGACGTGGCCCCCCGAGTTCCAGGGTTGAAGCCTGGCCCCGCAGCTCAGCCTGGGTCTGTGTTTGGAGACGGCCTTTAAGGAGGTGATGAAGGTTCAGTGAGGTCGGCAGGTGGCGCCCATCCCACAGGACCTGCGTCCTCACCTGAAGGAGACGTGGACCAGGAGCCAGGGGCGTGCACGCAGGCGCCCGCGGACGGAGCAGACCCATCTCCACGCCCTGGAGGGAAGGGGTGTCGGCTGCGGGTGCCCCATCTCTGGTCCCCTTTCCCGCTGGGCTAGGGCGGCAGGTGATTTTGAAGCAAGTCCAGGACATCCCGATGATGGGACCGGAGTCTGGAGCGGTGGCCCTGGGCTGGGACAGGTCTCCATCGATCCAGACAGGCCCGGGCAACGGAAAGCAGTGGGACCACCTGCCCCCAAGGGCTGTCCTGAGCTCAGTCTAGGTCGATCCCGTGCCTCCTTGTGGGGCAGCGCTGTTCCTCATGTCCTGAGTCCAGTGAGAGGGTCAGAGACTGGACCTGTCATTTGGGTAGAAATTCAAGGACTGTTTTCTACTGGGAGCAGTTCCCACACGGGACAGTTTCCCAGGACCCACACCGGACAGTTTCCCGGGACCCACACATGACAGTTCCCCAGTTCCCATACATGACAGTTTCCCGGGACCCACACGGGACAGTTTCCCGGACCCACACGGGACAGTTTCCCGGGCCCACACGTTAGTTTCCCGGCCGAGCATTGATCTGTGGGATAATCAGATTAGGCCCTGATCGCAGGCAGGCAGTAGGCGCGTGCGGTGAAAAGTATCCTTGCCAAGTGGAGGGTGGATGTGGGCTTTGTCTGAGGCTTAGGGTGGTGAGCTGCGGGTGGCTGGCAGCCCAGGAGGAGGGAAGGCAGTGAGTCCGAACTGCGAGGAAGGTCGGCCGACCAGGGTGGACCTCTCTCGGTGGGCGGTGCGGCTCTCCTGTGTTGTTACCGTGAGAGGAAAGAGAAACTGCTCATCTGGCTCCGTGACTCCTACAGTTTAGGATTCCGTGCTCGCCATTCCCAGACACTCACCACGCCGCCTGTGTCACGGCTGGTGACTCCGTAGCCGGGTGGGGTCCCGGATATCCGCTTACACGCGGGGTAGGGTTACCGATCGCACGCCTCGCACGGACTGCGGTCACCTGCCAGGAAGTGCGTCGGCCTGGCTGTGTCTGACGGCCACCGCCCCAGCTGGTATGTCACTCGAAGGAGCTGGCACATTCCTGTTTGAGGTGCACACGGCAGCCCAGGCCCACCTGCCACTGTGCCCTCGATGTCAGACCCACCTCAGGTTTCGCTCCAGGTCCTGCCCCTGACGGCGTCTCCAGCCCCCTGCTTGGGAGGGGAGTATGCAGCCAGTCTGCCCCCCCTCCCATTTTGTTATGAAAAATCTCAAATACACCAAAGTTGACAGAATTTTACAGCAAATACCCATACGCCCACCACCTCGACCTGCCATCAGCGTTGGCTGCGCCTGGTCTATCCTATGTCCGCCCGTCTTCTGACCCCTCTGTCCGTCCATCAGCCACCTGGTGCCTTTCGAAGTGCGTGCCACACACAGTTCACTGTGGTCTGACTGCGTGCGTGACGTAGATGCGTCCGTCCCCGCGGGGAGCCCGGCGGCGCCTTGGGCTGTGGGCAGTGCGCTGGGCTGTGGGCAGTCGCGAGCGTCATGCAGACAGCACGGCCTTCAGGGCCCTGACACGCCTGGGCGAGGCCTGACCCGGCCAGCAGTGTGGGACTGCAGTGCCCTCGCTCTGTGTCCGTCTCTGAGTTAATTTATAATGTGACCCCAATAAAAATCAGGCTTTTCCTGGAACCAGACCACTTAACGCTCATTCGTGTTACAAACCGGGAAGAACCCCAGGAAACCTGCGAAAACAGGAGGGTGCCTCACAGCCGGGCGCCTGGTGCCGATCCCGCAGGAACGGGAGGGGCTCTGCTCCCCACGAGGCCGAGGGCCAGGGGGCCGTTGCCGTGGGGTCTGTGCGCCCCAGTGGGCAGCTGGGTGCGTGTGCAGCAGGGTGAGCCGCAGTCGGTCAGAGACGCGAGGGAAAACCGACTGGCCATCTGTGTACAAACATGGGCGGGCCTTCAGCGACCTGGGGGACGGGAAGCTTTCCTCCCTGTTCCCCCAAAACCCTGAGGCGGGAGGGTGGTGACCAAGGGTCTAATAAGGTCAACATGCGGGAAAGAAAAGTCAAGGAAAATATTGCCAGCTATGAAGCAGGAGGTAGCTCTCCCCTGGGCAAAGTTTTCAAAGATGGAAACAGGCCGGTGGCCAGGGACAGACGGGCAGGTGGGGACCGGCGGGTCCCAGGAGACGGGTCAGGCCCAGCGTGTGACGAGGCAGCGCCCACGCCCTTGTCCTGAGGGCTGTGGGTTGGCCCCGTGCAGGGAGCTGCCTCCTGTCGCTGTTTTGAGCTGGAAGCAGCCGGAAGCTGTGGTTCCGTCCTTCCGGCGTCACCGGCCTCGGGGGAGGGTCACCATGTGGCCGTGACGGCCCCGAGGGAGCAGGGGAGCACAGAGCCTGCCCACAGAGGGGGCCCGCTCCCCTGCGGAGTCTCCCCACGGACGCCCGGGGCGGGTCCATGGAGGGCGAGGTGGGTGCTGGCGGAGGGGGCCCCCCGGGCCCGGCTCTGGAAGGCGGGGGTTCCGGGACTGAGAACCGGTCTCGGGCAGACGGCGGTGCACGGGGCTCGTGCATCTGAGCCCCGGAACGAGGGCTCCGGTGTCAGCTGCTGGTGGCTTCCGGTCAGCGAGGACCCAGCTCTGAGGCGGAGAATGACTCCGGAGAGAGGTCAGAGGACGCGCATCCACAGCGCGGACCGCCCGGAGCTCTGTCCCTGCCGCCGCGTGGGGAGCGGAGCCGCCGGCGCGGTGCCTGGGGGGGCACGGGGGCATGGGGGGACGGTGGGCACTGGGGGACGGTGGGCACGGGGGCCTGGGGGGACGGTGGGCACGGGGCACGGTGGGCATGGGGGGACGCACCTGCAGGTCTGAGGGCGGTGAGGGTCCGTAGCTCCCCACAGGCCTTCCTGTGGTCCCCGGTCCCATCAGGGTGTCCTCCTTCCGGGGCTAAGTGGGTACTTTTGTCTTTTGGGGTCAAAGTTACAAGAGCATTTTGGTGATGAGGAACCTGAGCGCCCAGTAAAAACGCTTGTTGAGTGAAGATGAGTAATTGCAGGGCTACAAACACTTTATTCCATTAAAAAGAGATTTTCAGTTCTTTTTAAAAATATGTTTTAGCCCTAACCGGTTTGGCTCAGTGGCTAGAAGGTCATCCTGCGGCCGCAGGGTTCCGGGTTTGATTCTGGTCAAAGGTATGTATCCTGATTGCAGGCTTGGTCCCCAGTGTGGGGCGTGCGGGAGGCAGCTGATCGACGATTCCCTCTCATCGATGTTTCTAACTCTCCATCCCTCTCCCTTCCTCTCTGTAAAACCAATAAAATATATATATTCTTTTAAAAATGTTTTTATTGAATTTTCAGAGAGGAAGGGAGAGGAGAGAGAGAGAGAATCATGAATAGGCTGCCTCCCGCACGCCCCACACTGGGATGGAGCCCGCAACCTGGGCATGTGTCCTGATCAGGAATCGAACCCTGACCTTCCGGTTCATGGGTCGACGTTCAACCACTGAGCCACCCGGCACAGTGCGAGTTTTAATAAACGTTGGGCCTGCCTGCCTCTCAGGCCCCGGAGGGGAGCGAGCCCAGGGCTGGGAGACCCGCGCCTGTGTTGTCCGGGGAGCCTCCTCTTTCCGCCCTCTTCTGGCCGCTGGGCATCGGCCCTCGACCTTCCAAGTGCCTGAGAGCGTGTGCCAGCGGCCGCTTCTCGCGGAGCCTGTGCCAGCGATGGCTCCAGCCGCTGCCGTCTCGCCCGCAGCCTGGCCTCGTGTCGCCGTTCAAGCGGGTCTTCCTCAAAGGAGAGAAGAGCCGAGACAAGAAGGCCCAGGAGAAGGTGACGGAGCGGCGGCCCCTGCACACGGTGGTGCTGTCGCTGCCCGAGCGCGTGGAGCCCGACCGGCTGCTGAGTGACTACATCGAGAAGGAGGTGAAGGTCAGTGCGCCCGCCCGCCCGCCCCCGCCCACCGGGTGCCCGTCCGGGAGCTGGGGCCCAGCGCCAGGCTGTCCCTACGGTGGTGAGCGCCGCTTCTCGGCTTGTCAAGGGTTAGGGCTGCCTGCCTGGTGGGCACAGCCCAGACGCAGGTCTTGGGGTGTCAAAGCCTGTGCGCAGGGCACTGGATGGACCCCCCAACTCGGTGGGAGCAGGTGAGCAGCTCAGGAGGTGGGAGAAGGAAGGAGACGCCGTGGTCAGGGAGCCGGGGCCGGAGCTCAGAACACGCCGTTTCCATCGCTTAAAGCGAACACTGGGGTGCCCCACTCGGGTAGCCAAGCCAGGCGGTTCCTGTGCCGACGCGGGCGCCGTGCTGTGGGCACCCACGGGTCGGAGCGGGTGACAGGCGGGCTCAGGGCGGACACACAGCTGGACACACGCCAGGTCCCAGCAGGACCCTGTGCAGGTCAGATGTGCTCGTTCTGCGTTCAGGGGGAGGCTGCCCAGTGTGTAGAGGGAGGAACGGGAAGCCGGCTGCTGCTCCCAGAGCCTCAGGGGTGACCTGCCGGCGCCTTTCCCGTGGGAGCGTCCCCGATGTGCACGTCTGAACGCTCGCGAAGGCGCTCGTCCATGTGTTGTTGTTGCCCTGCGCCCGGCCCCTCAGCGTTGGTCTCAGCCTCGGCCAGGCCAGTGCTCAGCACTTGGTCAGCTCCCTCCTGCGGGGGGGGCGGCCTCTGGGGGCCTGTGACCTCTGCCCCCTGCTCTCTGGTGGCCCCAGAACCCAGAAGACGTGTTGATTGTCAGGTTGTCGGGTTTTCTTGTGAGGCGGGACGGGGACCTCTGAGCTCTTGGCCTGATGAACAGGGACAGCGTCCTGCGTGTGCGAGTGGGAGACGGGGACGCCGGACGCGCCGGGTCACACTCAGACCCCACCCCCACGCGGGAGACAGGCCTGGCTACGCCAGTCGTGGGCTGTCACATCGCATCGGCGCCCCTCCGTGGCCGCCCGCGGGGACGGAGTGTGGGCCGTGGTGCGGCGACCGGCTCTGTGACCGCGTGAAGCCGGGCAGTGCCGCTGGCTGACCCTCTCTCATGGCCTCTCCGTCTCGCTCAGTACTTAGGTCAGTTAACGTCCATCCCAGGGTACCTGAACCCGTCCAGTCGGACTGAGATCCTGCACTTCATAGACAATGCCAAGGTGACCCTCCTTCCACCCGCCCCACCCTCGGCCTGACCTCCGACCCTCGGCCTGCATCACCTCCTAACCCTGACCTGCGACCCTCGGCCTGCGTCACCTGCTAACCCTGACCTCCGACCCTCGGCCTGCGTCACCTGCTAACCCTGACCTTCGACCCTTGGCCTGCATCACCTCCTAACCCTGACCTCTGACCCTCGGCCTGCGTCACCTGCTAAACCTGACCTCCGACCCTCAGCCTGCATCACCTGCTAAACCTGACCTCCGACCCTCAGCCTGCATCACCTCCTAACCCTGACCTCTGACCCTCGGCCTGCATCACCTGCTAACCCTGACCTCTGACCCTCAGCCTGCATCACCTGCTAACCCTGACCTCTGACCCTCGGCCTGCGTCACCTGCTAACCCTGACCTCTGCCCCTTACGCTCTGGCAGCAGCTCCTGGTCCTCTGAGCTGGGCCTTCACGGTCAGACCCGGTGCCACCGTTGGCTCCTCCGTCTGAACGTTTTCTGTCCCCAGACGTGCTCCTCGAGGTGCTGGCTGTTCACAGTCAGCGTTTCCCAAACACCCAGACGCACCCCGCGGCCGACTGGGGGCCCCAGGGGCAGCGGGCGGGGCTCAGGCCTCGGCGACCCCTGCGACCTGACGCCCGCGTCCCCTCCAGAGAGCCCACCAGCTGCCCGGACACCTGACGCAGGAGCACGATGCGGTCATCAGCCTGTCGGCCTACAACGTCAAGCTGGCCTGGCGGGACGGCGAGGACACCATCCTCCGGGTGCCCATCCATGACATCGCCGCCGTGTCCTACGTGCGGGACGACGCCTCGCACTTGGTGGTCCTGAAGACAGGTGGGGGCCTGGGCGCGGGGTGGGGGGCCTGGGCGCGTTGGGGGCGGGGAGCCTGGTCTCCGATGAGGAGCGAGTGTGACTGGATGCTCTGGAGACAGACGGCTCCTGCACGCCGGGTCAGCGGCTGCTGCCACTGGGCCCGAGAAACCGAGAGGCGGCCCTCTGTCTGTCTCTGTCTCTGCGTCTGCGTCGGCTTCGGCCTGAGGAGGGCGGGACCCAGGAGGTCCCGAGGGGCAGTGGTGGGGTCTGGCCACTGGCTCTGAGCTGGTGCTCTGCCCAGGGCCGCCCCCTCCGGGACACGGGTGTCCTGTGGCACCCAGGCCTGGCAGGGCCCCACGTGGGCAGCCTGAGGCTGGGGGCCCTGCCTTGGCCCGCAGCTCCCCAAAGCTGGGTGCAAAGGTGAGCCAGACCCCCAGGGCCTCTCGAGCCGTGGGATCTGTGTGGTCCCCCGAGGGGACTCGGACCTTCTGCAGCCTCTCCTGGCAGTGGGACCCCCTCTCCAGCCCCCTGGGCCAGCACCCGTCGAGCACAGCCTCTGCCCCGAGGTGTGTGGGGTCCCAGGTCGGCGCTGCCGGCAGATGCGAGACACCCCAGCTGGTAGGACCCAGCGGGGGACCCGTGTGAACCAGTGGGCTTCAGGGACATGGCCGGGGCTCCTGGTCTGGGTCCCAACCTGGACTCGGTCCCCGACATGCCCTGGCCCCGCCCTGGGCCCTGGGCCTGTGCTTCCCCCCGTCAGGACCGTATGTTAGGGGGTCCCTGCCAGGACCCCCTGTGATCAGAGAGGCTGAGCCAACAATTCAGTGTCTGCTCAGCCATTTGTGCCGTCATTGCGAGGGCACTGGGCGGTCACGTGGGGGTCCTCAGTGGGCATGGCAGGGGGCCCCTCGCCTGTCCTTGCCTTTGCTGAGAGAAGGTGGGGGAAGGCGCGTGGCATGTCCCCTGAGCCAAGCCAGGCCGCCCAGCGCCTGCTGTGGAGGCTCCGCCTGCCCTCACCTGCCCGGTGTTGACTTCTCAGCCCAGGACCCCGGCATCTCCCCCAGCCAGAGTCTGTGTGCGGAAAGTTCCAGAGGCCTCGCCACAGGCTCCCTGTCCGAGAGTGGAGTGGGGCCTGTGGAGGCCTGCTGCCTGGTGATCCTGGCCACGGAGAGCAAGGTGAGCCCGCTGGGACCCGGGACCCGCCCACCCCTCACACCTGACCCACGCCCCGCCCCTCACACCTGACCCAGGCCTCCCCCCCAGCTGGCCCCATTCACCCTGGCTCAGGCCCCAGGTCACACTGAGTGGTGCCTCCTGGGTTGTGCTGGGTGGTTCTCTTCCCCAGCATCACCCCTCCCTCCCCTGTATGATGGGGGCTGGTTCCCTGTACCCCAAGCTGTGCCCTGAGGGAGGATGCCTGGGAATGGCCAGTTAGGGTTTGGGGCCCCATCAGCCTCTGGAGGGCTGCCAGCCCCGGGGAACCCTTGGCACCCGTCTGTCCCGTTTCCGCTCCATGAGACGGAGGGGACCCAGCGACAGTCGCCTCACAGGCCCCGCCCTGGAGGCCCCTCTAGAGGCCCCACGTCCCGGTCCTGCTGCAGCTGCAGGCGTGAGGCCTGGTGTTGTAGTGCTGCCCCCCAGCCCCACCCCAGGCCGGGATGGGTGGGGGGCTGGCAGGGCCGTGGGCAGAGCTGCTGGCCAGCTGGCCACCTGGGCGCAGAGGCCTGAGGGCCGGGCCTCCGGAAGCCGCCAGGGAGGTGCCGCTCTGCCCCCCGCAGGTGGCGGCGGAGGAGCTGTGCTCGCTGCTCGGGCAGGTCTTCCAGATCGTGTACACCGAGTCCACCATCGACTTCCTGGACAGAGCCATCTTCGACGGGGCCTCCACCCCCACGCACCACCTGTCCCTGCACAGCGGTGAGTGCAGGCGGGCGCGGGGCTCTGCCGCCCCGGGTCCTCGGGCTGGAGCCAGTGCCTTGATTTCCAGACGCCCCTGCAGGTGCCCGAACCCGCCCCCCCCAAGGCCAGCCAGTGGCTCCGGCATCACTTCGGGGCTGGGGTTCTTTTCTGGGACCTCAGGTGGCTCAGGTCACTCACCTGAGTCAGACCACACGGGGGGCTGCCAGCACTAGGGCTGCGAGCGGCTGTGGGTGCCTCCCTCCCAGGACAGAGGCTGCTGGGGTGGTGGTGGCGGTGGGGGGCAGTGAAGGAGCCCCAAAGCTTAGACCAGGACAGCACTCAGGGGACCCCAACCCGCACGCACACACACAGCCGGACTCAGGCCCCACCCACAGGGCCCACTGAGTGCCGTTCAGAGACCCGCGCGCTTGATGCTCACAGGACCTGCACGTGCACAGCCAAACCCTCTGCTTCTGAAATCGTTTATTGGGGGCCCGGGGTTCTGTGAGGGAGAGGCCAGCAGCCCAGGTGCCTCTGTGCGGAGCCCGTGTGCCGGGGCTCCGACTTGACAGGTCACCCCACCCGGTGGCTCCGGCTCAGGCTCAGGGTGGCCTCGCCGCCTGGGTGAGAGCCCAGTGGTCTCTCTGCCTGTCTGGGCGCTGCCAGCTCGCCTGCAGCCCAGGGACAGGCTGGTCCTGCCTTCGTAGCTCTGGGCTCCCTCCGCTTTCATGGCTTGGACCAGGGATCTCCTCCACGCCCCCCCCGCCCCCCCCATCGCAGGGCCCGCCCCAGACAGTGCACCCAGGCAGGCCCGAGGTCAGAGCTCAGCCAGCTCTTCCCGGCCCCACGTCATCTCCACAGTCCAGGCCGCGGACCATTCCTCTGCCCGCCTCCTGCCTTTGCTCCCACAGCCCCTGGCACCTGCCTCTGCCTCAGCTCTCAGTCCCTGCACATCACAATGTCTCAGGGTCCCTTGTGTTACGGACCTTAGGCCACTGTTGGCTGTGTCCTGAGGAGCAGCGGTACCAGGCCCTTGGCTGGTCTGGAGGTCTCGGCTCCCGGGCCTGTCTGTCCTTGGGGAGCTCACTGGTCTCCGCTGGGGACCAGCTAATCATGGCTTCAGCCCCCGGCTGTGGGACAGGACAGCTGCAGGACCAGAGCCAGTCCCTCCCAGCACGTGGGCGGCTGTGGTGCTTGCTGGGCACGGGGCAGTCGTGAGCCCTCGGATGCCCCCACCTCACGAGGCCCCCCGGGGAGTCCCCAGCCCATGCCGTGCCTGCGCTGTTCCCGCGGTCCTGGGAGAGCCGGGCCCTGTGCTGCCCTCCCGTGACCGGCCTCTGCCCTGCATCCCTCCCAGATGACTCTTCCACCAAAGTGGACCTGAAGGAGCCGTACGAGGCGGACGCCGGCAGCCTGTGAGTCCCGCCCGCACTGCCCTCCCCGAGCAGCCCCCCCCACCCCCCGCCCTGGCCCAGCGCCGGGGGCCAGGCGGTGTCACGGGTGCAGGTTCAGGGGCCATGTTCCTGCAGCTCCTTCCCCGAGTGCGTGCCCACCGCGCCCCACGCCAAGACGGCCAGCGAGAGCGAGCTGAGCGCCACGGCCGCCGAGCTGCTGCAGGACTACATGCTCACGGTAGGCGTCCGCCTGGCCAGCCCGTGGGGGGGAGGGGGGTTCCAGGGCGGGGTGGCTCTGGGCCGGCCCCCCACCCACCGCCCACTCCCCGCAGCTGCGCACCAAGCTGTCCTCGCAGGAGATCCAGCAGTTTGCGGCACTGCTGCACGAGTACCGCGACGGGGCCTCCGTGCACGAGTTCTGCATCAACCTGCGGCGGCTCTACGGGGACAGCCGCAAGTTCCTGCTGCTAGGTGAGCCGTGGGGGGGGGGGGGGTGCGCACGGGCAGGTCGGGTGAGCAGGAGTTCGCGGGGCGCAGAGTGGAAACGCCATTGCAGCCGAGGGATGGGCCCTGGGCCTGCAGTGTCTCCCGTGGACCCCGAGAACAGGCTGGCTGGCAGGGACCGGGAAGCTCCAGTCCCGGGCTCTGCCCCAGCGAGGCTGTCTCGTCGTGTCCCTGAGCGAGGGGTGACGCGGTGGGAGCCCCGCTGGGGGGGTGCCTTGTTCGGCCCCTCCTGTCCCTCCTCCACCTGGGGCTTCCCGGTGGGACGGCAGGGTCAGCTGCGGTGTGCCCGCAGGTCTGCGGCCCTTCATCCCCGAGAAGGACAGCCAGCACTTCGAGAACTTCCTGGAGACCATCGGGGTGAAGGACGGCCGCGGCATCATCACCGACAGCTTCGGGCGGTACCGGCGGGCCGTCAGCTCCGCCTCCACCTCCACCTCCAACGGGAACAGAGTGGCTGGCAGCTCCGACGACCAGTCTGCGCCCTCGGAGGGGGACGAGTGGGACCGCATGATCTCGGACATCAGCAACGACATCGAGGCGCTGGGCTGCAGCCTGGACCCTGACTCGGCCTAACGCCCGGCCGCGCCGCCTCCCCGCCCAGGGCCGGGCCAGGCCTGGGTGCGGGGCCTCTACTGTGAAGGAGCCGGGCAGAGGCCGCTGAGCGCCCGCCCGCGGAGCCCGGAGGGCGGTGGTTTTGCACATGACGTTCCTATCGAAACTCAGAGACCTTAAAGAAATGGCTGCAATGTGAATACTTTATCTCTGCTGCCAGCGTGTTTCTGATCCTGTGGGGCCAGTGTCCTCCAGCCCTGACGCCTGCCCCCTTCCCGCCCGGGCTGGGTACAGCGGTCTGGGCCCCGCGCTGCCCTGGGCTGACACTGCCCGCGGGAGCTGGGCTGCTCCTGAGCCAGCCTGGGGAGGACCCGATGGGGCTCTTGCTTCCTGGACGTGGGGCCGGGAACAGGGGTCCGGGCGCCTGTGATGTGAATGTCAGGCCCTCGCTGCAGGGACGTGGGCACCAGGTGCCCGGGGGCACGGCCTCTGGCCGAGGCCCCCAAGGTCCACAGCAAACGTGTCCCCCTCATCCCCCCATCCCGGCCCCTGGGCTTCAGCCTCCCATCCATGCCCTTTGAGTGCGGGACGCAGTGGGGGGACCCCAGGGGAGCCTGGAGACTGCACAGAGGTGTGGGGACGCCCCGGCCACCCCCTCCAGGTGCCTCTGCTCCACAAACCCCAATGGTGCGAGCAGGGAGCCCGCAGGCGCAGCCCCACCCTGAGCCGTGAACCCTGCGCTTTGTGGAGCCAGGAGCCTCTCCTCTGCTGAGTCCCCCCACCCTCTCATCCTGGCACCCGTACACCCTGTGCTGGGATGGGAACCCCACTCAGGGTCCCCGTGTTCTGTATGGAGGGGAGGGTGTGGCGAGGACGGTGGCCCTGGGAGCTAGGCCACCAGAAGCCAGGGCCGCCTTCCTGCAGCGTCTCCTTCCCGAAGCTCCTGTGGGAACCCCCTGTGGGAACTTCCTGTGGGAACCCCCTGTGGGAACTGCCCGAGGTTTGGTGTTCCTATGGAACCCCAGTCCCCTGGCCCACACCTTGCCCACAGCCAAGTGACCAGACTGCCTGTAATCTTGGGGACCGTTGGGCACCCCAGAACAGAGGGATGGAGGCCCCCCCCCCACGGGGGAGGACATGGGGCGGGACCACCGTCCTGGGTGTGGGCTCTGGGAGGTCCTGCCTCACTCGCTTGGCTGAGGGCCCGGGGCAGGGGTGGAAGTTTGTTGAGCAGCAGCACTGGGGTGGAGGCCGGCTGGCCAGTGGCTACATGGTCAGCTCCTGCAGGAAATGGGGGGAGAGGGTCAGGCGGCCCAGCAGAGCCAGGTGGGGCGTCTGAAGGGCCAGCCCTCACCATGATGGCGTTGACGATGTCGCTCTGGTTGTCCCTCAGCGCCCGCACGGCCTTGGCCCTGGACACGTTGGCCTGCGCCATCACCAGCTCAATGTCCCGCAGCTCCAGGCCCGCCTCGTCCACCTGGGGGCACAGGAGGCGCTGGGCTGCCCCTGCCCAGCCAGAGCCACCCTCCCACCCCCACCTGCTCCCGTCCTCACCTCCTCCTCCTCCTCGCCCTCCTCCTCCTCCTCATACTCCGGCTGCACCCGGGGCCCAGGCGCTGACTCGGGGACTAGGGTGGAGGGCTCCGCGGGCACCTTGAACTTCTCGGCGGCAGCTCTGTGCACTTGCTGGGACAGGTCCTCGATCTGCAGCCGCAGCAGAGCGGCCGTCAGGGGCCCTCCCCCGCCCCCCGCTGCTGGCCCCGCCCCTCCCGCCCCCGCTGCTGGCCCCGCCCCTCCCCGCCCATGCTGCTGCCTTGGCCCCGCCCCCCCCGCCCCCCGCTGCTGGCCCCGCCCCTGCCGCCCCCCGCTGCTGGCCTTGGCCCCGCCCCCGCTGCTGGCCCCGCCCCTCCCGCCCCCGCCGCTGGCCTTGGCCCGCCCCTCCCGCCCCGCTGCTGGCCCCGCCCCTCCCCGCCCCCGCCGCTGGCCCCGCCCCTCCCCCGCCGCTGGCCCCGCCCCTCCCCGCCCCGCCGCTGGCCTTGGCCCCGCCCCGCCCGCCCCCCGCCGGCCCCGCCCTCCCCGCCCCCGCTGCTGGCCCCGCCCCTCCCCGCCCCCGCCGCTGGCCTTGGCCCCGCCCCCGCCCCGCCGCTGGCCTTGGCCTCCCCGAAGACCACGTAGGTGTCGGAGGCCGGGCTCTTGAACACGTCCGGCTTGGCGATGACGAAGAGGATGTTCTTGGACTTGTGGATGGTGATGCGGGTGACGCCCTGCACCTGCCTCAGGCCCAGCTTGGACATGGCCTGGGGGCGGAGAGCCGTTCGCTGGACGCAGGCTGACAGGGCCCGGCTGTTCAAGAAGGAGCCCCAACGCCCACCCCATGGGATTCACCACCCCAGGGTGGGAGGTGGTGGGAGGGGCCCCAGTCCCGGGCGGGGTTGTCTGACCAGCCCCCCACCCCAGGGAGCAGCCCCCAGCCCACCTTCCGGGCTTTCTTCTCGCTGCGGCTCTGCTTGGCTTTGGCTGCAGTCTCCTCGGTGCCACTGCCTGCGGCCTGGGGAAGGGCGGTCTGAGCACCCAGGGTGGGTGTGGAGCCCCCGCCCCCCGAAGGCACCCCCTCAGCCGGCACCTGGGCTGGGCCCCGAGGGGCCTGGGGTCCCGAGAGGTCCCGCTCCTCTGGCTCCCCCGACGACTCCCCGTGGCTGTCGGAGCAGCTGCCAGGGGCCGGAGGCGGCTCTGGGGACGGGGGAGGGGTGAGGCGGCCCTTCCTCTCGCCTGCCTCCCGCCCCCCCACCTCCGCCCCTGGTGGGCAGCTCCCCCCGCCCGGCCTCACCTTCCTCCAGGCTGTCCTGCTCGTCCTGCTGCTGGGTGGCTGGGGGCCCTTGAGGGCTGGCGGGGCCCCGGGGCCCGGAGCCAGGAGGCACTTGGCAGGGGAGTGGGGGCCGCAAGGCTGGGTCTTTGGCATGGAGGCCCCCCGCGGGGGTCACCTTGGGGCTGAGGAGGGAGGGGTGGGGCGGGAGGCCCCTGCGCTGCCTGGACTCCCGGGGGTGGGTCCTGGTTCCTGAGGAGGTAGCGGCCCGTGGGGCTCCTGCCTGGGGCGACGGGAGGTCCTCCCCGTCCCCCGAGCTCTCCCGTGGGCCCTGGCAGGGGCAGGGGCCAGGGGCCGCTGCGGGGGGCAGGGCTGCCCCAGCGTGGACCCTGGGCACGGAGGGCTCACGCCTTGGTTGCCCGTCCTGGGGCTGCAATGGGGAGGGGCTGGGGATTCCCGGGGCCGCCTGGGCCTGCTCATCACCCCCCACACCTGGCACCCGCTCCCGCCTGGAGGAGGGTGAAGACATGGGGGTGGGCTCCTCGGGGCAGCTGCTCCCCACCCTGGGCACAGCCCTTGATGGAGACTCGGAAGCCACAGCGGACAGAAGCCTGGGCCCCGGGGGCCCCCCTCCGCCCTCTGCTGGGCTCTGGGGCTGCACCCGCCCACCCTCGGGGCAGCCGCTCCCAGGAGCCTTCCCAGCGCCCTGGGGTGCTGACTCAAAGCCTCTGTCCCCCTGGTTTCCTGCCCCGGGGGCCTCAGCTCCCACACCAGCAGGCAGGTGGGCCCCCCTGTTGGGTCCCAGCAGGCCTTTGGAGCTTTCCTCTCCACTGGAGGCTGGCTCAGGGGGTTCCGGGGTCTCCAAGGCATCCTCTGGGGGGTCCGGGGTCTCCGAGGCATCCTCTGGGGGTTCCGGGATCTCCGAGGCATCCTCTGGGGGGCCCGGGGTCTCCGAGGCATCCTCTGGGGGGCCCGGGGTCTCCGAGGCATCCTCTGGGGGGCCCGGGGCCTCTGCAGCATCCTCACAGGGGCCCGGGGTCTCCGAGGCATCCTCTGGGGGGCCCAGGGTCTCTACAGCAGTCTCTGGAGGGTTCGGGGTCTCTGAGGCATCCTCTGGGGGGCCCAGGGTCTCTGAGGGGTCCGGGGTCTCTGCAGCAGTCTCTGGCGGGTCCGGGATCTCTGAGGCATCCTCTGGGGGGCCCGGGGTCTCTGAGGCATCCTCTGGGGGGCCTGGGGTCTCTGCAGCATCCTCACAAGGGTCTGGGGTCTCTGAGGCATCCTCACGGGGGTCCGGGGTCTCTGAGGCATCCTCTGGGGGGTCCGGGGTCTCTGAGGCATCCTCCTGGGGGTCCAGGATCTCTGCAGCAGGGTCGGGGGGGCCCGGGGTCTCTGAAGCATCCTCACGGGGGTCCGGGGTCTCTGAGGCATCCTCCTGGGGGTCCAGGGTCTCTGCAGCAGGCTCGGGGGGGCCCGGGGTCTCTGCAGCATCCTTACGGGTGTCCTGGGTCTTCGAGGCATCCTCTGGGGGGTCCGGGGTCTCCGAGGCAGGCTCAGGGGGGCCCAAGGCTTCCTTGGAGAGGCCTGGGGTTCCCAGTACCTCTGTGGGGGTGTATGGGTGGTCTTGGATGGTTGCAGTGGGCTCCAGGATCTCCGGGGTGAAAGTGGGGTGGTCTGGGATCTTTGCGGTGTCAGGAGCCTCTGAGGTGAGTTCAGGTCTGTCTTGGGCCTCCGTGGCGGGCTCAGGGGTGTCTGAAGTTTCCAAGACAGGCTTGGGGGGTCCTGCATCTCCACGTGAGGCCCAGGGTGTCCCCTCATCTGCAGCGAGCTCCCGGCCACCCTGGCAGGTCTGGTCCAGGTCCGGAGGCTCCAGGTCTCCAGTGCAGCCCATGCCCTTCCCCCGAGCTGCCCCCTGGGCCGCAGAGGCCATGGGCTGGGTCCTGGGGGCCCCGCCTGCGTCTGCCCTCGGGGCCTGCAGAGCAACTGGGCTGGGTGCCCTGCCCACCCCCTGCGTGGTCTGGGGCTCAGTCCTGGGCTCGGGGGCCGGAGTGGTGCAGGCCCGCTCCTGCCAGGACCCAGGTGTGGCCCTGGGCACGGGCCCTGCTTCAGCGATGAGGCCTACTCCTTGCCACCCAGCCTGAGCGGTCACTTCTGTGGCCCCTGAGGCTTCCAGCGGGGACACAGGGCCTGGAGTGGGGCCGGTCCCGGGGACTAACGTGCCCACGTCTCCCTCGGAGACCACAGGGCCAGCCTGCAGGGCGGCGGTGGGCTGCGCGTGGGGCTCCCCGCTGTACAGTCTCTCGTCATCTGCTCCAGGGTAGGAGGCCGAGTCTGGGTCCGAGGAGGCGGCAGAGGTGTCGTCCCAGAAGGCGAAGGCCTCGTCCACGCCCTCGGTGACTGACAGGTCGGACAGTGACCGCAGGGAGGAGGCGAAGGTGCTGTCATCCCTGTCGCTGGCCCCGTCCCCGTCGGCAGCTGGAGCCTCTGGCTCCTGCTCCTGCTGCTCCTCGGGGGACAGGGTTGTCACCTCCACCGCCTCCACCTGGAAGAGCAGGCTGCCCCGGAACGGCAGGAGGGCGACCGGGATCATTGGGTCCTGGGCCAGGACATCCAGGTCGAAGAAGTGGCCCTCCTGGTCCCAGGAGGAGCTGCTGTCCGTGGAGAGGCTGGACTCAGGGGACGAGGATCCCGGGGACCCTGTGGGGGGCCAGTCCTGCTCCAGCGTCTCAGAACCGGGTGGGGAGAAGCCGCGGCCCGAGGGCACCCCTAGCCCTTCCTCGGGAGCCAGGCTCAGGGAGCAGGAAGGGGACGGGGACGAGGCCCAGCTTTCTGTGTCCGCGGTGACGTAGGAGCCTGAGGGTGAGGTGGGCGGTGAGTCCCCCACGGGCCTGGCCTCAGCCTGGGCGTCCCTGCAGGGCCTGGAGCTGGGGAGCAAGGCAGGGGTCTCGCTGGGAGTGGAAGGAGGTGTGAAATAGGAATCGGGGTCTGGGGCAGGAAAAGGCACAGGAGGGTCACCCCGAGAACATGACACGGGGGAACGCAGGCTGGCAGGCCCCCCCTCCGGGTCCCTGAGCTGTGGCGGGGCGGCCCAGGGTAGTGGGGGTGCCTGGCACGTCTCCTCCCCCATCACAATCCGGGGCTCCAGGGTGGCTGGGAGAGGCTGCTCGGCAGGCTGCACCTCGGGGGGCCTTGGGCTGGGGCCCCTCTCCATGGGGACCGCCCAGGCTGAGAGCGCCTGGCCAGGCCCCACATCCCCGCTGGCTCCCTCAGGCGGGGGCCGGGCGCCCGGCTTGCTGAGTAGGAAGGAGAGGTCCAGGGGGCTGGGCCCAGGGGTCAGGGCACACTGCTCAGGCCGGTCCTCTCTGGGAGTGGTGGCTGAGGCCGTGTCACAGGACCCGTCTGTGGAGAGAGAAGGGCGTGGGGAGGGCTGGCACCCGCGCCCCCAGGAAGGGGTACCGCCTGGAGGGGGACGGGGAGTGGTCATTGCTATGTCGGGGAGCATTTCCGAGGTCTGACCACAGCAACCAGCTCGGGGTCCGTGTGTGGGCGCAGCCGTGGCACAGACGGGCACTCTGCTTTTCTGCAAGGTGCTCGGCAGCAATGACGCGGCTCCCTGCCTGTGACCCTCTGCCCGCCCCTCCCGTGACCTCCGGGGTCAGGGGGCCCTGGAGCATTCCACCCGGGTAGGGTCCCTGTGCCTCAGCTTCCTGTCTGCAGAGGGAAGTGTCCACCAGACCTGAGGCGAAGCCCCAGGTGGCCCTGCCCGGTTCCCATCTGCCTGCAGCAGGCCCGGCCCTGGGGCCACACTACTGGGCGCCGGGGGGCCAGGGGGGTCCTGAAAAGGGGTCCTTGGGGTCCACTGGGGTGTGACCAACACCCGGCACCTGAGGTGGGTGTGGCAGGCAGGGCGGGTGCCCGAGGCTGGGCCCCACATGGTACCTGACCCACCCACGTCGGCCCGAGGCCCCAGGGCAGCGGGAGGGAGGAGCTGGGCCAAGGCTGCAGTGTGGGGAGGCCTACAGGTCGAGGTTGGAGTGACTGGTTCAAGGTCACCGGGCTCTGGGTCTGGGGACACCAGCCCTGTTCCCTTTTCTGGACTCAGAAGGAGGCCAAGTCCCCGGCCCCGGCCCGGCCCATCCCCCGGCGCCCTGCCCGCAGCAAGGTGCCCGTGGCCCTGAGTGGCACATGGCTGACCTCCAGCGGGGCGCCCGCCCCATCAGGTCTTCCTCGCCGGGGAACCCAGCACCGGCCTGGCCGCCCAGGACAAGGCCTGCCTGCGGCAAACTGCCCCCGGCCCTGACCCCCAGGACCGCCCCCTCCACCGCGGTGCCCTCTGGCCTCCCTCGGGGACCAGTGCGGCCCAGTGGCCTGCAGGCAAGTGGGGGACAAGTGTCCCCAGACCCAGGGTCAGCTGGGAACCGCCGCCTCCGTCCAGATCCGACCCGCCCAGGCAGCTCCGTGCAGACAATGGAACGCCGGGGCCGGGACTCCCGGTCAGCACCGCACCCCCCCCCCTCCGCCCTTTCCCGCAGTCCCGGGGCGGCGGGCGGGGTCAGCATTCAGGGGTCGCAAGGACACGGGGCGGGGGGGGCAGGGATAGACCGAGGGCGGGGACGCACGCGGGAAGCGCGCAGCCTCACCTGTGCGGACCCCCGGGCCGCCCGCCTCGGGCAGCAGCAGCTCGGCGCGGGCCGCCTCCCCGGGCATGGCCTGGCCGCACGCCCGTCCCTCCGTCCCGGTGCCTCCGTGCGTCCGTCCCGTCCCGTGGAGTCTGGGAGGCCACCGCCCCTCGCCCGGGATGGGGGGGGGGGTCAGTGGGTGACGTCACGCCGCCCCGCCCGCCGGTGCCCAAATGAGCGTGCGCGCCGCCAGGCACTGCGAGCGCAGGTCCTCCCGCCCGGGGGCGCCCTCCCGGAGCGGACCGTCTCCGCAGAGCTGCCTCCCTCCCTCTCACGGCCAGGGGCTCGGGGCGGCGGGAGGCGGGGCCCCGGGCGGCATCACACCTCGGCCCGGTTGGGGAGAGGCGGGGTCGCCAGATCTCGGGGTGCGGGCCGAGGCAGCGTTAGGTGTCAGGGGGCTGGGCGCTTTGGGGAGCCTGCGCGCGGCCCCACCTGTCCGGGTCGGGTCGGAGCGAGCGCCTCCATCCTAGAGGTGAGCGGGCCCGCAGCTCCGCAGTGATTGGCTGGCCCTCTTGGTCCCCATGGCAACCGCCTCCGGCTCCGAGCAACCAGAGCAACCAGGGCGGGACAGTCGGTGCCCCGCCCGCCCTTCCTCGCCCTCCCTCCCGCCCGCCCTGGTGGCCGCCCGGTTCCCGGCAGCGCCCGCTCGCGATGGTCTGACCGCCGTGCCAGGCTCAGGGAGACCGTCATTGTCCCCCAGACCGGGCGGGGGCGGGAGCACCGACTGTCAGCAGCTGTGCTGGCGGGTGGCGTGTCCTCCATCCTGCCCACGGCTCCACCCCGAGCCCGCGGGGCCAGGGGGTTCACGCCCAACCTCCGCCGCGCGCCCCACGTGCGCCCCTCCCCCCCGTCGCTGGAAACCCTCGTCTGGGACTCCTGCTCCTCTTCCTCCCCCCGCCCCTCCCGAGTCCCCTGCCCTCGCCTCCCTGCTCCACTGGCCGTCAGGAACCAGGGCCGGGATTGTCTGGATGAGATGGCTGGGGCTCCCCCCACCCCCTCCCACCCCCCCCAAGGTAAATGCCGGAAACAAGACCACTTCACGGAAGCCCCACAGTGAGGGAGCTCAGGGCTGAGGGACCCCAGGGCAGCCCCCACAGGAGGGCCCAGCCGACCACCAGGACCAGGCAGCACTTTCTGCCCCCGAGGAATTCAGTCCTGCCACCTCTGGGAGGTCCCAGGAGGGCCCCGACAAGGGGAGCCCACTTCGCCCCACTGGCTACAGGGCGGTGAAGGCACTGGCAAGGGGCACCCACCACCAAGCACCTCCCAACCCCCACCTTGGGACACAGCAGACGGGTGGCATGAGGCCAACAGTGATGCAAAGCCACAGGACTGCGTGCGTAGCCTAAGAGGATGGCTGTCGCTAGAATAAACCTCAAATCCAATCGCCTAACTGTCCAGGACACAATAAAAATCACCCATCGTACCAGGAAAATCACAGCTAGAAAAGGAACCAACCAGCCTGGCCAGCGTGGTTCCGTGACTGAGCACTGACCCATGACCAGGTCAACATGGACCCCCAGCAGGGGGTGTTGCACTCACTGAGTCACAAAAAGGAACCAGGTAGAAAATGGATCGGAACCCAGGAACCTGTGGGCTGAGAGCAGGGCTGGTGGGCCCTGGTGTGGTGGGCAGCTCACACTTCCTTAGCAGGACTCCCAGACCCGAGCAGGCTCTGCACCCCGGGTGCTTGTCCCTGCTGGTCCTTCACCTTGGGGTGCCCCATCTTGCCTGGGCTTGGAATCACCAGCTTCAGAACGCCGTCTCTCTCTGCCCCCCCACCCCTGGCTGTGCAAATGACTGTGTCCTATGCACTGGCACCTGGGGGCTCCCCCTTTACGTCAGCCTGTGAGCAGAAGTTTAACGAGGAGGGGTGGGCAACAGCTGGGACGGGCATGGGGCATGAGGCCCCTTCGGCACCATGCCCGCTGTGTTTCCGGCTGTACTGGTGGAGGCCAGCGCCCAGTGTGCCCCCTGGTGAGGGATTAGAGGGGGGAGCCATGTCCTCCCGGCACCAGGCAGCACTTGGCATAGAGTCCGGGTGAGACAAGAGAGGTCTCCTGCATCAACGCCCCCAAATATCGTGCTCTCGTGACCCTGCCAGCACAGGCCCACCTGACCATGGGTGGGAGGGCACCTCCAGGACAACTGTTCACACCCCAATTAGAACCCCAAGCCAGGCACTGAGCACCCACTGGTCTCACAACTTGAGGACTCAGTCTGAGCTGGCTGGCCACAGGCCCTGCCACAGGAAGCCACATGTGAACGTCCACGAGGAAGGTCTGTGGGTGGCAGAGCAGCCAGGCAGCTGGGTGATGGGCTGCCCGTGGGAAGCCAGCCCCCGCTGCCCAGCTGCATGCCTCTTGGACAAGTGGTTCTGCTGATGGGGGAGGAGGGAAGGCACAGGGCAGCGGCCTCGGGGCCACCCCTGCCCACAGCAGACGGGGGGTGGCCAGAGCACGGTGGACGGCGCGGGGTCATGGCAAAGCGCAGGAGGCCTCCTGGTGTTGAAAACCAAAGTTAAAGATTTATTTCCCGCAAGAGGGCAGGGGCAGGCAGCACTGCTGGGCCAGGCCCTGCACGTCTGTCCTCATTGCCACCTGTAGCCCAGGGCCCACGGCAGGGCCCAGGCTGGGCTCCCGGGCACCCGGCCCCGGGCCGTCCGTGCAGGCAGGTCACTTGGCCAACTCCTCTGCCACCGACTTGCGCATCTTGTCCTTGAGGTAGGCGGCCTTCTGCCACTCGGACCGGAGCTCCAGCCACTCATAGTAGGGGACCTGGGGGCGGCACCGAGTGAGCAGCCCAGCGCCAGCCTCCACCCTGCAGGGGCCGGGGCCGTGGGACCAGTGCCGGGCTCAACCACTCGGGCTAAAGGCGGCTCCCCAATGTTTCAGTTGTTTTAACCAAGAAACTGACAGCATCTCCTGTGGCCACTCACAGGCTACCTCCTGGAAGGAGCAGGAGGGACGGAAATCTCCCAGGCGAGAGCGGGCTCGGTGCTGCTCACTTGGTTTGAACCTGGGCATCCTGCGCCCCCCCTCCGCCCCCCCAAGAGGCCCTGGCTGTGCAGGTGGGAGCAGGACCTGAAGCCCCGCTGACATGCCCCCTTTGGTCACCACCTGCCCGACCGGTACTCACGTCCACCACCAGGAAGCCGGCAGCCAACACATGGCGTCGGGCGAGCACACAGCGGCCCAGCAGGTCTTTGCTGCGGCCGGCGAAGCTGGAGAACTCCCAGCGCAGGAAGGCCAGCCTGGGGGAGGGAGAGGAGCCACTGGGCCGACCGTGTCTGTCCTCCGAGGCTGGGCAGCGCCAGGCAGAGCAGGCCAGGGCAACACCAAGGAGAACCGGGGAGGACCTAGGCGCATGGCCTACCTCTTGGCCGTAGGCGGCGGCAGCTGGCCACCCGAGGACGGGGACAGATGAGGGGCCA
Source organism: Myotis pilosus (assembly GCA_036010255.1). Lineage (NCBI taxonomy): Eukaryota > Metazoa > Chordata > Mammalia > Chiroptera > Vespertilionidae > Myotis > Myotis pilosus. Next base: position 475,946 of record JASKON010000011.1, read on the forward strand.
CGAAGTCCCTCAGGGGCAGGAACTGGCCTTCGGCATCCAGCAGCACCTCTGCGTCTGGGGGGGGGGAGGGGCGGCAGACGGCATGGTCGGCTGTCCCCACATGGAGGGTGGAGCGGGGCGGGCAGGCCCTAGCTGGGGGACGGGTGGGAGGCTCACCGAGAACCCAGCCGTACTGCGTGGCCACGGAGAAGCGGCCCCGGTCAGCTCCCCCCAGCAGTCCCTTCAGGGTCTCCTGCAGCTCCTTCTGCAGGGGCGTCACCTTCCTTTCAGGGCCCGGGGGCCCAGGGTCCAGGGCCGAGGCCGGCAGCAGGGGGCCCGCGTACTCGGGGTGCTCCAGCCGGGCTGTGGCGTTGATGTGCAGCAGCTTCTGAAAGGTGCTCTGACCCCTGGGGGACCGGTCACCTACGGGAAGAGGTGCAGTGAGGGGGGAAGGAGGACCTGATGGGTCACCTGCAGGCAGACGGCAAAGCAGCGAATGCTGGGGAGCCTGGCCCAGCGTCTCCCCACTCCTGGCCTGGCACCGGGCCTAGAGGCTCCCACCCGCACCTGGCCGAGGGCACACAGGCTGGGCAGCGCAGGCCCAGAGCAGCACACGGACCCCGCCCTCACCTAGGAGCTGGGTGTGCAGCTCGGGGCGCAGCACGGCCTGCAGCTCCGACGCCCGGGCCTGCTGCAGCACGCACAGGGCCCACAGCACGTCCACCTGCAGGGACGGGTCCAGGTCGGCCAGCTGACTCCCCAGCTTCTCATGTACCTGGGGGAGAGGGAGGGGTGCAGGGGAGGCTCTGCTCAGTATGCGCAGATGTTCTGGGTGCGAGGCCGCCACTGGGAAAGGTGCCAGGAACCATCCAAATCCCCTGGGCCAATCGGGACAGAAGGACATTCAACTGGGCTTTCCCACTGGCCCCTCCAGGTGAGGGACTAACCACCTCTCCAGGAACGTCCGAGTGGCCCCAGAACGGGAGGCATTTCCGGCCCTGAGAGGGACTGAGGGCACGAGTGGACACAGCTGGGGTGGTGCCTCTACAGGGACCCTGCCAGTGGGTCGCAGTCTCGCGGGCGTTAAGGCGGAGACAGGAAGTGAGCCCGCCCAAGAATGCCTCCTGGGCCTGCAGCTGCTCTGGCCCACGGTCGAGTGCTGGGGTTTCGAGTGTTGCCCCCAGACAACCGGGAGGTCTGGCTCCACTGGCTCGCTCTGCCCCCTGCCCCTGCAAGGCCTTCCTCCTTCCCGCCTGCAGGGAGGGGGCCGGGAGACCGTACCAGGCTGAAGAACGCTTCCTCTTGCTCCGGACGGAAGTTCAGGCGGGCGAAGGCCAGCAGCACGTTGCAGAGGTCGGACACGGTGACGCTCTGGGCCCGGCTGAGGACGTGCTGGGCACAGGGAGGCGGGGGGGCAGGATGAAGTGTCCACGCCCTCTGCGCCTGGCAGCAGCCCAGAACCCGCCCCGCACGGCTGTGGAAATGCTCCTTAAGCAGTAGGTGCTGTGCCGACCAGGTGCCCATGCACCTCAGCGCAGGCACCGTCTTCCTCACACGAGCTCCCTTGTGGCAGCTGAGGGGTCTCAGCTTCGCCACCTGCACAGATTGCCAGTTCGGTGCCCACTGCAGCCGCCACGACTGCAGCACGGGGAGAAATCGTTCTTTCCCTGCAACGGCGTCCCCCCAATGCAGAGCAGGAACCCCAGGTTTGCACTGGGGGTTTCTAGCCCCTGGACCTCCTGACAAACCCCAGGACTCAGGTGTGCACCCTGCTCACCTGGGCAAAGGCCTCGAACAGGGGCAGGCTGAGCCACTTGAGGAAGGCAAAGGACTTGGCGCAGCGGGCCACCTCGCCGGACGTGAGGCTGGGCACGTGGGGCAGCAGGTCGGCGGCCAGGCGCTGGAACACCTGGGTCTGGTGGAAGCCGAGTTTGCCTTCGGGACAGAGCAGACCCTGGGGTTCACCTGCAGGCCCACCCAGCACCCCAGCCCGGCCCTCAGGTCTTGGAGCTTGGTGTCTGTAGCCAAATGTATCCCTGAGGCCCCGCAGAGGGGCCCAGGGCCCATGGACCACATTGTTTCTATGGCAGCCTTCCGGGCCGGTGCCTGCCACGGGGGGACAGGCACCGAATTTGACACGGCTGCAGCCAGGGCGCCCCCAGCTCTGCGCGCGGGCTCACCGTAGGCATAGGCCAGGTCCAGGAGGACGCCTTTGTTCAGGGGGAAGGGCTTCTGGACCAGGTGGTAGGAGATGGCCCGCAGTAAGGGCAGAGACCGCCGGTTCTGAGCCGCCAGCGCCACCAGCACCCTCTGCAGCTCTTCCGGGCCGAACTGCTCCACCAGGTCCAGGCACTGTCAACCACAGCCCAGGGTCAGCTCGGCGCCCACGGCCGGGGTCCCATGCAGCACAGCCCCTGCGAGACAGCAACTGGCCTGAGCTTACTACCCACAGGCCCCTGCAGGGCCCAGGGCAGGGGACCCAGGGCCACTGAACGGTGGCCCTTGTTGTGGCAGCCATGTGGCCAGCCCGGCTCTGGGGGACGGGGCCGAGCTGACTTGACTGTGGGCTGCGGCACCACCGCTCTAAGTGCCGGCTGGGAGCTGAGCCTTGGGGCTGGCCTGGGCCACAGGGGTGGGGTGGGGGTGGGGGGGCGCGGAAAGGAGCCAGCAGGCCCCGTCCACCCTGCCTCTCCCTCGCTCTCAGCCCCAGTACCTTGTCCTCCAGGTGGTTCATCAGCGACTCCGAGAGGGACCCCGCCTTTGTCAGGAGGGCCACCAGCGTGCGGCCGTCCTCAACCTCCACCCAGCGCCGCTCCAGGTTCAGCAGCAGCTCGGCCAGCAGCTCCCGGGAGCCCCGCTCCTGCATGTGGGCGGCGCTGGACTCGGCCAGGAAGGCCAGGTGCTTGAACTTGAGCCTGCGCATGCGCCAGCGCACCTCCTGCTCCACCGACAGCAGCTCCTTGGAGGTGGCAGGGAGCGCCAGTGTGTAGAGGCTCCGGAGCAGCTTCACGAGGGTCCCGTGCCAGACGGTGGTGATCTGGGGGGACACGGGCAGGGTCACGCCGGGACCCGGGCGGGCACCGGTGCTCTGCCCTGGCCGGGCCAGCCGTCCAGCCCACCACCTGCAGCAAGAACTCTGAGAGGTAAGACCCTGGAGTCTCCTCACACCTGACCTGTGCTCAGCCCTGCCCGCCAGGCCGCCCGCTTCTACTGCCCACCTGCAGGCCCGTCGAGGCCGAGGCCAGAGGGAGGCCTGTGGGGCGCAACTAGGGCCCAGACGGGCCAGTTTTGTCAGCAAACCCATGCCTTTGCTGACGACAATGACGATCTTTAGCTGTTAGTTTTCTTCAAAGCAGCCGGCCCCTGTTCGAAGCAGCACAGGGAGGCTCTTTGCCCTTAGACATGTCGGCACCACAGAGCCCGGCCACCCCCACTCCCAGGCTTTGGAGACGGCAGCTGCTGCCCCCACCAGCTCTTACAAAACCCGGCAGGGACCAGCACCTGCAGGCCTCACCCCCCGTGTCACACGCCTCCCCTGTCTCTGAGGGAACCAGTGGTCTGACATCAGCCGTGCCCCCTGCACCCCGCACCCCTCCTCCCAGGTCTCCGTGCGGGCCCTGAAGGAGTGATCCTGCTGGGCCCAGAGAAACATGAAGCTGCCCGAGGGGCCGTGGCCCAGACCCGCCCTCGTGGGGGGTGGAGTGGCTGTGCTCTGACTATGGGTGGCACAAGACTCCGGTCCCAGCCTCTGTCTTCATACGGGGACCGTACGGCCAAGAGGGACCAAAGCCACTCACACGAAGTGAGAAGCAAACGCTGCTGTGTGAGGTGGGGAGGGAACAGCGTTTAACCTCAGTGTCACGAGGCCCAACGCCTGCGTCTTTCCTACGGTTCCTGGACGGCAAGAAGGATTTTAAAACAGCCTGGTCACCCTTCGCATGGTCAGTACTTGGCTCCCAGTTTGTTACAGTTTAAACTTCATCACATTTACTTTCCTTGAATTTGCTTCAATCGTGTCTCTATTCAATAATAACTAGAATTACAGCCTTAAGACAGGAGGGCCCCTAGTTAGCCATTTGTATGCCGTAGGTGTCTATAGACGCAAGCGGGGGAACTTTTTAAGTTAAATTCAAAATATCGTGGCAGTTAACCGGTTAAGGTCACTTTACTTTTTTTTTAAACCCTCACCTGAGAATATTTTTTCCACTGATTTTCAGAGAGAGTGGAAAGGAGAGAAGAGGAGGAGGAGGAGAGGGAGGGATAGAGAAAGAGAGACAGAGAGAAACATCGATGTGAGATCCCTTGTGGGAGGTGGCGTGGCCCAGACCCGCCCTCGTGGGGGGTGGCGTGGCTGGCTGCCACCTGCTCAAGCCCTGCATGGGCCTGGGATGGCACTGGCAACCTCCTGGTGCAGGGCAAGTTGCCCACCAACCGAGCCACCCCAGCCAGGACAATCAAGGCGATTTTTATGAGCTATATTCTCCCCTATCTCCACCCTCATCCTTTGAGAATCGGACTGGCTGAACAACACCCACACCTCCTCAAGCTTTAAGAGTGTGCCGCCATCAGCCAGACCCCGGGGAGGGGGTGGCACACCCATGCACAGAGCAGAACCAGAAGCAGCAGAAGCAGAAGCAGGCTGGCATTCTCCACCTAACAGGGCTGCCGTGAGGGTTACGGAGAGGAGGTGTGAAAGTGACAGACCAGCTGCTGTGGCTTCAGAGCCCCTGCTGTTTCCACCTGAACAGTCTGCCACCCACCTGGCTGTTGACCAGCTGGAGAAGCTGCTGGAAGCGGGCGTCCTGCACGATCCAGGCTTTGTCCTCTGGCTTCTCGGACAGCAGGCGAGAGAGCCTGATGACCACGAGGGCCGCCTGGTCCTGCTGTAGGCCGTGGCCACCGCCCAGCAGCTCCAGGAGCTCCTCTGGCCCAGTGGCCTTCCTGATGAGCTCGTCCACCTCCTGGCGCTCCGGGTAGGGGGGGATCGCCTGCTCCTTCTCCAGGGGCTGCGACGAGGAGGCCGGGAAGTGGGAACTGGGTGAGGTAGCTGAGGAAGTCAGAGTCTTACGGGCCACCCTGGCCAGGCTCAGGCGGCCAGCCGGGGGCCCGGCAGGGGCCAGGTGGGCGGCCTCTCTCAGGAGGCAGGCACATCGCTTCACCAAGCGGGCTGCCATGACGGCCCGGGCAGCAGGGGGGCGGCACTCCTAGCAAGTCATTCCAAGGCCCTGAGGGAAGAGAGCAGAGGTTGGTGCCAGACAGGAGAACGTGACAGGGAGATAGATGGAGGCGCAGGCACGCGCTCCACACTCAGCCCACACCTCCTGCCCTCCCGTGCCCAGGACAGCACCTCCTGAAGCAAAGACCTCGGAGGTTACCCAAACGCCACAACAGGGGCGCACGCAGGCGGCTGGGGGTGTTTCAGTCCTGATTGTGCTAATCAGATCAGTCGCCCTCACTCGCTCAGGAACCAGAAGGGCCGGGCGATTTGTTTTCCGATGTTAAGTGTCTTCAGGATTAAGAATGAAGAGAGACGATGCGGTAAGACATTTTCAATCACTTTCTCCTGAGCGATCCTGGGGCAGGATCCACCCCCACAGCGTCTGCGGGTCATTTTAATACTTATAGACACAGAGCGAGCTTCCCCAAGTCTGCACGACCTACTCAGGACATGGACACAGCCCGGCCGCGGGGCTCCGCGTGGCTCACTGGTTGAGCATCGACCTATGAACCCGGAGCTCACGGCTCCATTCCCGCCAGGGCACATGCTCTGGGCTGCAGGCCGGGTCCCCAGGAGGGGCGCAGGAGGCAGCCCGTCAGCCATCTGCTCTCATCACTGCTGTCTCTCGCTCTCTCCCTCCCCCTTCCTCTCTGAAAGCAATAATAATAATAATAATAATAATAATAATAAAACTCCCAAACCAAACGCAACGGGCACTCCACAGGCTTAGAACTCCCTCCCAGCAACACGCCCCTCATCCGGAGCGGGCCCTGCGCCCTCCTGGCACTGGGTCCCTGGCCTCCCTCCCACCGCAGGGCCGAGACCAAAGTTCCCTCCTCCGAGAAGCTGCTGCAAACCCCAACTATGGAGCTGACCGGCCCGAGTGACCCGGGTAAGGCAGGTGCGGAGGCGGCAAACCGCAGCCTGGGCCTCCCGCCCAGCACGCAGCCTGCCCGTTCGATCTGCGTCCCCGGACCCGGATGTGACCGCTATATTCTGCTTTTACGTGGTGGGTTCCTGCAGCGCCGACCTATGACCCGGGAGGTCAGCGCTCGACTCCCGCCGGGGCCCCGTCCCCAGTGCGGGGCGCGCAGGGGGCGGCCGATCCGCGACCCCCTCGCCCCATGGGCGTTTCTCTCTCTCCCTTCCTCTCTGAAATCAATAAGAACAGCAATAATAAACAAAAACCTCGGCCTGCCTTACAGAGAGGCCCAGGGAGAGCGGATCCCGGCCCAAGGTCGACGGCGCGAGCACGGAGCCGGCAGCGGGAAGCCCCGCACGCTCCGCGCAAGGCGACCCCGCGAGCCGGGAGGTCCGGAGGCCCAGCCGGGCCGAGCCAGCACCGCCCGGAAGGGGCCCAGGCAGCTCGGGGAGACCCCACGGCCAGGACGGGGCTCGCGGGCCGCCACGCGGGACCGGTTTCGAACCAGGACAGGCCGGGCTGCCCCCGCCCCCGAGGCCCTGCCGCGCCGGCCCGCGCACCCGTCCGGTCTCCCCGCCGCCACGCTCCGGCCCCAGAACCCGCGCGCTGCGGCCCCTCCCCTCCGCCCGGAGACCTACGCCGCGGCCGCCGCCGACACCGCCGCTGACCTCCCTGTCCCGTACGGAGCGCCGCCGGAAGCGAGACTCGCGGACGTCTCCCGACAGGAAGTCACGGCGGCGGCCCATTTCCGGTCGGGTGCCATCTTTGTTGAGGGCACATGGCCGGAAGTCACGGCGGCGGCCCATTTCCGGTCGGGTGCCATCTTTGTTGAGGGCACACGGCCGGAAGTCACGGCGGCGGCCCATTTCCGGTCGGGTGCCATCTTTGTTGAGGGCACACGGCCGGAAGTCACGGCGGCGGCCCATTTCCGGTCGGGTGCCATCTTTGTTGAGGGCACACGGCCGGAAGTCACGGCGGAGGCCCATTTGCGAAGGCTGGGAGGCTGTGCGCCCCGCAGCGGGCCCCGGGCCCCGCGGGGTGTGCCTCTGTCCCCGCAGCGCGGGGTGGGCCTGCCGGGGTGGGGCCGCGGGCCCACGTGCAGACCCCGCCCCACGTGGCCGCCCCACCCGAGGCCGTCCTGCCGGAACGTGGGCACAGCTTGCCTGCGTCTTGCATTTAAAAAACGAAAAGGAATTCTGGGACTTTATGCGCCGTTTCCGACTTGGAAGGATTGAGGTTTCACTATGACAGGACGACGGTACCTGGGGTCTGGGTGTGGGCTCGCTCGTGCCCCGTCCCGCCACGTTCCCTGCCCCGTGGGGTTAGTGACGGTGCCTGAGGCCCACCGAGCCCCTCCCCTCCCGTCTCCGTCTGTCCAGATGCGCCGACAGAGAAGCCAGCCATCTGCCGGCCTGAGCCCCGCGGGCACCTCCGCGCCCCCCTCCCCGGTGCCGCCGCCCTGTGTGCAGGTGTGCGCGCAGGTGTGTGTGCGCAGGTGTGTGCGTGCAGGTGTGTGCGTGCAGGTGTGTGCGTGCAGGTGTGTGTGTGCAGGTGTGTGCGTGCAGGTGTGTGGGCAAGTGTGTGTGTGCGCAGGTGTGTGCGTGCAGGTGTGTGGGCAAGTGTGTGTGTGCGCAGGTGTGTGTGTGCAGGTGTGTGCGCAAGTGTGTGTGCGCAGGTGTGTGTGCGCAGGTGTGTGCGTGCAGGTGTGTGCGTGCAGGTGTGTGCGTGCAGGTGTGTGTGTGCAGGTGTGTGCGCAAGTGTGTGTGTGTGCAGGTGTGTGTGTGCAGGTGTGTGCGTGCAGGTGTGTGCGTGCAGGTGTGTGTGTGCAGGTGTGTGCGCAAGTGTGTGTGTGTGCAGGTGTGCGCGCAGGTGTGTGTGTGCAGGTGTGTGCGCAAGTGTGTGTGTGTGCAGGTGTGTGTGTGCAGGTGTGTGCGTGCAGGTGTGTGCAGGTGTGTGTGTGCAGGTGTGTGCGTGCAGGTGTGTGTGTGCAGGTGTGTGCGCAAGTGTGTGTGTGTGCAGGTGTGCGCGCAGGTGTGTGTGTGCAGGTGTGTGCGCAAGTGTGTGTGTGCGCAGGTGTGTGTGTGCAGGTGTGTGTGCGCAGGTGTGTGTGTGCAGGTGTGTGTGTGCAGGTGTGTGCGCAGGTGTGTGTGGGTGAGCAAGTGTGTGGGAGCCCGTCGGGGGCTGGGGTGGCGCCCTGTGAGGACAGATGTCTGTTTGGAAAGATGGAAAGTTCTGGGGATGGGGGTGCTGACCTGAGTGTGCTGACTACCACTGAACTGTGAACGGGTTCAGAGGGTGCCTTTTAAATAACGTGCATTTTGTAATCGTTATAGCAATAGTAATGGGACCTTGCGAGCTGAGTCCTGGGCCGGGGCGGCTGGGAAACAGCTGGGGGCCCCTCCAGGGAGCTGGGAGGATTCCTCTGTCGCCCCCTCTTTGGAGTCAGGCCCCGTCCCAGGGGATGGAGATACAACGGTTACCGGCAGGGGGCGCCACAGGCCCGCACACCTGCCTGTCGCCTCCGCCTCTGCCTCCTGTGGTCTGCGTCACAGGAGAGGAGCTGCTGGTGGGTTAGGAATCCTGGGCTCAGAGCCTCCCTTAAAGAGGAGGCCACTGTGGTGTCAAGAAAATGTTCTTTTTAAAAAAATGATGGTTTTTTTATTTTATTTTTTTAAAATACATTTTATTGATTTTTTACAAGAGGAAGGGAGAGAGATAGAGAGGTAGAAACATCGATGAGAGAGAAACATCAATCAGCTGCCTCCTGCACACCTCCTACTGGGGATGTGCCACAACCCAGGTACATGCCCTTGACCAGAATCGAACCCGGGACCTTTCAGTCCGCAGGCCGACGTTCTCTCCACTGAGCCAAACCAGTTTCGGCAAGAAAATGTTCTTTTAAAACCATTTCTAAGTAAGAAAAATTGCCAAACAGACACCATGGTAGGAGTCCGGAGGGGAGGCCCTCGGTCACTGACACGGGGATCTGACCCAGAGAACTGTGAGCCTGGGGGGGCGGGGGGGCGCTGCACCTCAGGACCGAGCTGTTCAATCCCCCGTGTGGGGCGTGCAGGCGGCAGCCGATCCATGACCCTCTCTCATCATTGATGTCTCTCTCCCTCTCCCTTCCTCTGAGATCAATTATATGCGTAACCTCCAGGCTGACAGGTATTTTTCTGCGGACGTTCCCAACGTGTCTTCGCGGCTTCACACCGTGTGGGACTCCTCTCACCGTGCCCTCCTCCTGTCCAGGAGTCTCTGTCCTCCAGCCACTTTGAAGGGGCCTCCTTGATCCGCAGTTGGGGCAGTAGGTGTGCCCTGACCTGATGGGGTCCTGGCCACTGGGGTTCCTGGAGCCGCTTTAATCTGAGATTCAACTTCTGGAGCGATGGTCTCAGGGCGGCTGGCCTGAGAGTCACGGAGAACATGTCTTAGGGTGACTGGGTGGTGAGAGGATGTGGGGGGGCGTGACTCGGGGGCTGTGTGGGTGGGCCTCACCGAGAGCAGGGCCCCGGGAGGTGGCAGCCTCAGTCCCAGAGTCTACCTCCTCTCAGCCTTCACCTGCCCCCCCGGCCCGGGGGTGGGGGGCTCCTCTGACCCCTGCTCCCAGCCTTCAGTCCCCAGGGCAGCATTCACCTGGCTCTCCATCCACGGGGCCAGGAAACCCCAGAAGCTGGTCCCAGCTGCGGCTGCGGGGGGACAGGGCAGAGGCCCCCCTGGGCTCTCAGGGCGTGTCTGCCGGAGGGACTGTGCCCGGGTGCTCGCTGACACTCCACACACGTTAGTGGCCCCATCAGGTGGACTCAGCTCCGTGGGCCTCGCGCCCATCCATGGGGTTGCCGCCACTGATACCGCGAACATGGAGCGTTTGGGGGTGGTGGGTGGGGAGATGAACAAGGAATTCTAGTACCTTCCGGGAGCCAGGAGCCCGAGCCACGGTGACAACTCGGATCCGTGTGGGACGCACTCGAGGTTTTAATTTCTGCACCTGGTGCAACAGCAGATTCACAGGATGAACACGTGTTGCAAGTCACAGCTTTTCTCGGCTCCCAGCTTTCTGTGAAGGGAGACAGTTTGGGGGTTTTGCATTTGGTGGCAGCGCTGGCCGGCCCTCGTGGACGCTGCTGTACTGCGGGAAGGGTGTCTCGGTTTCCGGCTTGTGGCACGGCCCCGGGATTCCCTAACGGGCGTGACCTGCTGGGCACTTGCTTGAACATGTGTCTTTAAAGTTCACTCCAGCGCAAAATACGCGGAGGGGACGTAGGCGAAAAGACCTGAATTTGAACCAAAGTTCTGCCAGAGGAAGTAAGATGGCGAGGCCTTGGCCTGGGCAGGGGCCGGCCCCCGCCCCACTCAGCCCTGAAAATAAAGCAAAAGGCTTTTTGCACACACCAGAGGACGAGCGGTTCCGATTGCCGGGGTGTTTTTATGCTCCTGTTTTGTAAGTATTTGCATTTTATTTGTCGTGAGTAGCCCTGCGATGAAAAGCCGCCTGTGTCCCAGGAGGTGGGCTCAGAGGCTTTGATGCAGCTCGCACGGTTTTGATACCAAGTTGCTCTCATAAATATTGTATCGTTCCTCCCTTGGAGAGTGTGTCGGGGGGGCCTCCTCACCGCTGCGTGAGCTGGGATTAGCCACACTTGTGATCGCGGCCAACTCCATAGGTGAAAAAAAATCATCTCATTATCATCATTGGTCACGTTTTGGGTGCCAGTGGAGGCCAAACAGATGGTGGCAATTATCTTTTTTAAATAAATTGATTTCAGAGAGTAAGGGAGAGGGAGGGAGAAACGTCAATGGTGACACAGATGGGCTGCCTCCTGCACGCCCCCTGCTGGGGGTCCAGCCGGCAACCCTGGCATGTGCCCCGACCGGGAATCGCACGCGGGACCCCTAGGTTCATAGGTCAAAGCTCAACCCGAGCCACGCTGGCCGGGCGGCGGCGATGACCTCTGGAAGTCAACCATTTGAAATGTCCCCGTGGCAGAGTATTTCATGTTATAATTTGTAACCGGAGGTTTATAATGAAGTTGGAGGAGATATTGAAGCCGGTACCCAACTTCGGGCAGAGGACAGCTCTCTGAACAGCGCACCTGGCGTCTGCCGACAGCGATGACGGTCCAGGCAGGAAGGCCGCCGGCTAATTCCCGGAGACATTGCTGCCAGCAGCTGGGCTTGCCGGTTGCTACAAGTTGATAGGTTTGTTTGTCCCGTGGTTTTGAGTGACTTTCGCCACAATCTCTCAGCAGAATGAAGCGGCCACATTCTTGCAATTAATTAACCATCACATTTAATTTCACACTCCGAAGATTTGGAAAAGCTCCTGTTCGCGAAAGTCACCATCGCAAAGAATTAAACAGAACGTTTGAAGAACCAGCGTGTAGTATTGTCAATTAAGTCCGGGCTAACCGTTAATAAACACAACACAGTGCGGGCAGCCATCTGCCGGGCTCGGCCCGAGGGGGCCTCCGCCTGGTCTGGGCGCGGGGACTGGACACGCCTGACCTCCGGGAGGCGGCGGGAGGGAGTGGCCACTGGCCTCAGAGCAAAGCTTCTCCTGGGTTCGTGTTTGAGCGAAGCCAGCGCACACCGAGGACAGGACGACAGAGAACCCGTTTCCTTTAAAAAACTGCTTTTATTGATGTCAGAGAGGAAGGGAGAGGGAGAGAGAAACATCACTGATGGGAGAGAATCGTTGACCAGCTGCCTCCTGCACGCCTTCTACTGGGGATCGAGCCCACAACCCGGGCATGTGCCCTTCACGGACTCGAGCCCTCGGGGTGGGCAGCGCAGGTGGGGGACAGCGTGCAGTAGGCGCACCTGGGAGCCCAGAACGGGGTGGACGTGCCCGGCGAGGGCAGAGAGGTGAGGCCTGCAGGTCGCAGACCCCAGCCGCACGGCGGGCTCTGTCTATGGAGAGAAGCGCCTCTGGATTGGGGCCCCCCGCCCCCCCGGACGTGCAGGGTGGCCGCCGCTCTCCTCCGTGGGGGCTCGGGCTGCCGGCTTGGGGTGGCACCAGGACACCCGTGGAGGCGAATGAAGCTGGTGCCCCCCCCCCCCCGTGGTGCCCGCAGCCTCCCTTCTCTGGCTGGGGGGACACCCCACTCTGCCTGCAGCCGGGGCCCAGAATAGCTGCGCTCCAGATGGCTGCATGCTTGGCCGGGGTCCCTCCGTCTTCCTCTCCACACCTCCCGCCCCAGCTCAGAGACGCAGCCTGCACAGCCCCAGGCGGGTTCCTCCCCGGCCCTCCGTCCACCCCTGCCTCCGTCCACCCCCGGCCCCCGTCCACCCCCGGCCCTCCGTCCACCCCGGCCCTCCGTCCACCCCCGGTCCCCCGTCCACCCCCGGCCCCCGTCCACCCCCGCCTCCGTCCACCCCCGGCCCCCCGTCCACCCCCGGCCCCCGTCCACCCCCGGCCCCCGTCCACCCCGGCCCCCGTCCACCCCGGCCCCCATCCACCCCGGCCCTCCGTCCACCCCCGGCCCCCATCCACCCCCGGCCCTCCGTCCACCCCCGGCCCTCCCTCCACCCCCCGCCCCCCGTCCACCCCCGGCCCTCCGTCCACCCCCGGCCCCCCATCCACCCCCGGCCCTCCGTCCACCCCCGCCTCCGTCCACCCCTCTGCGGCCAGGGGCCTCCTGCCTGTTCCCGACCGGCCCCTCCCAGCCCCGACTTCACTGCGCTTTGCCCCTAACTGGCCGGCTTCCATTGTCCCACGTGTGGCTGCCAGCAGGGGCGTGGTCACCTGATGAGGGGAGGCGGCCACATGACAAGGGGTGGGGCCACGTGATCAACAGGAAGCAAGCGTGCACCGAACAGAGGCTGGGTCACATGATGGCCGGAGATGGGCACGTGGACAGGGCCGGGGAGGTGCGCACGTGGGGGGGCGGCTCCCTGGTTTCAGGTTCTGCCCCAGAACCGGGAGGCCCTGTTCCTGTGGGTTAGGCGGCCTCAGTCATCAGCGCAGCCCAGGAAACAGCCCGCCTGGCCCTCCTTTTGGGGCTTTGGCCAGATTCTGGGAACAGCTGAGCCCTGAGCCCCCGCAGGGGATCCCCCAGACCTCACTGCAGGGCTCCCAGGGTGCTCCGACCCTTTATTTTGTAAATACAGACCTTCCGCTGTTCCCAGCGCCCCCATTCTATGGCAGTGCACCTGCTGCTGCTCTGCAGCCCTGTGCTTCCTCCACGGTCCCCCTAATTTCCAAAATGTCCTAAACCTGTCCTATCTCACCCCTAAAACTCCTGTTTCAGTGGGAGGCTCAGGGACTCCCGCCGCCTGGCCGAGCCCCCAGCTGCAGGATGATGCAGGGTCCTCTCCAGCCCCGCCCTCACCTCCCAGGCCTCCCCTCATGAGTCCGGCCTGGGCCTCCGCTTCCTGGGGCACCTGGTTGACAGGAGCAGCACTGGGTGGTCGTGCCCATATTCCAGATGCCAACACTGAGGCTCAGAGAGGGGAGCAGAGGTTCCTACCCCAGCCCCCCTCCCCTCCACTCAGCCCCCCTCCCCCTCCATTCAGCCCCCCTCCCCTCCACTCAGCCCAGCTCACAGGTGTTCCCCCAGCTGCCGCCTGGTTGCCATGGTGTCAGAGGAGGAGGAAGAGGAGGAGGAGGAGGAGGAGGAGACTCCTGAGAATCAATCCCCAAACACACACCAGCTGGCCCTCCGTCCTCATCCCTCTCCAGCTTCAAAGCCGCCTTTGGTGCAGGCAGGCGGGGCCTCTCCCTGGCCAGGCAGACGGAGCAAAGGAGGTCCAGGAGGCAGAGGGTCCAGGTAGTGGGTTCTGGGACCCCAACCTCACCCAGGAGGTCTCCTGGGCCCGGGCTCCACGCCCCCCCACAGTTCCCGACCAGGCGGGCTGTGTCCTGCCTCCCCGCCTTTGCACATGCAGTTCCCTCCACAGTGAAAGCTCTTCCTTGTCCTTCAGGGCCCAGCTTGGCTTTAACTCCCCTGGAGAACCTCCCCTGAGCCCCTCGGGGTGCCCCCTGTGTCCTCGCCAGCCCCGGTCACAGCCGTTTTCTGGGTGACGCTCTCATGGGCAGTGAGGTCTTGGGGTGCGAGCTCGGCCTTTGTGCCCGAGCCCCTGGCACAGACAGGTGCTGAGTAAATCCAGAAGGAAGGGAAGGAGGGAGGGAGGAAGAGAGGGAACAAAGAAACACCTCTCATGGGATTGGGGAGGATCCGGACCGGGGGCACCTGGCACGGGGCTGGGCTCGGAGCAAAGCCCAATCCCTTCGCCGCCTCCACCTGGGCTCCAGCACCTTCCGCCTCCGCCGATTCGGACTGGCTCAGGGGTCATGTCCACACCGATTCGGACTGGCTCAGGGGTCATGTCCACACCCGCAGGCCTGTGTCTGCTGCCCATTTGGACGCGAGGTCATGATACCAGGAGGCAGACGGGCACTTGGCTTCATGAGGAGCTGGTGTGTGAGGGAGAAAGGCCTCCATCCTCGGAAATCCTGAAATCCCGGACTGTGCGAGTTTGCAAGGGCCTGAGGGCTGACTTGAGCAGAGGCTTTCAAAGGGTTTTCCACTGAATACGTGGTGCAAACAAAGCCGAATCGGAGGCCATTATGTAAAACAGATGGCAGCTATGCTGGTTGGGGCGAAGGGTGCGTGTTGAAGCAGCGGGGCCACCGACTGGGCGCGTAGAGCCAGCTCGCAGGCGGTCAGGTTGGCTGAAGGCGAGGTGAGGGCTTAGCGCGGCCAGACAGGGCTCCTCCGGGGGACTTCCTGGGCTGTGGCTGGGAAAGTGGGGGGACTCAGAGGCAGGAGGAGGGGCTGCTTGCAGAGCAGGAATGGCGGGACCCGCTCCAGGTTGGGGCGCGCGTGCTGGGCGGGCGGGGTACGAGGGTCCTGGCAGGAGCCGCTGCCGTGGGCTGAGCACATGCCACGGAGGAGCTATTTCGGGCGATCCCCTGCGTTGGGGACAGATGGGATGTGGGGCGAGAAGGGAGGCAGGCGGGTGGGAGGCGGTGCCTGCCAGGGAGGCGGTGCCTGGCCACCCAGGGAATGGGGTGGGCGGTGCCCCTGCCTCACATTCTGCAGGCCATGGGCCACCTGACCCGAGCTGTCGCCGTCAGAGCACCCAGCTCTGGGCCAGACGGGGCCGGTCTTGTCGGACCACAGGCCTCACGGGACCCTTCCCGCACCTGCCCGCCCGCACCTGCACCCGCCCTCGTCCCAGGCTGGGCCCCTCCCAGGTGCGCCTCCCGTGCACCCTCCCCGGGCAGGTGTGCAGCCTGTGGTCAGGGCTGGGTTTCCTTCTGAGCCCGCAGGCCCTCCGCCCAGCGCCTATATTTAACCAGTTTAATGAGATTCTATCCAGTAATTCCTGAAACTGGTAATCTCTAATTGGGTCAAACGCTCTACCACGGCCAGGGCTCTATTTTTAGCTCAATCCTCAGCTGCAGCTCCTGCTCTCGGCAGCTGTCAGCGGGGCTCCCGGTGCCGCGGGCCAGACCTTGTTTCCAGCTCACCTGGTGCGAGCCGGGGGCGCCCCCGTCGCCCACCCCCTGGGTGGTCGGCACAAATCCATTTGATGTTCAGCTTAGGGCCCCGGTGTCACCATAAGTAAGAGGCTGTGGCCAGCTTTGGGGAGCTGTCTTTGTTCTCAGGGAAAGGGGGTGCTAAGCGTGTCTTTTATGAACATCCCTGGGGGTTCACAGAGAACCCCGCCCTGGCCTCACGCAGCCCAGGGACCCCGCTGCCGGGGCCAGGCCTGTCTGTGCTTTGCCTGCTCACGGCCTCTCAGTGGCAGAGCGCCCCCCAACCCCCAACCCCCACCCCACCCGACAGCACCCACAGGGTCTCTTCCCGGGACCCTCTGCACCCTCAGCCACGACGGGCATCCCCGCCTCCTGCGGCCACTTGTCTCCCCAGACGACACCGAAACCTCCCCAGGGCTCCGCGCTAGTGGCTGATGGAGCCTGTGGCTGGGTGATTCCAGGGCCGAGAAACGCGTTGAGAAAGTGAACTTGACCGAATGTGGTTCCCTGTTGAATATCACCCACCCCTTTCCCGCCTCCACAGACCCAGTCAGTGCGGGGACCTGGGGTGGGAACTCCCATCAGAGGCAGGTCCCGGCTGACGAGGAGGGACCGGGGAGCTGCCCTGCAGAGTGGCATCTCGGCCTCAGGGTCTCCAGGCGCCCGACAGCCACAGCAGCTCCGCCAGCTTCAGTGCCACCGCCTGTGCACGGGGTGTGCTCCCCTCTCCTCCCGCGAGACGCTGTGAGCCGGTCCTTGGGGGAGACGAGGCACCGAGAGGCCGAGTCACCTGCCAGAGTCCCCAGCGGGGACACGAGACTCAGGTCTCCACCCAGCCACGACCCGTGTCCCCTGCCTGGCCTGCCCACCATCCAGGACGCTCACTTGCTGTCGGAAGGCCCAGGCCCTCAGTTGTGACACAAGGACACACACGAGGTTGGCAATGACGGGAAGTCCCAGGGCCGCCGGGGCCACAGGCCGAGCTGTCCACGGACTCAGGGTGCTGAGAGGAAAGTGCACGCGTGGTCTCGGTAAGCGACCGGAGGCCGCCTCCCGCCCGCAGGACCTGGTGGGACGGTGACAGTCCGCGGTCTGCTCAGCGCTGAGCAGAGGCGGCCTGTGCGGCCCTTTGCTGTGGGTCGGTGTTCACCGTCCGTCACACCAAAGGCGTCCAGGACAGAGCAGGCACTGGGGGCCCAGGACACGGGGCTCACACCACAGACCCTCTGTCCCTGCGGTGGCTGACGTCCGAGACCAGGTGTGGGCAGGGCCGCGCTCTCTGATGGCTGGGAGGGCCCGTGCCGGCCGTGGCAGCGTCGCTCCGGTCTCCAACGCCTTCAGGGTGTCCTGTCCCCCGAGGCCCCTTCGTGAGGACACATCACGCTGGACGGGGACCCCCTGCTCCAGTGCGACCCCATCTTACCCACTGTGGCCACCACCTTGGAAAAGCAAAGTCACGTCCTGAGGTCCCGGGGTGAGGGCCTCAGCGTATGAATTTGGGGGACACTGTTCGGCCGATGGTGAGCGCCTGCCCGCCTCCCTGTCGTCCTAGCTGCCAACTGCCCTTTGGGGGCTTCTCCGTCCAGCCTGGCCAATGGGGAGAGGAACGTGTCACAGGGCAGGTTCCCCCCTCGATGGGGACAGATGGCTCCCCCCCATGGGGACAGATGGCTCCACCCCTCGATGGGGACAGACGGCTCCCCCCCTCGATGGGGACAGATGGCCATCCAGGTGAGCCACAGGGTCGGGGTCAGGGCTGACCTCATCCCGGGCTCTGGTCATCCTGCCTGTGACATGGCATGACCCCCCCGCCCCCCTCCCCCTGCTCAGGCCTCTGCTTCTCTCTCCACAAAAGGAGGGGGTCGACCTCTGTCTGAGGCCATGGGAGCAAACAGGACAACACGATGGTGACCGTGCCACCACAGGCCGGTGCTGCGGGAGGACAGTGTGCGTGGCCCGGGGCACAATCCCCAGCGAAACCATCACAGTCTCTTTGGAAAGCAGGTACCCACCTGCCTGTGAAGGTTTGGGGGGCGGGTAGGGATCTGTGACCTTTCCCCCAGTCACTTCATGGCGGCCTTCTGGGCATGTCGTCCGATCCAGCTTTTATTATTTTATTTGTATTGATTTCAGAGAGGGAGAGGGAGAGAACCACCAATGATGAGAGAATCAGTGACTGGCTGCCTCCTGCGGACCGAACGGGCCTGTGCCCTGACTGGGAATCGAACCCTGACCTCCTGGTTCATAGGTCGATGCTCAACCACTGAGCCCCGCCGGCCGGGCTGATCCAGTGTGGCCATCACTCAGCTTTAGGACATACAACACACCCACCGTTTAGCCGGAGCACCCGCGGGAATGGTACCTAACACCCCACAGACCTTGCTACCAGCTGGGGACAGGCAGGGGATGAGGTGATGGAAGGTGGCGCTTTGCCACAAAGCGGGGTGGGGCCCCTGGTCCACCCTACCCTCCAGGGACACCAGTTCCAAGAGGGGATGGTGCCCTGACCGGAGGGAGTGGTGGGTGGAGGATTAGGGACCCAGGGTGGGAAGGGGCGGGCCGGGGACCCCACCCACTTGCTGCTGGGACGGGAGTGGACAGGGGTCCTGGCCTGGGTAGAGGCTGAGGTGCCATCTCTACCACAGTCAGAGCTGACCGTGGCCATTTTTGTTGTTGGTGATCCTCATTAGAGGACATTTTCCCACTGATCTTTAGAGGGTGGAAGGGAGAGGGGGAGACAGAGAGAGAAGCACAGTGTGGGAGACACAGCGATTGGTTGCCTCCCGCATGCGCCCCGACCAGGGCCAGGGATTAAGCCCGCAACCGAGGTACGTGCCCTTGACGGGAGTCGAACCCGGGACCCTTCGGTCCGCAGACCGCCGCTCTACCCACTGAGCCACACGGGCCAGGGCTCTGTGAGCGCTTTGGAGCTCCTACAAACAGGGCAGCGCCCTGTGCTCACCTGATCCTGGGCCGGACCCTTGAGCCTCTCCTGCAATTCCCGCCCTCAGCTCCACAGCCCGGGGGTCCCTGGGCGCCCCAGTGGGGCCGGAAGGGGGCGGGGAAGGATCCTGGTCTCTGGTTCCAGGGGCCCCGGTCCCGGTCCCTCTACCAGAGGCGCCAGGGCAGGGCCTGCGCCGAGTCCGCCTCTGCGCCCCCGGCAGCCCCTACCCCGGGGTCCTCTGGCTCGCGGGGCAGAGCCACCCACCAAGGGCGCAGGAGAACCAGCAGCTCGGCCAGAGCCCTTCCCTCCGGGGCTGAGTGTGAGCGCGGCCACCGGGCGCCCCGCGTTGGTCTCCCCTCCACTGGGGTTCCAGCTCCGCCTCGGGGCGAACTGCAGCGCCCCTCACGGTCCGGCCCCCCCCAGCCTCACCCCGGCTTCCTAACCCCTGGCTCCAGGGCCCCCCCCGCCCCCCGGCTCACACCCGCCCCGGCCGCGCTCCTGGAGACCTCAGCACCCCTCCCCGCCCCCTCCCCGTCCCCCTCCCCTTCCCCCACCCCCACCGCCCGCCGCCACCCTCCTCCCGCCGGGTCCTGGGCGTCGCTTCTGGGGCTCGCAGGGCCCTGGGCGCGGGCAGCCCCTCGTCATGCGGGGAAACGCGCCCGGAGGATCCACCCGTGGGAACGGCGCGGGGTTCCAGCACGTTTAACGCCCAAGGGACGCTGCACGGCACCCGCCGCGCGAACGGGGAAACGGAGGCTCCGCGCCGCAAAGCCGGGGCCCAAGGTCACGCGACCCGCCCGGCGGCGAGGGCGCGGGGGCGAGGAGGGGACGCGCGGGGGCGGTGCGCGCCCGGCCGGCGGCTCGGGACCGGCTGTCGCGTCGGCACCGCGGCGGCGGGAGGACCCGGCGGGGGCGCGGGGCGCCAGTGCGCAGGCGCGGCGGCGGGAGGGGACGCGCTCGGGGCGCGCGCGCGGGGAGCCGGCGCCCCACCTCGGCCCGCCCGCCGGCGCCTCGCCGCCCGCCCGTCCGCCCGCCCGGCGCCCCGGCCGGCGAGGGGCGCGCCCGCTGCATGGCGCTGAGATGGCGGGGGCGCCGCGCGGCCCAGGCGGCCCAGGCGGAGGCGGCGGCGGCGGCGGCGGCGGAGGCGGAGGCGCGGGCGAGCCGGGGGGCGCCGATCGGACGGCCGGACCCCGCGGCCGGCGCGGGCTGCGGGCGTGCGGCGAGGAGTTCGCGTGCCCCGAGCTGGAGGCGCTGTTCCGCGGCTACGCGCTGCGGCTGGAGCAGGCGGCCGCGCTCAAGGCGCTGGCGGTGCTGAGCCTGCTGGCGGGCGCGCTGGCGCTGGGCGAGCTGCTGGGCGCGCGGGGCGCGGCGCGGGGCCTGGCCGGGGGCTCGCACCCCGTGCACTTCGTGCTCTTCCTGGCGCTGCTCGTGGCCACCAACGTGCGCGCGCTGCCGGCGCCGCGGCTGCAGCAGGTCGGGCGCCTGGCGCTGCTCCTCAGCCTCACCTTCGCGCTGCTCGGCTGCCCCTTCGCGCCCGGCGCCGCCGGGGTCCCCGCCGGGGCGGCCGCGGACCAGGGCGTGTGGCCGCTGCTCCTGGTCACCTTCGTGGCCTACGCGCTGCTGCCCGTGGGCGGCCCGCTGGCCGTCGGCTTCGGGCTCGCGGTGGCCGCCTCGCACCTGCTGGTCACGGCCACCTTGGTGCCCGCGCGGCGCCCGCGCCCCTGGAGGACGGTAAGCGCCGCGCCCCTGGGGCCGGGACCGCCCGCTCGGGAGGGCCGGGCGCTGGGAGCCGGGCGCGCGTCTCTCCCGTGGGCCGGTGGGGACACGGAGGCCCCGGCGGGGGGCGCGTTCAAGGTCACTGGGGAGTCGGGGACCGGGGGGCCGGCACCCCGGGGCTGGGCCCCTGTCCGAGTCCAGCGCGCCGCCGGGTGTGGAGCTGGAGACGGGAAGCCGCGCGGATAGCCAGGACCGCCCCAAGGTCAGGCGGCGGTGGGCGGCCCCGCGGGGCTGGAGCCGGGTCCACCGCCCTCGAGGCGCGCATCCCCGCGGGAGGACGCGAGTGGGTGCGGAGCGGGGTCTGGGCGGCAGGGTTCCTCCCGGGCTGTGCGCGCGGCCCCGGGCTCCGCGCCTGTGTGCACCCCGGGGCGCAGAGTCCCCTCCCACCCCTGAGGCCAGGGGGACCCTCTCGGGTCCTGAAGGGCTGGGGTTGCCGAGGTCGCGCACTAGCTGCCTTTGGCTCGAGGGTGTGGGAACCGGAGGGGTGGGGGAGGGGAGGGGAGGGGAGGGGGTGAGGAGGGGCAGGTGGCCGGCCAGACACCGGTGGGGGATGGGAGCCAGTCAGCTGGGGGGGGTGACAGAGAGGCGCCCCCAGACCTCATGCCCTGGGCACACGTGGTCACAGGGCCCTAGGACCCAGTGGAGGGACACATTCTGGACCTGAGTTCAGGGCCCGGAAAGGGGGCGGGGCTGGGAGGGCGGGAGGATGGCGACCTGGAGGGGCTTGGGGGAGAGGAGGAGAAGTGGGGGTGAGGCAGAGAGCAGGGGAAGGGCCAGGGCTGCTACGGGGTGGGTGGGGGGTGTTGGGCCCCTGAGGTGTGAGAGAGAGAGAGAGAGCCTGCGAGCCGAGGAGGAGGCTGGGAGACAGGTGTGCAGGCCGTGTCTGCCTGCCTGTGGGCAGGTTGGGAGGTGCTGGGAGCCATGGTGTGTGAGTGCAGGCACCAGGGCCCGGGAGAACCCCGGTTCCAACCTGCGCCTGGGTCCCAGGTGGAGCGTCAGCTCGGAGACAGTCCTCAGGCGGGCCCAAGGTCACAGTGAAGACGGCCGGGCCCGTAGGGATGACCCCGCAGGGGGATGCTCCCGTCACCTGGGTGTTCAGGTTCAAGTGGGCACTGGTTTTAGAGGACTTGCCCCTGGGGGCTGACCCCCGGGGCAGGTCCTGGGCTCCTTCTCCAGGTGAGCAGCTCCGTGACTGGGCAGCCAGGTGCTGGGGGCTGCCCGGTTGGGCCTCAGTTTACCTGGGGAATCATCAAGGCCGGAGTAGAGGGAAGGTGGGTATGGAGTGTGACTGGGTAGGGTCCCGGGTGACCTGTCCCCTGTTCTAGTCATCCCCCCTTGACCTGTCTCCCCTAGCCCTCGTACCCCCCCCACCATCTGCCCCTCAGCCCCTGTCCTCCCTGACCTCCGCGGGCGCCTGCTTTCCCCGCCCATGCTCCTGGCCAGCTGAGGCCTCGCTCTCTGGAAAAGCCGTGTCTGCCTGGCCGTGTACAGACCTTGGCTCCTGAACCCCTGGGCTGGGCGACCTGGGCCCCTGGCCCCCCACCCGATGGTGCCCGTCCTGAGGAGATGACCGCCGAGCGCTCCATTGCAGGGGCCCTCGGAGCCTGGGAGCTGGCGGTGCTGGCCTCGTGGGAGGGGGTGCGGCGCTGCTTCTCCCAGGGGGATGGGTGTCCCGTGTGTCCCATGTTCTGCGTGTTCCAGACATCACATTGCGGATGGTGTCTCAGGCGAAGGCTGCCCACAGGGAATGAGCCCCCGCCGCCTGTGGGCACAGCTCAGACCCGTTTAAATATTGACGCTGCAGAAACGCACTGTTTCATACCTGCTGGCCGCCCGGCTGCCACCAGGGCCTTTGCAAACAGACCGGCATGAGCACCTGCCCAAATGCAGCACACGGTCTGTCACAGGACAGACCCGGCTGGTCACTCGGACCCGGCCCAGGCCCAGGCCCAGCCGCCCCATCTGGCGGGCGGCACCAGGTCCAGGCACCACAGAAGCTCACCCGCCCCGGCTCCAGCTCCGAGACGGCACCGGGAGGAGGGGCTAGCTGTCCAAGGTCACAGTGAGGATGACAGGGCCGCCTGGAGACCATCAGGCCACTGGGGCTGTTCAGGGCCAGGGTGGGCCCTGTCCTTGGAGGACGGTCCACTCCCGTGTGCCCAGGGCTGGGGAGCTGTTCCGCTCTCCGCTGGCGGCGTGGTCTCCGGGGGGAGTGTCCCCTCCCGTCTGTCTGAGGTGCGGTGCGTGCACCCACCGGGCAGGTGCCTGTGAGACTGACCTGGCTCCGTCCAGCTTGTCGATGGCCCAACCCCCAGATAACAGGTCTTTCAGAGGGAGAGGCGGCTGCCGTCCTTCAGGGACGGAGAGCAGGGACTCGGGGGGAGAGGCGGCAGCCGTCCTTCAGGGACGGAGAGCAGGGACTCGGGGAGCCCGGCGGGCGGAAGCCCAGGGCGCCGGCGCCCGGCGTTTATGGGAAAGGGAAGGGGAACCTTCGCAGCCACAGGAGGAAGGCGTGGCTGTGGGTGCGGATCACCTAACAGTGCCGCCGAGTCTAAACCAGTGGTTCTCAACCTGGGGGTCGCGACCCCTTTGGAGGTCGAATGACCCTCTCACAGGGGTCGCCTAAGGCCATCGGATAACACATAGATAATTACATATTGTTTCTGTGATTAATCACTATCTTTAATGATGTTCAATGTGTAACAATGGAATTGGGGGTCGCCACCACATGAGGACCGGTATTCCAGGGTCGCGGCGTGAGGAAGGTTGGGAACCGCTGGTCTAAACCGTGTTTCTAGTTTTCAGTCTGTGGGCCTCCTACCCCCTGTTATCCTTGCTCACAGCCTCTTGGGGACACCGTTGCTTTAGGCCCCAGCAAAGGCTGCTTGGCCTGTTAGAACATCCCCGTGGAGGAATGAGACTGCAGCTCCAGCTGCATTTTATTTTGTTGTTTTATTTATTTAAAAAAACATTTTTATTGACTTCAGAGAGGAAGGGAGAGGGAGAGAGAGAGAGAGAGAGAGAGGAATGCCAGTGCTGAGAGAGTCATGGATCGGCTGCCTCCTGCACGCCCCCTCCTGGGGATCAAGCCCGAAACCTGGGCCTGTGCTCTGACCGGGAATCGAACTGTGACCTGGTTCACGGGTCGATGCTCAGCCACTGAGCCACCCGGTTGGGCTGTGGCTCCATTTCCAAGTGGCTCTGTCCATACGGTTCACATGCACTCTTGTCTTTGGGGATGTCATCTGAGTGCTGGGGCTTGTAGGTTCGTGTCCCGCGTCTGTCGCGAACGCAGGCGGAAGTCACTGCGAATGCAGCAGGTCTGACTGCCCATGCCCTGGGGGTCATGTGCCTGAGGCTGCCCCAGTCACCTGAGGCTGCAGGCTGCCAGGGCCGCTCCCACCCACCTGCATCCCTGCCCGGGGGGACCTGCCTGCCTCCTGTCCTGCAGTCACCGCGTCAGGTGTCCCGCCCTCCCAGGAGCCTGCGGGCCACGGTGCTTTGTCCTGTAATCGCGAGAGAGGCAGCCCTTCTGGTCAGTCCAGGAGCAGCGGCCCTGGAACCTTCTGGAAAAGCCCGAGTTTTTCGGACATAGGAGCTGTCCGTGTCTGCCGGGACGGGTCAGGGTTCGGAACGGCTCCCAGGACCCGCGGGGGCCGTGGCCCCCTCCCGAGCTGCCCGTGGAGGGGGTTGGGGAGCGCCCGCCAAGCGGGGCCCCTGCCCACGCTCTGTCCTCTCCCCTCCAGCTCGCCGCCAACGCCCTGCTCTTCCTGGGCGTGAACATGTACGGGGTGTGCGTGAGGGTCCTGGCCGAGCGCGCCCAGCGCAGGGCCTTCCTGCAGGCGCGCACCTGCATCGAGGACCGGCTGCGGCTGGAGGACGAGAACGAGAAGCAGGTGGGTGGCGGTCCCTGCGCTGCGCCCTCTCCGGTGGGTCAGCACAGGGAGTCCTGTCCTGGGCTCCCGGGCACCGGCAGGCTCTGGTTAGGCTCCGGGTCGCCCGGCAGGCCCCGAGCAGCCCGGAGGTGGCCGAGCAGCGCGTCCAGCCCCGTCCAGCCCTGCCCCGTGTCGGGGTGGCCCCGGCCACATGGGTGTCACGGTCTCTGCTTTCATGTTTCAACTCATGAACAGAGCAGTTCAGCTCAGGAGCCCCTGTGGAGCCTCCTGCAGCCCTGACCCAGGGAGGTGCACCCCAGTTCTGGGAGATGGGTGTGCGCGAGGCCAGCTCTGGGGTGATCGCTGTGGGTAGGGGTGCCCGCGGTGCCGGCAGCAGGAGATGCCGGGCGGCCGGGACGGGCTCTTTTCTGTCCTGCACTGGCCGGGCCTCCAGGGCCGTGTGGACCGGGCGTGGCGGGCTCGGCGCCCGCCCGAGTGCACTGCTGGCAGGGGAGGGGGGCGCTCTCTCGGGACGCTCCTCACCCGGACGGGGAAGGTCCCCCCGCCTCCCTATTCCCCGAGACTTTTCATCACGAATGGGTGTTGAATTTTGCCGTTTTCCCCAGATCGTTGCTTGTGATGGTTGTTGTTGCCCGTACGGCATCGAGGGATGTCTCGGGGTTGAACTGCATTGTGTCCCTGGCGGACGCCCCGAGCCAGGCTCTGAGGTGTTGGCTGAAATGCTGCTAACGGGCAGAGGTTTCCCACCGTGTTCTTGGGGGCCCCTGGGCCGCGGTTTCCTCGTCTTGTCTTCCCTGGTGCTGGTGTGAGGGCCTGGGTGGCCCCCTCATCCTCCGTGGCAGGTCGGAGGGGTTAGTGCTCGTCCTTTGTCAGGTGCCTGGTTACCGGCCAGTGAAACCACCGGCTCTGGGGGCTTCTTCCTGTGAGTTTTTAAATGAAGAAACCGGCCTCTTTCATGGACGCAGAGCTATTCGAGTCTGTCGGTCACAGGACTGACTGCATTCCAGGAAGTTGTAATTTCTGCTTTTTGGGGACCCGTGTGTTTCTCCCCAACTGTCAGACTTGTGTGTGGAGAGCGGGTCCCAGTCCCTTGGGTCAGGAGTGACCTATCTCATTGGCTTTGCGGGAGGTTGGTGAGTTGTTTCATTGAGGGGCTGCTGGAGGGGCAGTGAGATGGGGGTTCTCTATCCCCCGCCCCCCGCCTCCCTAACTCCACGTGGGATCTCAACTCTGCTCCTTGGTTTTCTCCCCGAACCTGAGAGAGGAGCCTCAGACCGTGAGCCTGGAGGTCAGGGCCAGCAGCAGGAGGTCGGGGAGGACCCTGGGAGGGGAGGGCAGGGCTGGATGAGGAGGGGGAGGCCCAGGAGGGGGCGGAGCCCCGAGAAGCCCGATGTTCCTCCGGCCCTGGGGGTGGGGGTGGGGTGGGGTGGGGGGAGTGGAGACCAGAGGAAACCAGAAGAGGGACCAGGAGGAAACGCCCTGCTGTCTCCAAAGCACTCACCTCGCGAGGACAGGGCCCCGTCTGCCCGGGGCAGGGCCTCTCCCAGGACAGCTCCGTGGCCTCTCGGTGTGGCAGGGGGTGAGGAGCAGGGCTGGGGGCGGGTTCCTTCCCGTGACCGCTTCCTGGAGAAGCCGAGCGCACGGGGGGAGGCACAGGGGGCTGTGGGGAGACACGAGTGGCTGGGTGTTCCAGGGGCACCGGCCCAGGATTCTGGGATTGAGGTACCTGTGCAGTGACCGGCCAGGCCTATGCACCACCACCAGGCTCTGGGGCGAGGCGGGGGCTGCAGGACGGGTCCACGTGCGGCTGGCTACGGGAGGAGGGCTGAGTCCTCGTCCGGGGAGATGCCTGGAGGATGCACAGGGAGGGCTCACCCAGCACCACCGTCTCCCGTCCAGGAGCGGCTGCTCATGAGCCTCTTGCCCCGGAACGTTGCCATGGAGATGAAGGAGGACTTCCTGAAGCCCCCCGAGAGGATCTTCCACAAGATTTACATCCAGCGGCATGACAACGTGAGGTAGTGCGCTGGCCCGTGGCCGAGAGCCTGGGAGCTGAGGTGGGGGTGATGGAGGAGGTGATGGAGGAGGAGATGGAGGGGATGGAGGAGGTGATGGAGGAGGTGATGGAGGGGATGGAGGAGGTGATGGAGGAGGTGATGGAGGGGATGGAGGAGGAGGTGGAGGTGATGGAGGAGGTGATGGAGGAGGGGATGGAGGAGGAGGTGGAGGTGATGGAAGAGGTGATGGAGGGGATGGAGGAGGTGATGGAGGAGGTGGAGGAGGAGGTGATGGAGGAGGTGGAGGTGATGGAGCAGGTGGAGGTGATGGAGGAGGTGGAGGAGGTGAAGGGGATGGAGGAGGAGGAGATGGAGGAGATGGAGGTGATGGAGGAGGTGGAGGTGATGGAGGAGGTGGAGGTGATGGAAGAGGTGATGGAGGGGATGGAGGAGGTGATGGAGGAGGTGATGGAGGAGGTGGAGGTGATGGAGGAGGTGGAGGTGATGGAGGAGGTGAAGGGGATGGAGGAGGAGGAGATGGAGGAGGAGATGGATGAGATGGAGGAGGAGGTGTTGGAGGAGGAGGAGATGGAGGAGGAGATGGAGGAGGAGGTGATGGAGGAGGAGGAGATGGAGGAGGATAGTTGTCCCCCTAGAGAGGGTCCCCTGAAGACCAGGAGGGGGAGGCCACAGTGTGGGCCAGGGTTCGAGCCCAGGCAGGAGGAGCTTCCCCTCTGGGCACTCGGTTCATCATCACAACCCTGAAATCTGCTAGCATTGCACCTCGACTTTGTGAGGAAATGGAGGCCTAGAAAGTGAGGCGAGTGTGCGGAGGTCCCCGGCAGGGCCTGGCAGGGCTGAGGCTGGACCAGGGTCAGGGGCCTCTG
The DNA here is from genome assembly GCA_036010255.1 of Myotis pilosus. Lineage (NCBI taxonomy): Eukaryota > Metazoa > Chordata > Mammalia > Chiroptera > Vespertilionidae > Myotis > Myotis pilosus. The sequence goes on from JASKON010000011.1 coordinate 503,049, forward strand.
AGCGGCTGCAGTGTCTCCTGCCTCTGTGACACCAGAGTCCGTGGTCCTTCCGACCTCAGTCTTCTCTCCTGTGAAATGGGAGGAAGAAGCCGTGGTTTCCAGTCTGGGCTGAGGAAGAAGCAGGAAGATGTGCTTCAAGGTGACTGTGAAGGGCAGCTGCACGCGGCAGCCTGGTCTGAGGCGAGCAGTGACGGGCATCCCCTGTCTTGCAGCATCCTCTTCGCCGACATCGTGGGCTTCACGGGGCTGGCGTCGCAGTGCACGGCCCAGGAGCTGGTCAAGCTGCTGAACGAGCTCTTTGGCAAGTTCGACGAGCTGGCCACGGTAAGTGCTGCCACGGTAAGTGCTGCCATAGTAAGTACGGCCACGGGGAGTGCGCCACGGGAAAGCTGCCACAGGAAGCACAGGAACTGGTCCGGGGTCCGCGAGGGGCTGTGGCCCGGACGGATGGACAGAGGTTGGCTCACCCACTCGGTTCCCGGGACCACCTGTGGGTTTGCAGGTGAGGGAGGCGGGCACTGCCCAGCCCGCGCAGTGGGGTTGGGAGACTCCCTGCCTGAGGGTCCTCCCCGGCGGGGCCTGGGCCGGGCCGAGCCGGCTCCGGTCTTGGTCTGATCTTCGCGGGACGGTGTCCGTCTCCTCCACGCGTGACGTCAGCGCGGCCGGGTCGTGGGTGCTTTTCACCAAGTTGAGGACGTTTCCTTTTCTTCTCATTTTGCGAGTTTCTGTCAGGAACGGATGTTGGCGCTGGTCCAGCGTGTGGTTGTGTCTGTTGCGACGGTCACGCGGTGTTTCCCTTCTAGTTCCTGTTGATGACTCGCAGACACAGGCGGATGTTAGGACGACCTTGTCCCTGGACAGCGGGACGCGGGCGGCGGTGGGCCGTTTGATGTGTTGTTGGCTTTGATTTGCTCAGGTTTTGTTGCAAGTTTTTCCGTCTGCGATCCTGAGGGATGTCACTCGGGCTCCCTTGCCCCGTGTGGGGTCAGGGTCATGCGTGCTCGCCCCACAGGGCCTGGGCGTCCTCCGGCCGGCTTCCCGGGAGTCTGTGCAGAACGGGCGTCGTCTCCTGCCTGAGCGTGTGGCCGTGTTTCGTGGTGGAGCCGTCGGGCAAGGACTTCGTCTGTGGAGCGTTTAGCTACAAACCCCGTTTCTGCAGACACGGCCCCCGGGCGTCTGCGCTGCCGCCGTGAGGAGCTTGGTGGTTCTTTTATTTCCGAGGAATCTGTCCGTTTAACCGAAGTTGTCAGCATTATTCAAGTTGCTCGCAGTGTTTCTCGTCACCCCAAGGTCTGTAGGCTCTGGTGCGACCTCTCTCATTCCTGATTTCGGTAATTGGTGTCTCCGTTTTTCTTTCTTGATCATTCTGCCTGGAGGTTTGCCAGCTTTAGTTATTTATTTTTGAAAATATATTTTATTGATTTTTACAGAGAGGAAGGGAGAAGGATAGAGAGTTAGAAACATCGATGAGAGAAACATCGATCAGCTGCCTCATACACACCTCCCACTGGGGATGTGCCTGCAGCCAAGGTACATGCCCTTGACCAGAGTCGAACCCGGGACCCTCCAGTCCGCAGGTCGATGCTCTATCCACTGAGCCACACCGGTCAGGGCTTTATTGATTTTTTAAAAAAAGAACTTGCTTTTGGTTCCACTGATGCAGTGGTTCTCAACCTGTGGGTCCCGACCCCTTTGGCGGCCGAACGACCCTTTCACAGGGGTCGCCTAAGACCATCCTGCATATCAGATATTTACATGACGATGCATCACAGTAGCCACATGACAGTGATGAAGCAGCAACGACAATAATGTTATGGTTGGGTCACATGAGGAACGGTATTTAAAGGGCCAGAAGGTTGAGAACCACTGCATTGATGTCTCTAATCTTCTATTTTAATAAATTCCTGTCCGATTTGTGTTATTTTGGTTTTTTTGCTTATTTTGGTTTTAAATTGCTCTTCTTGTAGTTTCTTTAAAAAAATTTATTGATTTCAGAGAGGAAGGGAGAGGGAGAGAGAAACATCAATGATGAGAGAATCAGGGACCGGCCGCCTCCTGCACGCCCCCGACTGGGGATGGAGCCCGCCCCCCCCCCGCCTGTGCCCTGACCGGAATCGAACCCGGGCCTCAGTCCGCGGAGCCACCCCAGCCAGGGCTCTCCGTGCAGTTTCTTCAGGTGGAGACCGAGGCCACGCGTTTGAGGCCGTTTTCTCTTCGAACTTCCGCGCGCGGACGGCGTGGGCAGCGACGGGCTCTGCTGCGTTTTCGTTGTTTCACTCGGATGTTCATGCGCCTCCCGCCCCGCAGGGACCCCGCCCCGCAGGGCAGACCGTCCTTTTGTTCTGTTTCGCTTTGGGCGGTTTCTGGGGCGGAACCGGGTCCCCTCTTCTCTCCTGCCGCCCCTGCCCCCTCCCGTCCTGTGGCCCCCTCGCCCCGGCTCAGCCGGACCCCCTCTGGCTGCGGTGACGCACGGACCCCCGACCGGGGCGCCCATCGCCGTCCCCCGCTCTGCCCTCTGCTCCTCCGGCCCCGGGGGGAGCGGCCCGGGTTGAATCGTCTTCACGGCTGTTTTATGGCACGTGAGCCCTGCCGAGAGACGGAGGGGTCTGCCCGGCCGTGCGTCCGCCCTCGTGCCCGGCCGTGCGTCCGCCCTGGTGCCCGCGTGCGGGGCGTGGGCGTCACCGAGGCCGGGGAAGCGCGCCCAGCTGCGGGGCGGACGCCACTCCTGCGGCCGTGGCGCAGACCCGGGCTGTGTCCTGGGCTCCAGGCCGGCGGCGGCTCATGTCCCTTCTCCGCGCTGGCGGCGGACGTGCCCGTTCCTGGCCTTCCCCCCACTTACCGGCGCCACCTCCCTCCCGCGTTTGCTCTGTGCCTGCGTCCATCCGGGGGCAACGCCTGTCTGGGGCTCAGTCTTGCTCCCCCACCTGTGGGGGGCCCGGCCGGATGCCCGTTTTCTCAGTGGGACAGGGAATGAACTGGGCGGAGCAGGTGCCTCTACAGCGGGTTCCGGGGGGCTGGGGACGGCAAGGGGAGCTCTCCGTGTGCGGCCAGTGACGCACCCCGGTCGTCAGCGGGCCACCTGCCTGGTCCCGGCCCTGGACTAGCTCCTCGGGGTGCCGGGCGATGGGAGCCTGTGTCCCTGGCTCTGGGCGTCACCCCACCCTCGAGAGGCTGTTCCCAGGGAGGCCGTGTCCTCTGTTGCATGTTCTCGGCCCCATGTGGCTGTTCCCGCACGTGAGAGAGGACACGTGGGACCTCAGACCGTGTAGGTGACACACACACGTCACTGGGCAGTTGGGAGGCCGGACAGGAGGGGGCGCCTTTCCTAGCAGGCCCCTAACATAATGCAACATTGTATCAGCCCCAGGTGTGTTTAGATACCTACGTGCAACATTGTATCCGTTCCGGTGTACAGCTTCCTGGTGACTCACATGCCTTAGGAAGTGATGGCCCCAGTAGGTCTAGGGCCCACCTGGCTCCGTGCAGAGTTATTACCGTACTATTGACCCTGTTCTGCACTCTCCACAGTGACCCTGGGTTTCTGTAACTTTTCCTCCTCAGCAGGAAATAGATCATTTACTGGAAAGCGGGTAGATGCTTGGAAGTCCCGGTGCCTGTCATTTGCATGGGGGTCACCCCACCCCGGCCCCCAGGAAAACACTCCTCCGTGGGACCCAAATGGGCCACTTCCAGTCCCCTCCGCACCTGCCCACCCTCAGGTGCTCCAGTCCTGGAGCGACCTCCTTCCCAGCATCCCGTCCTCCTGTCGGCCTGGCGGGGGGGAGGGGACGCCTTTGGGCTCTAGACCCCCTGTGAGGCTCCCCGATGGCGTAGAACCCCCTCTCCCTCCTGGGCCTGGGGGGGTGGGGCTCAGGGCCTGTTGGGGGCTCTGCCTCCTGGCCCCACGGCTGCCTGCTCAGGCCGGACAGGGGCCCACAGACCACACCTGGGAGCCAGGGCAGGAGACCCTCCGGCCTGCCTCACTGGTGCCCCCTCCCTTCCGGGCCCCTCCCACGGCCTTGACCCGTCTGTCTCTGCTTTGGCCGGAAACCAGGTTCAGGCATCAGATGCTCCCGCGGGAACCCCAGTATTTTCAGGGAGCGAACACGTCAGAATCCACGAGCAGCACGCTCCTGGGTCTCTGGAGCTTGCTCACAGATGCCAGGGCACTTGAGATGAATAAAACCAGATGATGCATTTTAAAATATATCTTTATTGACTTCAGAGAGGAAGGGAGAGGGAGGGAGAGAGAGAAATTTCAGTGATGAGAGAATCATGGACCGGCTGCCTCCTGCACACCCCACACTGGGGATCGAGCCCGCAACCTGGGCCTGTGCCCCGACCGGGAATCGAACCCTGATCTCCTGGTTCATGGTCGACACTCAACCACTGAGCTTCGCCGGCCGGGCCCAGACGATGCATTTTACCTCCCCAACCCGCTCTGGACTGTGGGGCCTGCGTGGGGCCGGGCTGGGAGGGACTCGCTCTGCGTCTCCAGCCGGGGGCACCGGTGAGCTGTGATTTTGCTGCTGTTTAAAGTCCCACCCCCAGAGGCGGGGGGCCCTCGTCCGCCCTGGACGCTCGCATGGCCAGCTGCAGGCCGCCTGCCAGAAGATCTTATTCTTCGTTGGCTCGTTAGTGGGAGCACAGAGCGCAGAGTTAGGTGGAAGCTGTGGGTGTTTGGAGCTGGGTCGGAGCCCTGGGCTCGAGGAGACAGGTGGGGGGCTGACACAAGCAGGGGGCTGACACAAGCGGGGGGCTGACACAAGCGGGGGTCTGACACAAGTGGGGGGCTGACACCGGACGGCAGACACTAGAGAGAAGTGGAAGCAGCCAGCCTCTCACCAGTCACTGTTGTGAGAAATGACCTGTCACCTCCGAGGTGTCATTTTTGTTAACGTGCGACGGGCTTGCTGTTGTCTCGGGTGAGAGGAAGCACCGTGAAGATTTCCCATGTGGCTCCTCGGGGTGACCCCCAGCTGCGACCCCCCAGGAACGTGCTCAGGTGGTGACCCCCCAGGTGTGGGGGGCGGGGTCAGGACCCTGGCCCAGCAGGTGAATCAGACCTGTGGGCCCAGACATGGGGCCCCGGCTGCAGGGACTGGCAGATGCGTGTGCCCGCCCTTCCCGAGTGAGGGGGGGACCTGGCACATTTCAGAGGGCGTCACAAGAGGGGCGTGTGCCAGCCCCACGGGGGTGGGAGCCGGGCTGGGGGAGGAGCTGGCGCCCAGGCTGGGGCAGGGTCTGTGGGGTGGGCCTGGTGAGCGGAGGGACCGGCAGATGGACCCTTGCCTGGAGGAGGCCTGAGGGCAGGTGTGGGGAGGCGTGGGTGCTCCAGGGCCACAGCCAGGGGGGCCGCCCGCCCTCCTGAGGCTGCGCTGCCCGAGGGGAGTCCCCGGGAGGAGGGGGGGCCCTGGCGTGAGTTCCGCCCTGTGGTCTGGTCTCCAGCACCGCGTGGGTGGAAGGGGCCCGCCCGGCCGTCCCTGACGCGCCCTCTGCCCGCAGGAGAACCACTGCCGACGCATCAAGATCCTGGGGGACTGCTACTACTGCGTGTCCGGCCTCACCCAGCCCAAGGCCGACCACGCCCACTGCTGCGTGGAGATGGGCCTGGACATGATCGACACCATCACGTGAGTGCCCGCGGCCGCAGGCCCGTCCGTCCCGGTCCGTCCGTCCCGGTGGTCACCTGTGCCGGGGCCGCCGAGACCTGGCTGAGGCAAGGGTTCGAGAGAGCCCGCCTGCTGTGGAGGCTGCGTGACCCCCTCCTTTGGACTCTGTGAGGGACTCCCAGGACCCGTGTGCACCCCTCATGCGGGAAGTCACCTCGAGGGCATAGCTGGATGAGAGTCAGGGAGCTGACTGGGGAGTTCCCTTCCTGGGGTGGGGCCCGGGGGCAGGTGCGCCCTGTGGGGGGCATCCCTGGGGCACCGGGGCCTGGCCTGCTGCTTCTGGGGCAGCCGTGCCTGGTCCTGGCCATGTTGTTCCAGGTGCCGACTGGGGCCCAGTTTGCTTCTTTCCTTCCCTGGGGAAGGAGCTGGGCTTGGAGCCGGGGTTAGAGTCCCTTTGGAGCCGGGGTCAGAGTTCCTCCTGGAGCCGGCAGCCCGTGGCTGAGGCCCTGCTGTTCCCTTGGGTTCTGGGCTGCCCAGGGGTCCCGCCCTGGGGTCCTGCCCTTCCCTCCGTTTCTGTCCTGCGGGCCTGACGTCTGTGGATGATATGATTCGGGGCGGGGGGGCTGTCCTTGCTCCGGCCAGGGCGACGCTGTCCCCCCCAACCCCATGCGTGGTCTCCCCCCTCCCAGGGCCTCAGGGCCTCACGCCGTCCCGCGTCCCTCAGCCAGGCTGGAGGTGGGCTGGTCTGTCACCGCTGGGAGGGGAGAGGGCGCCTGGGCCGTGGTCTGATCGCGGTGTCCGCACGTTTTGTTGTGTTTTTACGCCAGCGAACAGGGACACAACCTGCACCCCGTAAAGTCCCTGTAGTTGGGCGGCTTGTGGAGCCGGGCCCCCTGCAGGCCGTTCTGCAGCCCCCTCTCCCGAGGCTCAGAGTTTGGGGTCAAACCCGGTCGGTTCAGAGCCCCAGGCCGGCCCCCGGAGGTCACGCTGTGGCCCTCACGCGGCAGGAGGGCCCGTCCGGGTCCGGGGCACCGAGCAGCATCGCTTCCCTCCTGGGCGGCCCGGTGGGCGGGGTGGTGCCCTGTGATGGCCGGTGGCTGGGACTGGGGGGGCCTCCTGGACACAGCGGGGCGCCAGGCTCCCCAGGCCAGGGGGCCTCACGCTCCTGCCGGTCCAGGCGCCGAGCTCGGCCGTCGGGGACGCCGGGCCCGGACCCTGGGCCTCGGCCGGGAGGGAGCGGTGGGCTCCGCGGCGACGCCTGTGTCCGTGCGCAGGTCCGTGGCCGAGGCCACCGACGTGAACCTGAACATGCGCGTGGGGCTGCACACGGGCCGCGTGCTCTGCGGCGTCCTGGGCCTGCGCAAGTGGCAGTACGACGTGTGGTCCAACGACGTGACCCTGGCCAACGTCATGGAGACCGCGGGCCTCCCGGGGTGCGTGTGGCCGAGGGGGCTGGTGCAGAGATGGGGGCTGGTGCAGAGATGGGGGGCTGGTGCAGAGATGGGGGGCTGGTGCAGAGATGGGGGCTGGTGCAGAGATGGGGGCTGGTGCAGAGATGAGGGCTGGTGCAGAGATGGGGGCTGGTGCAGAGATGGGGGCTGGTGCAGAGATGGGGGCTGGTGCAGAGATGGGGGCTGGTGCAGAGATTGGGGGCTGGTGCAGAGATGGGGGCTGGTGCAGAGATGGGGGCTGGTGCAGAGATGGGGGGCTGGTGCAGAGATGGGGGCTGGTGCAGAGATGGGGGCTGGTGCAGAGATGGGGGCTGGTGCAGAGATGGGGGGCTGGTGCAGAGATGGGGGCTGGTGCAGAGATGGGGGCTGGTGCAGAGATGGGGGGCTGGTGCAGAGATGGGGTGGGGGGTCCCCTCAGCCGCCAGCACGTGGCGGCTCAGAAAGTGGGCGGGGCTCTGAGCCGAGCGACGGCGAGGAGGCTCCGGGCGGGCGGCGCTGTCCCCGGTGCTGATTCTGGTGCCGTTCGCTTCCTTCCCGCGAGGGGCTGGGCTCGGAGCGGGTTCGGATCCCGGGGCCGCGCCTCCCGGGCCCTCGCTGCGCACGCTCCGAGGCCCGACCCAGAGGCCCAGGCTGACCCGTGGGGTCGCCCCGAGCGCCGGGCGGGGCCCCTGTCCTCGCGGCGGGGCTGCAGGGCCGGCGGGCGTCCGGGGGCTGAGCGCGGGCCCTCGGACCCGGAGCCGGACTCTGAGCCGCGGGCTCGCCCTGCAGGAAGGTGCACATCACCGAGGCCACGCTGGCCTGTCTGAACGGCGACTACGAGGTGGAGCCCGGCCACGGGCACGAGAGGAACAGCTTCCTGCGGGCTCACCACATCGAGACCTTCTTCATCGTGCCCTCGCACCGGCGCAAGGTGGGCCCGGCGCCTCTCCTCCCCGCCCTCTGCGGCTCCCGGCGCCCTGGGCGGGCGTCCCCCACGTCCTGTCCGGGGCTGGCCTTGGCGTGTGCGTGTGCGTGTGAGTGTGAGTGTGTGAGTGTGTGCGTGTGTGTGTGAGTGTGTGCGTGTGAGTGTGTGTGTGTGAGTGAGTGCGTGTGAGTTTGTGAGTGCGTGTGTGTGTGAGTGTGTGTGTGAGTGTGTGCGTGCATGTGTGTGTGTGTCGGGGGGGCACTCTGATCATCTCTGAGCCCTGGGTCCGTGGTGCCTCCTCCTGGGCCTTCACTGCCTCTTGTACAAACAGGTTAGAGACACCCTGCAGGGGTCAGGGGTGGGGGCACACAGCAGGATGGTGCCCAGCTTATGTGGGCGCTCGAGGCAATGTGGACAGGGTGTGGGGTGACCAGGTCATGTCCAGGGCTCAGGTGAGGGGCGCTGGGCTGAGGAGGGAGGCCTGTGAGGAGCTCTGAGAGGGTGCGTGGGCCCTAGTGCCCTGCTTGATGCCGCCCCCACTACCTGCCCCCCATCAGCTGCCCCCATCAGCTGCCCCCCATCAGTGACCCCGGCACCGTGTTCAGAGGCAGGGGGTGCGTCGGGAGCGTGTGTGGGGGCCCATCGCCGGCTGGTGCCTGCTGGTCCCCGCGTGTCCCCGGGCCCCGTGTGGGCAGGCCTGGCCAGACGCCCGTCCTGCCACAGCCACACAGGGTGAGGGTCGGGCGGCCGCTCACGCCGTCCCCGCCGCTGTCCAACAGATCTTCCCGGGGCTGATCCTCTCGGACATCAAGCCAGCGAAGAGGATGAAGTTCAAGACGGTGTGCTACCTGCTGGTGCAGCTCATGCAGTGCCGCAAGATGTTCAAGGCCGAGATCCCCTTCTCCAACGTCATGACCTGCGAGGACGACGACAAGGTAGCCCCCCCCCACCCCCCCGGGAGCTCAGACGCGCTGGCTCGGGCTCGGCCGATGTGCTTTCCTGCAGGAATGTTTGTTTAGCCGGCACTGCTCTCTGCAGCCCGGCATTCCGCCCATTTACGCGTAAATTCACGCGTGAGAGCCCCGTTGCTGTCTGACTCTGCCCTCAGACATGCACATGTCAGGTGTCCCGCTCCTTCCAGAGTCTCAGGCCTCCTGTCCCTGCCCTCGGGCCTCTGCCCGGTCACCCCGTCCCTGGGGGGTGAGGGTGAGGGGCGTCTCTGGCTGTGCCTCCTACGTGTGTGGGTCCGGCTCTTCTGGCCTCTGCTGGCCTCGGGGGCAGGGTCCTGGGGGGAGCCTGGAGCTCAGTGGGGCGTCCTGTGTCCACTCCAACCGCTCCTGCCTCACGTCTGTGACTCTGGCCGAGACCCCAGCGCCTCCGGGGACCCCAGTCCTCTGGGCAGGGGGGCTGTGTCCTGGCAGCCGAGTGAGGTCTGGCCCCACCACACCGAGAGCAGCCTGCGTGTCCCCCCACTTCCCCGTCCTCGCCCGCAGCCCCGGGAGCACCTGGCCCCTCCGTCGGGGTGACCGGTCTGCCTGTCACCAGGGACCTGCCTCCTGCCTCCCGAGACTGTGTCCTCCTCTCACGCTGCCTCTGCCTCTCGGTTCCGTGCCTTTAAGAGGCATCGACCCCCAGAGGTCCGCAGGCTCCTCGGAGAGTGAAGGTCTGGGGCTCTCACGGGGCCGCCGGGGGCCTCGGGTCTGGTGTGGGTTTGGCCGGGAGCCCGTGTCCGTGGGAACTGGATCTGGAGGTTTGTTAAGTGCCCTGCGGTCGGGCATCAGGAGGCGGCCTTCCCTGCTGCCGGCGGCTCAGCGTGTGGTTTTGAGTCCCGTCGAGGGCTCCTCTGGCCGGAACCAGTGGGAGACTGTGGGCGTCGTCTTCTTTAGCCCGTTAGCGGGGGTAGGGAGTGGGGGGGTCGGGGGGGGGGGTCGCGTCGACGCTGAGACGTTCCAGCGGCCTCGCTCCCTGGACACGGGCGTGCCGTGTGCTTCCGGTGACAGCTCGTGGAGTTCTGGGTTCGTGTTGTGAGGATTCTTTTCGCATCTGTCTGAGGGGAGAGGGCCCGCCGCTGTCGGTGTTCGCGGTTCGCCTGGTTGGTGAGGACGTTATAACGTGAATCGGGGAGCGCGCCCTCCTGGCCTGTTTCCTGGAAGAGGCTGTGGAGTCGGGTTCGTGCTCCTCCCGGCGTTCGGCGGGACTCTCCTCGGAGCCGCTGGGCCGGGCATTGTGTTTGGGGAATTAGAAATGACGACTTCGATTTCTGAGTAATTCCAGGCCCGTGGTCGGCAAACTGCGGCTCGCGAGCCACACGCGGCTCTTTGGCCCCCTGAGTGTGGCTCTTCCACAAAATACCAACTTCTGCGCATGGGCCACGAAGTTTCAATCGCACTGTACGTGCGCGCCCGCACGTGGTATTTTGTGGAAGAGCCACACTCAAGGGGCCAAAGAGCCGCAGTTGGCCGACCGCTGTTCCAGGCGGTTCAGATGCTCCCGGTGGAGACGGTGGAGTGTGTCCCGAGGGGGAGCCCAGGCTGCCGGTGTCGGTGGGTGAGCACCTCGCTCAGGGCGTTCCGACTCCCTTCTCACGGTCGGGGGTCTCAGAGGACAGTTCCCTCCTGGATTTGTCGGTGTCTCTCTCTCTGTCACACTTCCTGAGACTCGTCGATTTTATTGATATTTTCGAAGAACCAGCGTGCGTCGTTGCCCTGTCCCGGGCACTGTCCCCGGTGGCACTCGGGTCCTGCCGCCCTCCTCCCGGCCCCTCCACTGTCGCCGTGTGACCCCGTCACCGATGCCAGGACTCCCCAGGGGCGTCACGGCCGGCAGGTGGCGGAGCCGCGACCCCTCTCAGGTCCCCTCTCGCCCAGACGGGGGGCCCAGGGGCAGGTGGGCGTGAGGCGCCTCCGTCTGGGCGGGCGTTTGACGACGGCCTTGCTCCCCACCGCCCGCAGCGCAGGGCCTTGCGAACGGCCTCGGAGAAGGGCAGGAACCGGCTGTCCTTCTCGACCAGCGCCGTCTACGCCGCGCCCGGCACCCGCGTCAACAGGTACATCGGCCGCCTCCTGGAGGCCCGGCAGACGGAGCTGGAGATGGCGGACCTGCACCTGCTCACCCTCAAGTACAAGCAGGCGGAGCGCGAGCGGAAGGTGGGTGCCGGGCTGGGGCGGCCGGAGTCGGGCCCTGGGACGCGGCCCCGTGCACCCCCCTCCCCGGTCCCCGTGGGTGGGATGCTGTTCTTTTTTCCCCTTTTAAAGCCTCACCCCAGGATGCTTTCCCCATCGACTTAAAACATACCTTCCTATTTGTTTCAGAGAGGAAGGGAGAGGGAGAGAGAGAATCATGGATCGGCTGCCTCCCGCACGCTCCCTACGGGGATGGAGCCCACAATCCGGGCCTGTGCTCTGGCCAGGAATCGAACCCTGACCTCCTGGTTCCTAGGTCGATGCTCAACCACTGAGCCACGCCAGCCGGGCACCGTTGATTTTTTCTTTTTAGAGAGAGTGGAAGCCAGGGTGGGAGGGCGGGGGGAGAGAGAGAGAGAGAGAGAGAAACAACCATCTGAGAGAGATACAGCAGTCGGTTGCCTCCTGCATGTGCCCCGAACGGGGCCGGGGATTGAATGTGCTACGCAGGCATATGCCCTTGATGGGAATCGAACCTGAGACCCTTGGTGCTCCGGCCGATGCTCTGACCACTGGCCCACGCCGGCCAGGGCAGTGCTGCTGTGGACGCCGCAGTGGCCGGTGTCCCGGTGGCTCCCCGGTCGGGGCAGCAGCCTGACGGGGCTCTGTCCGCAGTACCAGCAGCTTCCGGACGAGTCCTTCACCAGCGCCGTGGTGCTCGCCCTGGTCCTGGCCGCCCTGTTCGGCCTCGTCTACCTTCTCATCATCCCCCAGTGAGTGCGGCTCCGGGTGGGCGTGGGGGGGCGAGGGCCGGGGTTCCTTTCTCCTTAAGCTCACCCTGCCCCCCGCTGGCGACGCACACGCCACGCACACGCCACACACACACCATGCACACGCCACACACACGCCACACACACGCCACGCACATACCACACACACGCCCTCAGCCCACGGCCGGGCAGCTGCTCACGCTCGGGGTTGAGGCTGCATTTGTAACGGAGACGCCAGTGGTCTCAGTCTCCACCCCCGCCATTGCCTCAGCTTCAAAGGAGAAACCAGAAACACTGAAGGGACAGTGGCCCCAGGGAAGGGTTTTAATAGCCTGTGTCACGCGACCCAGCCAGGAGGACCCAGGAAACCTCCCCGTTTCCCTCACACACAGCGGCTCCTAGTGAAACGTCCGCGTGGAGCCCTCCTCTGAGTTTCCAGGGCGCACCCCCCGCTGGGTGCACCCGGAGGCCCCACCTGGGGCTCAGGTGGGTCCCAGACGGAGCCCAGCAGCCCCCTCCGCACAGTGCCCCTCCCCCTTCCTCTGCGCACTCAGGGTTGGGAGGCTCTGGGGGATAGGTGGGGGGTCCTCGGGCCCCTGCCCTGGACAGGAGCCAGAGGATGCTGCTTCTGGGGGCAGGGGGCGGGGGCTGGAGGGGCCAACGCCCAGGCTCCTCTGGGGCACACGCCGGGCCGGCCCGAGTGACCGGGCGCCTCCGTCCTAGGAGCGTGGCCGTCCTGCTCCTGCTGGTGTTTTGCATCTGCTTTCTGGTGGCCTGTGTCCTGTACCTGCATATCACCCGGGTCCAGGTACGTGTCCTGTGTGTTCACATGTCCTGTCCCCGTGCCTCCCCTGGTCCAGGTGTGTGTGTGCACGTGCCCTGTCCCCGTGCCTCCCCTGGTCCAGGTGTGTGTGTGCACGTGCCCTGTCCCCGTGCCTCCCCTGGTCCAGGTGTGTGTGTGCACGTGCCCTGTCCCCGTGCCTCCCCTGGTCCAGGTGTGTGTGTGCACGTGCCCTGTCCCCGTGCCTCCCCTGGTCCAGGTGTGTGTGTGCACGTGCCCTGTCCCTGTGCCTCCCCTGGTCCAGGTGTGTGTGTGCGTACCTGGACAGGTAAGAACTCTGACTTTTTAAAAAACTCTGGCTTTTATCCATGAAATTGTTGAATATTGAAAAATGAATGAGAATAGACTTAAGATAAAATGTTTAACTTAGTAAAAATTATACAAAACCTGCCTGAAGAAAATGGTAGGACTTACTTAAGCACGAAGCCCCCGTAAACGGAAATGCTCACCGTCGATGAGCCAGGACCTAACGTTATGAAAATGTGAGGCCAGGCTGGTCTCTGGTGTCAGTGCCAGTCACAGTGCGGGGAGGGAGCTGCTCTTTTTAATGGAAAGACACCAGGCTTTTCCGCAAATCTTTCCCCTGGGAGATTAAATATAAGGAAACACAAGAGGCGTGTGTGTGTGTGTGTGTGTGTGTGTGTGTGTGTGTGTGATGAGGAGTGGGCGGGGCCCAGCCGGCGACAGGGCCACGGAGGCCACCGCCCTGTCCACCTGGGAGCTGTTCCCGGGACGAGCCCCTGGGACAGGAGACGCTCCTGACCACGGCCCCTCGTGCAGTGCCTTCCGGGCTGCCTGACCATCCGGATCCGCACCGCCCTGTGCACCTTCATCGTCGTCCTGATCTACGCGGTGGCCCAAGGCTGTGTGGTGAGGGCGGGTGCAGGGAGGGGAGGGCCTGTGGGGAGCCCCAGGGGCCAGGCGGGAGGGGAGGGAGAGGGGAGGGAGCCGTGGAGGGGGCGGAGCTGGGGCTGAGGGGCAGCTCCGTGTGGGGAGTGAGCCCCCCGCTTTGTGCCCTCTGTGCCCCTCCAGGTGGGCTGCCTGCCCTGGGCCTGGCGCTCTGGTCCCAACGGGTCCCTGGTGGTGCTGCCGCCCGGCGGCCTGGAAGCTGTGCTGCCCGCCCCGCCCTGCGAGTCCGCGCCCCAGGCCCTGCTCTGTGGCCTGGTGGGCACCCTCCCGCTCGCCCTCTTCCTGCGGGTCTCCTCCTTGCCCAAAGTGGTCCTGCTGTGCGTGCTCAGCGCGTCCTACATCCTGGTCCTGGAGCTCAGCGGCTACACCCGGGCCGTGGGGTAGGTGTGCCTCTCGCGCTGGACAGGCGGGCGGCGTGATGTCCGCGCTCACGGCCGCGGGTGCTGCTTGCTGGTCGGTGCTTCTCCACTGGTCCCCCCCCCCCCCCCCCGCCCCCAGGTCTGGGAAGGCCTGGGTCCCGGCGACCCGCGGGTCAGCCCGGTCAGCTCTGGGGATACATGCTCAGCCTAGGGGTGCCCGTGGGCGTTGAGTCTGAGGGGCGCTCTGTGGACACGGCTCGTGTTCGATGCCAAAGTCTGGCACTGACTGGGTTTCCTCCTCCTCGCACCAGGGGCACCACCTCCGGGCGCAGCTTCGAGCCCGTCCTGGCCATCCTGCTGTTCTCCTGCACGCTGGCCCTGCACGCCCGGCAGGTGGACGTCAAGCTGCGGCTGGACTACCTCTGGGCCTCGCAGGCAAGATGGGCCCTTCCTGCTCCCTGGGGCGGGGGGCGGAGGAGCCCCTTGGGAGCGGGCGTCAGGTGGGCGGTCCTGGCTGGACGCTGGCCGGCCGTGAGGGTAGACACAGTCCAGTGTGGGGCGTGGGACTGGGGCCCAAGCCCGAGGGGAGGCAGCACAGCAGGGCTAAAGGAACGGCTCCATGAGCCCCGTCTGGGGTCAGAGTTTACTGGTTGGCGAGTAGTGAGCTCCCCGTCCCCTAAGGCATTCCGGCCACCACTGGTCTCCTTTCTGTCCCTGAGGGTTTGCCCGTTCGTTTGTTCCCCAACCTGCACCCTGAGTTCCGGCTGTTCTCAGCAAACCCACCCGTGAGAGGCCAGACCCTGACCAGGCCTGTGGGGAGACCGCGGACTGTAAGGCCTTGGCCCAGCCCTGAGCTCACGCCACACGGGGAAGCCGGGCTCTAGGCAGGCGGGGCTGTGGGGTAGGGATGCCCGTTCCCACGGCCGACAGGGAGCCGGGCTGGATCCCAGAACCCGGGACAGGGTGGCCACCGACGGAATTCACAGCCTCGGCCATAGGACCGGCAGCCCCGGTGACTGTGCTGGGAGGGACTCGGCCGGCTCCCCCCGCTCCCGCTGGCTCCCACTGGCTCCTGCTGGCTGTGCCAACAGGAAATGGGTGGCGAGGGGGCCTGTTGGTGGGTCCTGGGGTGGGAGCAGGCGCCAGCACACACCTGGCCCTGCGCAGACCTGGCCGTGGCAGTTGAAAGCCCGCAGGTGAGGGAGCGGCCTCAGGGTGGGCGTGCTGCCCGCATGGTCCGCTCTCCATGGGGCCCAGCTGCTGGCCCCCGAGACGCGTCGCTTCGCCCCAGCCCCTCTGGGCCCTTGAGCTGAAGAGCTGCCCAGAGCGAGAAGAGCCGATGGGGTGAGGCAGGGCGACCCGCCCGGCTGGGCATGTGGGCCCCACCCGGGCTCCGGCTTGTGCCCAGGTCTGCGGAGCGGGACCAGGGCTGTGGCGAGGGATCTCCATCTGAGGACCCCCAGGGGGACCCCCAGGCAGGTGCTGTCTGTCGTCTGGGCTGCCAAGGGCTTTTCCTGGGGTTGGTGCCCCTTTTAGTGCCAGTAAACACCCGTCTTGGGTCCCCCACCGGTGAGGCCCTCGTCCCTGAGAGGCAAACCCCCAGGGGTTCCGTGCGCAGACCCGGGGGCGCCGTGCTGCAAGGACACGTGGGAGAAGCGCCCGCACTGCCCGTGACCCAGCGGAGCGAGGACGCTGCGGACGGAGTGTTGTCCTTGGACGGTTACATGTTGGGCGGCTGTCAGAGCCTCCAGCCTCTGCCCGGGGGCCAGGCGAGGGCCCAGCTAACATTCACGGAGCCCGGAGCCCGGCTTCCCTCTCCGCCGCCGCCTCCCGAGGGAACGCTCTCCTCGCTCGGGCGGCTTCCTCTCGGACTCAGTAGAGAATCCTGGGGCAGCACAGGTTCCGATGAAAATAAAACAGCCGACGGCTCTACCGGGGCTGGTGCCGAGGCCCCTCTGGCCACACCCGGAGTCGGGCGGTGCCTTCTCGAGCCGCCACCTCACATCAGCAACGCTGCCGGGCAGCGGGGACGTCACCACGGCTGCAGCTCACCTTCTCGCGAGGAGTTTCCCCTCCTCAGAGCCCATCCGAGCGCCCGCGTGGCCGCCCTGGAGCACCGAGGAGGAGGACCAGGTGGCGGGACACAAGCCTGCGCTGCCTGACAGTGGACCTACGCCGGGACGACTGTGAGTCACGGCAGGTGGGACCGCCCACAGCGTGGAGACGCCGGGCAGACGGATGCGTCCCAGCCCGAGTAGACAGAGGGACAGCGAGAGACTCCGTCAGGCTCCTTGGAACAGTGCACGACTTTCAAAATCGATTTTAAAGGGAGAGGAAGGGAGAGGGAGAGAGACATCCATGATGAGGGAGAATCATGGATCGGCTGCCTCCTGCACGCCCCCCACTGGGGATCGAGCCCAGAGCCCCAGCACGGGCCCTGACCGGAATCGAACCATGACCTGGTTCACAGGTTGACGTTCAACCACCGAGCCGCACGGCCAGGCTCACAGGGCCCGATTTAAAACGGGTGAACTGTGTGTGTAGAATTTTCCAGGCACGGTTTCCGGATGGCGTGGACTGCATGGCACCGGAACCCCGGCCGGGGAACGGCGGGGACCGGGGGCGACTGGGCGGCTTCTGCTCCTCGGCTACGAAGGCGGACACTGACCACATGTCGGCAGCTACGTCGGCACCTGCGGCCGCATGAAAACGAGCCAAGGTGGGAGGCAGCAGGTCGGTTGCTCGGAAATCCGATGAGCCGTAAACGGGTAGGAACAAACGGAGCTGGAACCAGAGCGGCTCCGGGAAAGCGGTGAAGCGATTGAAGACAAGCGAGTGCCCCTCCGGCCGCAGGTCTTCGCTGTAATGTCAGTGCAGAGGGCTGTGTTCGGAGAGCAGACCTCTGTGCCATCAGTAAATACACGAAGTGTCGCTGAAAGACCTTCCTCTCCACCCCTCCTTCCAGCACCTTCCGTGTGTCTGCACACGTGCGGACGGGTCGGCTGTGCCGTCCAGGAGGGCTCCCTGCCTGGCTCTCCGCGTGGGGCCCCGCACGGGCGCAGGGCCCTCGGCTGAGCGGGGCCTCGTGGCTGCCGGGCTCCTCCGCTCGCCTGCAACCTGTCCACCTGCTTCGAGGAGCAGGAGGCCCCTGTTGGCACCTGCTGACGACGCACGGCTCCTGGGACCTCGCGGCTGTTTTCCCAGAAAACCCCGGCAGGAGCGGGGCTCCTGGCCCCTCACCCCGGCTTCGCGGTGCCCGGTGCCCCCGTGGGAATCGCCGCGTCTGGCTTTCGGCTGCAGAATCGCTCCGTGAACCGTGGCCGCGTGCCGCCGACAGCCGGACGGCTCTGATGCCGCCACGGAGGGGACGCTCCGGCTCACGGGGCAGCACCTGCCCTCCGACCCCTCGACACGAGGACCGGCCTTTGGAAACGGGCATTTCACTCCCCGTGGACGGAGAGGAGGCTAGAGCCGGCGCCTGGCAGGTGCCACCAGCCCAGGCCCCTGAGGCCAGGCCCCGGCCACCGAGGCGCCGTGTGGCGTGACCACGTCCAGGAGTGCGGTGCCCAGGCCGCCGCACACGGGAGGTGCCGCGAGCTGAGCTGCTCTCGCGTGGGGCTCTGCCAGGCGGGAGGCCGGGGCGAGTGACCCACGGATCCGGCGGCTCCCGTGCCCATGGGCGGAGCCCACCACTGGCCGCCGTCGCGTGGCCGAGGGTGGGCCCGGAGCTCAGGGCCACCCGCTGGGGCTCGGCAGCCTCCGGCAGACCGCCCTGGCCCCTCGGCTGTGTGGGGGGTCCGCCGTCCGGTCCCACAGCCTCTGCCGTCTCCGTGGCGCGGGCGGAGGCGGCGGGATTCCCGAGGAAGCGGGTTCGAGCGCGAGCGCGGCGGCGGCACCGCAGGCCCGGCCCGTGTGGCTCAGGGGCTTGTGCTGCCGGGAGCGGGCGGAGCCTCCACCTCTGCCCTGACGGTCGGTCCGGCGGTCCGGCGGCTCACCCGGAAGCCGTGGGCCCAGCCCCGCTGCCTGGGGACGGGCCGGGGGCCTTGGCGCTCGGGGCGCCCGGGTGTGGGGGCCTCAGTGAAGGGGCAGCGCGGACGGCCCACGGGTCTCGTTAAGGGCGAGGCGGGTGGTGCTCGCGTGGATGGGACTGTGGGGGCCGCCGCCGTGGGGAGAGGGGGCTCAGCGCAGACAGGCTGAGGGGTTCAGCTCCGGGCAGGTGGCCGGGCAGAGGGAACCTCCAAAGGGGAGGCTGCAGGGGGGCTGGGAGCTCCTGTGGGGGACACGCCGAGTCTGACGCCAGGGGCGGGGCCGGCGGGCGGGGCGGGCGCGGGCGCTGAGGCCTGACTCCGCAGGCGGAGGAGGAGCGGGACGACATGGAGCGGGTGAAGCTGGACAACAGGCGGATCCTCTTCAACCTGCTGCCGGCGCACGTGGCGCAGCACTTCCTGCTGTCCAACCCCCGCAACATGGTGAGCCCCCGCCCCGAGCCCCGAGCCCCGAGAGAGCCCCGAGCCCCGAGCCCCGATCCCCGAGCCCCGAGCCCCGAGAGAGCCCCGAGCCCCGAGCCCCGATCCCTGAGCCCCGAGCCCCGAGCCCTGAGCCCCGAGAGACCCCCGAGCCCCGAGCCCCGAGCCCTGAGCCCTGAGCCCTGAGCCCCGAGCCCCGAGAGAGCCCCGAGCCCCGAGAGAGCCCCGAGCCCTGAGCCCTGAGCCCCGAGCCCCGAGCCCCGATCCCTGAGCCCCGAGCCCTGAGCCCCGAGAGAGCCCCGAGCCCCGAGCCCCGGAGCCCTGAGCCCCGAGAGAGACCTGAGCCCCGAGAGAGCCCCGAGCCCCGAGAGAGCCCCGAGAGAGCCCCGAGCCCCGAGCCCTGATCCCTGAGCCCCGAGCCCTGAGGCCGAGGGGCCGCTGGTGGGGGCCGGGCCCAGCCGAGGTCCCACCCAGTGGCCCTCCCACTCCCTGTCCTCTCGCAGTCTCACCGAGGTCCGGGTCCCCTCACCGGCCCCAGGGGCAGGGAGGGTGTGGCCATCAGGAGGCTCCTGAGGGGACGAGGCGCCCGGAAGTGCCCCTCTTTGGTTCTGGGGGAGAGCACGGGTGCCGTGTCCCGTGAGGAGGGACGGGGCCTCTGTGGCTGGTGTGAGTGCCGTGGGCTGGTCACGACTTCCTGTGGCCGTGGGAGCCGCATGCTGGGCTGACAGATGCCGAGCCCGGAGCGAAGGGCTGGCCAGCCGTCGTCCGCACAAGCCCCAGGTCAGCCTGGCCGCTCGGCCGCAGGGCTCCCCGGGCTCCTGCCGTCCTGCTGGCCGCCCCCCCACAGGAGCCAGCAGGCTCTGCACTGGCTGAGAGCTGGCCAATGGGGGGACCCGGCCCCCTCAAGCCCCTTCCACAGCAGGGCCCCGGCCGCCCGCTGACCCGACCTCCGACCCCCAGGACCTGTACTACCAGTCGTACGCCCAGGTGGGTGTCATGTTCGCGTCCATCCCCAACTTCAACGACTTCTACATCGAGCTGGATGGCAACAACATGGGGGTGGAGTGCCTGCGGCTGCTCAACGAGATCATCGCCGACTTCGACGAGGTGAGGCCCCGCGGCCGGGCTGGGCCAGAGGAGTGTCCTCCGGGGGATGTGTCTCGAGGGACCGGGTCGAGGCACAGGGTCTGTCTCTGTGGGTCCAGATGGCACAGGGGGGAGGCCGCCGGCGGGCAGGGGGCGGTGAGGCCGGTGCTGCATCCGCCCGTCTGGTCAGCGCCGGGCGCGGGCTGGGCCGCACCTGCCGGTGGGGCAGTGGCCGCCTCCGGCCAGCATCCTGGCCCCTCCCGTGTCCCCGCCCGCCCGGAGGCTGTGAGCTGAGGCACCTTCTCCGCGGCCCCGGCTCCCCTTCTAAGGCCTCTGTGGCCCTCGGGCGGCCCTCAGCTCGGCGACCTCGGTGCTCCCCCACGTGCTCGCGGCTCGGCTCAGCGGTGGCTTGTCGGCCGTGGGAGGCGACTTGTGACAGTTCTGTTTCCCACAAGCTCCTGGACAAGGACTTCTACCAGGACCTGGAGAAGATCAAGACCATTGGAAGCACTTACATGGCCGCGGGGGGGCTGGCGCCCACGGCCGGGGCCAAGGTGGGTGGTCCGGGGGCCGCCCCCACTGCCCTGGGCCCTCGGCTCCTCTCCCCGTGGGCCTCGTCTGCCCCCCGCCCAGGATCAGGGTCAGCGACCGGCTCTCTCCAGACCCGGCCTCCTGGTGGGAGTCGGCCCAGAGGCCTGTCCGAGCGTCCCCAGCCCAGGGCAGAGCTGAGAGTCAAGTCCACAGGTTGTCCCCCCCCCCCCAAAAGAAAGGGCAGGAAAAGAGGAAGAAGAACAACAGAATGCAGCGAGTGGAAAGCGGACGTGGATCTGGCAGACGCTGGTCCACCTGCACCCGTAACCCCATCTTTATTTCCGTTATTGTTAATCCTCCCCGAGGATATTGATCGTTAGAGGGTGTGGGAGGGAGAGGGAGAGACAGGAGGAGAACATGGGTGTGAGACAAGCACATGGACTGCTTGCCTCCCGATCCGCACGCCCCGACCTGGGCCAGGGACGAAGCCTGCAACCGAGGGACGTGCCCTTGACCAGAATCGAACCCAGGACCCTTCTGTCTGTGGGCCAATGCTCTGTCCACTGAGCCAGACCGGCCGGGGCCCAGCGATCCCTCTAATGGGAATGGTAAACACACCAAGAAGACGGACGGACAGACGGACAGAGTGGCTTATAAAAGAGACCCAACTAGGTTTCCACAAGAAACACACTTTAAAAAATACCAAGGCACACGGAGATGCATTAAAAATGGAAGGAGGTGGAAAGATACACCGTGGTGGCTGGAATAAAAACATGCAAGCAGCTGCCTCAGTTTCAGACAAAGCAGACGTCAAAAGCCACCAGAGAGAGAGAAGGTCATTGGGTAGCGATGAGGGCGTCACTCACAGAGACCCACACCTGGAGGGAAATGGGGGACGCGCCAGGCGGACGCCTGTTACGGTTGGCGGTCAGCGCTGACAGACCCCCGGCTGACCTCGGCGCCTCCGTCTCAGGCCCCTGCCTGCGCAGTGGGGTGCTCAGCACCCCCAGGGGCTGCAGGTGCCGAAAATCCCTGAAGAAGATGAGCCATTCCCGGGCCTCGGAACGGCCCCGCGCGGAGGCTGCCTGGTGGATGTGGGTCCCCAATCCCACGGGGGCTACAGGCTGGTCCCGCCCCCAGCAGCTGGCCGGCGGGTGCCCCTGCCCCTCCGCCCTTGTTTCCCCCGAACGTGATGCCCGTGTCCGCCACGTGCAGGCTAAGAGGTGCGTCTCCGCCCACCTGGGCGCGCTGGCCGACTTTGCCCTCGAGATGTTCCACGTGCTGGACGAGATCAACTACCAGTCCTACAACGACTTCGTGCTCCGCGTGGGTAGGTGGCCCCGGCCTCAGCCGCCCCAGCGCTGGCGCCCCCCCCCGCGCGGCCGGGCCCCAGGCCTCGAGCGAAGGGCCCCCACCCCCATCAGGGCGTCCTGAGGCTGTGAACAGCCGCGGGGTCTCGTCCAGGAGCCCTGTTCTTCTTCTTCTTTTTTTTTTTTTTTAAATATTTTTATTGATTCCAGGAAGGAAGGGAGAGGGAGAAACATCAATGATGAGAGAGCATCATTGGTCAGCTGCCTCCTGCACGCCCCCCACTAGGGACTGAGCCCGCACCCTGGGGATGTGCCCTTGACTGGAATCGAGCTCAGGACCCTTTAGTCCGCAGGCTGAGGCTCCATCCACTGGGCCACACTGGCCGGGCCAGGAGCCCTGTTCTTTCTGGGAAGGGAGCCCGGGGGCACAGGGTCCCACAGCCCCCCGTGGCAGGACCCCGCAGGGGTGCACCCGTGAGGCGTGGGCCAGGCTTTAGGGAGGGGTGCTGGGCCAGGAGACCTGGGAACCTGCCATCCAGAAGGGGGCGCCGTCCCGGGAAGCATCCCCGCGAGCTCCATGGCTGTGTCTTCCAGGCATCAACGTGGGGCCGGTGGTGGCTGGGGTGATCGGGGCGCGCCGCCCACAGTACGACATCTGGGGGAACACCGTCAACGTGGCCAGTCGGATGGACAGCACGGGCGTCCCGGGCAGGATCCAGGTCAGTTCCGGCCCTGTCCCCGCGCTGCCGTCCAGGAGGCCAGGAGCAGGGCTCCCTGACCAGGGGCCCCGGGAATTTCAGCAATAAGGGTGTCACCTCCCTTAGGTGGTGCGGGTGCTGGTCCTCCCGTCCTCACGCGGGCCGGCCGCCCGGGGCCCTGCTCCCAGCATGTGGGCCGGCCGCGTTGCTGTGCGTCTCAGGAGCCACAACAGGACATGGTGGGCAGACAGGGCCCTATGGAGAGGCATCTACTATCCAGTGAGGGGTCGGCGTGCGGGCTGGGCTGGCAGGACCCACGTGCCCAGGGACGCAGGAGCCTGGCTCTGTGTGGACGGCAGATGCCGGGGGGGGGGGGGCACCCCGGGGCGGGGTCAGGGGGAGGGTGGGCACCCCGGGGCGGGGTCAGGGGGAGGGGGGCACCCCGGGGCGGGGTCAGGGGGGCACCCCGGGGCGGGGTCAGGGGGAGGGGGGCACCCCGGGGCGGGGGTGGGGGGTGGGGTGAGGGTGGGGGACCCTCCGGCGTGAGGAAGGAGACAGCAGACAATCCTGTCTTCTGCGGTTTACGGAACTTTATGATAAAGAGCTTCCTTGGTTTTTTACCATTTTTCTAATTTTGTGACGGGAGTTCTTTTGGCTGAAATGCCAGCTGGGAGCCTGAGGTCCAGGGCACTCGAGTCACGTCCTGTTTCCTTGGGGGTCGGCCCAGCTCCCTCTGCACCGGTGGCCCCACACCTGGGCCCTCAGGGGTCCCTGGATGTTGATTTGCCCTCGGGCACTGAGGTTTCTGAGGCGACGGGCGACGGGGCAGCCTGGTGTGGCTCCCGCTGGGCTCTGCCCTCCCCCCTCCCACTGAGCTGGTTCCTGCCCGTCCCTCGACCCAGAGACGTCACGGTCACTGGGCCGAGAGCCCCGGCCGGGGAGCCCGTCATGCTCTGTCCCAGGCTCCCCCCCTGGTGCCTGGTCCACGTGGGCCCCTCCAGCGCCGGCTCTCCCTCCGTCCTCCCCGGGAGTGGCCAGCGTGGCCGTGGGGGGAGCCGAGGCCTGGAGCCGCCTGAGGTCACCACCCCTCCCTGCAGGTGACGGAGGAGGTGCAGCGGCTGCTGCGGCCGGGCGGCTACCACTTCCTGTGCCGGGGCAAGGTCAGCGTCAAGGGCAAGGGCGAGATGCTCACCTACTTCCTGGAAGGCAGGGCCGACGGAAACTCGCAAGCCAGGCCCCCGAACTCGGAGCGGAAACTGTGTCCCTACAGGAGAGCCGGCCACCAGGCCAGCCTGGCCGAGGGCCGCCCCCCAGCCTCCATGGCCGGCCTCCCTGTGGGAGCGGGGCTGGGGGCTCCGCAGGGCTTGGGGCTCGGCCCCCGGCCCCCAGGCCCACACCCGCCCCCCGGAGCGGCCGGGAAGGAGGCTTAGCTGGGGCCCCCGGCAGAAGGCTCAGGGCCTCGGTCGCACGGTCACTCCGGCAGGAGCAGCCCAGCCGGCAGAGCAGGGCTGGGTCGGGGCACCGTCCAGGCCGGACCCAAAGCAGCTGGGCAGTGACTGGGGGGCGGACCCGCCCGCACGGACTGAGGCCGCCTGGCGGCTGTGACCTGGGCCGGTCGGCCAGCAGGGTGAGCGTTCAGACCTTCGGGACCCGCCAGGTCGCCCAGTGGTCATGAGCGGGCCTGCAGGAGCCGGGGTGGCCCCGAGGGCGGGCGGGGCCAGGCCCAGAGCCGCGGGGCCTGGGACGGACGGTTTGAGGAGAACTGAGAGTCCCGGCCCCACGACCGACCAGCGGAGGGGGCGGCTGCTGGCCTTCGAGAGTCGCCGTCCGTGAGAGCCGGAGCCCGGGCCTGCAGCCACATCTCCGCGTGTGGCCCGTGTCCCTCTGTGCGGGCCCCCTGCCGCCCGAAGCCGAGGCGCCCTCGCTGTCCCGGCCTCTGGGCCGTGGGCCGGTGGGTCCGACTTTCCGAGTGGCGGCGGACGGCGGCGCCAGGCTGTGAAGACCCGTGAAGACCCGTGACGCCCACAGCCGTGAGCAGCTTCCCGGACAGAAGGCGTTTCTCCGGCAGAACCAGCCCGGACGCGTGTTTCGGAGTTTACGGTCATGGATCCAGGGGTCCCTGCTGCAGAAGGCGGGACGGTGACGGCAGGTGGGTCTGGGCATCAGCTGTGGCCTCCTACCCGGAAGGCGTGGCCGTGGCACCAGGCGTGGGCGCGGGGATGCGGGCCGGGCCGGCCTCCGCGGTGAGCGTGGTGGGCCTCCCTCCTGGGGTCCCACTGTGTCGGCCAGAGCAGGTGGGGGCAGGTTGTGGTCCCGCCGTGGACAGGCTGCCGCACATGGTCGCTTTGCAGAAGGTCATGGGGTACATACGCTGCCTGGGGCTCGTGTGGCCTCGTGTCCCCTCAGAGGCGGAGGCGGGTGCAGGGCCATCCCGGGATGAACGGCTGTCGCCCAGGGAGGTGAGGGCACCCCAACTGCCACCTCCACGAAGCAGGTGTCACCCCACAGCCACAGGCTCAGTTCGGCACCTGCCCCAGCGAGTGGGGGCGGGTGGGCCAGGTGACAGCCCAGCTGGACACACACACCAGATGCCCCATGAGACCCACCCGTCACCTGGCAGGGGGCACCTGGTCCACAGAACCACGTGCAAAGCCGGGAAACGCTCTGAGCGCACCTCAGCGGCCAGCGGCTAGGCCCGGCGGGGGACGGCCCCTCCATTGTGCGCACACTGTGTGCTGCCTTATGTGTCTAACCGTGGACAGTATTCACGCACAGAGCCTAGGCCTTCGGGGGACACTCCAGCTCCCAACACCCCGGGTGCCGGGCCGCCGTCACCCCCAAAGCGCAGGAGAGCCCGAGGCGCCGTGTTTCCAGCACTCGCACCCCTGCCTGGCGACCCTCCGCCCTGTGGCATGACCCCCCATGTCCCATGTGACCCCGTGTGCCCTGCATGGCCCTCGCATGCCCTGCCGACCTCAGTGGGGCAGCACGCAGCCCGAACTTCCAGATGCTCCCACAGACCGCGGCCCGGCGCCCCCTCTGCCCCCCGGGCCCCGCACGGCCCTGCGTGTCCACCAGCCTTCGGGCTCCAGGCCCTGAAGCAATAACTAACCAACGCAGAGACGCCCGGGGCCCTGCGCCCACTGCCAACTGGCTCAGGCCCCGCTGGGTTCGCCCGGATTGCGGGCCTGTGGGGCTGACACCCGCCCGCCTCCTGCACACCCCACTCGGGTGCCCCTCGGTGGCGGCTTCTGGGGCCAGCGTGCCGTCGGGTGGCCTTTGGGCTTGCTCGGTCCCGCCGGCTGCTCTCACCACGTTTGTGTCCCCGAGAGGAGCACTGTGCATCCGTGGTCCCCACAGCCCCCCGCACGCCCTGCTGTTACCGCCGCCTCCCAAGGAACGGGGAGGGGCAGCCCCAGAGGCTCCAACTGGACAAGGTTTTCCCTCTGAGTGTCGGGGACCGAGAGGCACAACCCAGACAGCCCCTCACGGCGCTGCGAGCTCATCTGCACACAAGTGCCACGGTGCCAGGGCCCCGGGCGGTGGGTTTGTGCCCACCGCCCGCACTGGGGTCCCCCTGCCCACACTGGGGTCCCACCGCCCACACTGGGGTCCCCCGCCCACACTGGGGTCCCCCGCCTGCACTGGTGTCATCTCACCTGGACCTGTGTCCTCTGGCTGAGCCCGTCTCCTTCAGCGACTGACTCCTCAGGATAACCGGGTCAGCGGGAGGTCCCTGCCAGGTCTCGTCCTGCACTGCGTCCCTGCACAGCCTGTCGCCCCCCCAGGAACACTGTCCTTCAGCACAGTGCCAGGCCCCTCGAACAACAGACACAGCACGGGGTCCCCAGGCACCCCCAAACCACACACGCCTCTCCAGTGAACTGGACTCCACCCAGCTCCCAACTCCTGGTCAGAGCCACCCAGTGTCCTTGTCACCTGCTGGCGGGTGTAGGAGGTCAGAGGACAGACTCCTGGGACTATGACGGGGTGCGGAGCTGGGGACCCCGAGGGCAGGTGTCCGCCTCCCGACCCCGAGTCCTGGCCTGGCAGCTCAGATCCAGTGCTTCCATCTCCACAGCAGGCCCTTCCTGGGAGTTGGTGTTTGAACGAGGGGTGACCTAGGCCCCCCGCCCCCCGGAGACCTGTCCAGCCTCGGGCTTCATGCCGCGTGCGGGCGGCAGCCGGAACTTGTCTCTCGCCTCCCACCAGCAGCCCCCACGCAGCCCCAGCACGAAGCACACTTCTCAGGGGCCCGCCCCCGTCCGTCCGGGAGCCCGAGGGCGCCCTGCAGCCTCCCCCAGCGGGCGCCTCGCTCCCTGCACCGTCCTGCAGGGGGGAGCGGTGCTGCCTTCGTCCCCGTGAAAACCGTGACACCCAAGCCATTCGCACGCGGTCGCATGCGTGAAGCCCCCGTGAGTGTGAGTTTAGTTTGCGTTTGGAGTACCCAGCATGCACAGCAAGGGGCCGCCCGCCTCGGGCCACCTGCCGGCTGGCCGCAGCGTCCCCGACAGGGCGGGCCGGAGCCTGAGCCAGGGCCCTGCCCACGCCCGCCCGCCCGCCCCGCACACGGATCGCACACCACCTCGCACACGCGAAGATGCGGAATGTAACCTCTTAGCGTAGACCCCACTCACTGAGGGAAAGCCGTGCCCACCGCGGGCCCTTCCTCCGGGGCCTGGCTGCGGAGGCCTGTGCCCACCTGTGCCCCGCAGGGCTGTCCCCGCAGGGCGCCGAGGTGGGGCGCGGGGTGCGGTCTCCCACCGAGCCGGCCGGGAGCACGCGGACGCAGGCACGGACGGCGACGGCACCGTCTCCCGGCAGATTTGTATGATCAACACGGGTCTATTTCTATGCCAACTGCACACTGTAGCGGCCAGTCTTTTCCAAGATCGTCACCTTGGGACAAGTCATTGAACACATGGTCCTATTTTTATTTGAAAAAACAAGTGAGTGGGCTGACACGTTAAATGTGAATGTACGTTTCTTAATCGCAACTTTTCTACCGAGTGTTTGCACTACACTTTCTGGAATCTTAACAAAAGTAAAGGAAGACCTTGCTTGACTAAGCCTGTGCCGTTTTCATGGGAAACCGAGCGCACGTTCTCAGGATCCGCCCGCCCGCCCGCGTCGCTGACCTGCAGGGCGGACCGTGATTTCCTAACCCCTGCCCCCCTCCGCACCCCCCCCCCCCATGACAAAGACCACGTGTGGAGCGAGGACGAGACGCTGTGGCCTTAAGGAACGTGTGTGGACACCCAGGAGTGTGGCTGGATGGCCAGGGCCTGGGGCGTCATGGTGGGGGTGAGGAGCTAGACCAGGTGTTGGGGAGGGTCCTCCACCAGCCGGCCTGGCTGGATTGTTGGCTGGAACTGGACTGGGCGGGCCCAGGAGAAGAGGGGCCTGACCGCAGTGAGTGGTGAGGTGGGGGTTGTCCCAGCCACAGTGACCGGGACACAGCTAATGCCCGTCCCGCCCCGAATTGGGAGCAAGAGAGACGGGTGGGTGCAGGGCTCACAGCGTCCTGGAGCTGGTAGGCTGGGGTGAGGCGGAGTGGACGGCTGGGGCCAGACCCTGGGGCCATGGGAACGTGGCCGAGGCATCAGCGTGTCTGGAAACGAGGCAGAGACAGGTCACGTGACCGCATCGTGCAGACTGTGGTACGGTTTCTTCTTAACTAGAGGCCTGTTGCTCGAGGAGATTCGTGCATTAGGCCTTCCTTTCCCCTGGCTGCCGGCACCGGTTTTCCTCTGGCACCTGGGGCCCAGGCCTTCGCTCTGGCCGGAGCTGGCCCCAGGGACGTGAGGCCTCGCTCCTCCGCCAGCCCCGGAAATGTCAGGCTTTGCGCCACCGCTTGGAGCCTACGTATGCAAATTAACCGCCATCTTTGTTGATGGTTAATTTGCATATCGTGCTGATTAGCCAATGGGAGGCGTAGTGAAGGTACAGTCAATTACCATGTTTGTCTATTATTAGATAGGATAGCAAGGATAGAAAGACACCAAAATATTTAAAAAGTATTTTTAAATTAATTTCAGAGGAAGGAGAGGGCGAGAGAAACACCAATGATGAGAATCATGGATCGGCTGCCTCCTGCACGCCCCCTACTGGGGGGTGAGCCCGCAACCTGGGCCCGTGCCCTGACCGGGACTGGAACCGTGACCTCCTGGTTCGAAGGCCGCCGCTCACCCGCTGAGCCCCCCGGCCGGCCCCAAAGCAGTCATGCCCAGCTTCGGCACTAATAGGCAGCTTCCTGCTTCTTCCCACTTTTATTTGAGAAATTAATGTGTCATTTTTTAAATGTATTTGTTAATCTTCACCTAAGAATTGAGGACATTTTCCCGTTGATTTTTAGAGAGAGTGGGAGGGGAGAGCAAGAGAAACATCGACACGAGAGAAACACGTCAGTGGGCGTCTCCCACTCACACCGCGACCAGGGCTGGGGTTCAACCTGCAACTGAGGTCTGTGCTCTTGACCAGCCATCAAACCCAGGACCCTTTGTCTGCAGGTCGGTGCTCTAACCATGGAGCCACTGGCCAGGGTGAATAAACGTATCTATTTTATAATCTGACTAGGGGCCCGGTGCACGAAATTCGTGCACCGGGTCTGTGTGTGGGGGGAGTGTCCCTCAGCCCAGCCTGCCCCCTCTCACATACTGGGAGCCCTCAGGCGTTGACCCCCATCACCCTCCAATCACAGGATTGGCCCCTTGCCCAGACCCCTCCGATTGCTGGCTCTGCCCCTTGCCCAGGCCTAACGCCTCTGGCCGAGGCGTCCGGCCCAGGCAGCGGGGACCTGCAGCGGCAGCGGCCCCACGATCGTGGGCTTTGCTTTAGGCCCAGGCAAGGGACCCCAAGCTCCCGGGACTGCCAGCTTCGACCGTGCCCAGCTCCCATCGCTGGCTCCACCCCTACTTCCTGTTATCACTGGCCAGGGCGGCAAAGGCGCCTGATTCTCCGATCATGGCTGGGGGGCAGGGCAAAGGCGGCCCTGGGGGCTCTTAGCTCCCCCCTGGGTTTCGGATCACTGTCAGTGGCAGGGGGCTTCTTCCTGCTTTCCCTTTCGCCTCCCTGCATTGTGCCTACATATGCAAATTAACCGCCATCTTGTTGGCAGTTAATTTGCATATAGCCCTGATTAGCCAATGAAAAGGGTAGCTCGTACGCCAATTACCATTTTTCTCTTTTATTAGATAGGATAATTGTTATAACAAAGGGAAAAGTGAACAAGTTGAAAAGTCAGCTTATACAGGAGGAACTCGCTCAGAAAATGTGCATTTAAACACACTGCCCAGGAAATGCATGCTCACCCCCGCCCCAGGGGACATCGCGGTGCTGGTGGAAATGCATGCTCACCACACACACACACACACACACACACACACACACACACGGGACGTCATGGTGTCAGTGGAAGTGACCTCCCTTCCGTGGGGACCGCCAAGGGGCTGTGGCGCCTCCAGGGAGACCAGGGTTGCTGCCTGCCTCCCAGAAACCCTTGCCTGCCGGGTGCCTCATGTTGGGGTTTGAGGCCGGGTTTCTGTCTGACCGAAGCTTGGGGGCCGTCTCTCCTCCCTATGCGTGAGGGTCAGCAATCCCCCCCCCCCCCCCCCCCCGGCCTGGGACTGTGCTGGGCGGGAGGCAGATAACCCTCTGTGCGCCCCAACCGTGCGCCCGCAGGTCCCAGAGGCCGCAGGTAGAGCGGCTCCGGCTTTTCCTGGAGCGACACCCTGCGCTCCTGCTCTTTATCTGCAACACGTCACCGAGTCCCCCCCAAGTCACCCGGCTGCCCCCCCCTCCCGCCCCCTCGTCTCAGGTGGCACCTCCAGGACCACACCTGGGTCTGAGTGACAAGAACTTTATCAACAGCCCCCCTTGTGGCACAATGTGGGGGGCATCAAGTGCTGAGGAGGCGTGGGGCGCAGGGACGGACCGACGAGAGGACGGTGGACAGGAGTTGGGGGGGGCGGGTCACTCGTCCTGCACCGTGAGGTCGTGCTGCGTGGCCTCCTCGATGCTCTGCAGCTGGCGGGCCTCCCACTGCCTCACGCGCTCCGTCTGCGGGGAGCGGGCTCTGAGGGCGTCTGCTGGACGGGCGGGTGGGACAAGACCCCCCTACAGCCCCCTCCCCCGCCAGTGGGTGGGCACCATCCGACCGGGAGCCAGAGGGGCTGGAAGAGCCCAGAGCAGCTGGGCCTGGGGCCCTCCCACCCACTGACGAGGATACAAGGACCCTGGGTGGGCCCGGGCGGGGGGGCAGGGGCAGGGGCGGCTGCCGGGGGCAGGAGCGGGTCACCCAGCCCGTCCCAGGCAATGCGGGGGGGCTGGGGGGGGGGAGTCTGGGGAGCGAGGAGATGCTGGGCTCATGTTTTACCGACACAAACAGGCCCCCCTGGAGGCAGTCCCCCTCCTCAGCCTGGGACCTCCCCACGCCAGGCCCAGCCGTGCCCTTCCTCCACCCGCGGGCCGCCTCCCGGGGACCCCGAGCTCCCGGGGACGGGACGGGACGGGCGGGGACGGGGTGGGCATACCACAGCCGCCAGCTTCCTCAGGTCCCGGCGCCTCCGCCCTGAGGTGTCGGAGATCCCGGGCAGCCCCTGGCCTCTTCTTGAGCTCCCCGGGGGCTCTCCCGGCCTCGCCTTTCGCTGGGGCTGTGGCCGCCGCGGGCGGGGGACCTCCGTGGGCTCGGGCGGCTCCCCCTCCGGCGCCTGGGGGCTGGGGTCGGGCCCGGGCTGCTCACTGGACTCCTCGGAGGCCCAGATGGTAGAAAGCCGCTGCCTTCGGAGGACGGGGGACGGCAGGTCCCGGGAGGCACGCCCCGGCCGCGGGGACCCGTCTCCAGGGCCCCTTCCCGGGCGGTAGGGGCTCCGGCTCCGGCTCCGGCTCCGGCCAGGGAAGGCCTCCGCGGGGGTGCTGTGCTTGGGGACGGCCCCCGCGGCTCTCCACGCGGAAGGCGGGTCCTCGTCCTCAGAGCTCCACTCAAACACCTGTGCGAACAGAGCACCGTGTGGCTTCCTGGGGGCAGGGAGCTGAACGGAGGGACAGGACTGGGAGGCAGACTGTCCTGCCCGGCCGGGTGGCTCAGCGGTTGAGCATCAGCCTGTGAACCAGGAGGCCAGGGTTCGATCCCCGGTCAGGGCACAGGCCCGGGTTGCGGCCCCATCCCCACTGGGGGGCGTGCGGGAGGCGGCCGATCCATGATTCTCTCTCAGCACTGACGTGTCTGCCTCTCCCTTCCTCTCTGACATCAATAAAAAATATTAAAAAAGAAAACAGACCGTCCTGAATTAAGAATAAATTTTTTGTGGGGAGAGAAGTACAAAACGTCAATAAAATCAGCTTGACATTTACCCTCAGCATCAAGCAAAGCCGCAGACACGCCTGCAGGTGTGTGTGTTAAGTGGCGGCAGGTGGGAGGGCCTGGGCCCTCGCCCAGCATGGAGGCCGCAGGTCCACCGGCCTTGGGGTCACCCCCGGGGGACACACGTCCACTCTCTCTCACGGGAGCGGCTTTGAATGAACCTCTCCGCACCCGCTGGTGACCGGACACGTGAGGCGTCTGAGCGTGTGCACACGCTGGCAACGAGGAGGCAGTGTTGACGGAGACACCCTTCCCTTTCAGGATGGGAAGCCGGCGGTGAAGCGTGGACACATGTTCTGGGGCACCCTGTGTCCTCCCACAGGACAACACTGTGACAGGCCGAGAGCTCACAGATGAAACAATTCAGTGTTTTCCCCCAAAACAGCCTCAGGACACCAGGCCGCCGGGCGGTGACCTCTGCCCGGGAAACACCAGCACGGAGTGTTGTCCCTCATCTCCTCCTCCTCTGGCCGGTCATTTGGAAAAACCCAGAAGATAGGTCGGTTCTCACACCTCCCTGGACACACGTCGGCCGGGGGTTGCAACTGCACTATTTAAAAAGTCATAAATGACTCAGAAAGAAAGAATTTAAAAACCTTACGTCACCTCGTTTTCCAAGAAAATCCCAAATGGATATAAGATTGAAATGTGCAAAACAAAGGCATAGACGCTCTGGAAGGAACCATGGGCGGCTCCTCTGTAAGCCTGTCAGAAGCCGGCAAGATAAAAAGCTAAAGGAAACAGAATTTAACAAATCCCGTGCCCCCGCCGGTGCGGCTCAGGGGGCAGATCGTTGGCCGGGAGACCAGAGGGTCCCGGGTTCGAGTCGGGTCGAGGGCATGTACCTCGTTGCAGGCTCCTCCCCCCCAACCCCCTGGGCCTGGTCGGTGCCACAGGAGGCAGCCAGTCCCTGTGTCTCGCATCGCTGCCTCTCTGGGTCCCTCTCTCTTCCACTCTCTCTAAAAATCAATGGAAAATTATCCCCGGTGAGGAGTAACAAACTAATAAAAATAAATAAGTAAAACCCCAGGAAAACTAGGAACCTGAGAAATTCTAGAAGCAGCTAAGAAAATTCGATGTTTCCTACTGCGGGTCACACCCACTCCCACCGAGGAGCCCCTGGGGCCTGGGGAGGGGCCCCTGGTGTGGGTGGTGGGTGGTGGGTGGTGGGGTGGGGGTGGGGGGGCAAAGCGCAGGGTCAGAGGTCGGGCCTGCACCTCACCTGGGCCTGCACCTGCCTCTCCCCTGGAACCTGGGACGCCCTCCCGTCTCGGTCTCCCGGGGCCCAGACCCGGGACAGTGACCAGCCCGAAGGGGAGGGTGGGGGAGGGCGGGGCGGCCCAGGACGGGGGGCAGGGGTCTCAGGGCGGAAGGGTAGGGGGACCCAGAGTCCCTGGTGCAGGTCGGGGCGATCTAGAGCGAGACGGCCCGGCCTCCTCCGACCGCCCCGCCTGCCCTTCCCATCTACCTGCCCCCCTGCCCCCCTCTCCCCTGCCCCTCCCGTCTACCTGCCCCCCTGCCCCGCTGCCCCCCTGCCCCGCTGCCCACCTGCGCCCCGGGCTCCATCCCGCTCCCGCCGCCTGGCCCGCGGGTGGGCTGCTCACCTGGACGCGGTTTTCACCTGTCGCCCCCCCCAGCCGCGCAGGCGCAGGAGGCGCGGCCCGCGAGCCGGAGGGGCTGCACCTGCGGGCGCCTCTCCCCGACTTCGGACCGAGGGGACCTCCCCGCCCCCGCTGGTCCCCGTCTCCGCCCGTCCGGCCCCCCAGGCGACGGGAGGTCGCGACTCGGTCTCCAAGGCAACGAGGGGGGAGGTCCCAGGCCGCGTCCGAGGGCCCGGCCCCCCAGCGCCCCCCGCGCGCCCCTCACTGGTGACCCGAGGCCTGGGCGCGGCTGCGGCTGCGGGTTCTCGGCCGCCCGCTCCGCCGGCCGTTGGCCCATTTCCGGGAGGGCAAGACCGAGCCCGGGGCTGCGCACGGGGCGCCCGGCCTGCCTGGCCCTGACCCCCCTCCGGTCTCTAAGCTCAGGAGCTCCGGGCCGGTCCGGTCCGGTCCGGAGGCTGCGAGGAGGGGCCTCCACAGGGTCCTGTCCAGGCGGCACTGCCCACCGCGGCCCACCCGCCGGTGCCCGGCCAGCAGCCGCCTCCCCGCTGCTGGGCCCCCGACTCCAGCCCCGCACCCCTGTCTCTGCGGGGCGGGGGGCGCGTCACCTTTAGGAGCCCCGAGTGCAGGGCGGAGCCGGAAACGCAGCCGAGGCCATAACGAGGGCTGTCCACGGGCGGGAGACTGCGGCGCCCCGGTGCGTGCGTGTGCGCCTGTGCGTGTGCGCCTGTGCGTGTGCGCCTGTGTGTGTGCGCCTGTGTGTGTGCCCCTGTGTGTGTGCGCCTGTGTGTGTGCACCTGTGTGTGTGCCCCTGTGTGTGTGCCCCTGTGTGTGTCTGTGTGCACCTGTGTGCGCCTGTGTGCCCCTGTGTGCACCTGTGTGTGTGCACCTGTGTGCGCCTGTGTGGCCTGTGTGTGTGCCCCTGTGTGTGTGCCCCTGTGTGTGTGCCCCTGTGTGTGTGCCCCTGTGTGCGCCTGTGTGCGCCTGTATGTGTGCCCCTGTGTGTGCCTGTGTGTGTGCACCTGTGTGTGTGCACCTGTGTGTGTGCACCTGTGTGTGTCTGTGTGCACCTGTGTGTGTGCCCCTGTGTGCGCCTGTGTGCGCCTGTGTGTGTGCCCCTGTGTGTGTGCACCTGTGTGTGTGCCCCTGTGTGTGTGCCCCTGTGTGTGTGCCCCTGTGTGCGCCTGTGTGCGCCTGTGTGTGTGCACCTGTGTGTGTGCACCTGTGTGTGTGCGCCTGTGTGTGTGCACCTGTGTGCACCTGTGTGTGTGCCCGTGTGCGCCTGTGTGCGCCTGTGTGTGTGCCCCTGTGTGTGTGCCTGTGTGTGTGCACCTGTGTGTGTGCACCTGTGTGTGTGCACCTGTGTGTGTGCGCCTGTGTGTGTGCACCTGTGTGCGCCTGTGTGTGTGCCCCTGTGTGCGCCTGTGTGCGCCTGTGTGTGTGCCCCTGTGTGTGTGCCTGTGTGTGTGCACCTGTGTGTGTGCACCTGTGTGTGTGCGCCTGTGTGTGTGCACCTGTGTGCGCCTGTGTGCGTGTGCGCCTGTGTGCGCCTGTGTGCGTCTGTGTGTGTGTGCCCCTGTGTGTGCCCCTGTGTGTGTGCACCTGTGTGTGTGCACCTGTGTGTGTGCGCCTGTGTGTGTGCACCTGTGTGCGCCTGTGTGTGTGCCCCTGTGTGCGCCTGTGTGTGTGCCCCTGTGTGTGTGCCTGTGTGCACCTGTGTGTGTGCACCTGTGTGTGTGCGCCTGTGTGTGTGCACCTGTGTGCGCCTGTGTCTGTGTGCGCCTGTGTCGCCTGTGTGTGTGCACCTGTGTGCGCCTGTGTGTGTGTGCCCCTGTGTGCGCCTGTGTGCCTGTGTGCGCCTGTGTGCGCCTGTGTGCGTCTGTGTGTGTGTGCCCCTGTGTGTGCCTGTGTGCACCTGTGTGCTCCTGTGTGTGTGTGCCCCTGTGTGTGCCTGTGTGCGCCTGTGTGCGCCTGTGTGCGTGTGCGCCTGTGTGCGCCTGTGTGCGTCTGTGTGTGTGTGCGCCTGTGTGCGCCTGTGTGTGTGTGCCCCTGTGTGTGCCTGTGTGCGCCTGTGTGCGTGTGCGCCTGTGTGCGCCTGTGTGCGTCTGTGTGTGTGTGCCCCTGTGTGTGCCTGTGTGCACCTGTGTGCTCCTGTGTGTGTGTGCCCCTGTGTGTGCCTGTGTGCGTGTGCGCCTGTGTGCGCCTGTGTGCGCCTGTGTGCGTCTGTGTGTGTGTGCCCCTGTGTGTGTCTGTGTGCACCTGTGTGCGCCTGTGTCTGTGTGCCCCTGTGTGCGCCTGTGTGTGTGCGCCTGTGTGCGCCTGTGTGTGTGTGCCCCTGTGTGCCCGTGTGCGCCTGTGTGCGCCTGTGTGTGTGTGCGCCTGTGTGCGCCTGTGTGCGCCTGTGTGCCCCTGTGTGCGTCTGTGTGCGCCTGTGTGCGCCTGTGCCCCTGTAAGCCCCACAGGCAGGTGCACACGCAGACAAGGCGCCCGCGACTGTTACACGGGGAGGGCTGTAACCAACAGCGAGTGTGGGGCCATTTCAGAAATTACACACGACACACACCTGGCACACACATGCCACACGCACGGCACACACCACACAGCACACATGGCACACACCACACAGCACACACCACAGACGCACACAAATCCAGAAAGAGACCAAAAGGAAATGGTAGCCTGGGCAATAGCTCCACGGCAGGACGATGGGCACATGGTAACATCACCTACATCCATTTCACTTCAGCCCGGCCGGTGGCCCAGTGGTGAGCGTCGACCTAGGAACCAGGAGGTCAGGGTTCGAGTCCCCGTCAGGGCACAGGCCCGGGTTGTGGGCTCCATCCCCAGTGGGGGGCGTGCAGGAGGCAGCTGGTTCATGATTCTCTCTCATCATGGATGTTTCTCTCTCTCCCCCTCCCTTCCTCTCTGACATCAATAAAAACATATATTAAAAAATCCATTTTCTTTTTCTGAAAAGAACGTGTAGTTAGTAAAGAATAAAAAAAAAATAGAGCTCACAGGTGCGGCCCCTCCTGTCCCAGATGGGGAAGCCGAGGGCCTCAGGTGTCCACAGTCCCAGAGCCTGCCAGGTGGGGGCGGCTGCATGCTGGCCCCGTGTCCTGTTTTCTCCCTGCGCTCGGCCACCCCCGGTGCCCCGACCTCCTGACCCCCGGGTGCCCCGACCTCCTGGCACACAGGCACCCTGGTTTGAGGACAGTGAGGGCTTTTGTTTGTGTTGTGAACGGAAACATTGTGAAATCTACAGTGTGTGTCCAGCGGCACATTGTCGGTCACAGTGTCACCTGTCCCAGGCCTCCCCAGCGTACCCGGCAGCCCCTGGGGAGCAGGTGGGGGCCCGGACACGGCCTGCAGGGGCTCCCGGCCCAGCCGGTGGCAGGAGCCAGCCCCACACACTAATGAACATTCGTGGAAGAAATTACACCACTTCTCTCAGTCTTCCAGGAGACAGAAGCGGAGGGGATAATTCCTAAGTCCTTTTACGAGGCCAGCATTGCCCTGACACCAAAA
Organism: Myotis pilosus; assembly: GCA_036010255.1. Taxonomy (NCBI): domain Eukaryota; kingdom Metazoa; phylum Chordata; class Mammalia; order Chiroptera; family Vespertilionidae; genus Myotis; species Myotis pilosus. The sequence goes on from JASKON010000011.1 coordinate 539,595, forward strand.
CCAAATGACAAAAATGAACAACTACAGACCCAGTCTCATGAACATAGATGCAAACGTCCGCAATAAAATAGGAGCAAGTCAGGCCGGCCAGGGTGGCTCAGTGGTTGAGGGCCGACCGATGAACCAGGGGGTCACAGTTTGATTCCCAGTCGGCCGAGTTGTGCTGTGGACTTGATCCTCAGTAGGCAGCCGATCCACGATTCTCTCTCATCATTGATCTCTCTCTCTCTCTCTCCCTCTTCTTCCTCTCTGAAATCAATAAAAACATATAGAAAAATATATATATATACTCACCTGTGTCTGCTTATAACAAATCAAATCTAACAAGATATGAAAAAATTCTATGTCATGACCAAGTGTCCAAGGTTCAAAAATCAATCAATGTGATCATGCCAACTGGCCAAGGAGACATCACAGATATCCCCAGAGATGCAGAAAGAGCATTAAAGATTCCAGCACCCATTCATGATCAAACTCTCCATGCCTGCTTGCTGGCTGCACCCCGTGAACGCACACTGTGATGCGAGCGAGACACCCACAAGGGACTAGAGACTGTAATGTAGGAGGCTGCCCCCCTAATGTAGGAGACTGTCCCCCTAATGTAGGAGATTGTCCCCCTAATGTAGGAGACTGTCCCCCTAATGTAGGAGACTGTCTCCCCTAATGTAGGAGACTGTCCCCCTAATGTAGGAGACTGTCTCCCCTAATGTAGGAGACTGTCCCCCTAATGTAGGAGGCTGCCTCCCTAATGTAGGAGACTGTCCCCCTTAATGTAGGAGACTGTCCCCCTAATGTAGGAGACTGTCTCCCCTAATGTAGGAGGCTGCCCCCCTAATGTAGGAGACTGTCCCCCTAATGTAGGAGACTGTCCCCCCTAATGTAGGAGGCTGCCCCCCTAATGTAGGAGACTGTCCCCCCTAATGTAGGAGACTGTCCCCCTAATGTAGGAGACTGTCCCCCCTAATGTAGGAGGCTGCCCCCCTTTCTGTGCCAGGTCCCTGCCCTTTGCCAGGTCAGAGAAGCAGACTGTGCTCATGGGGGGAGGGTGCACCACAGCACCTGCCAGTCGTGGGGGGCGGTCCCGTGGGGGGACTTGGCCAGGGGACCCTGATGTTTGGAGGGGCTGGCGGGCGGTGGGCACAGTAAGGCCCTGGGCGTGAGATGTGACAAGAGCAGGGGCCTGTGCACATTGGCTGGGGGGGGGGGTAGGAGGGAGGGGCTGCCTTCTGCGTGGGGAGCGGCGCCTCCATCACGGAAGCGGCGGTCTTGGCTCCATTGACGTCACCCCGTCAGTCCCGGGAGCAAAACATATTTTTGTTTTCCTTCCCCGCGGGTTCAGAACGCCGTCCGGAGGGTCCCGGCCAGGCCCCTCCCGCGAGGCCGCCCGTGGCCTTGGCCCGCATTGTTTTTCCGAGCGGATTGCCCAACGCCCAGCACCGGCTGGGCCGTGAGTCACCCCGGGCGGGAGGCCGAGTGGGGAACCGGGTGACGGCAGGCCCTGCGGGTCTCACCACCGGAGCCCCCATCCCGCCCCAGCCTCTGCGGAGCTCGCACTCGGGGCTGGCTGTGCGACCCATTTCACAGGCGGGGACACTGAGGCCCAGGAGGTTACCGAATGGGCCAGGGTGCCAAGCCAGGTGCTGGCGGGCAGTCTGGGGGGGCCATGGTGCGGCTGGGGGGGTGCCGCTCCAGGCCCCACCCCTCGGGGCTCCCAGCATCCTGGGGCTCAGCTCCTTGGCCTCCCTGGGAGACCCCCTCCCCCACAGGTGCTCCCCCCCAGGCGGGTGTGCTGGGAAGGGTGCTGACATGATTGCCAAACACTGAGTGTGTCCCACGCGGGTGGCGCCCCCTGGGGGGGCACAGGGGCTGCCTGGGCGCCCTGCTCAGTGGGCGCTGACTCCGTGGGGAGGGGGGCGGGTTTGGGGGCATCTGCCGGCTCGCAGCTCCAGTGGGAGCAGTTGCTATACCCGAGTCCACATGGGGCCGCGTCGGAAACTTCCCCTGTGGACCCCAACTACCCCTCAGCCCCGCCCTCCCCCACCCTGGGCGCCCCGACTGCCGTGAGCCGAAGGCACTTTGACCCCCACCTCAGATGCCTGAGGGCTGGGCTGCCTCCCAAGGCCTGGGCAGCTGGGCACCAGTCATAGGGCGACCCCAGGCCCCCAAACCGCCCTCCCTGCTCCCGCATCTGTGACCAGGGCAGCCGCTCTCGGGGTCCAGTGGTTGGTCACGTGGGCCTGGTGCTGGGCAGGGGCAGCCTTGGCCCCCAGCCTGGCGGGGAGGCAGGTCCAGGCGGTGTAGGCAGCTCTCCCCTGGCGCTCACCTGCTGGCAGCCCCGGGCACAGAGGGAGCGCCTCAGCCCACCCGGAGCCCGGGGAGCTTCTCAGAGGAGAGGACACCATGGCCCCCGAGGGAGAGGGCGGGCGGCGCTCGGGGCCCCGGGGCGTGAGGCCGGGTACCGCCTCAGTAGGGCCTGCGAGGACGGGCTGTGCAGGAGGCTCCGTCCTGGGCCTCCCTGTCTCCCTGCAGCTGTGCCCGGCCTCCCGCCGGCCTCTGCGCGTCCTGGCCGCTCGGGGACCATCCCCCGCCTCCCGCAGCTGGGTGTGCTCCCCGTCCTCACGGCGTTTGTCACGTCACCTTCCCGGGGAAAGTCTGGGTTCGCTGTTTTTCTGCCCCTAGATCCTCCCCAGAGAGAGAACCCCTGGTCATTCCCTAAACACAGCACCCTCTTCCCAGTCTCCTGCCTTCCCCATGGCTGTCAGCCCCCCGCGGCACCCCTGGCACTGCTGTCAGCCCCCACTGCACTGCTGTCTGCCCCCCACTGCACCCCAGGCCCTCCCTTCCATGGCCTTGTTTTGCTTGTTGCTGGGAGAGGCTGCGCCTGTGGGGGCCCACCCGCAGCCTGGAGCCCCACAGCTGAGAGGACTCAGCACATTAATTTTGTGTGTTGTTCTTGTCAGTGTGAGCACCTGCGTGCACAGAACGCAGAGTCTCAGGGTGACGTGAGCCAGGAGGCCCAGGACGCGCGAGGGGACACGGTCCCTCCCTCCGTCTCCCGACTGCCCTCCCTCCCCCAGGAGGCACCGAGGCTGGTTTCTCACCTGTTCTTCTCAAGGGCTTCAATCCAGTCAGAGGGACAGGAATGGGGCTATTCATCCGGGTACTGAACACAAACAAGGGCATATCCTGTACCTTCTTGTTAAAAAAATATATTTTTATTGGTTTCAGAGAGGAAGGGAGAGGGAGAGAGAGAGAAACATCAATGATGAGAGAGAATCATGGATCGGCTGCCTCCTGCACGCCCCTGACTAGGGATGGAGCCCACAACCTGGGCCTGTGCCCTGACCAGGAATCGAACCGTGACCTCCTGGTTCATAGGTGGACGCTCACCACTGAGCCACACCGGCCGGGCATGTACCTTGCCATTTTTACTTCACTTGGAAATTGTACTTAACTCACATGTTTACTCATCTCGAGACTGTTCTCCCTCCGTACACAAAGGGCTGCCTGGTTTGGGGGACCGGGCTCCCCAGAAAAGCTGCAGCTCCTGGGGACGGGGGCCGCCTCACGGTCCTTGACGGGACTGGGACATTCGTCTTGCAACCCAGGAGAGGACCCAAGAAAGGAATGTTAACTAAGAGGAGCCCTTGGTATTTGGTTCCGATACACATTTGGTCTGAGTCAGAAAGTCCCAGGGGGCCCGGGGTCTGGGTGCCTGGGGTCTGGGTGCCTGGGGTCTGGGTGCCTGGGGGTCTGGGTGCCTGGGGTCTGCGTGCCTGGGGGTCTGGGGTCTGGGTGCCCCTGCAGCCTCGCACTCTGTCCGGACCCAGGCCTCTCCTCTCTGGAGGTGCAGTTGCCCACCTCGCCCAGGGAAGGACTCTCCTGTCCCGCTCCTGGGAAAGGCAGGGAGACGAGTTCCAGGTGGAGCCTCCTTCCTGCAGAACCAGCCGGCGCCTTAGTCCTAAGCGGCCGCCCCTGTTCTCCCCGAACCTCGGCTTCCCCATTTGAAAACGGGGGGTGGAGGCCTGGCCAGTGTGGGCCGTGCACGAGGCGGCCCATCCAGGATTCTCATCATTGATGTCTCTCCCTCTCCCCTCCTCTCTGAAATCAATAAAAATATGTTGAAAGCAAAGCAAAGCAAAGAAAGGAAAGGGCAGGGGCTTCCCGTGGCCCCGCCGGGCTCCTTGGAACAGGACGGGCCGCGCTCCCGTGAAGAGGCGCGTGGGCTCCGGGCGGGGACTCACAACAACCGGACAAACAGCCGAGACCCGCCCACGCCTGGCGCGGGGCCTGGAGCGCAGAGCAAAACAAACTTATTTTGAACCGGGTCCCCCCCCCGCGCGGCCCCGCCGATCACTGACCTCCGGCAGGTGCGCGCCGAGCCCTTCATAAGGCGCCGGCTCCCGCGAGCATCAGCGCGTCCGCGTCCGCCGGAGCCCGCCGCCCACGATGGCCATGCCCGCCGCGCCGCTCCCGCTCCCGCTCCCGCTCCCGCTCCTGCTGGCCGCGCTGCTGGCCGCGCTGCTGGGCGAGGCGGCCGCCGGGGAGCCCCACCTGTGGCAGTGCGCGCCCTGCTCCGCCGAGAAGCTGGCGGCCTGCCCGCCGGTGCCCGCGTCCTGCCGGGAGCAAGCCCGGCCCTACGGCTGCGGCTGCTGCGCCCTGTGCTCCCGGCGCCAGGGCGAGGCCTGCGGCATGACCTCTGCGCGCTGCGAGGGCGGCCTCACCTGCCAGCCGCGCCCCGGCGAGACCCGCCCGCTGCTGGCGCTGTCCCGGGGCCGGGGCGTCTGCGTGCCCGAGGCCGCGGTCACCGAGCCCAGCGCCGAGGCCGCAGGTCCCGCCTCCCTCCAGCCGGCTCTCCGGGGGGCGCACGGGGCGGCCTCTAGCCTGTAGCGGGGCGGGGGGGTACCCCACACCCGGGGTTTGGGGCCCAGCCCGTCAGGAGCCCCAGGGCAGGGAGCGGAGACGGAGAGAGCGCAGAAGGCCCTGCCCGCGGCTCCGTGGACACCCCGTGGCGAGGGCCGACCCGGGACGTGGGCAGCCAGGGCCCCGGGTGGGAGGGGCAGTCGCATGTGACCCTCTCCTACCTCCGCGGGTGACTGAGACGCTCCCGTGGGCCGGAGCGGGCGGGTCGGGTGGAGCGGTGGGTGGGCCGGAGCGGGCGGGTCGGGTGGAGCGTGGCCCCGGTCCGGGGAGGGCTCACGCCGGTCGCTCCACCTGCAGAGGCGGAGGAGGCGAACCCGGAGGGCCTGCCCTCGGTCTGGAGCGCGCTCAGCAGCTACGAGAGCGTCCGGGCGCTCGGGATCCCCGACATCAAGAACTGGAAGGTGGGGCGTCGCCCCGGGCCCGGCTGGACGGAGGCGCTCCCCGCGGCCCGGCCGAGCCTTTAGGGGGCGCTCGGCAGCCTCTGCTCCGCTGAGGGTAGAGGGACAGGCCGCCCCTGCAAGACCTGCCCCCCCAGGCGCCCCTGCAAGACCTGCCCCCCCAGGCGCCCCTGCAAGACCTGCCCCCCCAGGCGCCCCTGCAAGACCTGCCCCCCCAGGCGCCCCTGCAAGACCTGCCCCCCCAGGCGCCCGTCTGGGGTGCCCTGCTTAATTCTGCCACCTGAGGGCGACAAAGGACCGGAGGTGCCGGCCTGGGTGTCAGTGTCTGGAAGTCTCCATTCAGAGGCTGCGCTGCCCCCGCTGGGCAGGAGCCACACCTGGGTGGGGTGGGGTGGGGGTGGGGTGGGCGGGAGGAGGGGAGGGAGTCCGGAGACCTCTCAGCTCCCGTGGGTGTTTAGGGGTGTTCGGGGTGGGAGGGCACGGCCCCCAACCTTCCTCGTAACCACCCAAGACAGCCATGCGACCCCCTGGGGACAGGCACGTCCGCACAGCCCCCTGTCCTGCCCCGGGGCGGGGAGTCACCTCTCCTCCCCCTGTCGCAGGACCCCTGCCAGCGAGAACTCTACGACGCGCTGGCCAAGCTGGCCCAGGAGCGGACGAGGGTGGGCGACGGCCTCTACAAGTTCTACCTGCCCAACTGCCACCGGAACGGGCTGTACCACTCCAAGCAGGTGCGGCCCGGCCGGGGGAGGCGGGTCCCCATCCCCCCGGCTGCTGCGCCCTGCCCCAAACACGCCCCCCAGAGCCCCGATCCTGCCCCGGGAAGTAAGGCCCACACCCCGGGACACCACACCAGCGCTCACTTGCCCCAGCCGGTGGGGCCTCGGAGCAGACAGCTGGGCGCACACCACACTGGGCGCACCCGCACTGCGCTGCACGCGTGTGGAGTCCGCGACGCACTGGACACCTGAGCTGGAGGGCGCGGGGTGTGCCCTCGGCCGGTCCCGGCAGGGGTGGTGCCCGGGGTCTGAGCCCTCAGCCTTGGGCTCTCTGTGGGGTGCGGCTCTGACCTGGCCCCCCTGTTTTGCAGTGCATGGTGTCCCTGCATGGAGAGACAGGGGTCTGCTGGTGCGTGTACCCCTGGAACGGGCAGCGGATCCCGGGGTCCAAGGATGTCATCGGGGACCCCAACTGCGATCAGTATTTCCCGAAGGCAGACGCAGTCTGACCGGCTCCTTCAGTGAAACGTTTAAGCACACGGTGTGTTCATGCTCCGACACACTAGCTCCATGTGAGGGATGGAGGGGCGCTGTATACTCCACACGCTATCGCTTCTGAAGCTGTAGCCTATTTATTCACCGAGTTTATTTTTCTACACGAGAACCTGTGCTCTAGTAACTTATATACCGCGGCCGAGCTGGGGACCATCCTGCCGGGAATGCAGTCACGCGGGAGCCTTTCTCCCCGAGACACGCAGGGGCGCTCCGGGCGCCAGGGGTGCGTGTGCGGGAGCTGAGGGGGAGGTGAGGGCTGGAGACGGTCGTGAGGCGGCCAGTGGCTGCAGGAAGCGGGCGTGGGATGCATTGTCACTCAGGCTCGCACGATGTAAACAAATAAACAGCCTACTCAGCACCTGCTCCTGCGTGGACCTCTGTGCCCCCCCCTCTGCCCCGAGTGCCACCTGTCCCCCTGCCAGAGTAGCTGTGGCACTGAGGTTGCCTGGCCAACAGCCCCCCAGTGTCCATCACCCCCGGCTGGGCCGCCCTCACTTCTCCACTCGCGGTTCCTTCGGCTTGTAAATAGGCCGGGGTTTCTGGCAGAGACGCCCCGCCCCCCGGCTGCTCCCCACCCTCCTCCTGCCCCTGGGCCTCTGCCCCTGCGGCTGCAGCCACCTGGCACAGCTGCGCCCGGAGCACAAGGCCTCCTGCTCCCCGATCCCTTCCTCCTCGAAGGGTTACCCGTTTGCTTTTCCGGACTCTGCCCCACCCTTGGCTGTGCCCGAGGTCTGAGCCCCCGGCATGTGTGGGGTGCTGGTCACCGCTCTCACAGCCCCAGCCGTTCCCCGGGGCCCCCTCCCCTCAGACCCCATGGCTGCCAGCACCCCTCGGCCAGGTCCCCAGGAGCGATCTGCGACTCCGTGTTCCCTGTCCTGACAGACACCCGCTCACACAGATCCTGGCACCCGACCCCCCACAGGGAATGGGTCGCCTTCCTGAGGGACAAGGCGGCGTCCAGGCACCAGGGACCGATGGCACGTGAAGAAGTAGACATGCCAGGGGCACCAGGGCTCCCCCAGGCGTGTGTGCACCTGTGCCTGTGCGCGTGTCCGTGTGCACACGTGTGCACAGGCGTGTCGTGGACATATGAGCGTTGCCTCTGCTCATTGTCCCCGAGTCTTCCCATGTTACTGACATCACATTCAGCCCGGACGTCCGAGCGCTGCTCCGGGCAGGAGTCCGGCCGCTGGGCGAGAAGGCCTCTCTCCGGGCAGCTGCTGCCGGAGGAGCGAGTCTGAGGACATGCCCACCCCGGGCACAAGCGTCCACCTGCTGGTCGAGGCCCGGAAGGCGGTGCCTGGCACCTACGTGGCCGGGACCCAGTGAGGGAGCAGCACCCACACTCCTGGCTGCAGTGTGGGGGGCAGGGCGGGGTGGGGGCAGGAGGGCCAGGTGGCAGGCCACGCGCTCACCATGTGAGAGGAGGGCGCTAGGCGGCAGTGGACTCGGGTGTGACTGCGGCAGAGGTTGGGGTGAGGCGGGGGTGCAACGTGTGCCCAGGAAGGCGGACCTGGGGGCCCACAGCTCCTGCCCCGGAGTCTGACCCTGGTGGGCCAGGTCCCGCCCCGCAGTGCGCCCCCTGCTGGCCGGCCCCTCACTTCCCACTCAGGACTTTGCAGGTCCCCCCCACCCCCACCCCCAGGCTTGCACCCAACGTGGATGAGGACGGACTTAGGTGCTTTATTAAGGACCACACTCGGGGTTCCTGGGAACCAGCGCGTCCTGCGACGCCCACAGTCACAGGGTCAGAGCCCCTCCCAGCGTGTCCGGGTCTCCCTCCTCCTGCCTGTCCCTTCCCAGCCCAGCCGGTGGGGAGGGACCCGGCCACATGTGTCCCCTGCGCCGGTCTGAGCGGGGACAGACGGGATGGGGACAAAACCTAGGGCAGCGAGGGCCTGGGGGCGCCTGCTGACCTGCCCGGCGGGGACCCAGGCCCAGACCCCCCGGAACTCCCTGGGAAACTCCGACTAGGACGCCCGACCCTCCAAACTCGGTGGCCGCTGACACCGGCGAGCGTTTTCTCACGGTAAAAACTTTATTAACCTGTTATAAATACGTGGTGAGACAAATTTCTCAAAAAGACTTTTTTTTTCTTTTTTTTCTGAAAACTTGATTAAAAAAATAGAGGAAAGCGAATAGGTAGGCAGTGTCTGGAAAACCTCTGGTCTGGCCGAGGGCGGTGTGTGGCCACAGGGCCTCCTCCGGGGCAGCCGCGCGGCCGTGGCCGTGGCCGTGGCCGACGGGGCATCTAAGACTATGCGCTCAGGTCCCATTACATCTGGACCACGATGCAGGCAACGGTGACAGTTCACGAAGGCATTTCTCTGTGAGTACGTGAGTCAGAAGGAGGGGGCGATTCTGGGATCCCCAAGGCCCCTCTGGTTAGATACATGGCTACGCACATGTGTTACAGTGTGATAAGAGGACACACGGTGAGGGGTGAACAGAACCTCCTTTGCCTCTGAGGACGTAGCCTCAAAAACTGCCTTGGTCTTGGAGCTGTGAGTGGAGAACACCCTTTTCTGCCGCCATCCGAGCATCGTGCCGCTGTTGGGGGGCCTCTGAAGACAAAGGTGTGGCCTTGTCCCCCCCCACCCCCCGCCCCCGCCCTGTGGGGCCACAGCAAAGGCCGCGTCCCCGGGAGCCTGCCCGAGCCACCCACTTCTCCAGATGCCCAGGCTCTGAGCACCTTCTTGGTCATTAAAAAAAAAAAAGCAAGACTCCACCTCATGGTCTCCACTCGTCCCCAAGCAGGACGGGTCACCTGAGGGCAGGAGCTTGTACTGGGTGGAGGGGCGCGGGCCTCGGCTCCAGGCAGGTGTGTCCAGACACCCCAGGGCAGAGGTTGGCGTTCCCGGGAGGCCCAAGTGGCAGGGGTGCTGGGGTGTGAGGTCCCCAGGGTGGCCTGAGGCCCGGCCTGTGCTTGAGTTCAGGAGGTTCGAAAGAAGCGACGAGAAAAATCACACAGTTTCCCTGGCTGCTGGGGCGTGGGAAGCCGCTCGAGCGCACTGTTTAGAAGCCCAGGCATTTCAGAGGTCTCCTCCTACACGTGGATTTAAGAAAGAAATGGATTCACCAGAGAAAGATATATAATCGAGGCTGTAGCCAATGCTGATCACCGCCTTGGCCGTCTGCGGTGCGAAACCGGGGTCTGAGTTCCTCTGAACTAAAACAGAGAAAGGAACATGCTGGTTAGCTCCTCCGGCGTCAGTCCCCACTCCCTCCCCGGGCAAAGGGCCTGCAGGATGCTAGCCGTTAAAACAATATGTATTTTTATTGACTTCCGAGAGGAAGGGAGAGGGAGAGAGAGAAACGTCAATGATGAGAGAGGATCATGGGAGGCTGCCTCCTTCACACTCCACACTGGGGATCGAGCCCACAACCGGGGCCTGTGTCCTGACCGGGAATCGAACTGTGACCTCCTGGTTCATAGGTCGATGCTCAACCACTGGGCCACACTGGCTGGGCTGCTGGCTATGTTCTTCCATAGTCACCCCCGAAATTAGAATTGCCTTTTCCAACTTGCAAGGAAAGAAAACAACCTAAACAGGAAATTTTCTCCTGTTGACTTAAATTTGTCTTGAGGAGACGAAAGAAAACGTATTTATTCCTTTTTTCCACCAATAACTCTCTCATTTAGTCAAAGAGAAGATTGGATGTGATAGCATTCTTCAAAGTGATGGTTTAAAAAGTCATTGTTTGAATGAGATTTAATGAACTTTATTAAAATTCTATTAACCAGAGAATATCCGTAATGTGTTTTACAGGGGAAAAAGCACAGACAGACACGTCTTTAATTTAGAAACAGGTTCTTGCTCAGCTGGTGTGGCTCAGTGGTTGGGCAGTGACCTATGAACCGGGAGGTCAGGGTTCAATTGCCGGTCAGGGCCCAGGCCCGGGTTGTGGGCTGGATCCCCAGTGGGGGACATGCAGGAGGCAGCCGATCCATGGTTCTCCCTCATCACTGGTGTGTCTATTTCTCCCTCCCTCTCCCTTCCTCTCTGACATCAATAAAAAAATATATTTTAGAAACAAGTTCTTTTGAAGTTAGAGAGTTTACTGGGAAGATAAGGGCCCCGGCGGGCTTCCAGGGACGCCTCTGAGACTGACCCGTGTGCTCAGATCCTTGGCTCTTTGCAAGAAAGATCAGTGTTTGAGACAAGGGGGCCCAGAGCCTCTGCCTGTGCGGCTGGCGGGGGGTGGGGGTGGGGCAGGTCCCCCTCCTTCCTCAGGGAGTGTCCCAGGTCTGTCCTCCATCTGACCCGCCCCCAGCCACCCCCCCTTCTGATGGAGACCCCAGCCGGGCCCCAGGCTTACCCGTCAGGTCACTGGCTCTCCACGCTGTCACAGTGCACGTCTGGTTTGCCCGGAGGGTCGTGCCCGGGGAGGGGCTGCCCGTACTTGTCCACGCACCAGCACAAGCCGCGCTTCCTGCCCTTGGCTGGGCGGCACTGTGGGCGAAGCAGAGAAGGCGATGTGACCCTCAGGGGCTCCCAGGCCCCATGGGGACCAGGCTGTCCCGCCCTGGATAGCAGGAAGGTGTTGGCGCGCCTGGGTCCCTTCGTGGTTAAAGGGGAGCAGGGCACTGGGGGCGGGGGAGAAGGGGCAGGAAGAGGGGCCCAGCTGGGGCTCCCCTCCAGTGGGGGGGACCGAGGGCTCACCTGCTTCTTCTTGTAGAAGCCCTTCTTGTCGCAGTTGGGGAGCTGGATGCCCCGGGGGCTCAGTGCGCTCAGGGACTTGAGTCGGTTCAGCGTGTCCTCCATCTCCCGGCGGCAGGGACCCTGTGGGGCGTGGACTGGTTACTATGAGGTCCCACCGCCCGGGCATCCCCGGGGACCTGCAGTGTCTGCGGCCTGACTCAGCCATCACGGCGCCCACGGGGGCACCGGCCCCACCTCTCGTGTCCCTAGATGAGGCTCGGCTCTGGGGAGTCACCGGGACACCCGGAGGCCAGGCGAACAGGAAGAGCCGGGCTCTGAGCCTTTCCACAGCCCAGAGGCCTGGGCGCCTGGAGTCTGACCGGACCCTCGAGGCGCCCCCGAGGGCAGGCCGCCTGGTCCCTGTTCTGGGCGCTAGGAGGACCGGCAGCCGCCCCTGGGCCTGGACAGGGTGTGCCCACGGCTCGGAGTGAAGAGCAACCTGGTGCCCGGGGCCCCGCCCCGCCCCCGGGAGGCGCGCTCACGTATTCCCTGTCCTGTTTGCTCTCGGAGAAGTTCTGGGTGACCGCGCCCTGGGCCTCGAGGTGGACCCTGTGGCGCTGGCTGTCCTTGGCGCTCCCTCTCCTGATTGCGTCCATCTTGGTGTGGCCGGGGTGGAACCTGGAGTCGGGGGCCCAGTGGGTCAGCGCCGGGCTCCCCGCGGTCACAGCGCTGAGCTCTTCCTCCGACTCACTGCCGGTTCCTGGGGGGACACGGGCGGGGGCTGAGGACCCAGCAAGGTCACGTCTCCGGGGAATCGTCACTCCACCATCCGAGCACGTTCAGGAAGAACCGCTTGAGCCCGGGGCGTGGCCGGTGGCTGAGCACCAACGCACCGACCCAGGGACCGGGAGGTCAGGGTTCGATTCCCCGTCAGACACAGGCCCGGGTTGCGGGCTCCATCGCCAGCGCGGGCCTGCAGGAGGCGGCCCACCCACGACTCTCTCTCATCACTGATGTTTCTCTCTCTCTGCCCCTCCCCTTTCCTCTCTGAAATCAATAAAAATATATAAGAACAAGAAAACACCCGGGTGGAGGACCACCCTCTCGCTAGCAGCCCTGGCACTGACTTTGCCTCGAGATCAGAAGAGACGTGACCAGTAGGTACCTCGCTGGCGGGCGTCCCCCCTCCACCAGGAGGGGCAGAGCTGACCCTGGACGGCACCCCCCCCAACCCCGGCCCTGTTTCCGCGGAGTCAGCGCGGGGTGAGGCGGCCCCGCAGGAACCCGCTCCGGTCTGAACCCTCCCCGCTCCCCAGAGCGCTTGGCTGCGCGTCTGGCCTCAGGGCGTGGGCTGGTGTCCGGTCCCTCTGTCCCGCAGGGCCTGGCCCCAGCGGCCTCTCAGACCCGCACCCGGGGGCACTCACTCACCCATCCTGGGGGAGTCCTCCCTCCCCGCCCCCGTCATCCCCGTGGCGGAGGAGGAAAACCCGAGAGGACAGCGTGTCGGCGCGCCCCGGGGTGGGTGTCACCGCTCTGAGCACGTGCGCGGCGGGCTTGGAGCTGGCGCCTCGCTGCTCCTTCCCGGGCTGAGCGGGGCGGCCGCCGGACCGGGGCCGGTGGCGGGAGGGGGGGTGGTCCCTGCTCCCGCCGGGTCCGCACCCAGGCAGCGGCCACATGGCCACGCCATTCCGACCAGCCGCACCCCGGACCTCCCAGGCCCTCTGGTCCCCAATCTGCTCCGCCGGGTGCCCGGCGCCCCGCTCCAGCTAACGGTTCTCCGCCGGCCCGGGAACAAGCCGGTCAGCGTGGCCGCCCGCCCGCGCCGGGACGCCAGCCAAAGCCTCTGGGCTCCCAGGAGCGGGGCGGGGCGCGGGGAAGGCTCCCGGGCCGAGCGGGGAGAGGACACCGCGTGCTCCAGCTCCAAGGCACCGGGCACGGAGCGCCCAGCACCAGGGAGGCCCCGCCCCCAAGGAAGCCCCGCCCCAGGGAGAACCCGCCCCTAGTGAAGCCCCGCCCCCAGGGAGACCCGTCCCTAAAGAAGCCCCGCCCCAGAGAAGCCCCGCCCCCGGGAGACCCGTCCCTAAAGAAGCCCCGCCCCCAGGGAGGACCCGCCCCTAGTGAAGCCCCGCCCCAGGGAGAACCCGCCCCTAGTGAAGCCCCGCCCCCAGGGAGACCCGTCCCTAAAGAAGCCCCGCCCCCAGGGAGACCCGTCCCTAAAGAAGCCCCGCCCCCAGGGAGGACCCGCCCCTGGCGAAGCCCCGCCCACAGGGAAGCCCCGCCTCCGTGGGCTCTGTCCGCACCCAGGGAACAGCCCCACCAGGGAGGGGTGCGCGGTCCCCCAGGCCCGGCCCGGGCGGCGCACTCAGCACCGCGGAGCAGCTCTGGCTGCAGGTTGGCTTCCGTTTCCTCCCATTTCCTTCCTTTCTCTTCTGCGGGGAAGCACTGGGCGCGGGGCTGAACCGTGATGGGCTCCCGCCCGTCCCCCGGAGCGCGGAGTAACTGCCTGACCGCCCGGGACTCGGGGGGGGGGCGAGCCGGGAATCTGTCCCTTAAGCGCCCCCGCCCCCCGGGGTTAGAAGTCGCCTCTTCATAGTTTCGTAACAAACGCCCCGCGCACTGCTCACCACGGCGCCAACGGGTAGCTGAGAGCGTGCTGGCGGGCTCTGCGGCCGCGCGCTCCGTGTCAGGGCCGCACGGGCCGAGCAGGCGCCCACGGCGCCGGGCATTGCTTTGCCCGGAATACGAAGGCTTCTGGGCGTTTGAACGACACAGCCCCGGCTCAGGAACCCGCGGGTTTACCTTCCCATCGATCCCGGATCCGCGGCTTCTCGGGGAGAAACGGAGCGGCGCTGCCCAGCACGGCCACGCCTCACCCGGGGCCTCTGTGGCCGCGGGGACCACGCAGGACCGTCCCCCCCGCCCCCGAGGCTGCCCCGGGCGCCCTGCCCCGCTGGGGCCGGGGGCGGGGGCTCCACTCTCGTCACGAAGCGAGGCTGCCGACGCTGCTTGTCCAGTGGAGGCTCAGACTCCGTCTCCCTCTCCGTCTAAGGGCCCCACGCGAGGTGCCCCTGCAGCTGCGGCGGCCTCCCCCGCCCCCTCCACGGGACGCATCCCTCCCGCTTCAGTGCGGGCAGCACTTGGCCCTGGCTCCATCCTTCCCTCGGTCTCCTAAGCCCGCGGGTCCCCACAGGCGCAGCCCCGCTCCTGGCGCGTGTCTGCGGGCCTCACAGGCAGGGAGCTGGGTGCATCAGGGAGGATGCGATGGGGCAGCCGGCTCCAGCCACCCCGCCCCCGTCCCTGCCTGGGCGGAGGGAGGGACCTTGGAGACTCGCTTCCTTCCGAGGGTCAGGTTGTTGGGCCGCAAAAGACGCGAATAGACGCCCGAGTCCCTGGGTCTGGTTTGGAACAAGCCAGAGGGGACCCGCTTTGCAGACCGTAAGCCTGTGCCAATGCCGCTCCTTTTAAACGCGGGTACCTCCCCCCACAACTCACCTCACCTCCGGCGTCCAAGTCCACCCCCCACCTCCCCGCGCCCCTGCCCCTCGCGTCCGCGGGTGGACGCGCTCGCTCCTAGTTCGCGGGAGCCGAGGCGCGTTCCAGGGCCCGAGCGCAGTCCACGCCCGCGTCCCAGTGCCGCGCGGCTCCCGGGCCGGGGATCCTCGGGCCGGGATCCTCCCTCGAACGCCAAACTCGGGGTCCGCTCCCCGCCCCCAGAATCTTGGCCCACTTTCGGCAAAAGCGCTTTGCAATTTACAAACACTTCGCACCCAGGGAACCGAGCGGCCGTGGAGGGTCCCTCCCGCGAGCGTCCTCGGGTCGCGGGGCCTGTCTCCCCACGTCGACCCTTGGGCCCGGGGGAACGAGGGCCTCTCCGCGGCGGCGCTGCCCATCCCTGACGCCGGGTTGCCGGTGCCGCCCCCTCGGTGCCGCCCCCTCGGAGCCGGAGGGCGCACCGGGCGCGGGCGGCTCACCTGGCGCGGGCAGGGCCTGGGGGTGCGGGCGGCCGGCCGCGTTGGCGTTGGCGCAGAACCCGCGGCCCTCCAGCAGCGCCTGCAGCGGGCGCGCCTCGCCGGGCGGCGGCTGGCAGCGGAGGCCGGAGCCGCAGCGCTCGCTGTAGACGCCGCACGGCTGGCCCTCGCGCAGCGCGCACGTGAGGCAGCAGCCGCAGCCCGGCTCGCGCACCAGCTCGGCGCAGCCGGGGGCCGGGGGCGCGCACTGGGCCTGAGCGCGTGCGTCGCAGGGTTCGCAGAGCACGACGGGGCCCGCGCCCGCCGCTCCGGCACCAGCCTGCGCCGCGGGCAGCCCGAGGAGCAGCCCGAGCGCGGCCAGCGCGGCGGCCAGGAGCACGGGGCGCGGCGGCTGCATGGCGCCCACGGCTGGGGTCCGCGGCTCAGCCAGGTCTGCTGCTCGGCGCGGGCACGGGGGGCGGCGGTCGGCGCGGGCTGCGGGAGCGGAGGAGCTGGGAGCGGAGCGGTCAGACTTCAGCGCAGCACCGCCAGGCTCGCATCTGGCTGCCCGGGCGCGCCGGCCGCTATATAGAAGCCCAAGCGGCCGAGGACACGCCCCGGAACGGCGCGCGCGGGTGGGGGGAGACGGGGGCGGGCAGGCGCAGGCCGGGCTCCAGGGTCCCGTCCGTCGCTCGGGGCAGCGAGGCAGGGCACCGGGTGCGCAGCGCGCGGCCGCCCGAGCACCTGCTCCACGTGGGCACGCCCGGCGCCCCGCCACCGCGCGCTCCCCGAACCCCGCGCTCCCATCCCCCACCCCCCCGCTGCCTCTGGCCACCCCAGCGTCCCCGCCCCCGCCCCCTGGGCTCTCCGCCGCCCTTCTCGGTCTGCGTCCCAGGGTGTGGTCGCCCGCGAACCCGTGTTGGAGAGACTGCGGTGCACTGCCCGTCACCTGGTGCACTTTGCATAGTTTTCCAAAATTCAAGTCCGGAGGCCAGGGATTCGTGAGGCGCTTCTGAACCGGCCCATCCGACCAGCGTCGGGTCTGGGGAGCGAAGAGAAGGGTTTCATTCGCACCCGCGGGGCACTCGCACCCCCCGCATCTGGCCCCATAAACGCGCATTTGCAGGTGCGCACGTGGCCTCTGCCCTTTCAGGGTCGCTCCTCAAAGCGGGAAGGCCCACGGGCTCTCTCCCCGGAGTCCCTGCTGGGGCCCGCGTGGAGCGGTCCTGGCAGGGCTTGTCGGAGATTTAACCTGTTTTAGGTATTTTCCCTGAGGCTGGTTTCAGACACAGCCTCCATCCACAACGAAGGAATAAAATAGTCACGCGGGCACTGCCGACGTGTCATTAACAGCAGGTCGTCCTTACAGTGAGGTTTCCACTATCATGTCCCGGCCGCTTGGTGGCCCTGCAGTGGGTTCTCTCTGGCGCACTGCGTTGGAGACGTGGGGGTCCCCAGTTCCGTGCCACCCGCACACGGCGCGGGCAGGCGGGCAGGGGCAAGTCCGGGGCGCACTCCGCCCTGAGGATGGGAGAACCGCGTCCGCCGGCTCCGAGCGGGTCTTTTCCGCGCGCTCTGCGCGACGCTTCTCCATGCGACCCACAGACGGCGCTCGCGGTCCAGGGCCCAGTCGGCAACGACACTTCCCAAGAGCTTGCGGGTCAGCAGCCCTGGGAACCCACGGGGCCAGGGGAACGGACCTCCCCGCGCGCCGCTGCGGCCGGGCGCGTGCTCGGCGGTGCGGGGCGCAGGTGCCTGGCGCAGCCTCGTGCCCGTTGCGGCAGAAACAGCAAGTCTGTGCCCCCGCCACCCGCCAGCCCACCTGCAGCCGCGGGGCGGACATCGTCCTTGTCCCCTCTTCCCTCTCTCTCTCTCTGTGTGTGTGTGTGTGTGTGTGTGTGCACCCCCGGCCCCCAGCCCCCCAGACCGGAAAGACCAGTGTTCTCATAGCAACACATAAACAATGCAGAAACGGTAGGAATGGCCGCGCGGCTCCACCAGGAAGAGAGCGCAAAGGGGGCGGTGCCGCGGCCGCAGAGCGCACCCCCCTCCCCGAGGGCCCGGTGCTGGGCCAGGCGCCCCTATTCGCCGGGACCCCGCCCTGGCCGCCCCGCTGCCCCGCTGCCCCGCTGCCCCGCTGCCCCGCTGCCCGTGCCCTCCTGTAGCTGGTGTTATCTGCTTTGGGCCGAGAACAGGGCCTCCGATTTCATTGGGAAACGAAAGGAAACAAGGAATCCTCCAGGGTCACATTCATTCCCGAAATAGCGCGGAGACTTGACTCTGAAATCAGAGCCGGGATCTGTCTCCAAAGATTCCCGAGGTCGCAGGCCCGTTTCCCTTCAGTCCAGTGTCTGCGGGGCCGCTGGCCACTGGTTAGTGTGGCCGGGTTTCTGGGAATGGTCATCTGAGTAGCGGACAGGGGAACCCGGGGCAATGTCTCAGGCCTTCCCCTTGGTCCTCTCAGCCCCCAGCCAGGGCCTTGCGTGGGAGAGAAGGCCCCTCCAGGCCCTAGGGGCGACCACAAGCTGATGCCCCCAGGGAAAACTGATGGCTACCTTGTAACGCTCAGGACTATCCCATAGCAACAACCTATTATAGACTCTCAGGGTCTTTTTTTGTGAAACCCTGTAACAGCAAAGTAATGCTGGGGCGGTGATATGGGAGAATTCTCTCTCTCTATAAAAGCCTAATATGCAAATTGTCCCCTGGGGAGTTTGACCGGGAGACGGAGAGTTTCATCACTCACCATGATGTGCACTGACCACCAGGGGGCAGCGTGGAACGAAGGAAGGTCCCGGCTGGCAGCCGGAAGGCCCTGATCGGCCCTGACCCCCGGCCAGGCCTAGGGACCCTATCTGTGCATGAATCCTGTGCACTGGGCCTCCAGTATGTCGATATGTAGTCATTTTTTATTTGACAAAACTGCCAGGAAAGAACTCCAGAGCGTCATTGTGCAGGGAGGACTTGGATGGGCTGAAACTTAATGTTGCGACACGCTGGTCCCCTTGGTCAGATTTTGATGAGTCTGGGGTTCGTGTTTAGTCACAGGAACTGGAGTGGGGGTGGGAAAGGAGTTTCCCCTGTTGAAGGTACGTGGTACACAACTGCTTAGTAATTGTGAGGTGACACACACGTCGGAAACACTGCCCCTCACCGAGCGGGGTGGCGGGATTATGACCCAAGTCCAGCCCCCACTTCCAAAGGCCCCCGCCCCCCACTCTGCAGTCCTGAGTGAACGTTGGGGGAAGCTGACCGGTCTCCCCTGCCGGGTCAACAACGCCCAGACCTTTCCCCTGCGAGAGGCCCTCTCTTCGGAGAATTGCTGGACAGCTGGCGTCTCATAAAATAAAAATGAGTTACGTGCCAAGGAAGCTGGAAAGTCCAACGTACTGAGAAATATCATGACCCAGTAAGAAAATCTAAAAAAAATATTTTTCTTAGCTTCTTGAGTCATGGAGTTTAGCTGGGATATTAAACAGCCAAAATTAAAGTCTGCTGTTAGTGTCACTTAACAAAAAGTAAATCGAAACTCTGCCCTCGTTATTAAGTGATGATTTGATGTTTTTTTCCAAAGAGCATTCTGTTTTCAGGAAAAAAGGAGTCCAACCAGCTTGATTAGGTGAGTCCCGGGCCCACCCAGCCCCTCCACCCAGTGCCTCCTCCCCCGGGCAGGGCGGCTTCCACGTGGGAGCCTGGCGACTTCGCAGGAGCCCGCACAGGCCACAGAATGCCTGGTGGTCCTCCCAGACCCCGGGGCCCATCACAGGCCCCTGAGAAGCTGCCCATCTCAGGCACTCCCCCGGGGGGCGGGGAGGGCGAGGAGAGGCTGTTCCAGGTTCTGAGGGTGGGAGGCCTCCCCCCACCTCCTCTCAGGCGACAGAACTGGTTCCCATCTCTGCTCAGGGACCTGGGAAGCTGGCTGTTTGCAGCTCTTCCTCCACCATCATTGCTGTTGCCTGTAGTAAACTGAACCCCAGGGGACCTGGCTGTTTCCCTGTCTGCTGAGTCATCCAGGTCAGCCCTACTGTGTGCTCACCATCCTCCCCGCTCCTCCCTCAGAAAATGAGGGGCTGTGTTCAGGGGGCTCATGGTTCAGCCCTCAGGAGGCCACAGCCCAGGAGAGCTCGGGTCCTGTGTGGATCTGCTTTTCCGTGTTCTGCGAGCCCCCCCGAGCCCCCCGCATCGCGGTTTGAAGAACCCCCTCTCCCAGGTCTCGGCACCGACCGAGTCGGTCCGGAAAGCAGCCTGGACGTCAGGAGCAGCCCCCGGAGTGAAGCCGGAACAGAAGCCACAAAACTGTGGAGAGAGACAGACCCGTCCCCTGGATCCAGCTGATCCTGAAGTCCATGCTGAGCACGAAGCACAGTCTGCATTTGTCAGCGTGGGTGGGATTTGGAAGAGGCCCGATGAGCCCAGGGCTCCCGAGACATCGCAGAAAGGCCAGCACGCCCCCTCCCCCCGCCGCCACTGGCGACTGTGACAGGGCAGTGGAGTGAAGTCCAATCTAGGAGAACAGGGTGGCCCTGGCTGGTGTGGCTCAGTGGATAGGGTGTCGGCCTGTGGACTGAAGGGTCCAGGGTTCCATTTGGGTCAAGGGCATGCCTGGGTGCGGGCTGGATCCCAGTGTGGGGCGTGCACGAGGCAGCTGATCAATGATTCTCTCTCATCACTGATGTTTCTCTCTCTCCCTCTCAGTTCCTCTCTATAAAAACCAATAAAAACATTAAGAATATATATCAGAACAAACACCTTCAAATTCTGGGCCCACATGAGACTCCCACGGGGGCGGGAGTGGGGGTGGGGTGTGTGTTTCATGAAAGAAGCAGCTCTTAGACTCTGGGGTCAGAGCACATGGCCTTTTAACTTACCGGCCTGAACCCCCCCTCTCCCCCTCCCCCGCCCGCCCTCCCAGCTCCATGGCCGTTGGGCGAAATTGGCCGTGTTCCCCTGTGCCTCTCGGTGCAGAGAGGCCGTGCAGACCTGGCTCCTGGGGAGTGATGGCCTGTGTCTGTGTCCGTGTCCGTGTCTGTGTCCGTGTCCGTGTCCGTGTCCGTGTCTGTGTCTGTGTCCATGTCCATGTCTGTGTCTGTCTGTGTCCGTGTCCGTGTCTGTGTCTGTGTCTGTCTGTGTCCATGTCTGTGTCTGTCTGTGTCCGTGTCCGTGTCCGTGTCCGTGTCCGTGTCTGTGTCCGTGTCTGTGTCCGTGTCCGTGTCCGTGTCTGTGTCCGTGTCCGTGTCTGTGTCTGTCTGTGTCCATGTCTGTGTCTGTCTGTGTCCATGTCCGTGTCCGTGTCCGTGTCCGTGTCTGTGTCCATGTCCGTGTCTGTGTCTGTCTGTGTCCGTGTCCGTGTCTGTGTCTGTGTCTGTCTGTGTCCATGTCTGTGTCTGTCTGTGTCCGTGTCCGTGTCTGTGTCCGTGTCTGTGTCCGTGTCCGTGTCCGTGTCTGTGTCTGTGTCCGTGTCTGTGTCTGTGTCCGTGTCCATGTCCGTGTCTGTGTCCGTGTCTGTGTCCGTGTCATGCCTGCGTCTGCTTGCGGCTCCCCCAGGGGCTGGCCGGGGCTTTGTCTCACTGGCCCTAGAAGTTTCTCAGGCCTGGAGCAGCCTCCCGGGTGGCATTTGTCAGAAAGCATTGAAAGCCATGTCCCGGGGCAGCTGCCTGGGATGAGGGATGACGGGGTAGGGGGGTGGCGGCGGGGGAGGGCTGGCAGCGGACGGACAGCCTGTGGGCGAGGGAATAGAGCCTCGAGGAAGTCCTGGTCCACGGGCGCCCGGGTGGCTGCGGGCTAGGAAGGGGCGGCGGAGCCCCCGCACTCGGCCTGGCTGACCTCTGGGCTCCGCTCAAGCTGCCGGCCGCCCAGCCGAGCGGGGAGCGCGCCCAGCGCACGGCCAGCCCGCAGAGGCCGGACGCGAGTTTGTTACGTGGGCTTCGGGCAGGTCAGGAGTCTGTGACGTCGCCAGGCCACCATGAAGCCAACAGAACAGAGACCTCAGCATAGCCTTTGCAGAAAAGAGCTGAAGGAGTCACAAAACCAGCAACGAAACCTGCCACCAGCAGCCATAGCAAACCTCGGGGGACAGTCATACGCCCAAACCTTCACTCCCACACCCAGCCCGGCCCCAGGGCTCCTGGGCCAGCGGAGCCCCGTCCGTCCCCCATGTTGCTATTTTAAACTGAGGGTGTTTTCCCTAAATACAATGGGACGATGATTTACGTCTTTTAAATGTCACAGATACGTGTGCGTTTCCATTATGGATGGAGAAGCTGGTCTGGCTGAAAGAGCCCGTGGACGTCTCCCTCAGGACAGACGTGTCTCCGTGGATTTGAACAATGAAATGCGCCCTTTCGTCTGAGCCCGCACGCGGGCCAGGCGCCCCCTCACTGGCATCTCCAGCGCTTTCCTGGAATTCCCTTTCGAGGAACACGCAGTAGAGTCTGTTAAAAGTTTAACTGGAGCCGAGATTTTAAATGAACGAACTCACGGCTTCAGAGTCTCTGGAAAATGCGTGGAGAGGCCACATGGGAAGGTATAATGAGTGCGATGACCGACCAGGAGACAGGCAGGGCCCGCGGGCCTGTGGCCAGCGATGTCCCTGAGACACGGGACCTCGGCTCCCGGAAACCGCGCTTGGGGCCTTTATTCACGTGGACCTGACTCACCCAGTCAGGTGGGATGAGTGAAAAGTGAGCGGGACCGGCCACCGCTGCCCGCCCCCGTCTTGTGCCCCCTGAGGGTGGGTCTGGGGTGACCTCATAGGCCAGTGATGGTGAACCTTCTGAGCTCGGCGTGTCAGCATTTTGAAAAACCCTAACTTAACTCTGGTGCCGTGTCACATAGAGAAATTTTTTGATATTTGCAACCATAGTAAAACAAAGACTTATATTTGTGATATTTAGTTTATATATTTAAATGCCATTTAACAAAGAAAAATCAACCCAAAAAATGAGTTTGCATGTCGCCTCTGACACGCGTGTCACAGGTTCGCCCTCACTGTCCTCGGTCATCTCATGAAGCCTATGATTTTGCAAACTCAGCACCGAAACCTGGCGACTCTGTGAGGTTCGCCCTCCCCCGGGACTCCCTACTGGCATGTTGGTTTGCTCGATGGGGTTCCAAGTCCCCGAGGAGCTGTTCATTTCTCTTTATTTATTTTAAATTTTGTTTTATTGCTTAAAGTATTGCAAAGAGCAGTGCATATGACTCCCTTTTCCCCCCCTTGACCTTCCCCCGGCCGCCCCTACCCTGGAGCCTTGTGTCCATTGGTTACGCTTATAGGCATGCAAGTCCTTCGGTTGATTCCCCCCCCCCCCCCCCCCCGGCCTTCCCGCTGTAGTTTGACAGCCTGTTCCTGAGCTGGGCTGTCCCTTGTTCGGGGATAAACCTGCTCGGATTCCCAGGGTCCAAAGCTGAGAAGGAGAAACAGTAATCACCTCCTCAAACTGTCGTGGACCAGGAGGGGTCGGCACATGCCTGCCACCCCCCACCCCCCCCAAAAAATAAAAAATACAACATAAGAAATAAAACAGAACCCGTCCAGGCTGTGAGAACAGCAGTGCCGACCACAGGCAGGGCCTGGCCACGGTGCACGGCCCCAGGAGCGGAGCCAGCCTCTTCTCCAGAAAAATGTGCCCCGAGTCCCGTTTCAGCAACACCACAGGCTGCAGTCACACACCAGGGCCTCCAGCTGCAATGCAGTGAGATGGGAAACCTGCAGTAGATAACGGGGACCCTCACCCCCTTGAAAACCACACACGCGCACACACGCACACACGCACGCACACACGCACACACACACACACGCACACACAGACACGCACATGCACACACACATGCACACACATGCACGCACGCACACACGGCTAACTGATCCCTGGGGCTCCACAAGGCAAGTCAGGGAGCCAATGGGAAATACACGGAGCGGAGGGACATGAACATGTGACAAACGGGACACGTGAAGGCCGGGCGGGGATTTATATCCCAAATGGAATGAGGAGAACCTCCCACTTAATCATTTCAACCTGCGACTTAATCTAGAAGCTTCAAAAGGAGATAAAATTAAACCCGAAGCCGGCAGAGGGAAGGACAAACAGGGAACAGCAGGGATCAGTGACAGTGGAAACAGAAAAGCCCCAGAGAAAATCGGGGAAACTGGACCAGGCGGGTTCGGCACACAAGGAGCTGAGTCTCTAAAAACATCCCTGAACCTGGCAAACCGAGTGAGACCGGCAGAGAGGGAAAGAGCCGGGACAGAGGACACGTGAGGAGCGAGCCCGGGCGGCACACGGAGCTCCAGAGGTCAGAGGGGAGCGATGGGGCATTGCAGCGACCCTCCCCGTGACCTGGCCGCCGAGGAGCACGCACCCCACACCCACTCGGAACAGCCCCTCGGCCGAAGCAGGACCCCGCCCCCGCCCGCCCCTGGCCCAGGTGGTTTCACTGTGCACTCTACCCGCTGCGCCAATAGTGTCTGCAACCAATGCCAGACAAAGACAGGCTGTGCACACACACACACGCACACACACACACACACTCCCCCCCACACTCACACACACACGCACACACACGTGCACACTCCCACACTCCCATACACACACGCACACACACGCACTCCCCCCCGCACTCACACACACACGCACACACACGTGCACACGCACACACTCCCACACACGCACGCACACACACGCACACACGCACGCACGCACATGCACACACTCCCCCCACACTCACACACACGCACACACACACATGTGCACACGTGCACACGCACACACTCCCCCACACACGCACACACGCGCACACACTCCCCCCCCACACGCACACACACACGTGCACACGCACACACACACACATACACGCGCACACACGAAAACTACAGACGAACATCTAATGCAAACAGAAAGGCAAAATTCCTTCGCTGAGTCCCAGCGATTAGAACTCGGCGATTTGTCAAAGGGACGGCCAGGTGGGCTGTGTTGTGGGCAGGGAAGGCCGGCTCCATATGCACATGCAAACATCGCAGCCCATTTTTTAATAAAAGATTTCCAATGAAAGATCACATGATCGTATCGACTGATTCTTACCTACTTGGCCATTCTCTCTGGAGACTTTAATGCTTAAAAGCCTTTCCAGAACATGAATTCAAATGCCTACACTGACCTATCTTTTCATCTTTTAAAGAAAAGAGACAGGTTTGACGGATACAGCGAAAGTGTTCTGCCTTTGTAATGATGCTCACTTACATTAACGTACGGGAGAGTCTTAGCTCAGTTTTACCTAATGTTGAATAAAGAACCGAATTAACTTTAAATGAAACATATTCTGAAACTACCCTTTTTTTTTAAAAAAAAAATTGCCTTTGAAATCCAGGCCACTTTTGCTCTTTTCCACGCTCCTTCCATGTAATGAGCTTGAGAAAGCCAAGGTGTTCCTTTAAGTTTTCCCTACAAAGTAAAGCACCCCTTTCAAAAGAAGTTTAAGGGCTAATTTCCCTCTTTGCTAACAGGTGCGGCCCCTGCCCCACCCGGCGCGCCCCTGGGGCTGGTTTCCGGTTGCTAGGATACAGGTGTCAACATCCCCTTGTTGACAGGCCCTTGCCCATCTCAGACCCTGCTGCCCGCTCACTCTCGGGGTTTCCACTTAGGATGAAGGTGCCCTCTCTCTGGCCAGCCAGGCCCCCGTGGAATGTTCTCCGGCCACAGTCCAGTCCCTCCTGCCCTGGCTCAGGGCTCCGTCTGTGAACTGGCCGAGGCCTGCCTTGAGCAGAGACATCTGTCCGCGACCACCCGCTGGCGACGGCTGGTCTAGAGGACAACCCCACTCGGTTCTGTGGGCCCCTGGGTGCCAGGCCCCTGCCGGGTGCCGAGGGTGCCAACCTGAGCAGGACAACCTTTGGGTGTCGGGTCCACGGTGGGGCCTGCTGATGTGGGGGCTGGTGGAGGCAGGTGTGGGGTGTCCCCTGAGCCCAGTTTGGGGTCTCATTTCTGCAGGACGGTGGGTGTCCCCGGAGCCCAGGCGTGGAGGGTGAACTGGCGGGCACACCCTCGATTGTACCCTCCCCATAGAGAGGGGGTTGGGGGACCTCCAGGCTGTGGGGGGTCTTGGGCCCACGAGGAAGGGAGGCAGGAGGAAGGGGGCTCCTGGGCCGGCAGGATGGGGGAGGGGCGCACGGACAGGGCTCCCTGTGCTGAAGAGACGGGGGGGGGGGGCAGGGGGGCAGCGGGACGGGGTCTGGGCCCTTCCCACCAAGCACGCGCTCGGGGACCAGCCCCCCGCAGGCCCGTCCTTGAGGCGCCGTGGGCGCCATTTTTATCATCCTCCCCCGAGGGTATGTTCATTGATTTTAGATTGAGGAAGTGAGAGAGAGAGAGAGAGAGAGAGAGAGAGAGAGAGAGAAACATTGATCAGGTGCCTCCTGTACGTGCCCCGACGGGGACTGAACCCCAAACCTAGGCATGTGCCCTGAGCGGGGACGGAGCCTCGAACTCCCGGTGGGTAGAAGGGGCGGCACTCCACCCACTGAGCCGCCCGGCCAGGGCGCGTGGGCACAACTGCTCATGAACGAGCCAGTGGCGGGCCGAGTGGGAAATGCCTGGATGGCGGCTCAGCCCAGGCTGTTCTGGTTTTAGATCAGTTTGACTGTATTGGTTTTTGTCGCCCTTCTCCCCACCTGCGGGCCGGAACAGCGTTTTTAAAGCTCGGCTTCCTTTGGTGGCTCCTGTGAGCCCCGAGTCCCCCGGGCGACCCTGAGAGGCCGGAGCAGGAAGCCCAGCGTGGGGTCACCCTCCCCAGCCCCTGCCCGGGGGTGAGCCCGCAGCCCCCACACCCGCCGAGCTCGAGCCGCGCAGGTCAGTCTGGCAGAGCTGACGGTCCAAGCACAGCCATTCCTCCTGGGACGTCATGAGAAGTCGGAGCAGTGCCGGCGGCCGAGGAACCAGGAGGTCAGGGTTCGATTCCCGGTCAGGGCACAGCCCCGGGGTGCAGCTCCATCCCCAGTGTGGGCCTGCAGGAGGCAGCTGATCCATGATGCCCTCTCATCGTGGATGTTTCTCTCCCTGCCTCCCTCTCCCTGCCTCTCTGAAATCAATAAAGATCTACCTAAAAGGAGTTGGAGCGGAGACGTTCACACAAAACCCTCCCTGTTCACTTTAAACAGGAACAGTCTGTCCCGGATTGCAATGCAACTGGGGTGAGTGGGGCTGGAGAGACGAGAGGTTTATTTCTGGCCAGAAGGTGTGTGTTCCTTCGCCCTGAGGAGCCCGCCTCCCGGAGCCCCAGAGGGAGCCCCTCCCCGGCGATGGCAGTGCCCGAGGGCAGAGGACGGGGCAGGGTGCCCCGGTCCCGCCTGCACTGCCCGCTCCGGGCCGACCGGGTGCTGCTCAGAGGCCTCTGCCGTGATCAGCGGGGGCAGCTGCTGGCGGACTTGGCGCGGCCCCTGCCCGTCTCGCCCCCCACCCCCCGGCTTTGATGTGGGTCTGGCACCCACGGCCTTCGCTCCCACCGCGTGGACGTGGCGAGGCCAGTGGAAGAATGTGCTTCCGGGCGGATGGGGAAAACGAGCTTCTCATCTCGGAAAATATTCCGTGGTGTTTCCAGTTGTTCTTCCTAAAATACTCCAAACAATTGCAACACGCGGGGACGTGAGCCCGTGCTGAGGCGGCTCGGCAGCCGGGGGCGGGGGCCTCCAGGGAGATGTCTGTCGTCATTAATCCTCGCCTGAGGGCATTTTCTACGGATTTTAGAGGGAGTGGGAGGGAGGGGAGGGACAGAAACATCTGTGAGAGACACACTGATTGGCTGCCTCCCCGCCTGGGCCTGACTGAACTGGACGGAGCCTGCAACTGAGGGACGGGCCCTTGACTGGAATCGAACCCGGGACCCTTCCATCTGTGGCCGGTGCTCTATCCACTGAGCCACGCGGGCCAGGGCTGGGAGGACGTTTGGGGCGTGTACGTTACTGTTACCACAACAACATGGGAACCACCTCCAGGGAAGGGCAACTGCAGAGAAAAACACTTAAACACCACAGACGCGGGAGCCTCGGGAATGCTGACTCCCAGGCAGGTGTGGGCGCCTCCTGCTCCGGCCCCACGTCCGTCCGCCAGGCGCACCGAGGGGAGAACAGGACGCAGGGCGGCCTCCACCGAGGGGTCCCAGCTGCGAGTGCCTGGCTCGGGGAGGGGGGACCCGCCTGCAGCTGCACCCGGGACCGAAGCCTCACCCCCCATCCGAGCCTCGAGCAGCCACCGGCTGGGAGTGATGCGTGCAAGGCGCAGGGTTCGCACATTCGGATGCTGCCAGAAGCTAGATAAACGCGGCCACTTCTGCAGGGACTTCCGCTTGTATGAGCGCGAGAGCAAGAGCCTCCTGCACGGCTCTCGCCCAGAGCCTGGGGTTTATACCCACTTGCTTGTTTGCAGGAGACAGTGCGGCCTCCGCGGGCCTCGGGCTGAGCCGGGGCTGCGCCCCCCAAAGCGGCCAGGAACCCCGGGCTCCCCTTCCCGCCGAGGCCTCTCACCGTCAGCGGGAACTTAGTCCTGTGGGACACGGGCGGGTGGGGGCCACTTGCTAAGGGCAGAGGCGACGGGGGGTGGGGCGGGTTTGGAATCTCAGGTGACGCCCGCGGTGGAACCCAGAAGGTGGGGTCCGGGTTCACCCCACTCTCGGGCCGCGTAGGGAAACGCAGGGCCGGACGCAGGCTGTGCCTTCGTCCCTGTGAGATGACCCCGAGGCCGCCCAGGGGACTGTGTTGGCTGTCGCCTCTCCACACGGCACGGTCGTGGGATTGTTGCCGAGATTCACCCTTTAATGATAACAGTCAATAATCTCACAAAGAACACATTCCGTTTTAAAGTCCACGCACCAGAGTCAGTGTGGAGAGCGGCACGGGGTTCGACGGGTTCCCGCCGGGCACCCATGAGCGGGCACGGCACGGCCCTCTCCCGGCAAAGCTGTGTGCACGTCCCAGCACCACGACCGCCGAAGGCCGTGGCTGTGAGCTTGACCCTGTGGCCCGAACCCGTGGCCCACGTGGCTGAGGGACGGGCTTGATAGAGTTCAGGTGCGTGTGACTGAGGAGACTAGAACGTTGTGAACATCTTGACCCGCCCGGACTTTGCCGCGTGGGATCTGCTATAAAATAGACGCGCTGGCAGGCCGTGGTGCTGTCTCCCCATCCGAGAGCAGCGTCCCACCGGCCCCAGCTTTCTTCTCTCATCTCTTTTCTAATCCTTCACCCCCGACCCCCCCAGGGCACGGGGCGTTACTCAGCTCTCCTCCTGCCAGGCGAGCGGCATCCCCAGGCCAGGCCCAGGCCGGGGCTCCACCCCGACACGCCCGGCAGCGCCTGCCTCCTGTGCCATCCACCGGAGGCCGTGGGCGGAGGGTGGGGTGGGGGCAGGCCCGTGCGGTGGCGTGTGCCCGCGGCCTGTGCGCTCTCCCTCCAGCCGCGGCATCGCACCTCCAGCCTGATGTGACGTGTCCTCACCCCGAGGCCATGACCTACTTTCTCAAAAAACAAAAATAGAAAGTGTCAAGTTGGATTGATTGATTAGTAATTAGTAATTAGTAATTAGTAATTAATTAGTAATTAGCAATCCTCACGCGAGGATGTCCTTCCATTGACTTTTTGAGACCGAGTGGCAGAGAGAAGCACGGATGTGAGAGAGACATTGATGGGTTGCCTCCTGCGGGAGCCTGACCAGGGCCGGGCCGGGGAGGAGCCCGCAACCAGGGTACGTGCCCGTGACCGGAATCGAACCCGGGACCTTCAGTCGCAGGCCCACGCTCCGTCCACTGAGCCACACCGGCCAGGGCTTGATGAGTAACTTCTTCTTCAATATGTCCTTTCTGAGCCCTGACCCCATGTTGAGGGGCCGGGGGTGGACTGTGCCCCCCTCGCCGGCCCAGCCCCGGAGCAAGCCGGGCGGCTCTGGCCGAGCCCCGGGAGCAGTTGCGCTGAACCGCGGGCGATGCTGAGCTCACAGTTTTCGGGAACATGACTCAGCGGCCAGGCCCCCAGGGGTGAAGCCTAAAATAGCAGGCGCGCGGGGCTGCGGCTCCGGGAAGGAACCTTCCGGAACCTTCCAGGCTGAAATCGCAGGACTCCCCTGGCCTCTGTCCCCCTCCCCGCCCTCCCCCGGCCCGGGACGGCCAGTCAGGCGCAGGTCCTTGCGGCACGTGGCGGCCACGGACCCACGCGGCTGCCAACACCGGAGCCCAGGGCTCGGTCCGCCCGTCTGTCCGCCCGCCCGCCTGCCCGCCGCCACCATCCGGGCAGCGTGTCGCCCCCCTCCCCTGGGCCCGCGCCCCGCCAGTGACCTGCCTCCTGTGCCGGGCGGTCTGGACGGACTCCCGTGGACCCGAGAAGGAAGACGCCCACTCCAAGGGCACCTGGTGGCCAGGGGGTCACATTTAAAAAAAGGAGGCGGCTCAGGGGTGAGTCAGCCTGTGAACCGCGCGGCCAGGGCTCGATTCCCCGCCAGGGCTCAGGCCCGGGGTGCGGCTCCATCCCCAGCGGGGGGCGTGCAGGAGGCGGCGGATTCATGGTGCTCTCTCATGGTTGATTCCCTCTCTCACCCTCTCCCTTCCTCTCCGACATCAATAGAAGTTTATTAGAAAAAACCAACAAAGAAAAAACCCCCCCAGAGCCCAGCAGCCATTCCTCATGGGCCTCACATGCTGCGCCTCAGGGGAGCCCGCCGCCCCTGCCCGCCCCGCCCCTGCCCCGCCCCCTGCCCCGCCCCGCCCCCTGCCCCGCCCCCTGCCCCGCCCCCTGCCCGCCCCGCCCCTGCCCGCCCCGCTCCCTCACCCCTGCCCGGCTCCCTGTCCGCCCACCTGCCCCACCCCTGGCTCGCCCCGCCCCTCGCCCCCTGCCAGCCCCACCCACCTGCCACGCCCCCGGCTCGCCCCGCCCCCGGCTCGCCCCGCCCCGGCTCGCCCCGCCCCGCCCCCGCCCGCCCCGCCCACCTGCCTGCCCCACCCCCGCCTGACTCCCCTGCCCCCTACCCCCGCCCCCTGCCCCTCCTGCCCGCCCAGCCCCCCCGCCCTGTGTTCTGCTCCCGGGGGTGTGGGTGGAGCCAGCCCTTATGAAGGTTCCCCCCAATCCCATTTCAACCAATAGGACTGAGGCTTTCCCCATCCAATCAGAGCTGTGCAGCTATAGCCCACAACAATGTCACTGACCAACCAGGACAGTGCCTTTTGGACCAATCACACCATGAGCATTTGGAGCCTTCATTTGCATGAGGAGGGACCAATCAGAGCCGGGGCGGGGACTCTCTCTCTATAAATAGTCAGCCCCCGGGCGTGGGGAGCGCCTCGCTGGGGACGCTGGAGCCCGAGGAGCTGGTCCCCCCGCTGTGCGGGGTCAGAGGTGAGCCGCCTGCCCGGCACGGCCCCGCCCCGCCCCGCGTTAGGGTCCCTGTGGGCCTCGAGTGGGCACCGCGACCGCCGCTGGGTGCTCTGCCAGCGCCCGTGGGAGGGCGGGCGCCCCTTCTGTTGTTTCCGTGGGAGACGGCGTGAGGGCTGCGCGCTTTCCCGGGAGCGTCTTTCCTGGACCACCTCTGGGGGCCCTTTTGTCTCGTGGACGGTGTGCATTGAGGCCAGAGAGGAGGGGAGCGGGGAGAGAGACATCCACGGTGCGAGAGAATCACGGAGGGCTGCCTCCTGCCCGCGGCCCCTGGGGATGGAGCCCACAACCTGGGCCTGGAGTCGAACCCGGGCCGCTGGGTCATAGGTGGACGCTCAGCCGCTGAGCCGCGGGCCTCACCTGAGAATTTTTAACGGCGCGGCAGGTTCCGCAGTTCAATGGGCTCGCGTGTCTGTAACCCTCGCCGCTGTGGCTGGATATTTGGGGTGTTTCCCATCATTTCCGACCGCACAGACCTCTCCTGGGAGTGTGTCTCCCTGCACGCGTGTGCATGTGTGCACGTGGTCATTAAGCGCGGAACACCGTCACGCGTGCTGTCCCCGTGGCGGGAACTTGGTGCCGACCGAGCTGCCAGCATTGTCAGATTGAAGACAAGCGTGGGGGTGCCACACCCCCTGGGCTTTTCCGCTGAGGGTTCCTGTTGTCGGGGCCGCGCCCCCCTCAAACCTGTGGGCGCCCCAGCCCCAGAGCAGGGCGCCCCGTCCTCTCTGCTTCGCTCCCCTGTGAGCCCGGTTGTGAGCAACCCCCGTGCGGCCCCCGTTTCCTTCCCGTGAGCAGCGGCTGCTCCTCCCCCGCCCGCAGACGTCTGGTCCTGTCGCCCCTTTCCTGCACGTCTGGCGGGGAGACGGCAGCCTGCGGGCTGTGACGGAGCCGAGGGTGTAGAAGCGAGCCCTGCGCGCGTGGGGGCGCGGGCCCACGTGCAGGCGGTCCGGCCCTTCACCGGCTCCGTGGGAGCGTTTCAGTCTGCAGTGGGTGTGGCCAGTGGCCGGCCCTGTGGTCCCTGTGAGCACAGCGTGAACCAGAGGACACGGCGCGCCCAGGGGTGAGGAAGGCCCATGGCCGGCGGCTGGGCCCTCACCTCCCGGGGGAGGCCACTCGCCTGGCTCTCACCGCCAGGCCGTCATGGAAAGTTTTTCTTATTTTTACACTTGAAAGCCGTCCATGGGCTATTTTTTCCATGCAAATCGGGCTAGAAACTAATTTGTCCCTGGTTATGACCTCGATGCAGCCATGTGCTGTGGGGTATACACCCTGGGAGGCAATTGGCTGCTTAGAAATGGTCCCTCAGGCCTGGGTGGGGACGGGTGTCTCCCACAGCGACTGTCACTCAGGCCGGGGTGGGGACGGGTGTCTCCCACGGCGACTGTCACTCAGGCCGGGGTGGGGACGGTTATCTCCCACACTGACCGTGTCTGCCCAGCTCGGTAACACCGGCCACGTCCTAAAAGCACATCAGCAGCAGGTGTCCTCCTGCAGCGTCACCTGCAGTGGTGCCCTGACGAACGTTTCGGCCCATGATGCTCAGCTGCGTCTTAGATGTTTCCAATATCGCGTCTGTGGGTGAGCGGGACACGCCCCCCTCCGAGGCCCCAAGCGGAGGGACAGACTGAGGAATCGATCATCGTGGTCGCTTCCTGAAGGTCAGACACCAAACGGCTGGAGGACGGAGACAGGACAGGACGGGGGCTGATTGCACTTCTTTTTGGAAAATTGTGTTATTTTTAAGTGATCATGACATTCAACGATTCATTGTTCAAACATTGAACCAGTTAAGACTGCGATTCCGTAAGTGGCTGTTTTGAGACGGTTGTAACGTGGGGCTGTGGAGCGTCCCTGGTGATGGAGGCATTGTGCGAACAGAGGCCTGTTTTCTCTCTGGACGTGGGGCAGCGAGAGCAGCGTTGCAGCCAGGCCGTGGGCCGGGCCTCCGCAGGGAGGGGGCGTCTTTGATCTCCAAACCACATGTGGACGCATGTGGACGGATGCCCTTCCCCTCGGCCGTGCCCTCCTGCTGCGTCCTCCCTGCGGGGTGCCTGCCTTCGTCACGGGGGGCCTGGGTCCGAGGGCCAATGCCTACGGAGGAATTGGGCAGCTTCGTTGTTCATTTTCATTCTTTCCTTTTGTACTTGCATGTGTTTCTCATGCTGCTTTATACTTACACTAGAGGCCTGATGCATGAAATTTGTGCAAAGGGCTCGGCCACTGCCTGCCACCTGCCTGCCTCTGCCCCCACCACCGCGGCTTCGTCCAGAAGGATGTCCAGTCTAATTAGCATATTACGCTTTTATTATTATAGACTAGTGGCCCAGTGCACGGAATTCGTGCACGTTAAAAGAGGATCAATGAGAAGAAATATTTTAATGTTGCCACTTGCCCTTTCTCTATAAAAGAAGTGTCAGAGATGAAAGAAAATTAGTAAAATGTATATAAAATCTCCCTCCTGTCAGAGTCTGGGGCGTGCCACACCATGGGACCCAGAGTCAAGACCCTGCCCACCACCCTTACGCACTTCGAAAACTCAGACCCAGACCCGGCCGGCCCCACCCCGTCAAGCCCCTCTGGGTGGGGGCGCAGCCTCAGGTCCCCCGGCCCGGCGCTGGGGTGGGAGGTGCAGCCTGAGGTCCCCTGTCAAGCACAATCCCCCCTCCCCCCAGCAGCATTATACCAGTGCTGAACGGGGACGCACACAGGAGCACAGAGGCAGCTTGACGTTAGCACTGGGGGCGGAAGTCCCCGCTCCTGGCCCTGCCCACAGACTGGTCGTGACTGGGACACCGTAATGGACAAACTAGCATATTCCCTCTTTATTATATAGATGACTTTAGTTATAGGATGCGATTTAAGTCTTAGTGTGAAAAGACCCTATCCTGAAGGTATTGAATTTTATTTATTTACTAGAGGCCTGGTGCATGAAATTGTGCATGGGGAGGGGGGTCCTTCAGCCTGGCCTGCACCTTCTCCAATCCGGGACCCTTCGGGGAATGTCCAACTGCTGGTTTAGGCCCACAGGGATCAGGCCTAAACCGGCAGTCGGACATCCCTCTCGCAATCCAGGACTGCTGACTCCTAACAGCTTACTTGCCTGCCTTCCTGATTGCCCTTAACCACTCTGCCTGCCTGATCCCCCTAACCACCTCTGCCTCGGCCATGCCACCATGGCTTTGTCCGGAAGACTTCCAGTCTAATTAGCATATTACCCTTTTATAGATTTTTAAAATATATTTTTATTGATTTCAGAGAGAAAGGGAGAGGGAGAAAGAGAGAAACATCAATGCTGAGAGAGAATCATTGATTAGCTGCTGCCTGCACGCCCCACACTGGGGATAGAGCCCGCAAACTGGGTACGTGCCCTGACTGGGACTCGAACTGTGACCTCCTGGTTCATGGGTCAGCGCTCAATCACTGAGCCACGCCAGCCGGACTTGCCACAGTTTTGCTCACATGGATGTTTGCTGAGTGAATGAGTGAGGTGTGTGGTGGTGGTGGTGGTGGGCATGAGGGGTTTTCCTGTGACCAGCGCATCTCTCCCAGTCTGAACATCGCCCTCCACACCAGGCTCTGTCTGGACCCGGCCTCGGCGCGGAGCAAGGCTGTCGCCGCCCCCAGGGAAGCTCGTCCTGCCCGCATGCTCTGCAGTCATTCTCAGCAGGAGTCAGATGAGGATGTCGAGCGGGGCCTTTGATTCGTTTCATGTGTCGCATCTGAAACGTCTGTTTCCTCTGAGAATGCCCTGCGGCAGGAGGAATGGGGTGCGTCCAGGAAGGCCCGGCCGACACCTCTGCGGGGCCCATCACTATTGTTACGCTCTGTTCCGATGGCCGCATCGGCATTTGCGTTAATGACATACACAGGTGAGCGTGAGCCCCGGCTGATCTCCATTTAAATAATCGTCTGCACTCCCCGGTAACCACTCAGTTAACGACTCAGTTTGCACCCCCCTCTCACGCCCCGGCCCTCGCCCATGGGCCAGCCCTCTTTGCCGTCCCGCCCTGGCGTTGGTTCAGAAAACACGCATTCAGGCAGCGTTCTCGGTGGCACACGGAGCACGCAGACCCTGCCCCGCCAGCTGCTGCCAAAGAGCCGGCTCACCGCTTCTTGGCCACAGAGCGGGGACATCTTGTCTAACGAGTAACTTTGGAATTGGATCACGACGTGTTTCAGCCCAAAGTGCCATTTTAACATCTTGTTACACAAAATGTACTCGGCATTGACTTCGCCGCCGGAAGCCCAAGTCTGCGGCCGGACGGGACGCACATCTTTGGTTCACACGGACGTTATTGCCCAAAATGTGAGCACAGAGCGGCGGTGGGAGTGCTGGGAGCAGCCTATTAGGATCGCATCCCCAGGAGATAAAAACCTGAAATCAGTAAATATTTACTTGTTCATACTCTTCTCCTCTGTAATTACCACTGTGACCTCTTGCCCATAAAAATAACAGCGGAGAGAGAAGACGGGGCCCAGCTGTGCGCTCAGTGGGTCCAGCACGCAAAACACGGGTTTTCGGGGTCACTGACGTTCCACCGATTTATGAACTCACTGAATTAACTGACCGCAATTTGGGGCTGGAAAAGGAAATCTGCGATCCTTTGCCAGAGAAATTCCCCTTTAGGTTCTTCAATAACTTCTAGCAATTTGAATAGCTTCCCGTTAATATTTGTTATTACAGACACTTTTCATTTTTATTCTCAGGAGCCGGTCTTCGTGTGTGTTAAGTTCCTAATAGTTTAACTTCCTCACAGGCGGCGTAGCCCTAAGCAGGTGACTCACCCTTCCCGGCTGTCACCTGAGCTCTGTGCCTCGTGAAGACTTACCCACCTAACTGGACCTCGGCCGCTCATTCTTCCTCGCCTCCCAGGGCACGTCTGGTCCAGGAAGAGGGTGGTTCTCAGGCTGGAGTGGGCATCAGAGTGACCTGGCTGGCTGCTGGGCCCGCCCCCAGTGGTGCTGATTCCCGAGTCCAGGTGGGACTGGAATCGGAAGCAAGGTTCGGCTGCCTGCCGCCACGAAAACCAAACTCGTGAGACAGGAGCTGGTAAAAAAGGAAAGAGGTTGATTGAGGTGCCGGTCACCTAAGGAGAGGGGGGACTCTTGTCACAAGGCCACCCCCACATCTCAGCTCAGTGCAGGCAGAGGTTTCTACACGGAGGCAGAGGGAGAGCAGAACAGAGAGACGGGAGGGTTGGGAAGTTCTCTATGTGCAGACCAGCACAGTCCACCGCGATAAGGACTCAGAACTGGTTCAAGTGATGGTCTGGTCTTCGTCATCCCGGTCCTACAGGGAAGGTCAGCACATCTCCCAGAGCCGGGCGATGAAGTTCGGAGTCTGTCTCCTCTGAAGTTATCGCCGAGGATTCTCATGCAAACATGCTGCTCATCTACCAGCTACACATTAGTCAGAAACAACGTCGGGAGAACGTGGGTGGGGGCACTTTCCCGCTGTTACAGGACCCGGAGGTTTGCGTCTGGTTACCACTTACACAGACCCCAGAGCGACGGCCGCTCTTCCAGGGGAGCAGGATTGGAGGGCGAGGATGTGTGGAGCCTGTTCTCCACTGTCTCGTCTCTGATCTGCTCTCCCGATTCCCTGTCCGCAGCTCTGAGGTGGGGTGAGGCCGCACCTGTACAAAGAGCAACTGATCTACATGGAAGGAGGCGGGGTCCCCCCGGGGTAACTCGCAGGCGCCCTCACTCCGTGTCCTCTCCTCTCCGGGCCGTCTGCGGTCGAGGGAGTGTGAAGGCTTAGCATGGACCCTTGGCCCTGGGGCTCAGGCTCCCCTGTTGTTGGGATGTGTTTCATTTCGACTGTGAGGCCACGCCCCTCTCCCCCCAACCCCCCCACTTTCCTGGCTGTGGACACGGCTCCACTGTCTCTGTTCCTGAGGAGGCCTGTGGATGGGAGCCAGGCCTTAACGCTGCAGGCCCAGAGCGGGTCGTTTAGGTAGACACTCAGAGCTTGATC
The DNA here is from genome assembly GCA_036010255.1 of Myotis pilosus. NCBI lineage: Eukaryota > Metazoa > Chordata > Mammalia > Chiroptera > Vespertilionidae > Myotis > Myotis pilosus. The sequence goes on from JASKON010000011.1 coordinate 576,163, forward strand.
TCACTGTACATCATGGTCCAGTGAGTTCCTCCAGCGGTGAAGTTCCCCCGTCCCCCGTCCCCCCGCTCACCGTGCGGTGTTGGTGGACACGGATCGGCTCCTGCTCGTGCAGCCGGCAGCGCCTCGCTCTCCTGTTTAGGCACAGCTTGGCCTTTTGCCCGCTGGGCCCCACTGTGCCCTTTGTTCTCCTCTCACCTCTCGACGGAAGACGCTCATCTCTGGAGCCGAGTCGTGTCCTCGGGCCTCTCCGTTCAGCGGCCTGGGCTCAGCGATGTGGCCTTTCTCCGTCCGTGCCCTGTGGGCCGGGAGGCCAGGCCAGGCCTGGGCAGGTAGAGCCGGGCACCAGCAGAGCCCTGCCCCTCCCTGCCCCCTCCACCGCCTCCTTCGTCATGGTGGTTGTGCGGTGCCCGACTCAGTGGACATAAGGACAACTCACTGAGTGCCATCCTGCCTGCTTTGCTGCTAAGCATTTCAAACATGTGTTTAAAACCTGGCCACGCACCACCTGGCCCCTCCGTCCTGTGGGCACCGCCCCTGGAGGGAGCCACGGAGGCCCCGTGTCACAGTGGCCAGCTGTGCCCGTGGCGTGGCCTCCGGGACCTGTGCTTCCTGCCTTAAACCACGCTGCACCCGAGCTCGTGCTCAGTGCCCACTCGCCATGGATGCGCCCCACGCCACGGACTCCGCACCTGGGGCCGCCTTTTGGGAAATCCGTGCGACCCTGGAGGACGCCCTGCTCTGCTGTCACCGTGCGGAGCTGGCCGGGCAGAAGCCGTCCCTTGGTCCAGGCCCACAGGCCGCCGCGGGACCGGCTACCGCTCCTCAGGGGCAGCGCCTTCAGCTTCTCCTTGTTTTTCTCGGGGGAATCACTTGGTGAAAACACCCTGAGGGGAGCAGCCCGTCCTGGGCCTTCTGCCCGGATCCTCCTGCCCCAGCTCCGAGCAGCGGGAGGACGCTCGGCTGCGGGCCGGACGTCGTCAGCTCCTTGTTTTTGTTGTGAGGGTTTCTCACAGGAACTCATTTTTTATTTCATTGTTTTGCGAGATGAGGCCAAGGTTCCCTTAAAGCCGAGATATATCTCCCTTATCTGAGAGGAATAGAGCGACGCTCTCGCTTCGTGTCAGGAACGCGCTTGGCGAGGGGAGCGTGGGCTGCCTGCCAGGCCGTCAGTCACCGGAGAAAACAACCGCTTGTGTTTATTGCTCTGGAAACTGAACGAGCATCCAGGCCGTTTAACTGGGAGTAAAAATAAAGATGAGTTGGGAGGGTTGGGGTTTATTTCAGATAAACATCTATTTTTTCAAAGTGCTGAGCCCCAACGCTGGGCCCGGGAGGAGCTGGCCATCTGGTGGGCGCGGGGCCGCGGAGCCGTGTCTTCCTGTTTACGCTCAGAGTGAGAGTCACCCGGGGCCGTCCGCACGCCCGGCTGGCCGCTCGGTCATGGGGAGGGACGGAGAACGGCCCATGTCGGTTTCAGCCCCAAGTTGTTTAAACCCAAGAGGCGTTATGTTCACAAATCGGTGACTTTAGGAAACTGTACACACCGTCTTCATCTGTGAATTTATAAAACACTCAGAACCTCTCTCCTGTAAAAGGCGCCTGCGATGTTTTCAGTGTCGTAGGTTTCTGAGCCATGTGAATAGCGACGTCGGCCGTCCCCGTCCTTGCTCCTGTTCTGAACACACCTCCCAGCCGTGCTCCGAGCAGGCGCTGCCGCTCCACGGGCCTCCGCGGCCTCGGGGAAGCTGTCGGCGATCACGGACACAGGGCAGGCGTCCGTCCCTGGGGACACTGATGACCCAGCCTCTGACTGGCTTGTGAGCACCCTGCGATTCCTGAAAAAGTCCGCTTTTTCCTTGAGAAGAAACACCAATTAATGGGAAACCAGAGAACACACAGGTTCAACAACCAATTTCAATGCAAAAAGAGCATCATTATCAGAATAAGAACTGGGGCTGGTAACCCTCACCTCACAGGCCTGAAGGTTAACTTTAAAACGGGACGGGTGCACAGCAGAGAAGAAGTGGTGGGGCTGCAACAGGCAACAACATACTGGAAAGTAAACAGCTCACGGTTCTATTAAAATACACAGGAGAGCCGGCTGGTGCAGCTCAGTGGATAGAGCATCGACCTGCGGACTGAAGGGTCCCAGGCTCGATTCTGGCCAAGGGCACATGCCTGGGTTGCAGGCTCCATCCCCAGTGTGGGGTGTGCAGGAGGCAGCAAATCAATGATTCTCTCATCATTGAGGTTTCTATCTCTATTCTCCCTTCCTCTCTGAAATCAATAAAGAAATATATTAAGAAAAAATACACAGGAGAGCTGGCTGGCATGGCTCAGTGGTTGAGCATTGACCTATGAGCCAGGAGGTCAGGGTTCGATTCCCAGTCAGGGCACAGGCTCAGGTTGCGGGCTCGATCCCCAGTGTGAGGCATGCAGGAGGCAGCCCATCCATGATTCTCGTCATTGACTAGAGGCCCAGTGCACGACATTCATGCACTGGACGGGTGGTCCCTCAACCCAGCCTGCACCCTCTCACAGTCCAGGACTCCTCAGGGGATATCTGACTGCCGGCTTAGGGGAGCGGGCCTAAGCCATTAGTTGGACATCCTTAGTGCTGCTGCAGAGGTGGGAGAGGCTCCTGCCACCGCCACTGCGCTGGCCAGCCATGAGCCGGCTTCTGGCTGAGCGGTGCTCCCCCTGTGGAAGCTCACGGTCCACCAGGGGGCAGCTCCTGTGTTAAGCATCTGCCCCCTGGTGGTCAGTGTGTGTCATAGCGATGGGTCGTTCCATCGTTAGGGTCAATTTGCATAATGCCCTTTTGTTATATAGGATGTTTCTATCTCTTTCTCCCTCTCCCTTCCTTTCTGAGGTCAATAAAAATTTATTCTTTAAAAAAATAAAACAGCGTACAGGAGAACCAAGCTGGCGGTGCAGGTGAACGCCAGTACTCCCCGCTGCCCACAACCACCTCAAAATCACAACTGCAACACAGAACAGCCATCAGTCAGAGCCGCCGGAACGCTGCTGCATGGAATTCAACGACGAGAGAGTAAAGGAGGGGACACCATGTTCATGCAGAGGCGAACGAACATGGCACAGACAAAGGAGCAGGAGGAATCTCCAGAAAAAGACTCACTGGAACGGTAGCAAGCGAACGCCTGGATACCCAGCTCAGAGCTGGGCGTAAGCTGATCACGGCTCCCCATGGGCTCAGGGGCCTCCGTGAGACTTTGAAGGATTGTAGAGAGAATGTCGGTGACACGGGGGAGGACCAGCCAGGAGTGACGCGCACACTAACGGGTGAAGAACAACCTGCAGGGGCTCAGCATAGAGGAGGGATGGGAAGAGAAGTATTTCAGCTCCGACCAGTCCAGCTGTTCACAGAGGCAGCCCCGATTCGTGCCAGGCACACAGTAGGTCCTCTGTGAACACCTGTGAGGTTCCCAGGCTCAGAGCTGGGCAGAGGGACCTCTGAGGGCCCTCGGATGTCGGGTTCCCGTCAGTGTCTTCTATTGCACAGCCACGTGCGGGAAAACACTGCCAGCCATGGCTGCGTTTGGGTATTTATTTAACGTCTTAAAACTAGTCATTGCCATGGTGTCTAAGCTCGTTCTTCTCCAACAAATGAGTCACCACGAAGGTTGATGGGTGATTCACCTGAGCACAAGCTCTCATGCCATTTATGGAAGCAAGAGCTCTGTTATCAGGGATGATCGGATCTGAGGTCCCTGGGTTCCCTAACGCAGCACCTGCGGAATCTGCAGAGCAGAGAGTCGCTGTTTCTGAAAGGTTAGTCAGAAAATGGAGGAGCCGCATGTGAGCAGGAAGAGGAGGGGAGCAGTTAGTGATTCTGGGATGATTTTGCCTCAATCCCGTGTCATGACGCCAAGCTCTGCTGCAGGAATGACATGACCCTTAGATATGATCCTTAAGGGAGCAGCTGAGCCATGGCCGCCGTGGGTGGTGACATGGCTTTTGCAGGCCACCAGGCAGCCACGCCAAACCTGCGGTTCTCCCTCAAACCAACACCTGTGCTGTTAACCTGAACACTGTGCAACTACATACATTTAAGAGTATCAACAGATTAAGATGAAAATCGCTCCGTCCTGAGGGAACCGCCATAAATATTTTGGTGATTCGTGCGCGTCTTGATAAGCTACTCAACTGTCTTCGCACAGTGGCCTCTGGTTTTGTTTTTTTTTTTAAATATATTTTATTGAGTTTTTACAGAGAGGAAGGGAGAGGAATAGAGAGTTAGAAACACAATGAGAGAGAAATATCTGGTTTTTATCTGGACACTCTATCCTCTCTGGCCCTGGCCTTCTCCCTGCTCATCTCCACAGCATCTCCAGATCCCAGGGAAGCAGTGTTAACGAGGTGCCAGCAAAGTGTATCGTTCCATCACCCTATATAATAAGAGAGGAATATGCTAATTATCCACTACGCCGTAACATCACGACCAATCCACAAGTGGTGGGGAGCTATGGGAGGGCGGGGCAGTGAGCCATGAGCAGCGGAGAGCTACCAGCGGCGGTGGCTGGTGGCCAGTTGAGGAAAGCAGCAGTGGGCTACTCGCACATGGATTTGTGTGCAGGGCTACTAGTCTCTCTATATAAAAGGCCAAGTGACTGACTGACCGTCCGATCGTCTGGCCGACCGACTGCCTGGCCGGCCGGTACGTATGACACACACTGGCAATTGATGCGCACTGGCAATTTAAAAACAAACGTTGACTCGCAGATGCGCAATACATATAAAGCTCTCGCTGGTGCCAATGGCATGCAACGCCAGAATGTAAATGAGGTCGTCGTAATGGCACCAGATTTATTATCACAAGTCGTGACCTAACATAATCGAAGCTGAAGTATTAACAGGATCTGCGGAAGGAGAGGGTGTTCTGATTCCAAGAGTTGATTTGTCCTGTCTGACACTGGCCTCCCATTTATATTGCTTAGAAGACAGTTTCCTGCGATGCCAGCATTTGTGATGACTACTAATAAATCACAAGGACAAACTCTAGACAGAGTAGGCATGTTCCTACCTGAACCCGTTTTCCCACATGGTCGGTTATATGTTGCTTTCTCTTGAGTTTGAAGAGCATGTGACGTTAAAGTTCTAAATACTTCATCACAAGGGAAATTAGTCAAGCACTCTGGAAGTGTTCTCCCTCTTAATGTGGTTACAGGGAGATACTAGAATAAGTTTAATCACTTTATCAGTCATTGTTTTTTATCAATGCTGCTTTTATGTCATGTTTTTGTTTTTATATAATGTCTTTGTTGTTATATCATGTTTATTAATCAATTTATCAATCATTGTTTTTATATCATGTTTTTATTTTTATATTCTGTCTGTTATTTTTATATCATATTGTTTATTAATCAATTTATACATTATTTTCATATACATTTTACTAATTTTCTTTCATCCCTGACACTTCTATTATAGAGAAAGGATGAATAACGATATTAAAAAGCTTTGTATTTTAATTTTAGAATACTATATTATATATACTATTTTGACGTAATTTCTTTGCAGTAACATAATTACCGCACGAATCTTTCTTCTAATTAATTTCCTTTCAATGTTCATGAATCTGTGCACTGGGCCACTGGTAATCTTCATAAAATGGGTGAGAGATATACAGCTTTTTAATTGTTTGTTTACTTGAAAGTAAAGAATATAACAGAAATTCTCAAAACTCAGCAATGAGATGGCAAACAACCCAACTTAAAAAATGGGCAAACGATTAGAGCCGCCGCCACCAGAGAAGCTATTCAGATGGAAAATAAGCCAGAAAAAAAGGTAAGGAAACTTAGAGAAAAGCTACACTTCTTCTTCCTGCAGGGCTGCCTCGCACAGCCTGCTCCGGTGGGGGTGACCAGGGGCAGGGCTGCCTTGCACAGCCCCCTCCGGTGGGGGTGACCAGGGGCAGGGCCTGTGCTGGAAACGCTTTTGGTGGGGATGGAACTGGTGCAGCCCCTTTGGAAAAGTGTAGGGCGTGGCTATAGGGTTAAGCCTCGGACTGACCTGTGGCAGGGCCACAAGCAAGTCACAGTTTGGAGGGCAGGGCCCTGCTAGCACAATTAAGCTTGACTTTATAGTCCTCCCTAGGTAGCTCCCTAGTCCTTCCTGGGTAGCTAATGGGCTGTGGGAGGTGCAGCAAGTGCTGCCAAAACAAGTGAAACTCACAAGAACAGTGTAAACATGTTGACCGCTCCCCTTGTTTTGCTGGGTGTGCTCTGACTATAACATAAAGCCTCGGCTTGCAGGCTGGGTCACTGTTTCCTCATCCAGGCAGTGGTCCACCTGGCCCCAGCCGCATTCTCTTGTCTGTCGTCTCTAATCCTTCACCGCCCCTCCTCGGGCTCACCTCCGGCCGTGCTGGACGCGGTTCAGGAAAGCGAGTGGCGTTTCTACCAAGTTAGACACACGCCTGCGATCCGATCGAAGCCTCACTCGTGGGCATCCGGCCCCAGAAGGAAAGCAGATGTCCACGCAGAGACGTGTCTGTGAATATTCCCGGCTGCTCCGCTCGTCACGGGAAGCAACGTCCATCAACAAGTGGGTGGTAAACACGACGGAAGTCGGCAGCAGAGAGAATTGGGTTCGGAGGCGAGAGGCCGGGGTGAGTCTCGGTGAAATGCGATGTGTGGAAGCAGCAAGACAGAGAATAAACGCCGCTCGATTCCATCCACAGAAAGTCGGGACGTTCCGAGTTGACTTTCGGGAAGAGAAAGAGGCTCATGGTTGTCTGGGGACGGGAGGGGGAGGGGGTAGTGTGTGTGGGGGGTCGGGGCAGCAGGAGGAGGGACCACACGGCCAGGGGGCGTGTTTGGGGAGAAGGGGATGCTCACTCTCCTGACCGTGCTGTTGGTCTCACCGGTGTAAATTGTACCCTTCAGTCGTGTGCCGTTGATTTTAAATGTGTTTCATGGCCAATAGATTAGCGCACTGACGCCAAGGGCAGCGCTGAGAGAGCACACACCTGCCTGCACCCTCAGCAGACGCCGCTCCGAAAACCTCGCCTTCCGGAAGGGAGCAGGTCAGATCCCACCGTCACCTGCATTTGCGTGTAGCTGAAGGCGATAGGTAGGATCCTGCTTTTGTATTATTGGGCATATGGATCTGCTATTACATCCTCCTCCTAACTTCATTCTGTGTTCAGAATTGTACTTAGTTACTTGTCTTTTTACTAATCAATTGGTATGCTTTTCATATTAACCTTTTATTGGTACATTAAAATATTTTTTCAAACTTTATAACCCGCTGACTTTCTGCAGCACAGTTTTCCACGCTCTTTTAAGAGCGACACGGTAAAGTGTGTGTGTTTAAAGTTTCCTGTCCTGGTGTGAAGCTTCTCCGCGACACGGGGAGGACAGCGCTGCGCCGGGCTGACCTGGGAGGAGCTGCCGTCGCCAGGAGGTAAGAGGAGAGTTTTATCCTCTTAGGGCAGCGGTTCTCAACCTGTGGGTCGCGGCCCCTTTGGGGGTCGAACGATCCTTTCACAGGGGTCGCCTAAGACCATCGGAAAACACATATATAACTACATATTGTTTTTGTGATTAATCACTATGCTTTAATTATGTTCCATTTGTAACAATGAAATTGGGGGTCACCACAACATGAGGAACGGTATTAAAGGGTCGCGGCATGAGGAAGGTTGAGAACCACTGTCTTATGGCTTCCTTGTTGCACCTTTTCACTGGGATTATTTAGTTCAATATCTAGAGGTAAACTGAACCTGCTGTCTGCTGAACAGCCAATAAAACTTTAAAAAGCGTGAAATCCTTAGGAATAAATTTTATCAGAAATGATCTATTTGACAAAAAAGAAGAAACACCTTATCTAATCGCTTTAGAGGACCAAAAATGAGAAGTGAATCCTGAAAGGCATGAGAAGTACTGAAAAGATGCAATATTTCCTCATAATAAGCACTTACTGCCTTTTAGTTCAAAAGTGATCTGTACATTTTACCTGAATTCAAAGATTCCCTATTTGAATCCTGACACTTTAAATGGAATAAAGGGCCTCGCTGGCTAAGACAGCCTCCAGTGAGTCCCTGCAGGATGGAGGCCCGGCCTTCCCAGGCGCACAGACCAGCGTGGGCAGGATGCCTGGAGATGGGCCCATGTGTAGGAAGCTCTATTCTACGTCAAAGGGCCATTTTAGTTTTTAAATCCCGTAGGGTTCGCTGGGGATCGATTTGGGAAGAAAATGACGTTGTGCTGCCCACCTCCCGCCGTGTGCCCGGCTCACCCACATTCCTAACCTGCTGTCCACGGGTCCTGCCGTGCCCTCAGGGGCAGCGGTTGCAAAACAGGCTGTGTTGCCAGGGCGACCGGGCTCGGGTATGAATCTGCTCCTTTCTGTGTGAACCTGCTGAGCCACCAGGCCCACACCTGTGCCCTGAGCTGTCCCGGTGACGATGCTGGCTTCCCGGGGACTCGGGGGGATTAAGAAATAACGTCTGAGTAATCGGTGCCACACGCGGCACAGGCTCGAAACCAGTCCTTCCAGGCGCTGCCTCCCAGGACGGCGGGGCCTGCGAGTCACCCTCAGGCCCGTCCCCTCCTGCCCTCCCTCCCTTCCTTTCTTTCTATTATTTTTAAAATATTTTTTATTGTTGATAGTTGTACAGATATCTCTCACCTCCCCCTCTTTTCCCGCCTCCTCCTAGCCCCTGCCCATCTCCCAGGCCTTCCCTCCCTTGCTGGTGTCCATAGATATTCGTAAATATCTGTCTATATATAAAAGGCTAATACACAGAGTGTCCCCTCGGGAGTGCAACCGGGAGACCAGGAGTTTGATCGCTCGCTATGATGTGCATTGACCACCAGGGGGCAGCGTGGACCATGGTGGGCGACCAGCAGCGGTGGCAGCGGATGCTGAGGGAGAAAAAGGAGGCGGGGAACCTGACCCTGGGGACCCCACCTGTGCACAAATCCCGTGCACCGGGCCTCTGGTAAGTGCGTGAGTCCTTTGGCTGATCTCGTCCTGTCCCCACCCCCACCTCGAGGCGTGTCCCAGTGCCCGTGCCTCCTGCTTCCGGTCGCTTCGTGCTGTTCTTCAGATTCCACAAACGAGTGAGGCCTGTGAGGCCTGTCTTTCTCGGTTTGCCTTATTTCACGGAGCATGGCATTCCCCAGGCCAGTGGTTCTCAACCTGTGGGTCGCGACCCCTTTGGTGGTGGAACGACCCTTTCACAGGGGTCGCCTAAGACCATCCTGATGTCAGATATTTACATGACGATTCATCACAGGAGCCACATGACAGTGATGAAGTAGCAACGACAATAATGTTATGGTCGGGTCACAACATGAGGAGCTGTATTTAAAGGGCCAGAAGGTTGAGAACCGCTGCCCCAGGTTGTCCTCACCTCAAACGTGGTTAGAATTTACCGGACGGTCTAACCTGGGTGGTGTCTGGTGTTATGGGACCGCCCTGAGACAGCGTCCTGCAGACGCCGTCCGTCATCCCCGCGTCTCCGGATCAGTGGTCGAGTCTCGGGTCCTTCCCGTGCCCAGCACGGCCCAGGGACCACTCGGAGCCGACCCCCAGGTCCCCCGCGTCCCGGGGAGAACGAGGCGAGTTTCCCTTTAACGTGGACGGTGCTGACTCAGGAAAACGGGGCCTCAGGTGTCAGGTGCCGGCGAGCGACTCATCTCCCTTCTGGTTCCGAAAGGCACTTGAACGTGTCGGAGAGGAGCTGGAGCAGGTCCGGACGCCGCGCGTGAGGTCATGTGTGCACACACCCTCTCCCAACAGCAACGCTGGCGTCTTCCTGCCCAGAAAAGCCTCCCCGGCCGACATTCCAGCGTGGATGCGGCTCCCACCGTGCCCGTGGCGGGGGGGGGGCGGGCAGGTCTAACCCAGGGGCAGGCGTACCGGCTGCGCCCGCGCCCTCGTGGGAGCATTCAGTCTCGGGCAGGGGGTGTGACTATGGCCGTGCTGTTGCCAGGGACTGTCCACAGCTGCTGGAACCAGGGAGGGTTTCCGTGGAAACGGCCGATTCCGCTTTAAGCCCGGGACTGGCGATGACGCCAGCCGTCAGACCGTGGGCCTGGCCCGCTCACTGACTTTCAGGAACTCCGTGTCACACTCTGGCGGCAGGAGCGCTGGGGCCGACACGAGGGGACATGGTGGTTCCGGGCGGGGCTTGGCCTGCTCAGGCAGAGCAAACCGACGTGTTTATAGCAACCAGATCAACAGAGCCACGTGCTCCGGCATGCCTGCATCAGAAGCATCCGGTTTTATGGATTTTATGGAAGAGAGTGGGGCGCCTGCCCACGGCCACCTGCGGGCTGAGCTCTGAGGTCTGTTGCATGGTTTGCTATCTTTTCACTTCCTTCTTGAAAAAAAATATTTTTACTGATTTCAGGGAGAGGGAGAGAGAGAGAAATGATGAGAGAGAATCATGGATCAGCTGCCTCCTGCACGCCCCACACTAGGGATCGAGGCCACAACCCGGGCCTGTGCCCTGACCGGGAATCGAACCCTGATCAGGAATCGAACCCTGACCTCCTGGTTCATAGGTTGATGCTCAGCCACCGAGCCACGCCGGCCGGGCGGTGTCTTTCGCTCCCTTTGAGTCTTGGCGATTCCGAGGTGGCTGTGCTCGGCCTGAACCCCCGTGCGTGTCTGTGGGAGCGGGGACGTCCCGGGGACACACAGCGCGAGGGGAACATCAAGCTGTTTCGTGCCCCTGAGAGCCCACTGCACGGCTGGCCAGGGGTTCAACGTCCGGGGTCATAGTTCACCCGGCCGAGCCCTGGGAAGTGCAGGTTCTGGGTGACACCAAGAGGAGCACACACGTGTCTCTTTGCCCGGAATAACACTTTACCAGCTGTTCTGGTGGATTTCTTCCCGTTAACATTTTGCTGTACATGGTTCTCGTGTTCCTGCAGCCTGAAGGCCACCTCGTACCCGTGACCGCGTCCGGGTGTAGCGGGTCTTTTGCGTGACGAGAGGCTGGTTCGTGTCTGCGCTTTCTTCGGCTCCGAGTGCGTGGCAGCAGGCGTGTTGCCGCCGCGCAGGCGCGTGTCCTGGGCTCATCGCAGGCACAGGCGGCTTCTCCTCTCTCTCCACGTCCACGCGTCTATTGTAGTTACTTAGGCAGATCGACGTGGGCTCCTAATGCAATTCCCAGGTCCGTGAATCCTGGGTTGGGCTAGAGACAGAGAGAGTGTTTATTGACGGCCTCTTTGTTAGGGGCTCATGGAACCAGCGAGTCAAAAACAAGACCATAAAACGGGCTCATCACTTCCAGGAGGAGACAGACACTCGGGATCCCATGGGCATCGGGGCCCTCGCTTCCGGCTCCCAGTGGACGGAGCCTGAACCCGGGAGGCTGGCGACGCCCACCCGGCCCCCCGTCCTCCGAGCCGGGCCTCCTGTGGGGGTGGCGCCAGCCGGCCAGGCTCCGCCATCCACATGCCCTCCGCCTCCGGCGTCCGCGGGGAGCACGCACCTGCCCGGAGCCCCGGACACAGCTGGGTGGTCACACTCTGTGGTCTCCCCCGATGTGGTACCGATGAGTTGCACACACGATCTCTTCACGTTCGCAGAAGACCTGCTAGTTCCTGGGGCGCCAGCTCCGCCTGCCCCTGTCCCCAGGTGAGCTCCAGGCCCGTCGTGGGCAGTACCTCCACCTGCCGCCAAGGTGCACGGCCGGGCGCGGCCCTGAATGTGCCTGAGTGTCCATGTGCAAACAGCCGAGCCACCTCTGCTCTGGGTGGAACGTCTCCCAGGCTCCTGTCAGCCGTACGTCGCGGCCCGGCTTTTTAAAAATTATCATTATTTCTCAATCCTCACCTGATGATAGTGTTTTCCATTGACCTTAGAGAGAGGGGAAGAGAGAGGGAAAGACAGAGAGAAACATCGATGTGAGAGAGACACATCCATGGGTTGCCTCCTTCATGCGCCCTGACCAGGGCCCGGGCCAGGGAGGAGCCTAGAGGTTCGTGCCCTTGACCAGAATCGAACCCAGGACCCCCTGGTCCACAGGCCGACGCTCTATCCACTGAGCCACAGCGGCCAGGGCGAGGTCCAGCTTTGCATCCCTATCCTGGGGGGATGTCCGGGCAGGTGTCTGACTGACTGAGCCTGGGCCACTTTCCGTTGTCCCTGCTCCAGGGAGGGAGGAGGAGTTCAGGGCCAGGAGTGGGAGGCGGCTGCAGGGCCGGTGCTTGGCCTGCGGGAGGGGCAGACGGACGGCTGCTCACCAAGCAGGACAGACCGCTCGTGGTGTGTGTGTGTGACTGTGGGACAGTCTGTGTGGTTTTTAAAAACGATTTTTGTCTTTCAAGCATAGCCGACAGCAAGACATTAGCTCCCGGAGCACAGCACGGGGGCCAGACAAGCATCGGCTTCAGGAAGTGGCCCCGGGCACACGCACGGCTGTGAGGACACGATGGCCGTGTCCCCTGGGCTCCAGCTACGTTCCCGTCACTGCCTGTCAGCACCGGCTGCACTTCGTGCCCTTCAGCTCGCTCACCCATCTGAGTCGTTTCCCTTTTGGTTGTTCATTTATCTCATTTATTTTCTTCTTTAGATTCCACATGGAAGTGCGATCAGACCCCACTGTCTCTGCCTGTTTCACTGAGCACCACACCCTCTCGGGCCATCCTGCTGTTGGAAAGCGACACCCACTGTGCGCACCAAGGAGCCTGCACCAGGCGGTGCCCTCTCACGCGCCCCCACCTTGAGCAGCCGGCTCTGACGGTGGACCCACCCGTGGTCGCTTCCATATCTTGGCCTCGTGAGGCGCTGGGAGAGCTCTGAGGGCAGAGCCCACGCGGACACGGGAGCCGTGTCAGTGTTCGTCAGGAACGGCGGCCTCTGCCTCCTCGTCGCAGGGGAAGCGGGAGGAGAGCGGCAGTGGCTCCCATGGCCGCGGAGGCTCCTCACAGCTTCCTGCCGGCGTCAGAGTCGGCCGCCCGCCCCTCCCCACAGGCATCGCTCCCTGGGGTGACCTGCAGGGGGCGGGGCTCCTGAAAGACTTCAGGGTGGCCGTGATGAATCCAGAAAGTTCCCAGAGAGTTTGGGGTTAAAGGTCAACACCGGGAAGTCATGACAACTCACCAGGTATCTGTGAGCATTGCTGCGGGGAGGAGGCGACGACCGGAGGAGAACGTCAACACTCGGGCAGGTGAGGGCTTCATGTTCTATTTAGAGATGACACGTCGTTAGTGCAGAGGTACATGCCCCGTTTATCTGCACCCTTTATGTGTGCACAGGTAGCTGGGTGTGTGCACAGGTAGGCTGGGTCTGTGTACAGGTATTTGGGTGTGTGCACAGGTAGGTTGTGTGTGTGCACAGGTAGTTGGGTGTGTGCACAGGTATTTGGGTGTGTGCACAGGTAGGCTGGGTGTGTGCACAGGTGGCTGGGTGTGTGCACAGGTGGCTGGGTGTGTGCACAGGTAGGCTGGGTGTGTGCACAGGTGGCTGGGTGTGTGCACAGGTGGCTGGGTGTGTGCACAGGTAGGCTGGGTGTGTGCACAGGTAGGCTGGGTGTGTGCACAGGTGGCTGGGTGTGTGCACAGGTAGGCTGGGTGTGTGCACAGGTAGGCTGGGTGTGTGCACAGGTGGCTGGGTGTGTGCACAGCTAGGCTGGGTGTGTGCACAGCTAGGCTGGGTGTGTGCACAGTTAGTTGGGTGTGTGCACAGGTGGCTGGGTGTGTGCACAGGTGGCTGGGTGTGTGCACAGGTAGGCTGGGTGTGTGCACAGGTGGCTGGGTGTGTGCACAGGTAGGCTGGGTGTGTGCACAGGTAGCTGGGTGTGTGCACAGGTAGCTGGGTGTGTGCACAGCTAGGCTGGGTGTGTGCACAGTTAGTTGGGTGTGTGCACAGGTGGCTGGGTGTGTGCACAGGTGGCTGGGTGTGTGCACAGGTAGGCTGTGTGTGTGCACAGGTGGCTGGGTGTGTGCACAGGTAGGCTGTGTGTGTGCACAGGTGGCTGGGTGTGTGCACAGGTAGGCTGTGTGTGTGCACAGGTAGCTGTGTGTGTGCACAGGTAGGCTGTGTGTGTGCACAGGTGGCTGGGTGTGTGCACAGGTGGCTGGGTGTGTGCACAGGTAGGCTGGGTGTGTGCACAGGTAGCTGGGTGTGTGCACAGCTAGGCTGGGTGTGTGCACAGTTGGTTGGGTGTGTGCACAGGTGGCTGGGTGTGTGCACAGGTGGCTGGGTGTGTGCACAGGTAGGCTGGGTGTGTGCACAGGTGGCTGGGTGTGTGCACAGGTAGGCTGGGTGTGTGCACAGGTAGCTGGGTGTGTGCACAGGTAGGCTGGGTGTGTGCACAGGTGGCTGGGTGTGTGCACAGGTAGGCTGGGTGTGTGCACAGGTGGCTGGGTGTGTGCACAGGTTGGCTGGGTGTGTGCACAGGTGGCTGGGTGTGTGCACAGGTGGCTGGGTGTGTGCACAGGTAGGCTGGGTGTGTGCACAGGTTGGCTGGGTGTGTGCACAGGTGGCTGGGTGTGTGCACAGGTAGGCTGGGTGTGTGCACAGGTAGGCTGGGTGTGTGCACAGGTAGTTGGGTGTGTGCACAGGTAGGTTAGGGGCACATCCTTCCCTCTGAGATGGGAGAGGTCTGTGTGAGGAGCCCCCGTGGCCGACGCAGAGAGTGGGGCTGCGAGCGCTGCAGAACCTGGATGCAGCTGTTGGCGGGTGGAGGGGTTGGCACAGGTCCCTGGCGAGTCTCAGCCAAACCCGTGCCCATCAGTAGGTGAGGCAGTGGGAACGCAGAGCAGGCTCCGGGCAGGTGCACACCTCTTCCCGCCTCCAGGGCATTTGCTTATCAGTGTAATGATTTACACGCGGCCGTAATTGGCTGAATCAAGACGGGACGCGTCCTGGACGTGCACCTAAGCACGCGACCCAGGAGCTGGCTGCCCCACCCGCCCGCCAGGCCTGGCACCTGCTGTGTGATCATCAGACCGGGACCTGCCCGGCTGCACTGAGGTCAGGGGGCCCGGCTCCCGGGACAGGAGGGAGCAGGCTGGGCCCCGGGTCGCCTCTGGGGGGACCGGCTCTCACGCTCCCCCTGCCCTCTTCCCCTCGAGGGCACCTGGGTGCAGATGCCGGTGGGACCCCGCCTGGAGCCAGAGCCGAGGTCGCCTGGGCGGGTGGGGAGTGGGGAACTGGAGGCCAAGACTCTCTGGGCTCTTGCTGGCTCACTGACCTGCAGGTCAGATGTACCCCGTGAGGATGACCTGCACTGTCTCCTCGTCCTGCCCACACAGGCCCCGGCTCACCCTCAGAGAGAGGAGCTCCGCGTGGGCTGCTGCGTGCGGGGCGCTCACAGCTGCTCAGACACATGCACACGGTCCCCCAATCCTGTGCCCAGTCAATGCCAATGCCCTTCCTCAGGCCGACCATCCCGTCACCAGGAGAAGGCGTGGCGGCCCCACGGCCATGTCTGTGGCTGCGTGGGGTCTGAGGCCGTGCACAGCGATGACGTAGCCCGTGCTCCTGGCGATGGAGGGTGTGGGGGGAGGATGGCGAGCGTGGCCCGGCTGCGGGCCCTGGAGGGACCAGGCTGGGTCCCGGCAGAGCCTCGCTCCCTCGGGCCTGGCCAGGCAGCCCGGCTGTGACATTGGCCTGGACGCTGCTGGTCCATCTGGAAGGACAAACAACTGCACGTGGGTATCCTGGGACAGCAGCCCGGCCAGCACTGCCCACGGGGACACTGGACGTGCCCTTCAGAGAGCAGGGGCTGGCGTGGACGAGGCATCACGCCTTCGCAGCTCCCCACGAGGCGCAGCCAGAATCCCTTACCCCACCCAACTCCGTTCCTCCGGAGCGGAGCCGAGGGAAGCGCAGCTCCCACTCCCTCCCGCCGGCTCTGACCGCGCTGGTGGAAGGAGGGATTTACAGAGGACGGTCCGAGGTCAAGCACGCTCTTATCGCACTCGAGTAAGTTATGCGCCGGGACGGCTGCGTTCACTCAACGTCCTGCTGCTCGCCAGCAAGGTCGCAGGGCCAGCGTTCCTCCAGCTTCCAGGAAGCGAGCCATCCCCGCCCAGCTCGGAGGCAGGGCTGCGCCAGCGCCTTCTGCGGGGCTGGGTTAGGAGCCGCCTTGGCGCTGGGCGCTGACAGACACTGTTGGTTCAGCCCTGATCCCACAGCAGCGCCTCCCCTGAGACGCAGCCCAGGACACGTAGGCTGGTCCCCCATCTTGTTTGTGGCGTGAAAGGCTGGGGAGTACGGCCCCGATCTCAGCGACTGGAGATACACATGGACGTGGGACCCACAGCCACTGAGACACCAGGAGGGAAGCCACAGGCCACGTGTAGGCGGCCTCCTCTCTGTGAGGGAGCTTCCCAGGCCACGAGGGGGAAGTGTTAGTGATGACGGGCCGAGCGGCCAACGAGCTGTCAGCGAATTAGCGTGGGACCCATCCTCTCTCCTCTCACAACAACAAGTGAATAAAAACGTATGAAGTAACAACAGACACGACGTCTGGAAGGAGGAGGGCACGTGTTCCTTCTCCGAGTGGAGAACATTGTAGCATCTATCACTGAGCGGCTGGATTCTTACGGCCACCTGACGTTTGGAGGCGAATTAGCCGTACGCTGCATCCTGTGGGACATGGAAGCCGGAGGCCTGTTCCAACACCTTTGCTGCCGCAGTTACCAAGATGAGACGTCTCCAATTCGCACAGGAACACGAGGACTGGACAGTCGAGCATCGGAACAAAGTCACGTGGTCCGATGAATCGCGTTTCCAGTTGCATCATGCGTATGGCAGAGGGAGAATTTGGCAGAAACAGCGTGAAAGCAGGGGGAGCGTGAGAGCCGGTCCCCCCAGAGTCGACCCAGGGCCCAGCCTGCTCCCTCCTGTCCCGGGAGCCGGGCCCCCTGACCTCAGTGCAGCCGGGCAGGTCCCGGTCTGATGATCACACAGCAGGTGCCAGGCCCGGCGGGCAGGCGGGGCAGCCAGCTCCTGGGTCGCGTGCTTAGGTGCACGACCACGACGCGTCCCGTCTTGATTCAGCCAATTACGGCCGCGTGTAAGTCATTACACTGATAAGCAAATGCCCTGGAGGCGGGAATTTTTTAACGACGCAGCTTTTTACATCACCCGAGACGGGGCGACCTGTTCTCTCACCCGTGGGCGCCAGGAGCGGGTCCCGGCCTTGCCAGCGGGGAGGCTGTGGCCGTGACCCTGGGGTGAGGTCAGCCCAGCGAAGGGTCCTCCTGGTGCGCCGGCTTCCAGAGACACTCAGGAGCTGCAAGGCTTTAAACAGTATGTTCTTATTGATGTCAGAGAGGAAGGGAGAGGCAGCGAGAGAAACATCCATGATCAGAGAGGATCAGGGACCAGCTGCCCCCAGCACGCCCCCTACTGGGGATGGAGCCCACCACCCGGGCCTGTGCTCTGACCGGGACTCGAACCCTGACCTCCTGGTTCATAGGTCGACGCTCAACCCCTGAGCCACGCTGTCCAGGCAGTAACCTTGTTTTTGATTCTAAAGAACCGAAGCTGATGTGATAGAGCAGCCTGGCTTTGGGGGCCCGCCTGGGAGCCTGGGGGGAGCTGGAGCGGTTTTGGGGGGTTTGTCGCTACCTCAGCACTGAGGTCCCTGCTCTGCAGAAGCCGGACGCCTCCACCGGTTCTTTCCACTGAACGGGCCGCCCTGTGCGGCGCCGGGAAAGGAAGTAGACATGTGGCTGCTCCTCTCCACGGGGCCCGGGAGCTCGCGGACTCGCCGACAACGGGCTTTCTGGCGAGTCTTCAGGGGCCTGCGTCTGTGGCCGAGAGGGAGGCGGCTGTTCCGCTTTCTCCGTGGTCACCACGACGACGGACACCTTTTCCGCCCTCTCAGTGACAGCCGTCGTGGAGGGAGTGGACGTGGCGACTCAGAGGCTGGGACTCAAAGGAGAGGCCTGGGCCCGAGAGCTGCCGGCCACCTGCCCCTCCCGCCTCCCGCCTCCTGCTGGGGGGTCTGGCCTGGCACCCGCCTCGGTGTGAGAGGAGGGAGCTGTGGCCGGAGCGGGGCCTCCCTCTGCGTCCTGGTCCCTCGTGGCGCACAGGGCCCGTCGGCTCGTGTGCGATGTTTGCCTCCCCACCGCCCCTCGCCCACGTCAGCCCTCGTGTGTTCCTCCCGCAGCTTAAAAGCATCGGTTCTGGTAACGGCATTTTCGGAGAAAAACTCCTCTGTTGAAAACCGCTGACCCCGACGAGTGGGGGCATGACGGGCAGAGAAGGGGTGTGTGGCCATGCGGCCAGGACAGGCCATGGGCGGCCGGTCCGGGCGAGTGTCCGCCCTGAGGGCGACTCGCGGGCGTTCCGTTCCCGCCTCTCACCTGCCCGCCTCCTGCTGGGGCCACGTGGTCCCCGCTGACCTGTGCCGTCTGAGCGCTGGGTCCCCCGCCTCTCATCAGGGTCCGGAACCCCGCTGCTGTGTCCTGGGGGGACACACACGTTATATCCGAGGCGCGGGACCGCACACACCTGCCCTTCCTCCGGAAAAGCACGCCCGCCTCAGGCTGTCCCCATGCCACCCCCAGGACAGGCCGCCACACGGAGCTGCGGGGCTCCCCAGTCGTGGGCGTCGCCCGGGCCGCTCTGTTCAGGACGTGTTTCCTCGCCCCTACATCCCAGAGCCTCTGGGGACCCCAGGCCGCAGCTCGCCTGTCACACGCGGCCTCTTCCCAGGTGGCTGATTCTGGTTGTTTCAGAGGGTGTGTGTGGGGTCAATTCAGAAACATGCCGTTTGTCATGCGTGTGACAGACCCGGCCACGTAACCTCACGTATGGACTGAAGTGCTCAGGCTGCCGTGAGCTCCGCCATCGCCCGGCCACAGGCTCCGGAATCGGCGTCTGCCCCCACAGACGGCCCTGGGGCCCCCACTGCCCCCCTAGACGCCGGGGAATCGTCCTCCGTGCGGCTGTGGGTCTGGGCCCGACACCCAGGCTTTGCCGATTCCGGCCGCGCAGGAGGGAGGGCGGGCTGTCGGCGCTGGCGTCTCTGTGGTCAGAACTGAAATTCCTGAACAGAATGGGGCAATGTTTCCCTTCTGCCTCCTCCTCCTCCTCTCTTAAAGCTCCGGCAGGGCCGGCTGGAGGCAGGGCTGCGCGTGTGACCTCTGCGGCCCAGCTGGGGCCGATCAGAGGGTCTGGGGTTTGGGTCTGTTTCCAGCTTGTCGCGGGGAAAATGACAACAGGCTTCGTGCCGTCTCTTTCTGAAATTCAAAAATAGTTTCCGTTTTCCTTTCGTGGAAGCCAGCGAGGTCCCACATGTGGGGAATGTGCTGTTTGTGATCTCCAGCCGCAGCGGGAGCGGAAACCCTGACTCAGGGAGGCGGGAGCGTGTCCTGGCCGCGGGCCGGGGGGTGCGAGATCAGCTCGGTCAGGCTGCCCTCCCGCAAGCAGGGCCTGGCCAGGGGGAGCCCCCTTTAAACAAGGGCTTGTCCAGGAGCCCGGGGTGGGGAACCTCGGCCCGCGGGCCATGTGAGGCCCATTTGGTCTGGCCCTGCCACGGCCCCAGGATGAATTAAGTAGCCGTCTGACCACGTACACAGGCTCGTTTTCGGTGGATAATTCCGTGTGGCCTGTGAGTGATGTTATAAATACCCACACGGCCCTGGACAAGCGCACCAGCCGCCAGGGTCGACCGAGCACTGGGAGCAGGGGAGTGAAGGAAGTGGGAACCCCCTCGGCTCCCACAGTGAGGCCCCCGCCCCCCCTGCCCTGTACACTGGCCGGGAGGGGAGCGGCCTCCCTCGCAGCTCAGGGGCCTCGCTGGGACTCGAGGCAGGGGTGCGGGGCAATGCTGTGCCGCTCTCTCTGGAACGTGGGGAGACCCAGGGGACAGCCTGCACTCACCCCTCACCTGCAGATCGAAGACAGTTCCACCGACCGAGACTCACTCATGGGCTAGGGGCCGGCCTCGCACAGAGCCGGCATCTTCTGGAGTTTGACGTTCCCGGGCGGCGCCGAGCCAACACCGAACACGCGGGTGAATAAACGAGTGAATGAGAACCAGACTCGAGCGTCACCCAGGCCCCGGCTCAGCACCCTGATGGGTTCTCTCCGCTCTGAGGGGTTCTCTCCGCTCTGACGGGTTCTCTCCGCTCTGATGGGTTCTCTCCGCGGTGACGGGTTCTCTCTGCTCTGACGGGTTCTCTCCGCGGTGATGCAGGCCGTTTTGAAAAACCATGACAAACAGCCAATTGTTTTAAAGGCCTGTGTTGCTGTCCTCATTGTGGTGAGATTTATAACATGTTCTGTTTCTCGGGGGAGAATCTGACTGACACACTAATGCACATGTTCGCACAGGGGAACGGGGAGGGGAGGGGGCTTATGGGAACTCAAGTTTCCTGCAAACTGAAAGCTACTCTAAAAAACAAAGCCTGTCGGCATTTTTAATGCAGTTTTACATCATTTCTAAAGTAAAGCAGCAGCAAATGCAGGACAGACTATGACAGCATCAGTGTCCTCTGCTTATAACGTGTTTCTTAAAGAAGAAAGCACCACATTTACACACATGCACACACACGCTCGTGCACACACACATGCACACGCACACACATGCACACACACGCTCGTGCACACACACGCTCATGCACACACACATGCAAACACGTGTGTGGGTCTCACGAACGCACAGGAAAGCACTGAATTAGAATGAGACCAACTTATTGCGGAGACTGAAGATGAAGAGGAGGAGCAGGGAGCTCAGGGCTGGGAGGTGGAGATGAGGGTGGAGAGCACCCAGCCGGGTCTGACCTCACGGACGGAGCCTGAGCCGCAGCGTCCTGCCTGCCGGGGCGAGTGGGACAGAACTCCGACCGAGCAACCGAAGCCGCTGCGGCACGTCTGGGCCGGGGGCAGTGAGACATGAAGACGAATCCACAAGACGCTGAAATGTAAGAGTTTCGGGCCCACGTCACCCAACGGACAGCAGTGCAGACCCACGGACGCTCCCGGGAGAGAGGCCCCGTGCTGAGGAACTGACTGACCCCTCGGGGGGTCGGCCTCTGGGCCCGAAGAAGGTGGAGCCGTCTGCACGGGTCCCCGGGCGAAGGCCTGTCCAACCGCAGGTTCAGGATGCACACAGGACAGGGCGAGACGAGCAGTGGGTGGTGGGGAGGTGGGCACAGCAAACACGGCAAGGACTTCGAGGAAAGAGCGTCGTCGGAGACGTTCGTCAATAAAAAGTGTGTGCACACGAGGGGGCAAGATGATCCGTCCCTAAAGAGCAAATAGGGGAGGGAGTGGCGACCGTCTGCCCTGACAACCAAACTCCAATAGTTACCAAACAGCCTCCCATTCTTACTGCTGCTCTTGTTGCCAAACCCGAGGCCGTGCAGGACATTCGGGCACTGGGAGGGGGGGTCCCTCAGCCTGGCCAGCGCCCTCTTGCAGGCCTGGACCCCTCGGGGGATGCCCGGCCGCCCTGGAGGCGGGAGAGGCTCCTGCCACCGTGGCTGCGCTCCCCTGTGGGAGCACACTGACCACTGGGGGCAGCTCCTGCGCTGAGCATCTGCCCCCCGGTGGTCAGTGTGCGTCATAGCAACTGGTTGTTCCTGGTTTGGTCCATTTGCATATTAGGGTTTTATTATGCAGGATAGCAGTCGATATTTCCGGTCGATGTTTCATGTAAAACGTGCTCGTTTTCCGTGTGAGTTTAAGAATAACTTGCTCTGGGCTCATCAGGCACTTGGGTGAGTTTCCGGGACGTGGACACTTGATCGGAACCGGTGGAGAGTCAGCGGTGGGACGCGGTGGGTGGAAGAACAAACAGAGCCCCTTTCTAGTGAAAGGGCAGCGTTCGTTTCCCTGAGGGGAGACGCAGCTCTCACTCGCGTCCTGTCTGTCCGTCCGTCCCGGCCGAGGCAGTGCCCTCCGCCACAGGGTAGACCCAGAGGCCGGTCCTGGCTGGTGTGGCTCAGTGGTTGAGTATCGGCCTGTGGACTGAAGGGTGCTGGGTTTGATTCCCGGTCAGGGCACATGCCCGGGTTGCGGGCTTGATCCCCAGTAGGGTACGTGCAGGAGGCAGCGACCAATGATTCTCTCTCATCGTTGATGTTTCTCTCCTTCCGTCTCCCTTTCTCTCTGAAATCAATAGAAAAATATTTTTTTAAGAAGAGAAGAAAAGCCCACCAGCCGGCATGAGGTGGGGACCTGGGACCACAGACACCGCGCCCGGCGGGACCCCTCCTTCTGCTGACGTGCGCTCAGTGGAGACGTGGACGAGCAGCGCGTGAGGGAGCCGCGAGCCACAGAGAGGGCCCTTCCCCCCACGACGGGTTCCCTCCGGCTTGCAGCCGCCTGGGGCTGGGGAGCAACCTGCAGCCAGGAGTGCGCCCTTGACCGGAGTCAGGCCTCGGCCCGGGCCAGGGCTTGGCCGATTAGCTTTTAACCCCACATCTCCCGCCCGTTGTGTTCAGCCGGCGCGTCTGCTCACGGGCCTTCCTCCTCGGAGGTCTCCTCCCGGCTCCGCAAGTGTCTCGGGGCCGTCGCAGCCTCTCGGTGGCCCTCTGGCCGCCCTGCTGTCTGCCTCCTGACGCTCAGGGGTTTGCGGGCAGGACCCTGAGCCGGCGTCTCTGAGCCTCCAGCTCCGACGAAGCTCCAACTGTGACGCCTGCACCGATCGCCTGGCCTTCGCTGGACTCAGTGTGGACGGGGGAGTGAGTACGCCCACGGCTCTCTCGCGGCCTCCGCCTCAGGATGAAACCCTCCAGGGTCCCCACTCAGGAGCCCAGCGCTGCCCACCACCCCTGCCGCTCGCACCCAGACCCGCCGCTGGCCTCCGAGGGCCCCCTGGACCTCGCGGGGTCTTCACTTCCTGCGGCCCCATGAGCTCCGCCATGCGCAGGTCTGAGGGGCGGCAGGCAGTTTGGCTTCAGGGAACATTCACCTGGGACTTCACCTCTGGAGGCACGCACGGCCCCTCCACGCGGCTGCGTCCTGCTCACAGGCCAGCTGCACCCCGCGTGCTGCACAGCTGCCCCCACACCGCACGTGGCTGCACCTCAAAGCGGTGGTTGGTGTGCGGAGTCGCGATGATGGCCAACCCCCGTCAGGAATATCTGTTTTATTTTTAGACTTTGGTAAAGAGAAAACTGCCTTTGAATGGTTGCTGTTGGCCTTTGGCTAGTTTTGCAAACCGGTAAACACACAAATAAACGAGCCATGACGCTCACGGTCAGAACACGGTTACAGGAAGAGCACCCCCTCCTCCCTGAATCTGTTTACAGTAAAATGCCCTTTATGGTTCAGGAAACACGAGAGATCTGAATCCTAACTTTACCCCCGGCTTTTGATTACTCACAGGTTTTCCCCCTAAACTTACAAAACATGCACGTGGGAGCACATCAGAGGCCGCCAGCGCCGCCCCGCTCCGAGGGCCACAGCCGTGGAGGGAGCCCTGGGACCCGACCTGGCGGCTGGCCCAGCTCCCGGCTCCGGGAGGCTCGCGACGGACATGGAAGGTGAGTCACTCGTCACACACGAGTTAAACGGTGGTCTGAGCCGGGCCCTGTGGCTGAGCGGTGGAGTGTCACCCCAGGAACCAGGAGGTCAGGGTTCGATTCCCAGTCAGGGCACGTGCCCGGGTTGTGGGCTCCATCCCAGTAGGGGGCGTGCAGGAGGCAGCCGGTCAGTAATGTTGCTCTCTCATCGATGTTTCCATCTCTCTCCCTCTCTCTGTAAAAATCAATAAAAACATATTTTAAAAAAGCTGTCTCAGAAGACAAATGTTGGGGCAGGTCCCCCCAGGGAACCTCGATGGCGTCCAGGTGTGTGCCCCGCCCCCAAGGGAAACCATCAGTGCCGCCCAGCCTGGGGCAGGTGACTCACACCTGTCCCTCGCAGCCCCCCGGAGGAGGCTCGGGGTGGGCTTGCAACCCAACCGAGGCCAGAGGGGCGTGGAGACGACCCTGGGCTCCAGATGCTCTTCCTGTGGTTCCCCCCCTGTCCTCCCACACCCTCCTCCCCACCCTCCTCCCCACTCTAAGAGTTTTGGGGGACATCTCACTGGCCCTGAATGATGCAATTTCCCAGCACAGTGACCTCGAGCATTTCATGGGCCTGATGTTTGCACGTCTTCCCTGGTGAGAGGCCGGTTTAGCATCAGCGGTTCTCAACCTGTGGGTCGCAAACAATGAAAATACATCCTGCAGATCAGATATTCACATGACGATTCCTAACAGCAGCCACATGACAGCTCTGCAGTAACAACGGAAATAATGTTATGGTTGGGTCACATGAGGAGCTGTATTTAACGGCCAGAAGGTGGAGAACCGCTGATCTAGACTTTAGATCGGTGCCCAGTTGTCAAACGCTCTCTTCTGTTTTCTCCCTGCTGAGTTTTCGGCGCTCTAGTCGATTCGGATGCAGCTCCCTCCCTGGGTGAGCGCGTGGCAAATCCTTCGTTCCCGTTCCGCGACTTGTTTCCATTCAGTGAACAGTTTCAGTAAAAATATAAATAAATAAAGCGCAGCTCCTGTCCGTCTAACTGCAGGGACTGTGCGCTCGGCCTCCTCTCCGACGTGGCCTGTCTGCTCGGCGTCCTCTCCGACGTGGCCTGTCTGCTCGGCGTCCTCTCCGACGTGGCCTGTCTGCTCGGTGTCCTCTCCGACGTGGCCTGTCTGCTCGGCGTCCTCTCCGACGTGGCCTGTCTGCTCGGCGTCCTCTCCGACGTGGCCTGTCTGCTCGGCCTCCTCTCTGACGTGGCCTGTCTGCTCGGCGTCCTCTCCGACGTGGCCTGCCGCACGCGCGGTCACCTTGGCATTCCGCCTCCGTGTTCCTCGGGATGCGCACCGTTCCCGCGCTGCCCTGGTCGCTGCGGAAGGCGGAGGCCTGCGTGGAGATCCCGTTTGCGTCTGGACTTCCTGTTGTTTCAGACACACTTGCTGTAATGACGTTTCTTTCTCCGTGGAGTTGCCTTCGCGCGTTTGTCAGGTTAGTTCACAGTGCCTGTGGGCCGGCTCCCGGCTCCCGGCCTCTGCTCTGTTCTGTTGATCTGCGTGTTGATTCTTTGATATAAATTCAAAGTAAACATCATTACATAAAAGGGTACGGTCTTTTTTTTTTTTAGTTTTATTCATTTCAAACGGGCCGTAGTTTGCCCACGGCTGGCTTAGAGCAAAGAAGTGTGAGTCCCGTAATCGCTCATCTCGCTGGTATCGTGCTGGGGCTGGTGCCTTTTCATACACAGTTTAAATCAATGTTTGTACCTGTGACGTATCGATGGGGGTAACATGGACTCCATCGCTCAGCTGGGGAGAATTGACATTTGACAGTATTGATCCCTCCAGCCGCGAACACGGACTCCAGCCTCCGCGGGTGCAGCTGCTCTGATCTTTAGTCAGGTTTTGTAGCTCGCTGCGTCTCGCTGCGTCTCGCTGCGTCTCGTTCGTGTAGGCGCTTGTTGGATCGACACGGTGTTTCGTTGTTTGGCGCCGTTGTAAACGGGGCTCTGCGTTTGATTTCACATCCTCACTGTTCCTTTCTGGCACGTGGGGAGCAGTCGTGGTTGGCGTGCTGACGTTTTCTGCACACAGGCTGTGGCTGCCGACTCCCAGAAGGGTCTTATCCGTTCTCTGTGTGTCCACATAGACAGTCACGCCACCTGCAAGAAATGGCAGCGTTTTCTTCTTCCCACCGACGGGCTTTTACTCCTGTCCTTGTCTCATTGCCTATCTAGTCCTCCAGTGCAACAGGGGAGAGTATTGAGATGGACACTCTTGTCTTGCTCTCCACCTCCAGGGGCAAGTGTCCAGTTTCTCACAAAAAAGGTAACATTTTTGTGGATTTAAAAAAAAAATCAAGTCGAGGAAGCCCTCTGTTATGTCTGGTTTGCTGCGAGTTGCTACAGAAGGGTCGTGAATGGGTACTGGTTTTCCAAGTGGTGCTTATGCATCAGTTAGCATCACCACATGTTTTCTTTTTCCTTTCGATCGTGTTGGTATAGCCGACATGGCAACATAACAAAACCATGCACAGGGAGTAGCTTTCCCACCGTTTGGGGTTTCAATGTGGAGAATGGACAATGAGTAGGCGTGAACAAACAGTACCAGCCATAATGCAGCTGAAAACACCAGTAAAATCGCGGAAGCAGCCCCAGCTGTGCCGTGTGTACAGCACTGGTCGTTAAGAACGTGTTGGCGGCGTGATCGCTCTTCACCGTCTGTCCTGTGTGCTGCCGATCCAACCGGGCAGGCTGCTACTCGATGCGATTGTGGACGAGCACAGTGTGCGTCTGTAGAGTCCCCTCCGCTTTAATTTCTGGTTTGCTCCCCGCCTCTCGGTGACTCGCGGCTCCTACCCTTGCTCTCTGAGAGGACGAGGGGACCCTACTGATGGGGAATCAAGAAGCCGACTTCTTTAGCATCAACTTTACAGTCACTAGGCTCGGCCTTGGGTGCACACAGGCAGCCATTGTCCAGGGCCTGGGTATGTGACTGGACCTGCCCTGACCTCAGGGGACCGGCCAGCACTCCGACCCTGTGACCCCCCGCCCCAGGCCTGCCAGGGCGGACGTGCCTGAGCCACTGAGCTCCCGCAGAGAAGGTCAGCCCCCAGGATGAGATAAAGGATCACCGCTCAGGTCAGCAGATGAGGGGATGCTGGGAAGTCATAGCTGCAGCACTTATCTGATCAGCCTCCTCCCTGAACTCCAGTCCCCTCCCTCCTCCCCGCTGAGTCCTGAACCCTTTACCCACATTTTCTTCTTCTTGTGAAAAGGCTGTGCCTGAGAGGAGATGGGACATGGTCTTCTCGGGGAACGTAACCCACTGTCTCCCAGGTCGCCCGCCACCTGGATGAAGCACCAACAGCGATCGACCCTCATCTCTGCTCACTGGTCCTGGCGATGGGAGTGGGGGCGGGGGGGGGACGGGCAGTGCGGCTGCAGGCTTTTCTGGGTTCAGTCTTTAAGGAATAAATTCAGGAATAAGTGCATTTCCCCACACTCCCTCCCGCTAGCTTCCCCTATTGTGAGAGCACAGTACACACAACACAGCACATACATGTTAACTATGTCATCAGGAGGCTATTCCTAAGTTATGTTTGGGGGAGTCAACTTACATGGGAGCTTTTTGACTGCATGGGCGTCGGCACCCCTCATCCCTGCGTTGTTCGGGGTCAACTGCAGTCACCAGAGGGTATTTCCCTCCATTGCTTTTCAGAGGGAGAGGGAGGGAGAGAGGGAGGGAGGGAGGGGAACATCGAGGTGAGAGAGACACAGTGACTGGTTGTCTCCTGAACGCTCCTGGACCAGGGCCTGGGAGAAAACTGAACCCCAGGTGCGAGCCTGGACTGGGAATCGAACCCGAGACCCTCCGGTGTGCGGGCCGACACTAACTGTAACCGGACAACCCAGGGGTCCAGCCACCTGGCACCACCTGAACCAGGTCAGCAGAGACAGGTTGAGTCATGTGAGCGTCTATCCCAGTCCTGCCGGCAGCAGGGAGAGCAGCGGGGCACCCACAGCATCGGCTCTGACCCCATCAGCCAGCAGTTTGTATTGGGCAGAAGGACGAAGCTTATGTGGGAAAGTAGGGGTCACAGGGTGGGGAGGTGGGCAGTTGTAATGGGTACAGGGTACAGGCCATGTGGGCTGGGGGAGGGGTCGCAGAGGTGGGGGCGCCTCGGGGACCAGATCACGGGCCATGGGGGCTGGGGGCGAAGAGCAGGTGCCTCCAGGACTGGGTGCCACGAGGCTGTAAACCTGTCCATGACGACAGGCAGTTCTCAAAGGAGGACTGGCCCCGTTCCGAGGTCAGCTCCCACGCCCAGGGCTACAGCCCCCAGCGGGTGAGCGAGTGCTTTCTAATCGGAACAGAACCACCACGGCTAAAGGAGCAGGAGCACATTCTCACCATTGTAGCTGCTCCCCATATTCTGTGTCTGCCCTAACGTGGCCGCTGAGCCCACCAGCCAGGCTCAGGGCTTCCTTCGACCACGACTGAGGCCGAGCCCCCAGCCTCACACACGTGGTTGGGATGGGGGTGGGGGGTGTCCCGGGAGGAAAGGCAGCCTGTCACAGGGACCCAAGAGCAGAGACGGGGCCTCCCAGCTGCCTTCCCTGTCCCCGCCTTCCCTGTCCCCCCTTCCCTGTCCCCCCTTCCCTGTCTCCCGCCTTCCCTGTCCCCCCTTCCCTGTCCCCCTTTCCTGTCCCCCGCCTTCCCTGTCCCCCCTTCCCTGTCCCCCGCCTTCCCTGTCCCCCCTTCCCTGTCCCCCTTCCCTGTCCCCTGCCTTCCCTGTCCCCCTTCCCTGTCCCCCCTTCCTGTCCCCCTTCCCTGTCCCCCGCCTTCCCTGTCCACCACCTTCCCTGTCCCCCCTTCCCTGTCCCCCTTCCCTGTCCCCCTTCCTGTCCCCGCCTTCCCTGTCCCCCGCCTTCCCTGTCCCCCTTCCCTGTCCCCCTTCCGTGTCCCCCCTTCCCTGTCCCCCGCCTTCCCTGTCCCCCTTCCCTGCCCCCCTTCCCTGTCCCCCCTTCCCTGTCCCCCCCTTCCTTGTCCCCTGCCCAGTTCAGAGGCTGAGAACTCCCTGTAGTTTTGCTGTTGGCCCAGCTGTCCCCGAGGAGGGCGGGCGGCCAGTCCGTGCTCAGCATTGACACGCATGTTTGTAGCCAACACAAATCATATGTTTTAAATATGTAAGCAGAGCCATCTAAGCAGTTTCAACAGAAACCATATTAGCGAGACAGATCTGAAGCCAGAGAGTATTATGGTTTACAGAAGGAACTTTTAGCAGCAATTAAACGCATTGTGTTGGGTTATTTTTAGACCCATCCCACCAGCCCAGCCCTTTGAAAGCAATTGTTTACGTGCTAATGGCCTCCATGCCCAGCGGAGGAGGAGGGGACGGGCAGGGAGGGGCAGCAGGAAGCAGGGGGAGGCAGGCTCCAGCGTCTCCCCAGGACATGTCCCTCCACAGGGACGGCCAAGGTGGGACTGAAGTGCCTAGTACAGCGGATGTGCCCTGGCCTGGGGCCTGGGGGGAGGGGGTCTGCATCCTTCTCTCCATCCGGCCGAGGACCACGGCAGCAGAGGCCGTGTCTCACTCCCGTTGCCCGATGGTTCTGCCGCTCGCCTGGCCCGTGTTGTCTCCGGGCAGGTGTGTGTGACCAGGTGTGCCCTGACCAGGAGCCTTTGCAGGCTAAGGACAGTGACCCGCAGACATGCCCAGGCCCCTGGAGACCAAGCGGTCCCCCTAGACAGTGGTTGGCAAACTGCAGCTCAGGAGCCACATGCGGCTCTTTGGCCCCTTGGTGTGGCTCTTCCACAAAATACCACGTGCGGGTGCACGTACAGAGTAATTGAAACTTCGTGGCCCATGCGCAGAAGTCGGTATTTTGTGGAAGAGCCACACTCAAGGCTAGTACTTCTCACAATCGTCACAGGCCCAGTGCTCTGCTCCTGCCCCTCACACCAGGCCTGGAAGGGAGGCGGCAGCCCGGCCACTCGAGCACCACTTGAAACTGAACCATAGGTAAGGGGTTTGGAATTCAGGGAGGAGGCTGATCAGATAAGAGCTGCAGCTATGACTTCCCAGCATCCCCTCATCTGCTGACCTGACCGGTGATCCTTTATCTCGTCCTGGGGGCTGACCTTCTCTGGGGGAGCTCAGTGGCTCAGGCACGTCCTGGTCCTGGCAGGCCTGGGGGTGGTGGTGGGGGGGGGGGTGGAGACACAGGGTTGGAGTGCTGGCGGGTCTCCTGAGGTCAGGGCGGGTCCGGTCACACATCCAACCCAAGCCAAGCCTGGTGACTAGAAGGCTAAAGCTAAAATTTTAACTTCTTGATTCCCCATCAAAATGCATTGTCTGGCCCTGCCGGCGTGGCTCAGTGGTTGTGCGTCAACTTATGAACCAGGAGGTCAGGGTTCGATTCTTGGTCAGGGCACATGCCCAGGTTAGGGGCTCGATCCCCCGTCGAGGGGCATGCAGGAGGCAGCCAATCAGTGATTCTGTCTCATCATTGATGTTTCTCTCTCCCTATCCCTTCCTCTCTGACATCAATTAGAAAATATACTATATAAGAAAAGCGTAATATGCTAAGTGTCTGACAAATCGGTCGGCCATTTGGTCCACTGCTCTACCAATTGCTATGACACACACTGACCTCGGGGTGGGGGGGTGGGGGAGATGCTCCGACCAGTAGGTTAGCTTGCTGCTGGGGTCTGGCCAATTGGGACTGGGAAAGAGGGCTGGACACGCCCTGGAGCCCTCCCGTGGCCCCTCCCCCGCCAGTCAGCCCATTGGCCCTGATCGATCAGGACTGAGCAAGACAGCCCTATCGCCCCAATTGCCAGCCAGGCCGAGGGACCCTGCCTGTGCATGAATTTGTGCACCGGGCCTCTAGTAGATATATATGAAAGGGTCAGGGCAGGATTTCAATCCAGTAAGAGGTAGACCAGCGTCCCAAATAGCTTCTATTTATGATATATTTAAGGCCCATCACCTATGTCGAGGTGCGGGGGGTTCCCATATAGGTGCTGCTCCTAAGTGGGACATGCACTGGTGGTCTGGACCATCCGCTTGAGGCTTGTGCCAATACCTTCCGGTCAGACACTTTCACAGAGACAGCACCGAGATCTGAGCCGAGCCGGAGAAATCACACACAGACAAACAGGTTAGATGCCAGCACACAGGGGGTTATTTCCCAGTTCCTGACGGGTCTCAGACGCTGGGAAGGATCCACCAGCGATGCTCGCTGACACACACACAGGGGTAGACGGCGACGTTGGCTGCTGGCTCCTTCTTCAATCGACAGTTAATTGGGCAGAGTTTCGTGCTGGGAACCGAGGCGTGAGCACACACAGGTCCTCACGCTCTGCCACAGGAGAGCTGTGCGCTGCTGGGTCGATCAGACTGTCTGATTGTATACCCCTCTGTAGATGTGGTCCTCGCTGGTGTGTGTGTTATCAGCGGCTGTCATGTGTGGATCCACCAGGGGTCTGCTAATCTATGGGTGTGTACGGGCTCTGGGCGTTCCCATCAGAGAGGTGGTTTACCAGGACTAGTGGGGTTACCAGGTGCATTCTTGGGTCCCACACAGTATTCCTGTATCTAACATTAGGTACTATCATAATGACTGTAACAGTCCACACAGGGATACACGCCTTAAGTCTTACATTCTAAGGTCCTAACAGTAAGTACCATAGTGATTATTATAACAACCAGGACACAGGTTTTAGCTTAAATGTTAGAAAACCGGATTTGTGCTGTTCTTCAAACATTTTGCCGGGCAGCAGGAGATGCGCCCCGACCGAAGCTGAACCCTGGGCACCTACCCCCCAGGCCCGGCCCTGCCGCCGGGGGCTCTGTCTCCGACAGGGCCTGGCACTTCGGAAAGCAGCCTGTTTCCCCTCACGAAGCCTCGTGGATCTGTGTGCCGCTCGCGGCTAAATCCGTCCAGCGTCTCTGGTTCCGAAACGCTGGACGGATTTAACTTCCCGTGAAGGAAACTCACAAGTGAGGAAAAGGTGGAGAGAAAACACGTTTTCCCCCCAAAGCTGCCACTGTGTTTTCATGTGTGAAAAGGGACGGAACACACCACAGTCCGACAGAAACGCGGCTTCCTGCTCCTCTCACAGGGGGTGTCAGGGCACGAGGCCACGGAGTCCACGCAGGCCGGTCCCCGTGGAGCCACACGCCCCACTCTCTCCTGGGCCACAGGAGACACAGGCCGGGGTGTGGAGGCGAATCCTTGCCAAGAGCAAGCTCCACTCCCTTTGCCAAGAAAAGCCGTTTCTGTTTATAGCACAGACGGGCGTCTTGGACCAGGAGCTGCAGGTGGCGGGGCGCAGGCCGTCGGGCTGGGTCTCACTACTCTGAGGGTCATGGTGGCTTCGGGCCACACCCACGGAACACTGAGCGCCCCTCCCCCAGAGGTGCTCTGGGTTCGGAGTCGACTGCTCCCGGTTCGGGAGGAACAGGGGTGCCGGTTGGAGTCAGGCGAGTGTGGTCACTGACCTCCCTGTTCGGGGTCCCAGGAGCCCTGGGCAACCAGCCCCTGAGGCCCACTCTCTGTAGACAGTGATGATGGGTGGGTTTTCTTTCTCATTTTGTTTATAATATACTTTTATTGACTTCAGAGAGGAAGGGAGAGGGAGAGAGAGATGGAAACATCAATGATCAGTAACAATCATGGATCAGCTGCCTCCTGCACGCCCCCTCTGGGGGTTGGAGCTCACAACCTGGGCCTGTGCCCTGACCGGGAATTCAACCCTGACCTCCTGGGTCATAGGTCAGTGCTCAACCACTGAGCCCCGCCGGTTGGGCTGGGTGGGTTTTCTGGGTGACCTCAGCTCTGCGTGGGGCTCAGGGTGCTGGGTGTCCCCGGGGCCACCCTGGCTCAGCCATGCACTCTCAGTGGGGTCCCTGCCCTCAGGCGGCACGTCACCCCCCACTGGCTCTCCCTTCCTCCTGCAAAGACACACACACACACACACACACACACAGACACACACACACACAGACACACAGGCGTCCGGCGCAGCCTCATGCTCCGGCCCGTCCGTGGCTCACCCGGGAAGCGGGCCCTTCCTGCTCCCTCGTCTCTCACTTCCACCTTCTTGGCAGTCCCACCGTCAAGGAAAAGGTTTCCTGACGTTAACTTTAGGGACACAGACCGTCCCTCCCACACGCCCGCTGTCCTGCGGTTTCTGCATTTCACAGCCTTCCCCAGAGCGGGGCTGTTTGTCCGTTCTCTCCTCCACTGTCCCAGAGGGACATCTAGACGCAGGACAACAAACTACCCCAAGTGCTCATCCTCTCAGAAGGGAGCCAAGAACTCAAAAACATCATGTACCCAAACTCTGCCAGGACCGGGGGACACCGCGTGAGGATGGGCAGCCAGCCTTGCTGGGTTCGCAGTAAGTCCTGGTTTGTACATTCTGATCACGATGCCCCAGCCCCACACCAACCAGCCAAGACCGGCGTCTGGGGCCGAGGGGCGCACACGCCCAGCGCACAGGACGAGGCTGCGAGCACATGACCGGGATCCTCGCTGCTCGGCTGCCACGGAAGCCAGAGCAAACGGTGGATGTTCCAATGCCCTCGTTTCAATCACTGGCCTTTATGGAATTGATCGCCTGTCCTGGTGGCTGACCTTGTGGCTGACCTTGGGCAGACGGGGTGGATGAGGCCCAGCCGTTGCCCTCAGAACATTCCCGTCCAGTAGGAGCTCAGCTCCTCACGGTGGACACGCGTGGCCACCACGGAAGCAGAGGCCACGTGCCGAGGTATCACTGAGGGGCCACCGCCCCCCTCACCGTGTCCGGGAGTTTCTGTAAGGAGCTCTTTCCTGCACCCCCATGGCTTGTGGGGTCCCGTTAGCGTGTGAGCTGTGGCTGCGGGGCCAGACCCTCGTTGTGCAGAGAAAGCTGGGGACGCTCAGGCCTGTGCTGTCTGTCCCCTGGGGCCTCCCAGAGAGGGAGGGCTGCACGGGGACGCCCTGGCCACACCCAGGCCCCACCCACGGGGATCCGGGGAGCTGGTTCCATCGCAGCCAGCAGCGAGGTGGTCCAGAGGTCTCAGGACGCCCATCCCTCCCCACCCTCGGTGCCACCCTCCTGCCAGGACGGGAGGAAGTGTTTGGGGAACAGAAAGGCGGCAATAAGCCGAGTGGTGGCAGCAGAGGGGAACTGAGTGGACAAGAACATGAGGCCACCGGACAGGTGTGGAGGGGGGGAGTCATAGGACCAGGTGCCCAGTGTTGGGGTCCCGTGGATGGCGGGGGACGCGGGTGAATGGGGGAGGGTCCAGAGGGCAGCTGCTCCTGGGTCTGGTGGGAGGCGCGTGGGGGGGCTGTTAGCAGGGAAGGGGGTCCTGTGTCCGTGGGAGGGGGTGTCCACAGCACCTACAGATGGATGGGACATGCGGGAACAGGAAAGAGTCAAGAACCGCACCCAGCCCGGCCGGCGTGGCTCAGTGGTTGAGTGTCAACCTCTGAACCAAGAGGCCACGGCTTGATCCCTGGTTGCGGCTCGATCCCCAGTGAGGGGCGTGCAGGATGCAGCCGATCGACGACTCTTTCTCATCATGGAAGTTTCTCTCGCTCCCTCTCCCTTCCTCTCTGAAATCAATAAAAACATATTTAAAATAGCAGCACCCAGGGCTTTGCTGGGAGCATCAGGGTGGAGCGTGTGCATTGAATGGAGCGTGGGAGGAGGGAGCGTAGGAGGGAGGACCCTGGATTCGTCACACAGCGTCCCATCTGGGCACCTACAGCAGCTCAGTGCTGCCGAGAGGTCACATGTGACCATATTGGGGAGTCAGACAGGGCCTGAAAATGCAGAAAAAGGTAGATTATGGAAGGCCTCCTCAGGGGGTTATCACAAAATAGAGGGAGGCCCCACCCCTTTCCTAGAGAAATGGTGGCATGACCTGGAGACATGCCCCCTGGGATGGTGTAGGGCAAGCATGTCAAACTCGCAGCCCACGGGCTGCATGTCATGTGGCCTGCAATGAATATTTTTGTGGCCCAGCCGATAGAACGGCATGTAAGAAACATTCTAATAAGAATTTTGTGACTTAATTTTTATAACATCCTGTTATACGTAATCTATATATATAAAAACCTAAGCACCCGACAACCGAACAACCAGCTGGGCCACCTCCTGCGCCCCCTCCCCCCAGCTGACCTGCCCCGACTGCAGGCCGGGCTGAGGGACCCACTGTGCATGAATTCGTGCACCGGGCCTCTAGTTATTAATAATGAACTACAACGTTCGCTAGTGACTGGTTACTATCATCGTGTTGCATTCATTTCCCTTACGCACCTTACGTGCAGGCCCACCATTCCTCACCACTAATACCGGCAGTGAATATTCTAGCAGCCGATGGCCACGTCATTTGTCTTGGACAGACTTGTTTGGGGTGCACAATAGGAAACATTTTGCTTTCGGAGAACAAGAAAAATAGGTTTATTTGTGTGACACTTATTAATTTGTGCAGCTATTCAGTGTCTGGTAAGTTAATGTTCAAGAAAAAATCTTAATTTTTATTAAAATGTCCTATTATTTTATGTTAAGGATGACATTTGTTCCAGCCCTTTGTCTTCAGCACGTCTCTATCGAAATAAACCTACGTTTCTATGGAAATGGAAGCTGTTGTGTTTTTGCGGCCACAGGACCTTACACCTTGTTTATTTGGCCCACGTTAGCCTTTGAGTGTGACATGGAGGGAGGAGGCGGGCGAGGAGGCTGGAGCCAGGGCCCGTGGCTGAGGCTAGAGCTGCCGCTCTGAGACAGCACGCCCGCCGACGTCAGCGTGCGCGTTGCCAAAGCTCTTCGTGCCTGCCGAATGCAAATTCCAAGATGCTTTTGGCAAAGGACAGCCTCTCATTATCTGTGATCCCCTCGCGGTGCCTCCTTTCTCCCTGGGTGGAGTGTGTGGCTCTGGGCATGGGGAAGACGGGGTCACGCCTCCTGGGAAGGAGCCCGAGTCGCTGGTTGCTCATTGCTGCTGCGGGTTCTGGCTCCGCGGGGAGCACAGCCACTTTCCGAGGCCCGGGCAGTGAGCAGACACCTGCTGGGCTGGGAGCCGGCTCGGGGGACCAAGCGTGCACACTCCTGCCACCTCACGTGGGGCTTCTGCACGAGGTCCCCGCTCCCAGGCCTGGAGGGTGGTGGTGGGGCTGGGACGAGGGGCCCCCTCAGCACTGCCTCTGGGAGCGTCACAGAGAGCCCCCGGGTCCCTGACGCCCAGGAGAGAGGACCGCAAGGGGAAGAAACAGCGCGGCCGGCGTGGCTCAGTGGTCGACCCACGAACCAGGAGGCCACGGTTCTGTTCCCCGCAGGGCACAGGCCTGGGCAGTGGACTCCATCCCCAGTGGGTGGCGTGCAGGAGGCAGCCGATCCATGATTCTCATCATTGATGTTTCTGTCTCTCTCCCCCTCTCCCTTCCTCTCTGAAATCAATAAAAATATACTTAACTAGTTAACTGCCACGAGTCCGACACGGAAACCATGCCCACACGCCACGGTGTTTTGAATTTAACTAAGAGAAATCAATTTGCAATGAATATTATAAAAATATATTACTTGCAATTAGGGTGTTCTTGAATATTTTCAGCTCAAAATTCTCACAAAAAATCATTTCAAAGTCGGTCGGGGCTGCCGCTTAGGGAAAACATTTTTTTTATAGACGCACGTGGTGTGTGGGGAAGGTGTGCCCCTCGCGTCTGCCAACGCTTACGGCGCACAGTGGGTTAAAAAGGAAGAGATGGAACGGAATGAAGCAAACGGAGCAGAGCGTCTTCACTTCCTGAGACCCTGGTGCAAACCCTGAGAGTCAGGGACGCGGGCGGCAAGCGGCCCGACCACTGCCCGCTGTGTGTGTCTCTGCCTGGAGAACGGGGGGCATGGTGACCCCCCCAGCTCAGGCTCCTGAAGGAGGAGGCACACGATGTGCCTACACGGCTTCCACGTCTCCTTGCTGTGGTGAGTGACCTCCACTGTGCGCTGCTCACGTCATTGTTGCTACTACTGTCCCCCCCCCCGGGCCCCCGCGGCTCCGGACAAAACCTGGGCATCACACTGGGCACCTCTCGGAGCCATTCCTCCCAGGACACGCGGCGCAGTGTCTCCTCCGTCACACGGACCCTGTGGCGTCCTCACGTTGTCCGCCCGCCTTTCCCGCCGACACCCTGTGACAAGCAGCGCATGCCTTGGTTACCTCTTAAACACGTACACCTCATTATTATCACTCAACATATGTTTGCATTGATTTCAGAGAGGAAGGGAGAGGGAGAGGGAGAGAGACATCACCTATCGGCCGCCTCCTGCACGCCTCCTACTGGGGATCCAACCTGCAACCCGGCGTGTGCCCGCCTCCGGGCTCCGGGTGGCTCCCCGCTAAGCCACCAGCTGGGGGTGCGCATGCACATTGCATGGGGCCAGGGCTCGGACATGCCGGCCCGCAGGGATACGGGCCTGGGACGCCGGGGAGCTGTGTGGCCGCTGCTTCTGTTTTGCAGACGGTGGGAGATTTCGGGGAGAATCGGTTGGACGTTCCCACCAGGGAGGACAAGGGCCCCATCCACTGAAGGAGGGTCCTGCCCATTGGGAGTCTCCCACGGAAACACAGACTGGCAGGGGGCAGGGCCTGCAGGACTGGACCCGCCCACGCTGGGCTGGACCTCATGTCCGCGACCTCTGACCCCAGAGGCTCCCAGTGTACAATCCCACCGGGTTTGAAGCGGGTCATCTTGGCGCCTCGTTGCTTTACGGCTCAGCCAACCCCAGGACACGGCTCTTCTGGCTGAAAACGCCAATCACCTGCTTCTGCTGGGGGCTCGTGCCCGCCTTCGGCCGCGTTGTAGACTCTCTGTTGGTCCATCTGTTTCTCTCCCCTGGTTCCGATTTCAGCACTAAGTCAGTGGTTCTCAACCTTGGCTGCACGTTAGAATCACCTGGGAATCTTTGTAAAATCCTGATTTCCGGGCCCCACCCTCCGGAAATTCTGTTTCTTTGTGATGGGGTGAGGCCACAACATGAGTCACACAGAGACAGAATTTCCGGAGGACGAGGCCCGGAAATCAGGATTTTAAAAAGATCCCCCTCCCCAAAAAAAAGATTCCCAGGTGATTCTCATGTGCAGCCGAGGTTGGGAACCGCTGCCCTAAAGGGTGAAGGACGAGACTGTTTTAAAGTTCAGGGCGCTGTCGTGTGGAGTCCATTCCCCGTCCAACTGGGCGAGCGTCTACCTCCCAGACCAGCCTCAGAAAGGAAACGCCCCACACTGCCACTGGGGTGACCACGGCTCGCTCCTCCCCGCCTGAACCCTGGCTGTCCTCAGTTCGGCCGTGACGCCTGTGATCTGTTTTTCTTCGTGCTCCTCGCCAACGCCAGAGGCTAATTCTTCCTAGAAAAGCCCATCTTTGGCGATAACGCGCCACGTGTTTTCAGTTAAGGAGGCGGCCTGCGGCTGGGGAGCAGCATCTTATCCTCACGGGCCTGTGGCCTGTCCGTGCACGCCAGGCCCCGGAGCCAAAACGCCGCCCTCCGCCCTGCGAGCTGGTTCAGCTGAGCCGTCAGCCACCTGGGCGCCCGATCGAGATGGCAGCGGGCGCCAGCGGCTGTGGTCGCAGTACCTGTGGCTCATCTCCAGTGCCGGGGTGGGGAGGGTAGTGGGAGTGGGGGGGGGCCTTGAGGTCACTGGGTTCTTGGGCACACGCAGCTGCCGTCCGGCCCCGGCGGGGAAGGGGCCTTTCCTGACGTGTTTCTCGTTCACCTCGTTTGGGAAATGCTCTCTGGGCGGCCGGGCGGCGGGCGAGCCGGGGGCTCAGTCGCTGTCCTGTGTCCGAGGCTCTGGGGCCTGTGCAGCCGCCTGGTCCCTCCCGCTCAGCCACCACGAGTGCCTGTCCCAGCTCCGGTCGTAACTCTGAGGACAAAGACATTGCTGTTCTTACATGTTTTATTGATTGATTGATTGGTTTTAGGCAGAGGAGGGGGGGGCATCGATGTGTTGTTCCACTCGGCTGTGCATTCGCTGGTTGACTCTGTGTGCCCTGACCTGGGACGGAACCCACAGCCCCGGTGATGGGGACGATGCTCATGAGAATACAGACCTCTGAGCCGAAGCCCATCCCCAAGCTCACGGAGGCATAAGTGATGATGAAGACGAGGGCCATCCGTGGCCTCAGACCAGCCCATGGGCCTGGTGTGCGTGGTACCAGGGTCCCGACTCCGAGCAGCTCCCAGGACACGTAGTGAGCGAGGCCCTGGGGCGGCCAGTCGCTGACCAGCCTGAGAGCCCCCCTGGGCTCAGCGCACAGTCACGCCTCAGAGCAACCCCAGTGCTGACCTGTTTCACCCCAGAAAGTCCACGTGCTTTTCGGGGGGGAGGTCAAGGGTCACACGCAGCATCCCTCAGCCCGTTTGGGTCGGGACCAAAGGGACAGCATCCAAACGCGGGTGTGAGCCCAGGATCGGGCCGTCCGAGGCCCAGAGGACTCGAGGAGGTGAGAGCGATGCTGAGGACGTGACGGAGGGGTTACCAGCGGTTCACAGTGCAGGCACCGAAAGCGAACACCGGGCGTGTCAGTGGGATGGGGAGGAGGATGGGCACCCTCCGTGTCTGAGGGCCACTGGCCCCGGGCCCTGCGTTTTCTGGAGAAAAGTTTAAATTCT
Organism: Myotis pilosus; assembly: GCA_036010255.1. NCBI lineage: Eukaryota > Metazoa > Chordata > Mammalia > Chiroptera > Vespertilionidae > Myotis > Myotis pilosus. The sequence continues at coordinate 615,255 of JASKON010000011.1, forward strand.
GTTCCTTCTGTTGAGCTTCGTTGCCTGTCGGATGATTAAAACGGTTGTTCCCACCCTGGCTGGTGTGGCTCAGTGGATAGAGCGTCAGCCTGAGGACTGAAGGGTCCCAGGTTCACTTCCCGGTCGGGGCACATGCCCGGGTTGTGGGCTTGGTCCCCAGAAGGGGACGTGCAGGAGGCAGTCGATCAGTGATTCTCTCATCATTGATGTTTCTCTCTCTCCCTCTCCCTTCTTCTCTGAAATCAATAAAAATCTACTAAAATAGTTGTCCCTGAACCCCCAGGGCATCATTCCTCAGCCACCCCTCCGTCTACAAAGCACCAAGACAGCTTTCCAAGGGGCAAAAGGCGCCTCTTCCCTCAGTGATCAAACCCGGTGATATCCCAGTCCCACCCTGGTCGGGGGTGGGTGGCGGTGAGATTTGAAGCTGTAGGCCCGCTACCCATTTTCCTGGCTTGCTTTTAAGAAACAAACAGAGAAAAGACTTTTCATTTCGCGGGGACAAGGGCCCTGATGGTCAGGATGTATTCCTTCTTCTCGCTGGCCTTGCCTTGACAGTAAGGCAGTCCCCTTCCCAGCATCCTTCCTGGGGTCCTCCTCCCTACTTACTGGGGCCAACCTGGTGCAGACGAAGGTCTGGGGACCAGCCTCCAGGACCTTGGGTAAGACGCCTCCTCAATGTTCGAGTTGTCGCATCAGCGGTAATACTCTCTCCAGACGTTCCCATGACCCTTACAGATCAATTCTTGCCAATCGATCAGTGTGGATAGCATCTCCTCGTAATTTGACTGCACGTGCATGGTCTCCGGTGACTGGAGGAGCTGTTCATGCTTTTCTCTTCGATGAATTGTTAGCTGGGTCTTTTGTCCAGTTTTTGATGGGGTAGTTTGTCTTTTTCTCATTTATTTGTATATGATAGATGGATAGATGGGTGGATGGATGGGTGGATGGATGGATGGTGGGAGGATAGGTAGATGGGTGGATAGATGGGTGGATGCGTAGATGGATGAATGGATGGATGGTGGATGGATAGGTAGATGGATGGGTGAATTGATGGGTGGATAAATGGATGGGTGAATGGATGGGTGGATAGATGGATGGGTGGATAGATGGATGGGTGGATAGATGGATGGGTGAATGGATGGATGGTGGAAGGATAGGTAGATGGATGGGTGAATGGATGGATGGATGGATGGATGGGTGAATGGATGGATGGTGGAAGGATAGGTAGATGGATGGGTGAATGGATGGGTAGATGGTGGAAGGATAGGTAGGTGGATGGATGATAGATAGGGAGTGCATTTAAACTATGGGTATTAAAAATACGTATAGTCTTCTCTGTTTTCATAGGACAGTTTGTGATCAGCAGATGTTTTTAATTTCTAAGGAGTGGATTCCTCAGTCACTTCTTTTGTGATGAGTGTGTTTTCTGTTTTGCTTAAGAAACCCCTCCCAACCCCAAGGTCAGAATGAGTTCCATCTACATTGTTGCTCCCACCAGCTTTAAAGCTTTGCTTTTGAATTTAAGACCTTAATCCATCTGGACTTAATTTTCCCTGGGTGGGAGGCAGACATCTATTTCATAAATCCCACAGAGGAATACGCTTTCTTAATTCCATACATTATGTGTTCCCTTCTCTGAACAATGACTCCCATGACATTATCACCACTGATCAAAGCTCCATGTTGTCTCTGGTCTGTTTCTAGGGTCTTTATACTCTGTCTCATGAATTCATTCACCGTCCCTGTGCGAAGTCCCAGTATTAACGCTGTGGTGTCATCCTTAGATGAGCGTGGGTGGTCTCTGCTTTCATTTCTTTAGGGATGACAGTCCTTCAGAGAAAGAGGCTGCGCCTTCTTGTTCCTGTCGCCCCAAGAAGGGCCCGCTGTCCGACACATAAATGTTCTCCTTCCGGCAGTTCTAACCGGTGATGACCCCATTGGGAGGCGGGGTCTGTCCTCTCTCCTTGAGCCTGGGAGAGTGTGGCTATGTGACCTCTGGGATAGGGATGCGACACGGCCTCTGAGGCTGGTCATCGAGGCTCTTCCCTCACTCACTGGAAACCTCGCCCTTGGAGCCCCGAAACCATCACCTAAGGGGTCTGCGCACCCACGATGGCCACGCCTGAAGCCACGCCACGGGGAGCGCCCCGCAGCGGTTGTGCACGACCCAGGTGAGAGGAGAACTCTCCGGTGAGCCCAGCCCCGCCGGTGGGTGAGGGTGAGCCAGCCACACTGCGCGCAGAGTCTCCCAGTCCGGTAAGAGGGTGTTTTTGCGGCAGGAAGTTTGGGGCTGTTTACGCGGCTGCAGTGGAGCAGGACACTGTTCGTCAGAACTGAGGGAGACCCAGCGGACGGAGAGGCTCGGGCGGCTCTGAGGCTCCGGACGGCCGGGGCTGACGGGCCATCATCTCGCTCTGCTGTCTCCTCTCCGAAAACCATCGTGTTCACGCAACGATTTCACAGTTTCCTTCCAGCTCTCCTGTCTGGTTGTAAATGAATCCCAGCTGATGATCCTGTCATTTAATCCAGGACACGCTCTAAACTCCCTCAGAACAGCCACTTCCAGGACAGACAAGGCGGTGGTGCTGGTGGGACCGTGATTTCATTCACCAGGGACACAGCTTGCACAGCGGCTTCCGAACGGAAAGGATCCGTCACTCACGCTGTCCGTTCTCATCGCACGTGGAGGGAGGAGAGACGGGGTCCATAGCTGCTCGACAGGCATCTAAGGGAACATGTGGACGGGGTCACATGCACCAAGTGTCTATCGGTATCGTCACCAGATGGTGACACACTCAGTGCCAGGTTCAGAGAGCCAGTCTGAGGGGCCGAGAGGGGGCAGGACACTGCGGGCTGCGGAACTCGCTGTCTGAGACAGTTCAGCAGGTAAGCTTCCCAGCAGGGAGCGCAGTGTTTTGAGCATGAGCTGCGAGAATTGGAAACTCCATGTATGCGCAGACCCCAGTGATGGAAGCAATAAAGCTCTCAGAGGCCGGAGACAAGCTCTCATTCCCACGGCCCGCGCTGGGGGAGACCCAGGACTGCCATTTCACAGAAGGAAAAGCTGAGGCTGAGGAAGGCTGAGGACAAGGCTCCCGGTGACACGCCTCCCCAAGGCCAGTGTGGCTCAGTGGTTGAGTGCTAACCTATGAACCAGGAGGTTGGGGTTCGATTCCCGGTCAGGGCACAGGCCCGGGCTGCAGGCTCGGTCCCCAGTGGGGGGTGTGCGGGAGGCAGCCGATCCATGATTCTCTCTCATCACTGATGTTTCTCTCTCTCTCCCTCCCCCTTCCTCTCTGAAATCAATAAAAATATAGTTTTAAAAAAAATCAGTCCCTTTCCACCTTCCATATAATAAGCTCCACACTCCGTTTAATGCTGGGCCCTGATGCCGGGCCCTCGGCCAGCCCGGGCCAGCGTCTCTGAGAGCAGCTGCGCAAACGTGGACACGTGACCCCTCCCTGCACTACCTGCCCCCAAAGCTGAGGCTACACACACCCTAGAGCACTCCCCCCTCCCCCCATGATGCAAGCGTGCTGTTTATACCAGGGAAATGGGGCCGCTGAGCAAAAGGTCAAAGGCTATAAAGGACGCCCGCAGCGCAGGAGGAGGAGCCGATGGCAGCCGCCCTTATCTTTCTGAGAGATCACCCTCCTCAGCTGGGTCTCTGATAAGAGCTGGAAAGCAAACAGTTCAGAACCTGTCTTTCTTGGCCAGCTGGAGGAATAAACACCATTAAGGAAATTTATTGTGAGTCACAGCCGTGCTGGAACCTGCGCGGCCGCAGGAAGGGCTGTGTGGTCCGCGCTCCCGCTCAGGCTGGAGACGAGGCCGGCTGAGCACACGGGCGTCCCTCGCGGGCCAGCTCTAAGGTCAGCCAGCACTGGCTTCGCGTCCCGAGAACGGCCTCCGTCCCGGTGACAGCTGGTCGTCGCTCCCAGCGCTCAGAGGCCCACGCCTGGCGCCCGGCAAGGCCCGGACGAAGCCAGAGCGTCGTCAGTCTCCTAATCGTCCTGTCCCTACGGCTCAGACGCCGACCTCCGTCCCGCCGAGGGCCCCCAGGCCACGGAGGAGCTGTGTTACCCGCAGATGCACAGGCAATGGAAGGAAGCTACATGTCGTCCCAACAGCTCCAGCCTCGGACTTCATGTGACTCTCAGTAAAGGCTCACCCGGAGCTCAGCACATCTGCAGTATTTTTAAAAAAATATTTTTTTATTGATGTCAGAGAGGAAAGGAGAGAGAGAAACACCAATGATGAGAGTCATTGATCGGCTGCCTCCTGCACGCCCCACACTGAGGATGCAGCCCACAACCCGGGCCTGTGCCCTGACCGGGAATTGAACTGTGACCTCCTGGGTCACAGGTGGACGCTCAACCACTGAGCCACACCGGCTGGGCCTGCAAATGGAAATGATCCACAAATCATAAAACCAAACAACAGAAACTCCCTCTTCAAGTCCAGGAATTAAAAAGCTAAGAGGGACTTTGAATGGACCCAGATTCCAGCTTGGATGGGCTGATCTTCGTCATGGTTTGCCTTGGTTTGGAGGTTTATCTTCCTTCTGTCAGGAGCTCACAGAGCTGGCCTTGAGCAGCCAACTCCCAGCTCCTGGAGCGTGAGGGCCCGCGGGGAGCGACTGTGTCCCCATCACAGGAAGCAGGACGGCCTGGCTCCCAAGCCCACCTGCCCCGAGCTGCTCCCCACTGCCCGCTTGGCCCGGACACGAGCAGCGAGCCCACCGTCGCCTCCCAGCAGCTCTGCTCCACGCGCCACGGTGAGACGTGGCCGGGGTTCCTGCGGTCTCTCTCCCACCTTCCCTGTAACGGGGAGAGCCTCCACGGGACTCTGTCGTGTCTGCCCAGGGTACTGGCCTTTCCGTATGGACCCACCCTGTCCTGCCCACTTCCTGCTCCGGGACCTACTGAGGGAGGGAATTCCCGGAATGTCCATCCAGAAGAATCCCATCTCTAAGGGGCAGGCAGAGGATGCAAAACTGTCATCCAGGGGAGACAGAGGACCGACAGTTCCAGGAAAATGCCAGGCATCGCGAATGGGAAGTGGTACCAGGCCCCCACGATTGAGTGTGAGCCCGTCCCAGGCAGGAGGGCACGCACCGTGTGGTCCGGGTGCTGACCGCTTCTAGCAAATCTCCCACGGATGACCCCGTCCATTCATCGCGTAGCTACTCATTTCAGCTGCCAGAGGCACCTGCAGACCCCGCGGGGCCGTGACCTCCGGGCGCTTGGCCTCCGCCTGCCTGGACCCAGGTCGGCCGGAGAAGGCGGGTCCACAAGGCACAGGCCGCACCCGTCCCACACGGGACGCACAGACCCGCCGCCAACACCCCAGAAATGCTCCATCCAGCCGGGGCGCGGCACTGAGACAACCCAGACAAAAGGGCATTTAGTTATTTAAAAAATATGTTTTTATTGATTTCAGAGAGGCAGGGAGAGAGAGAAACATCCATGATGAGAGAGAATCATTGATCAGCTGCCTCCTGCACGCCTCACACTGGGGATGGAGCCCACAACCCGGGTATGTGCCCTGACCAGGAATCGAACTGTGACCTCCTGGGTCATAGGTCAATGCTCAACCACTGAGCCACACCGGCCGGGCTAAGGCCATTTATTACATTCAATTTTTATGAATAAAGATGGAGGCTTTTGTATGCGAGGTGTTAAAGAGGGAAGCACATATTTAACTCTTGAAACATCTCTGCGACCCCCTGGGGCTCGGGCGGAAGTCTGCCTTTCCCAACGTGGGCCTGAGGCTAGAGATGAGCAGACACCCAGGCCTTCGTGTGGGTTTGGCCCCGGCTTTTGCACTTGGCTCCTCCCCTTCGAAGCAGGCGCTGTGACCCGTTAGTGCAGGAAGGACCAAGTGACTACCCTTGTGAAGCCGTTTCCACGCTAAGCTGTGAGTCCGGGGCCCTTGGATTTCATGACGAATGCACCTTCGGTGGAAGTTGTCCATCTTCAGCTTTTACCCGAAGGTGGTTTGTTTGTTCGTTTTGGAAAATTTGGAGATATTTAACAGGGATCACACTGTAAGGTGTAAAAGTACAGAATCGCTGTATTGTACACCTGAAACTAATATACTAACGTAAGACTGTAAACCAACCACACGTAAGTAAAACAGTAACAATTATCCTGGAAAAATAAGCCTGCGTTCCCCACAAAACTAAAGGATAAGCCGCTCATGGAACCCTGGTCAGCGTGGCTCAGTGGTGAGCGTTGTCCCATGCCCCAGGAGGTCAGGGTTCGATTCCTGGTCAGGGCACGTGCCCGGGTTTCAGGCTCCATCCCGTCGGGGGCGTGCAGGAGGCAGCTGATCGATGATTCTCTCTCACATCCATGTTTCTCTCTCTCCTTCTTTCCTCTCTAAAATCAGTAAGAACAGCTCATGGAGTCCCCAAACAGTGCAGGCTTCTGTCGTGTGTGGGTGGCACCCAGGAGGGTGTGGGAACAGAGCAGGAAGGGAGCTGACAGGAACTCAACCCCCAGAACGAACCCTCCCGGGTGGCGTTGGTCAACATGTCAATTCCAACGGGCACAGCATTTGCAGGGTTTTCTCAGGGACTCAGGGTGAGCGGACCCCGCTCCTCCTGCAAGGCCCTCCCTCTCGTTCCTGCCCCCCACGCAGGGGCCCAGCAGTGACGGACCCTCCTGCGCTTCTCTCGTGGCCTGAGCCCAGCCTCATCGCAGGTGCTGATTCTACAGCTCTCCCCTCATGCAGGTGAGGCCTGAGTTGTCCCTGGGCCTCAGAGCTGGGATAGAGTATTAATGTTCAATGATAACACGCCACCCTAGTCCGTTTAAATGCACTTTCCTGGCCCTGGCCAGTATGGCTCAGTGGATAGAGTGCCGGCCTGCAGACTGAGGGGTTCCAGGTTCGATTCCAGTCAAGGGCACATGCCCGGGTTGTGGGCTTGGGGGATCGTGCAGGAAGCAGCCAAGCGATGATTTTCTCTCATCATTGACGTCTCTATCCCTCTCTCCCTCCTCGCTGAATCAATAAAAATGCATATTTTAAAAAATCCTATCTAATAAAGAGGGAATATGCAAATTGACTGGCCCACCATCACAAAAGATGGCGGTGCCCACAGCAGAGGCAGGGTTTCCGTAACACAAGATGGCTGCACCTACAGCAAAGGCCGAGTTCCCGTAAGGAGCCTTAATGAGCAATCAGCAGGGACCTGAGGCTGTGTGGCACTGGGCCAGGGCAGGGAACCTGAGGCTGTGCCCCCCTGCCCGGCGGGGCTTGACAAGGGTGGGGCTGGCTGGGTCTGGGTCTCGTGCGATTTTGAGGCGGTACAGGTGGGCACGGACCTGACTCTGGGTCCTGTGGTGTGGCGCGCCCCAGACTCTGACAGGAGAAAGATTTTCATATACATTTTACTAATTTTCTTTCATCTGTGGCACTTCTATTATAGAGGAAGGGCAAATAGCAACATTAAAATATTTCCTCTAATCCCCTTTTAATGTGCACGAATTTTGTGCACCGGGCCACTAGTCAATAAAAAGCCCTTTCCTGGCCATTTCTCCTGAACTCTGTGAGCAAACCCTGCAGGGCAACCCCAGTGTATCCAAGAATTGGAGTCTACACGTTGAGCCAATGCCAGGGGCTGTGTTCTGCCCACAGACGTTTATCTCTGGCAGAGGGCACCGGCTGCAGCCAGAAGCTTCCTTAGTCGTTCCAGCTGCGTGACTAACAGGCTGCTGAGGCCCACAGTCTGGGCTGCAGGGACTGAACCAGGGCAGCAGGGCTGGGTTAGGACGTCTGTGCCTCCCTCTCCATGCCCCGCCCCCCCCGGGGTACGCATAAGTGCACGGTGGGATGTCTGTAGAGTTTGCTCACAGCGTTCAAGAGAGATGACCAGGGAAGGGCTTTTACACTCTGCAGGAGGCACGGGGGAGGGGCAGCTGGCAGTGTGTGAATGTCCAACAGAAATGTAAATTTTGTAAAAACGACAGCTCAATGTGCAGACTCTGATGAGGCTAATGAAGGTGATGAGAAGGCATCAACTTTAGAACCCGAGGGCTTGATTTAATTATTACTATTTTTTAATTTAAAAATATTTTTATTGATTTCAGAAAGGAAGGGAGAGAAACATCAATGATGAGAGAGAATCATGGACCAGCTGCCTCCTGCACACCCCACACTGGGGATGGAGCCCACAACCCGGGCCTGTGCCCTGACCAGGAATCAAACTGCAGCCTCCTGGTCCATAGATTGATGCTCAACCACTGAGTCACGCCGGCCAGGCAGATAGCAACTTTATTAAAAAGATAGCGAGCCAAGAAGACGGGAAATCGCATTCTAAATCACCACCCTGGGAAAGTACTGAATTCAGGCTTCTTTTATGTCAGGGGAGGGGGAGAGGTTGCGGTCAGGAGGTGATGGATGACCACACAGCCAGGGCCCAGGGGGCTGGTGAAACGTCTTTGCTTTTGGTCAACACACTCGGGTTACCATGGTCCCCGTCGCCAGGTTCCTACAGCTTTCGATCAGCAGTTGTCGTGTTGTACAAAACTTCCTTATCTCCCGGGGGAGGGCGTGGGGAGCCCCGAGGGTGTTTCAGAAATTCCTGGGCTGTAGGTTAGAGTCCTTCCCTGAGGAGTGTCTCTGTGCAGACTCAGCAAGAGTGCTGGGGCCTCTCAGATTCGAGCCGGACTGAGACAGGAGATGATGGCTTTATTCTATTTCACGACTATTGTGATGATATTCTATCGTCATCAATGTTATACACGGCATTGGAAAAGCTTCTGTGGCCCCGCTGGCGTGGCTCAGTGTTGAGCGCCGACCTATGAACCAGGAGGTCACTGTTTGATTCTGGTCAGGGCACATACTCAGGTTGTGGGCTTGATCCCCAGTGGGGGGCGTGCAGGAGGCAGCCGATCAGTGATTCTCTCTCATCACGGATGTCTCTCTCCCCTCCCTTCCTCTCCGACCTCAATAATCATATATTTAAAAAAAGAAGAAAAACCCACCTGTGTGTTGCAAAAGTTTACACCGGAAGTAAATGAGGCCCAGGCTGGATGAGGCAGCAGCTTCCGGGCCGGAGTCCCTCCTGTGCAGACGTTCCCTGAGGCTGGAGGCTGTGGCTTGAGGTCCCGATGGGCGCCAGGGCAGATGCCACAGCGCAGGCCCCCATGAAGGTGCCACCTGGACAGCTGCCCCTTTTGCCTCTACTTTTTTTTAGTGCCTCAGTTTCCACATGCATGCCACCAGCGGCCCTGGAGGCCTGTGCACACACAGGACGCTTTGTGCCACCAGTGTCTGTGGGAAGGGCTGGCCCGGGGACACCCCCCCTTCTCCCATCCGTGAGTGCCGAGGCCCCACAGCTCCTCGCAGCTCCGACGGCTGTGCCAGCTCCTCTTGGCTGAGCCCGTGGAAAATGCATTTATATTTGGCAGATGCCGGTAGAATGGGGCTCTTTAAAATTCCAGAGGACTTTAATTGCAGAAAATCACTTCAGCTTCAGCCTTTTATTGTCTTTTTCTTTTCCTCTCAAAGCCGAGCAATGAAATGAGACCAATGAGAGTTTAATAAACACGAATTCCCACTAGAAACGTCTCCAAACCGCCTTCAACCTCTGCTCCTGACGCGGTGCCCAGCAGCTGCGAGGGATCAACGCCTGGTTCCAATCTGCACTCTTTCCTCCCTTCAGCGACAGGAGGGAAACAGCCAGAAAATAAGGTCTGAGAACTGCCCGGCCCCCAGGCCCCCTCCTTGTCCACCGCCCTGCCTGGCTGCCAGGCCTTGCGAGGTGCTGGGAGAAGCGGGGCCTGAGGGTGACAAGAGGGGACAAAGCACCCAGGACCCGCAGGCTGTGCAGCACCAGGTGCCGGGCGCCCCACTCGGCGCGTGGCCTGGGACACACGTGCGTGGCGGCGTCAGGGTCCAGAGCTGCAGGGCCACTGTAATTATGTGCAAACTCCACGTGGTGGCCTCCCTGAGGGCCCCTCCCCTGAGCCACGCCCTGCCTAGCAAACATGGGGTGCGCGGGTGCATTTGAATCCTGACACCCCAGGTATTTCTGGCCCCCTTGTCCGGGGCAGGGTTCTCCGTGTGTCGCAGACGTGCCGGAGTGTTCGCGAGGCAGACCCGGGGGTTCTCCGGAGAGGAACCCACGCTGACGGTGTGTTCGCCGAGTCGGGGTGGATACAACTACGTTTTCAAGAAATAACAGTGTGTTTCTGGCAGGAGTGGGGGACGCCCTGATCCAGGTTTTATTTCTGGGTTCTGAGCAGGAGAGAAAAAAGGAACCCTAGCTGGTTTGCTCAGCGGATGGAGCATCGGCTGCCGGCAGGGCACACGCTAGGGTTGCGGGCTTGATCCCCAGTGTGGGGTGTGCAGGAGGCAGCCAATCAGCGATTCTCTCTCATCACTGACGTTTCTATCTCTCTCCCTCTCTCTCCCTGAAATCAGTAAAATACGTATTTTAAACAATGTACACTTTGTGCCCTGGCCTGTGGGCTCAGGGGTTCGATTCCCCGTCAAGGGCAGAACCTGGGCGGCAGGTTCTACCCGGGCCTGCTTGGGGTGCAACCAATCAACGTTTCTCTCTCTCACATCGATGCTTCTCTCTCTCTCCCTCCCACTCTCTCTAAAATCCATGGAAAAATATCCTTGGGTGACGGCTAACAAAACAATGAAAATAAAAAGGCATGTGTTCTATTAAGTAAATTGTAACTGTCAAGGCCATGTTTCTCAGACAGTACTGCGGCCCAGCAGACTGACCCTGATCAGAGGACAGAATCCTGTGCCCATCAATTCACTTCATCCGCTCAGAACCCGCCCGGCGGGCCCCCAGCATCGGGAGCTGGAGCCGCTGAGACTGGCGTTGCCACGGGCAACATAACTCACGCTTCACTGCAGTGTCTCCCAGGGCGGGGTCTCCGCACGCGGGCCAGTCCGGGTTCGAGAAGCGCCTGGCCGCCCCGGGCCTGCCGCGGTCCCGCACAGCGACGTGGGCCTCGGCACCCGCGGGCCTGCTCGCTCCCAGGCCCTGCCCGTGAGTCAGCCGCCGATGGGGAGCGGCCAGCGGAAGATGGAGACGCTGCCTTCTCCGCTGAAAGGTGGCTGGAGACCAGAAATGTACTTACTTATTCCGGTTTCGGCTTCCAGGAATGGAGCGCGGCACTGGCACCCCGAACCCCAAGTCAACACGAGGGGACAGCCCGGGGGTGGGGGCAGAAAATCAGCCCCGACCTGCTCCACTTAGCAAGGCTCACTGCAGGTTAGAGACGCCGATGCGTTCCCATGGGAACGGAGACCCGGGAAAGAACGCCTCGCCGGCTGAGATCACAGGGACCCCGGGCGGACCTTCAGCTCCCGGCCCGGCGCCTCTAAGCGGCAGAGAAATGGCTGCGCGGTGTCCCCACGCGCCCCTGCGTCACGATTCCACCTTCAATCCCGGCGGCCCCGGAGGTCACGGCTCAGTCACGGCCACAAACACCCGAGGAGTCCGGCCACAGCGTCCCTCTGGGAGCCACGTGCGGCGCACACGCGCCTCTCGTTGGCTGACGTGACTGACGTTGGCTGACGTGACTGACGTGACTGACGTGACTGACGTTGGCTGACGTGAACTGACGTTGGCTGATGTGACTGACGTGAACTGACGTTGGCTGACGTTGGCTGATGTGACTGACGTGAACTGACGTTGGCTGACGTGCTGACGTGCTGACGTTGACGTGGCTGATGTTGGCTGACGTGACTGACGTGAACTGACGTTGGCTGACGTGACTGACGTGACTGACGTGGCTGACGTTGGCTGACGTGACTGACGTGGCTGACGTTCTGAGTTTGGCTAACGTTGCTGACGTGCTGACGTGACTGACGTGGGCGGACGTTGGCTGACGTACCCGACGTAGCTCCCTGCTCGGAGCGCAGCACCCACCGCAGGGCGTTCTCCTCCGGGACCGGTGACGTCACAACTCCCGGGCCCACGGACACGGCGGCGCCTCGAGCCCAGCGCCCCCGCGGCAGCTGCGGTCTCTGTCGCTCCGGGCGCAGATCCGCTTCCTGCAGACCAAGCTGCCGTCTTGCTCTGCGTCTGCCCCGGGGGGCCTCCCCGACAGCAAAGGTGAGCCCCCGCCTCCCAGCCCCCAGCTGCCAGCCCCCCGGCCCCCGGCCCCCGGCCCCGGGAGGTCGGGCTGTGGCCGGGACAACGAGGCCCTTGGCCACCCGCCCTCCGGCCCGGGTGCAGGGAGGGGGCGCAGGTGCGCAGGGGAGGCCACGCCCGGGCGCCCCGAGAGTCTGAGCGCCGGGAGGGGGCCCAGGAGCGCTCTTGCGGGTCCGTTTCCCGAGAGCGAGCGGTGGGCGCCGGGTGAGGCCCGAGGGAGGCGCTCGGAGCGGCCACCTGGGCTCCGAAGGGACGAAGGCGGTCACCTGCCGGGGCCCCGCACGCGGGGGTGGGGGCGCGGCCAGGAGCGGGGGTCTCCCGGGGCCTCCCCTGGGCTCAGGCTCCACGGCTGCCCGGGGCGGGCGGGCGGGCGGCGGCTCCCAGACGATGTCCGATGTCCGCGCTCACACTGACCGCGGGGCCTCCGGGCCCCAAGGGCGGAGCAGAACCTGAGCCGCGGGCGGGCGCCCGGCGGGGCCCTGGACGCCCCTCTGCGCGGGGCCTGCGCCCAGCTCCTCCCGACTCACTGGTGTCGGCGGCTCGTCCCCGACCCGGACCGGTTCCTCTCTCCCACGCGCCGGGGTGCGGGCTGCGGGCCGCGGGCCGGAGGACGAAGTTCGCGGCTCCATCATTGACTCTCAGGGTCTTCGGGCCGCACCCCGCGCCGCGATGGGCTCCTCGGAAGCTGGGCTGCTCTGGGGGCCCTGGGACTCGATGTTGCTTTTAACTAAGCCCTCGCCTTTCTAAGGGGCACCTGCTGGTCAGCGGGTGGCTGGGCGGCCTCTCCCCCGAGCGAGGAGGACAGGTGTGCGGGGCCTGGGGAGGGGGGTCCCCGCGCCCCCTCCCCCAGGAGGAAACGGGAAACGGCCCCTAAGTCTCCTTTTGCTGCAAGAGCCACGCTTTCCTCGGCGCACCGTCTGCAGCACGGGCGTGGGAACGCCAGCTCTGAAGAACATGTTTTCAATTGTGTTTTATGGCCGAGTCCTGGCCAAGTGTCCAGTCTCTGGACAACACGACCCTGGCGACTTCCCGCTGGAAAGTTTTGCACTTCCCTGACCCTGTCCCTGGGCCCAGAATGTGCTGAGGCCGGAACTGGCTGGAGCGTGGCTGCCTCTCGTCTCCCCTTCACGCTGCCCTGTGCGTGTTCACCTCGTCCACACCTCTCACCTGACCACGGGGAGCGGCACCCCCACATCTGCTGTGTCCTGGGAAACACCTCTCCCTCGAGCCGCCAGGGGTCTCCTCCTAGGACCCTCCCTCCGGGCTGTCCTGGCCCCGAAATCTCTTGTCCTTCCCCAGGCACTGACTCATCGTTAACACATCTGTCCTGACACGGACCCTCTTCTCTGCCCTCGTACTGCACCCAGAGCCAGCCCTGTGCCGGAGGCGGGCCTCAGAGATCCTCCCCACACGCGTGGACGTCCCAAGTGTGTCGGGCTGAGCACGCCTCTCTCTGCAGACCGCACACGTGTGTGTCCACCTCCCCTGACGTGCTGTTTCCTCAGCCCCTGCCAGGCCACAGAGCATGGGCCAAACTTGAAGATGGAAGTGTGTTCCTCTCCGATGGGGCAGCGTTGGTTTTGATGTTGGGCTCTGACTCTCATCAGCGGGACGAGATCAGGCAAACGGCTTAACAGGATCAGCCACGGCGTCCTCTGTAAACTGGGAAGAACCAGCACGCCTGCCCGGCCGCAGCGAGGATGACGTCTGACCCTGCCGGACTGTCTGGGAGGAACGCCTGCTTGTGAGTGAGCGGCTGGAGCTCCGCTCTGGGACAGAGCACAGGGTCCAACTGGGCCTTTCCCCTTAGTGGCCGGTGAACTGGGCAGTGAAGTCCTTTAAGCCTCAGTTTCCCCATCTGTTACTGGGATGCATTCTCATCAGGATTTTCCTCTATTGTTTACTCACCCTCTTCACACCATCTGTGGTCGGTAAGGCCAATGCTTAGAAGCACCAATTACTGGTGTCACCATTGTCATCCTCATCCAACTTCACCATCATTGACATTGTCACCGTCACCGTCATCATCACTGTCACATCTTCACCATCACCACCACCACCACCACCACCACCACCACCACCACCATCATCATCACCACCACTACCATCATCCCCACCACTACCATCATCATCACTATCACCACCATTATCACCATCGCCATCACTGTCACCATACCCACCACCACCACTACCATCGTCACCACCATCATCACTATCACAAGCATCACCATCATCACTGTCACCACCATCATTATCACCATCACTACCACCATTGTCAACATTACCACCACCATCATCACCATCATCATCACAGCTATCACCATCACAACTATCACCGTCACCATCCTCATCATCACAGTTGTAATCCTCATCATTGTCCCATCATCACCATCATCATCCTTATGGCTGCCATCTCCATCGTCATCACACTCACACTGGCTCTTGCTTGGCACACTCCTGTCTGTCTTGTCCACGCCTCACCTCATCACAACACTTTGGTAACGTGCTCACAGGCCCCTTAGAATCCCCCTCAGTGGCCCCTGATCTCAGAGGAGGATGTCTGCCTGCAGATCGCTGACCAGGGACCTCGCTGCCTGGGGTTGTCACCTCTGCCCCGGGAGGTGACTGTACCATTCGTGGGACTCTCATTGTGCTCATCTCTACTTCAGCGTCCTCTTTGCTGGACGAAAGGTGACGACAGCCCCATGCTGTAGGGGTGTCACGATGAGAAACGCGCCGGCCGTGCTGGGCCCCTGGTCAGTGAGCTGCCGGGTCCCTGGCTGGGACGGCCGCTCTGTGACTATAAACACAAAGACACCGGGCCCACATTCGAGCTCCAGGAACCTGCTCGTTGTTGGGAGCGTGGGTTGAGATGGTTTTGATATTCTGTCCTGGGGCCAAGGCCTGCCTGCTGGGTTAGCCTTGGAAAGTTAGAACAAATTGTCAGCTAAGGTGGAATCACTCAGCCTGAGGGGTTTCCTGCTGGGAGTGCGCGCGGAATGTTCTGGGCTGTGGCACACGCACTCACATTGTGCAGCCACGGAGGAAGTGCCCATTGTCTTGGCTGTCGCTGTTGCTATTTCAGTTGCAGCCCAGCGTCCAGAGGCCTGCTGGTCATGCCTGTGGACTCGGGCTAACGGACGTGAAGAGAAGCAGCGTTGCTTTTATTTAAGTCAGGAATACGTGTTCACAGAAGCAAACATGGGAGAAAAACTTCAACAGAGAAAACCCACATAACCTTTCCCTAAACAGCCACTTCCACCTTCTAACATCCAGCTTGACAGGTAGATACACAGATTAGACGTGCGTGTGCGTGTATACACAGAGGGAATATGTGTGTTAGATACATGTACGTGTGGGACTCGCTCTTTATGTTGTTGCTGTGGGTATAAAGTGTGTATCGGCCCACACACAGCATTCACGATGTAATGACTGGGACCCGGGAGAGACGCCGGTGCCCCTGTGTTCACCACAGCCGGGATCTGAGACCGACCCAGTTCTCCATGGACAGACGCCAGACGGGGGAGGACTGGTGGATCTACACACCATGGAGGGTCACCCAGCCCGAGACAAGGCGGGAACCACCGTGCCATGGGAGGGCGGAGGGACCTGGCGGCTGTCCTGCTGGGGACGTGAGCCGGACTCAGGACTGACCTGCTGGGTCCACAGACAGGCGGGCAGCGGCGGGCCGGGCGGGGGCGCCAGGAGACGGCGTGGGGGTGAAGTCTGTCGGCTGGACCGGCAGTGCCTGCCGTGAACAGGGCGGCGTCTCCCAGTGACATGGTTAGAGGGCAGCTCCCTGGGGTGCGGCCGCATCGCAGCATCACACACAGGAAAGCTCAGGAGGGCGCCCGGCATGGCCACGCATGTGTATGGCCAAACTTGTGGGCCTGCACCTCAAAACTTGTGGACCTGCACCTCAAAACTTATCAACCTGCACCTCAAAACTTGTCGACCTGCACCTCAAAACTTGTCGACCTGCACCTCAAAACTTGTGGACCTGCACCTCAAAATTTGTGGACCTGAACCTCAAAACTTATCGACCTGCACCTCAAAACTTGTCGACCTGAACCTCAAAACTTGTCGACCTGCACCTCAAAACTTGTCGACCTGCACCTCAAAACTTGTGGACCTGCACCTCAAAATTTGTGGACCTGCACCTCAAAACTTATCGACCTGCACCTCAAAACTTGTCGACCTGAACCTCAAAACGGGCGCTGTACACGTTACACCTCCTGCCATTCAACAGCAGCAAGGAGATGCCAAGGAGCATTGCGTGTCGTCGGTGCGGCCAGTGGGGACCCTCCCTGTGGTGTTGGGCAGGTGTGGACAAGAGGGGAGGCCGCTGGCCTGAGAAGCTTCCTGTTTCTTTATTTTTAATGTATTTTTATTGACTCCAGAGAGGAAGGGAGAGGGAGGGAGGGGAACATCCATGCTGAGAGAGAGCCATGGATCGCCTGCCTCCTGCACGCCACTCACTGGGGATGGAGCCCCCAACCCAAGCCTGTGCCCTGACCAGGAATCGAACCCTGACCTCCTGGTTCATGGGGTGTCACTCAACCACTGAGCCACGCCAGGCAGTCCATTCCTGTGTCAATGCACCAGGTCCCGACCGGCTGGGATGGGACCAGGGGGAGGAAGGGCCCCTCATAGGGACCCCACTCCGTCCACTACGGACCCTGGGGTCCTGGGCCTCCCACTCCCTCTTGGCCCGTCTGCACCGTGGGAAGCAGTTACCCGTGTTTCCTGTGAAGGAAAAGCTAGAACAATGTGGGGAATGCCAGTGAGAGGAGCTCCGGAAAAAGCCGCCGACGGGACTTCCGCCTTCGGGGAAACGCTGCGACTTGCCAGCCGCACACCTGGGACTCGGGCCCTGGGTCCCAGCCCCGGACACAACAGGTGCTCACGCCGAGCCCAGCCCCCAGCCAGAGGCGGGCGGTTCACACGGGAACCAGGCCGGCACGAGGCAGCGCGGCTTGTGGGACGGGCCATTCTGCCGCCCGGGCCGCCGGCACCTCCGCGAGGCCCAGAATGTGCTGTTCCTTGAGCCGTTCCCTTTACAGTCGGGAGGAAGGAATACTGAGCGTCAGCAGCGGCCACCAGATGGGCTCCACGGACACACGGGCCTCAGGCTCGGGCCCTGCCGTTCTGGGAAGAGGGCCAAGCAGGCAACGACCTCGTCACCACGCCACAGCTCCCCCGCTGCCCGTGACTCGGAACAGCCTGTGGCCCGAGTGGGGCACCCCCACCTGCTAGGAGAGGCTACAGGCCCCGAGCGAAACGTCTCGCTGTCACGGTAACCGCCTCCAAGAGCTCGAGATGCTCAGCTAGTTCGGGCTTTAAAAAGCCTCACAACTGCTCCAGAATCTGTAAAACAATGCGTGTATTTTCCAGTGCCCGTTGGAGACGAAGCTGAGACGCAGGTAAGGACTCCCGTTTTTCTGGACGCGGCACCTTGCAGCTGCGCTCCCGCGGCCACGACAAGGAGCGCCCCTCGCTGCTGGGAGAACCGGGCTGGCGGCCCCAGGCAGTGCGGTGTGGGCGGAGGGCGGGGAAACAGCCTGCCTCATGGGAGGGCAGAGACCCGTTCTGTGTCCGGAGGCGGTCGGAGAGCAGGGGGGTCCTGGGGAGCCGATGCTGGGCTGAAAGGAGAGACGGGGAGACGCCCTGAAGGTGCTGCTTCAGCTCCTCCAGGGAAGAGGGCCCCGGGGCAGCCAGCTCTTCATGGGCCTTAAAGAGAAGGTCAGCGTGGGGGCGTTCGATGTTCTTTTTATTGGTCTCAGAGGGAGGGAGAGACACCAGTGATGGGAGAGAAGCCTCCTGCAGCCCCACACGGTGGAGCCGGGGCATGTGCCTGATTGACGGCACCGTGAGCCTGCTTCCTAGTGGACGCCTGCTCAGCCACGAGGCCGGGCTGGCTGCACTAATGCGTTCAGTGGAACTGCAGGTTCCCTCCCCTGGGCTGAGAAACATGGCCGCGCTGTCGGAGGTTAAAAGGCGGGCTCCCTCCATCCCTCCGTGAAAGCCAGCTCGCCATCGACGGCGCCCTCAGCCGCAGGCAGGGCGCAGGCTGAGCCCCACGTGCTGCTGGCATTTTAAGACCTGACCCTGGGGGCGCCCGTGACTTCTCTGCGATGCTTCGCCATCGGGGAAGGGGGGCCTGGCCGCTTGGACCTGCCCCTTGGGGCCTCGCTCCTCCATGAAACCAGCAGCCTCCGGGGCGCCTCCTGCAAATGCAGCCCGAAAACGGTGTTACAGGAGTTGGTCCCAGCTGGGCCTGCGCCTGGGCTGTCACGGAATTCCGGCTCCCACAGGGGTCCCTCCTGCTCCCCGTCTGAGGCGCCCCGAACGGAGGCCACAGCAGCAGAGGCTCCCCAAGGGCCCCCCCTCTGGCCCGCTCCCCACAGGACCTGTGCTGCGCCTTCAGCCTCGGGTCAGCTGGGACCCCAGTGACCTCGGGCTGCGATGAGCTCTGGGAGGCAGTGGGAGGGAAAGCAAATGTTTTGACCATTAAACAGCCGACGCCCAAGGCCTGATGTTAGGCAACGTCACTGCCCCCCCCACTGCCCGCAGCTTCCGACCTGTCCCCGCGGCTGGGACCCCGTCTGGAGGTGTGTGTGTGGGGGGGGTGTCCGCAGGGCAGCACCCACACGGGCAGGGGGTTCCCTCCAGTCCGGGGGTTTCAGCCCCTTTCCTACACGTCTTCCCTGGGGACCCGGGCGTGGAGCCGGTGGGAAGGCACAGGGCGTGTGGAGGCATCGGAGGTCACCCCAGAGCTGCCGCCTCCCTCCCTCCGGACTTTCCCGCGGGTTTGGGCCGGTTCCTTTGAACAGATGGGGGGCTTTTAAGAGTGTTTGTAAGTACCTGGTACGTGCGGGCGTGGAAGGAGGGGCCTCAGTGCTGCGACAAGCAGTGGAGGACCAGGTGCAGCAGGAGGTGCACGGAGCTCGCCCGTGTCTCCGCCTCCCACCCGCTGTGGGCAGAGCCTGGGGCTGGGAGGTGTCTGTGCCGCGGCCTCGGGGAGACAGTTTATCACGTGAACTAACATGTCTGCTCCGGACCCTGAGACACGAAGACCTGTGTGTGCACATAGCGTGTGTGCGCACGGACACAGCCGCTGAGACGTGCACGCAGCCCGGATGCGCGTTAGCTCAGGGTCAGGGAGACGGCCACGTTCCCACGGTGGGTTACCACGGAGACGGCCCAGCCACAACAGCCCACGGCGGACGCCTGGGCCCACGCGGGTGAGTGGCAGGGGCGGCCTCGGTGCTGGCTGTGTGAGCTCCTCCCCGTCACCTCCCTCGGAGCTGCAGCCGGGCCCCAGCAGGAGGCGCGTGGGCCTTGGGCGGCAGCCGGACGCTGGCTCCAGGCCCGTCCCCAGAGCCCGCCCGCCTGTCCCTCAAGAGCCCTCAGCGTCGGGAGCCACCGGCCCGGCTCCAGACCAAACAACCGAGGAATCCAGCTGCTGAGCCTGGGCCGGCCCTGGGGTCGGAGACGTCGCCTCGCGGACGGGCGTCAGGCGTGTTTATTTGGTTTGACAGCAGGGACAGCGTGGCCGGGCGGCGAGGATGGGAACGGTTCCTGTCCTTCCTCCCGTGCGGTGCGCGGCGCCCCAGAGCGTCGTCTCCTCCTCACGCGTGCTCCCCGTGTGAGAACCGCGTTTAGAAACCGCTCCCCTCTGCTGGACGCCCGGGGTTCCCAGTATTTAGCCATCGGAGCAGCGCCGCGGGCCGAGCTGCGCACGTGGCTGTGGCCTCGGAGTGTGTGCCGGTGGCTTCCAGAGCCGGTCGCCGGGCACAGCGTGGACCCTGTGGGATGCTGCCCAGGCCGCTCCCTGTGGCCGTCCGTCTGCTGAAGAGTTCTGCTGCCGCAGGGATTGATGTTGGAAAGCTGTGTTTCCCGATAAATTACCCTTTTCCAGGTTTCTGCCCGTTCTCACAGACACAGGCTGAGTCGCCTCAGCAGCCTCAGGTGGTTTTAAGATTCTTCTGGGCTCCGTCCACACCGCTGCTGCCTTCCCCTCCTCCCCCTCCTCCCTCCCCCTCCCCTCCCCTCCCCCTTATTCTCCTCCTCCCCTCCTCCTCCTCTCCCCTCCTCCCCCTCCTCCTTCTCTCCCTCTTCCCCCTACTCCCCTCCCCCTTATCCTACTCTTCCTCCTCCTCCTCCTCCCCCTCTTCCCCCTCCTCCCCCTCCTCCCCCTCCTCCTCCTCCTCCTCCTCCTCTTCCTCCTCCTCCTCCTCCTCCTCCTCCTCCTCTTTCCTCTCACAGCATCTCAGCACCTCTCCCACCTCACACACCTCCTCTCTTCTTTTTTAAAAGAATATATGTTTATTGATTTCAGGAGGAAGGGAGAGAGAGAGAGAAACATCAGTGATGAGAGAGAACCACACTGGGGAATGAACCCGAAACTCAGGCATGTGCCCTGATCGGGAATCGAACCCGGGACCG
Source organism: Myotis pilosus (assembly GCA_036010255.1). Classification (NCBI taxonomy): domain Eukaryota; kingdom Metazoa; phylum Chordata; class Mammalia; order Chiroptera; family Vespertilionidae; genus Myotis; species Myotis pilosus. The sequence continues at coordinate 635,836 of JASKON010000011.1, forward strand.
TCAGTTCGTAGGCCCACGCTCTACCCACTGAGCCACACCAGGTGGGGCCACCTCCCTGTTCTTGTCTCTGTTTGTGTCTTTTATCCTCTTTTGCTCTATTGTATCCAGTGTGTTGCCCAGCCCTCCCTCTGGGTTATTTTCTGATGCTTTTGTTAAATTACAGAACGTCCGCGCGGAGCTTCCGTGGCTAGTCCTGTCTCCTCTTTCTTGTCCTGACGCAGTCGCAGTTATTTCAAGTCGGCACATGAGGCCCAGCCCCTCAGCCCGCGGGCTTCCTCCTTCTGGTGCCTTGTCTTTGGCCGCACTCCTCTCTGCCGGCCGGAGCCTCGCGGGCTTTGGTGCGTGGCCGGCGTCGTGCGTGAAAACTTAGACGCTCGGTTATTCCCAGGGACGTTTCCCACCGGCGACCGCTGACCCGCGCACCTCGAACCAGGTGCATTCCACGAGGGGCGGCTGCGGCCCCTGAACGACCTACTTGAGCTTTAAAAACACCCCGACTTCAGGACGCCCCGCTCCCCTGTATTCCCAAGGGCACCCCCTTTGTTAGAGGAGCTGGAGACGGACCGAGGGCAGGTCGCCGTGTTGCTGGCCCTTGTGTGGCTTTGGCCTTGGAAAACCCCTAAAAGTCCCTCAAAGAAACAAATTGCGTTTTTAACCCCAAATCCCAAGGCACAGAACAATGGGCGTCCGCACTGTGACCCGCGAGGGAGGCCGCGGCTGCCGGCTGCCAGCGAGCTTGTTTATTTTCCTTCGTGTTTGAGGAGAGTGAAGGGCGAGGTCTTCGCTTTGTCTGCGCGGAAAGAGGTCCCGCGAAGCTCACGGCTTCTCTCGTTCACTCCCTCCAACCTCCCCCTCCCTCGCCTGCCCCACCGAGGGGCTCCTGGGTCCGAGAGGTGACCCACAGCCCCCGGGCCCGGCCCCCTCTGCAGTGACCCTCACTGCCCTCCTGGCAGACGCCCGCACGGCCTGGGCCCGGCCGGTCAGTGTCCTCTGCAGCCGGGCTCAGGGAGGCAGGGACCCGGTGCCCACAGGGCCACGCGCGCTCGGCTGGTGGCCCATCGGCTTCCTAAGAAGAGAAATGCCAGGTGCGTGTGAAACCTGTGGTTGGTTCAGTTGGCGACACTATGACACAAACTAAAACCAAGCACCAGCAAAAGCCCATTGTGGGCCGCTGCTCAGCCTCCGCACCTCAGGCCGCTGTCCTCCTGCCCCGCCCCCTGCTCGTGGCTCGGGGGCCGCGCCATCTGGCCACCCCACCTCCCTCTCCTGGCCCCTCCTCTGCGCCCGTCCTGCCCGGAGCAGGGTCTGCAGGCTCCTTGCTAGGCGGCGATGGTTTTGGTGCCCGTGGCCCGCGGCCAGGCCTGGGAGGAGCGTGTGGATAAACGCAGGACGGCGTTTTCCAGTGATTTTAAAAGCATGGGCTTCTGGGTCTGTTCTGGCCAGATAGCTTTTTTCCATTTTGTCTATAATGAGTCACAAAGATTAACTAGCTATAATCTTGTTTTCAACCATGAATTAAATTAAAAAATCCTTTAATCAGTAATTTTTGAACGAGAGTTAAATCTGAATAATGAGTTTGAACTCTTAAACGGAAATGTTCAGGAAACAAAGTCCACGCAAAGTTTCCGTGCGCCTGGCCAGCGCTGTGAGGGCCTCGGGGCCGCAGGACGGCCTGAGGGCCCAGGTCTGCTGGGAGCAGGGGCAGGGTGGCCACTTCACACGGAGCCCGAGCCCCCAGGGAACCCCCTCACACCCCAGGCCTGGAGCCCCTGGATGTTCCAACAGGCTGAGCGACCTTCCCTTCCCTCGGCCTCAAGCAACAGTTTCCCAGGAGCTGGGAGCAGGGATCACAAGACAGAGGTGCCATGACTGCGGACGGAAAACTAGAAACACTGTTTAGACCAGCGGTTCTCAACCTGTGGGTCCTTTGGTGGTGGAACGACCCTTTCACAGGGGTCGCCTAAGATCATCCTGATATCAGATATTTACATGACGATTCATAACAGTAGTAGCATTACAGTGATGAAGTAGCAACGACAATAATGTTATGGTTGGGTCACCACATGAGGAGCTGTATTTAAAGGGCCAGAAGGTTGAGAACCACTGATGCAAAGGTTCCCCTTCCCTTTCCCATAAACGCCCGTCGTCCGGCCATCGGAGCCTGGGCTTCCCCGGCACCAGCTTCCCGAGTCCCTGTTCTTCGTCCCTGAAGGACGGCTGCCGCCTCTCCCTCCGAAAGGCCACGCGCGTCTGTCATAATAAAGTTTCTCATTTTGAAAAGTAAAAAGTTGAATCTGACTTAGAGTCCACTTTTATTTATTGTTTCAGGAACCTGCAAACGTCCCCGTGTGGGAGCGTGCGTGCGTTCTAGGACCTCGTCTGAGCGAACACCTTCCCCTCCACCCCGGCCTCCACGCGCCCTGTTGTCCCTCTTACGTCATTTTATTTGATTTGCATATATTGCATATTCATGTAGTATTTTTGCTAAAGTGTGTGTGTGTGTATATATTTATTATTATTAGTTAAGGTATTACAAATGTGTCCTCATCCCCCCCATTAGTATATATATTTTTTTAAGCACACATGCGCACACAGCACTGCTGGGCTAGAGGCCAGTCCCGCTGTGTTTTCTTGGGACAGAGCTTCCCTACTTATTCTTCTGTCTCTTCCTGCTCAGTCCACATCCAAGTGCCGCTCTCTCTCCCCTTTTCTCCCCCCCCCCTTCTCCTTTATTGTGTGAGTAATTGGTGCAGAGATTGACTAACGGATTAATCAGAATCCATCCTTCTTTCGACATGATCCTCACTGGGCCACAGTTGGTTAGCTGGTTGGTTAGAAGCGAGATGGTATTAACTGTGCAGTAAGTGCCATACACCCAGCACCCCAAGCGCGTTCTAGGACCTCGTCTGAGCCAACACCTTCCCCTCCACCCCGGCCTCCACGCACACCCTGTTGTCCCTCTTACATTATTTTATTTTATTTGCATATATTGCATATTCATGTACCATATTTGCCGGCGTATAAGACGATTTTTTGGCCCTGAAAAATATGCCTCCAAGTGGGGGGTCGTCTTATACGCCAGGTACACTTCAGAGAGACTGCCCATAGTGCTTGCCCCGTGCCATAGTGGCCTCCCGATGCCCGCCCACTTCATTCCACATACCGTTCAGGCATCAGCAGCGCTGCTGGGTGTATGCTCGGCTGTTATGCGATTTTGCTGTTATGCGATTTTACCACACTCGCAAAATCACACACAGCCGACCATACACCCAGTAGGATAGCGCAAAATTGCGAATCGCGATACCATACTGGGTGTATGGTTGGCTGTGTGCGATTTTGCGAGTGTGGTAAATTCGGGTTACCGTATATTTCTTTACATATGCATTGAAGATTCGCGATTTTGCGCTATCATGGTGCCTGTTAGAATGTTGAAGAGCTCGCACTTGCGCACTAGTGAGGTCCCAGGGAGATGCTGATGCAAGGGTGGACCAGACTGCTATAGTGACAGGGCGGGCAAACAGGGAGCAGGGACCAATCAAATCAGGCTTTGTATACAGCCAACAGCCAACCACAATACTGCCCCATTGTACAGTACAGCATAGAAAATGTCGACCAGTCAAACCCCTATCATCCCTATCATGGCACCAAGATGTCGTTGATGAACTTTTAATATCAGATGATGAAGAGGAGTTTGAAGGCTTTTAAGGTGAAACTGTCACGCCAGCAAACTTGCTAGGGACTTGCCCGGCACTTGCTCTCTCCCTCTATTTGTTATCTTACTTCTATCATTGACAGTCCCTCTAGGTTGTGGGCTGCTTGCCTGTGTTCCTGAGAAGCATCTACGGTACCAGTCTATAGAGTGTGTTTTCTTTAGTGAATTACCGGTATGTTTACCGGTAATAAACTTGCACTGTTTTATGTATATGTTTGATTACATACAGCCTTGTGACAGTTTTCCTGCATGTCATAAGCATTTGAATATAAATTAAAATGTTAAAATCAAATCTGATATTGTTTTACCTTTTATTTGGTGTGTGGAAGGTGTGCGGAAGAGGGGGTAGTCTTATACGGCGAGTATATAACAAACTCTGTATTTTGAGTGGAAATGTTAGGGGGTCGTCTTATACGCCCAGTCGTCTTATACGCCGGCAAATGCGGTAGTATTTTTGCTAAAGTATGTTTTATTTTTTAAACTTTGTAAAAAGCATTGTTCTATGTGGAACGTGTAGCTCTTTGAACTTGCTGCGATGTGTTTCTGCTTAGCTTCCTCCCTCCTCCCATGCAGAGCCCCACGCGTGAGCTCCGGGTGCCGTCCTCCTTCGCGTAAAAGCGTAAAGGGGCGGCAGCCGGGCGCCTGTCACCTCCGAGTGGCCGTGCGGAGGGGAGAGGAAACGCACAGACAGCGGCCGTGCTTGTTAACAACCGGGACCTCGTGAGCCTCGTGACGCGGGCTCTGCCTCCACACGGGCGACGAGCCGGTCTCCTCGGTGCAGACTGTCCCCGGGGAGGCGAGAGGCTGATGAAGCAGAACGGCACCGACAGACGTTTACCACGAAGCATTGAAACATGGGATCTTCATGAAATCTGTGTTCAAAGACCACCAGAAACGGTGAAAGGCCGTGGTCAGAGCACCTGGTGCGTTCTCAGGAACCGACGCGAAGACAATGGAGTGAGTGCGTGCACGTGTTCAGCGTCCGGGTTTAAAAACCCTCCCCTTTTCCAGCCAAATCCTGTGTGTTTCCTGCAGAGCCAGCCCGACGCACAGAGTGGGACAAGGCACCCGGAGTCCGCGCTTCCCACTGGCATGTGCTGAGTCATCGCCGTGGGAATAGCTCCTTTGCAAGAAACGCCCATAAAAGATCCAGGAAAGTTCAGTTCTCACAGGGCCTCGGTGACTGACGGCAGCAGGAAATGCTTTCCTGTCCTCCCACGTCTCCACACACCTGACCGAGCCGTTCCCAGCGTCCCCCCCCCCCGCCCCCCCGGACGCGGAGGCTGCCTTGGCCCCCACAGGAAGTGTTCCCTTCCCCGATCGTGTTCCCAGGCGCAGTCCCCGGCGCTGTGTCTACGGTTCGTAACCCCAGGGGTAAGGTGCTCACTCACACGGCACAGGTGGCCCAGCAGGAGGTCTCTGGTACTGGCAGCGTCACGTGGCTAACGTGTGGCTAGTGTGTGGCTAACGTGTGGCTAGCGTGTGGCTAGCATGTGGCTAATGTGGCTAGCGTGTGGCTAGCATGTGGCTAATGTGGCTAGCGTGTGGCGGCTGGTCTGTATGCAGTGGGACGGGTGAGTCCATCTCACTGCGACGGTGTGAGAGCGACTCCCTTCATTACAAATAAGCGTGACTTGGTCCTCGTGACACCGCGTGTCAGGGGTCGAATTGCACACCCCCCCCCCCACCAATTCCTATGTTGAAGCCCTAACCCCAGCCCTGAGGACGGGGCCTTCTCTGGGTGTTGGGTGTTTACAGAGACAATCAGATTAAAGGAGGCCCGATAGGACCGCTGTCCTCATGGGGAGGGAATGAGGGCACAGACACGGGGAGGACCCTGTGAGGACGTGGGCAGGCGGCTTGAGCCCCTGGCCGAGGTGCTTAGGGCTGCCCGGTGGGCCAGTGCAGGACGTCGCCCGCTGCAGTCACTGTCCCTCCAGCCTCAGCCATGATGCTTTCAGGTGGTGCCCTGGCCGGTGTGCGCAGTGGGTGGCACGTGGACCTGTGGGGGGGCGGGGAGGAGGAGGAGGAGGAGGAGGAGGAATGATAATAATAATAATAATAATAATAATAATAATACCGGAGCCCGAGGAGCGGTGAGGGAGGAAGGTGCAGGTGCGGAGAAGCGGGGTGTGGATGGAAGAGGCAAGTGAGCAGCGAGCCCTCCGTTTGCAGCCGGGGTGTCGGGTGTGGCTGTGTGTCCGGCTGGAGGCCCCACTTGGGGGTCGAGGACTCGGGGGCAGGTCAGCTGTGGGTGGAAACGTGTTGGAGGTGGGGGCGCCCTGCTGGTCCAGGGACGTGCTGTTCGAGAGGGAGCCGCCCAGGTCGCTGCCCGCAGGTTCCGGGTGGGGGGGGTGGGCGGCAGACACGAGGGCTGAGGAAGGTGACCGCCCTCGGGGCAGGTGACCCTCCTTTCCTTCCTTGTCCCCCAACATCAGGGAGAACCACCTTGGGCTGCTTTGGGCTCCTGATGGGCTCAGAGGTGTCGCCACGTGAGTGGCCTTTGGCCAGATCAGCGTTTCCAGCCCAAGCCCCGGGCTGAGGAGGAGCCCACCTCCGGCCAAGCGGGGACCCCCCCCCCCACGAGCCCTCACCCTCACCGCCAACCGTGCCACCAGCAGCCCTGGAACCAGGGCACCGGGGCCTGAGCCGCCGCCGCAGGACGTGTGGGACCTGAGCGGAGGCCCCGGGGAGCAGCTGGTTTATAACAATGACTCCGTGTGCGGCCGGCCTTTCTCACCGAGGAAAGCGCCCCGCGGGCCCGGGGCTGCCCTGCCGCCGGTGAGGGGCATGTGCGCAGCTCAGCCCGGGCCCCGCGGATCGGCCGCTTCCTGCAGCCGCACCAGGGAGCAGCCCCTCCTGCTCTGCAGGGAGGCAGCCGCAGGCCACCGTGCCTTGTGGAGACTTCAGTCCTCACCCGCGGGAATTTCGTCTGTTGATTTTTAGAGAGTGGAAGGGAGGGGGGGAGAGCGAGAGAGAGAGAGGAACATCCATGTGAGAGACACGTGGGTTGGCTGCCTCCCACACACTCCCCGACGGGCTGGAGTCGGGCCTGCAGCCGAGGTGCGGGGCCTTCACTGGGAATCGAACCTGAGACCCTCGAATCAGCACGAGCCCACACCCTAACCCCGTGACGGCGAACCTTGTGAGCTCGGCGTGTCAGCGTTCTGAAAAACCCTAACTGAACTCTGGTGCCAGGTCACCTATAGAAATTTTTTGATATTTGCAACCATAGTAAAACAAAGACTTATATTTTTGATATTTATTTTATATATTTAAATGCCATTTAACAAAAATCAACCAAAAAAGTGAGTTCGCGTGTCACCTCTGACACGTGTGTCATAGGCTCGCCCTCACTGCCCTAACCATTGAGCCACCGGGCCGGGCGTGAGGTTTTTCTTAACAGCTGTTAGGATAACTCCCCACGTAGCCAGTGGTACTTGGTTGTTATTGTGCCTTTGATTTTGAGGTGACAGGACACACGATCTGTGTGTAATGGTCGCATTAAAATGACCGAGACCCCGCTGCCAGGGCTCGCATGCCTGGCACCGCGGATGGCGGGTGGGCGCTGTCGGTGCAGAAGGAGACGGTGCCGACGGAAAGCAGAGATTTCTGTAAAAAGGACTCGCAGCTCGGGGTGCCTTGTGGGGGGGCCTCGTGGGGGAGGGGCCTTGTGGGGGGGCTTGTTGGGGACCTCGGGGGGGGCTCGTGGGGGGGCCTCGTGGGGGGAGCCTCATGGTGGCCGGCACATGTTATCTCCACAGCCCGCGCTGGGTACGCGGCAGACGCAGGTGACACTGTTCTCACGACCGAGACCGTCCACGTGCGAGGCCACACGGCGTCCCCACAGGAGCCCTGCAGACGAGGTCGCCGGGGAGCCTGCTGGAAGCTGGACTGAGGAGCACGTTGCTGTAAGCTGCGACGCCCAGATCGTGTTTTCTCGCCCACAAACTGCACAGAAAGGCGGGGGAAGGGGACCGGCCGTGGTCGGCGTCCCTCACGAGGCTGTCACACGGGGCCCTGCTTCAGCCTGGAAACCACCTGCTGACGTCACAGTCACACCCCCCGCGGGCGCCCGTGTCCCCACCAGGAAGCTGAACGATCGTGAGGAGTGGGGAGAGGAGGGGAGGGGAGGCCGGGAGCCCTGAGAGCACGGACAGACCCCCGTCTGTGTCCCCTCCTTCCAGACCTGAACCCCAGGACCCCCCCCCCCCAGCGGCCGGGACCATCGTTGGCTTCGGTCCCAGACCCTTTGCTGCTCTGGACAGTGACGGGCCCTTCCCCCCCTCCCCCCTCTCCCCCCCTCTCCCCCGCCCCTGGGGACCCAGTCAGAGCCCCACTGCACAGCCGAGCTGCTCCACTCTAAGGCAGCGGTTCTCAACCTGTGGGTCGTGACCCCTTTGGCGGTCGAACGACCCTTTCACAGGGGTCGCCTAAGACCATCCTGCATATCAGATATTTACATGACGATTCATCACAGCAGCAACATGACAGTGATGAAGTAGCCACGAAAATAATGTTATGGTTGGGGGTCACCACAGCATGAGGAGCTGTAGGAAAGGGTCGCGGCCTCAGGAAGGTTGAGAACCGCTGCCCTAAGGAAAGACAAGGGAAACATCAGGGTGTCGGGGGCCAGGCTCACAGGACCTGAGGGACGCTCCCGAGGTCGCGGCCGCGAGGAATGGACATCAGAGAACATCCCGTTCACTTTGCAGAAACGGAGAAGCTCGCAGCCGGTCACCGAGGAGGCGCTTCCTCGTCCGGACATGTCCCCGCGCTGCCATCCGGCGTCCCAACCGTGCCAGCTCCCAGCGAACGGCCCGTCTTCACGTGCGGGCGTCTGTTCCCAGGCGGGGCCAGGGTTGACGGGCAGAGGCCGCCACCTGCTGGGCGGAGGCGGAGGCCGGGAAACCACCACCGACCAGTTTGTCTTGAGGAGGGTCTGCCCGTGGCCAAGGCTCGGGCGCTGCCTGTGGCGCCCCCACCTGCCCAGCCCACGCGGCACTGAAGGCCCAGCCCCACCTGGACAGCCGGGTCGGCCCAGGGGACACGTCGTGGCCCTCCATGCCCCGCTGCTCTGGGACTCGGACAAGCTGGACCCCCCAAAGCCGGGCGAGCTCTGATCCTATAGCCTCTGCCTTGTGGCCCCTGCACGGACCCGGGGGCCCTCCGGCCGCGCCCCTGTGCTCCCTCTGCATTCGCACTGGGGGGGCGGGGGGGGGCAGGTGCGTGAGGCCTGCCCTGCCACCGCCCTCAGCCCCGGCTCCACCGCCACGGCCACGAAGTCCGTGGACACGGTTCTGAGAAGAAGGACAAGGACGGGTCCCCGTGCCCGAGTGGCAGCCGAGCCCGCAGGAGCCCTCCCAGCGAAGCGAGGCCCCCACGGATGTCCTGCGTGGCAGCAGTTCACAGGTCGGGCCGCACGCGTGTCCCAGGGGCTGCTGACTCACAGTAAACACGCACCACGTGAGCGCGAAGAGGGACTGTCCCAGTTGCGTGTTTGCAGCGGGCAAGCCCGTGTGTGGGAGGCAACTCCGTCTGGTCCTGGGCGGCAGGTTCTGTGGCCGCAGATGGGGGGGCCTTGGCACCAGCTCCCCAGGATGGTGGGCGAGGGTCCCTGCTTCCCCCGTTAGCCCTGTCGGGGTGCAGCTGCCTCGGGGGACACTGGGAAGTGAAGGCTCAGGGAGGCTGGGCCCGCCCCCCCCAGGCAGTCCACCTGCAGTCAGGCCTGCCGTGGTCAGACACCCCCCCGCCCCCCAATACCTGCCCAGGAGCAGCACGCTGTCCTCCCGCCCCCAGCAGCTCGTCCGCGACTCACGGGAGCCCGTCCGCATGCCCCGGCTTACAGCTTCCAGATCCCGACACCGGCCGCTGGGGCTGCAGGCACTCCCTGAGCGAAAACCAGTCAGTGGCTCTCTCCTTCATCTGTCTCCCTGTCTCTGTCTCTGTCTCCCTGTCTCTGTGTCTGTCTCCCTGTCTCTCTGTCTCTGTCCCTGTGTCTGTCTCTCTGTCTCCCTGTCTCTGTCTCCCTGTCCCTGTCTCTCTGTCTCCCTGTCCCTGTGTCTGTCTCCCTGTCTCTGTCTCCCTGTCTCTGTCGCTGTCTCCCTGTCTCTGTCTCTCTGTCTCCCCCTCTCCCCTGCGCTGCTTCTGAGTCCACCAGGCGTCAAGAGGGGGATGTGGGGACTCGGGGACGATGCCAGCAACGTCCTCAACCACAGCTGTTCGACTGGAAGGGTGTCACACCTGTGGGGGGAGGGGACGGTTTGGGGGTGTCACTCAGTCCCCCTCAAAGATGGCTCCTACCCATGCGGAGCAGTCCCGACGCCCCCCATGCAGGTGCTGGGGGGTGAGGTGGGCAGCCGTGGATGAGACTCCTTCGCTCCCCCCGGGGCCGGGCGTCCCCCCACGTGCCAGCGCTACCGGCTCCCTGGGCCCGTCCACGCCTTTGCCTTTCCCGGGGCCCAGACACCTGCGCCGTGGGGAGCCCCCATGCCCTCTGGGCTCTTCTCCTGGGAAGGGGACCAGTGCACGTCCCCTCAGCCCGACGGAACTCGCCCCGACGGTGTGGGCAGCGCTGGGTGGTGCCATGCGCGACACCCGATCCGGCAGAAGGATCTCTCAGAGCGAGTCCTGGGCCTGGGTCGCAGCCTCCGCCCGGGGCAGCAGGGTTCCTGCCCGAGGCACCGGCTGACGCTCCTCGTGGACACGGCTCCGTGCGTGTGCACAAGGCCAGCCACGGCCTCACGCCGCCCCGCGTGCCCCGGACCACGGGTTACGGCGGCTGTGCCGGCTCCTGGCTGAGGGCGGCCCGAGGTACGGCAGAAAGGGGGTCAGTAGGTGGACCCAGACACGTGGGCGGCAGGAGCCCGTGACCCTCACGCACCTGCAGCGCGTCCCCCACAGAATAGCCCGAGTCCCCAGTTCCTTTCCCTCCACACCGCCTGCACAGAGAGGGGCCGAGCCCTGCTGTCCCCCGCCCCCGGAGGTCCCTGCTGCTTGGTGGACCCTCCTATGGGGAACAAGACCATCCCGTGAGCTGCTGAGGAGCCGGGTCCAGCGCCCATGCAGCCTCTGCAGGACTCTGGGGGGGCATGCCCTCCCTGCACTAGAGACGTAGAAGGAGCTGCCAGTCCCCCAGGATTCCTCCTCCAGTCTGGTCCCCAATCCCCAAAATGAGTGCATCGGAGGCATCCATCAGAGGACTCTGGGCAGAGTGTGGGACGTCCATGGCGACGGTCAGCGTGGCTGGGCATTGGGGGCCAGCATGTCTGCTCCAGGACTCAGCTTATCCGCCCCCAGGACCCCGTACTGCGTTCCAGCCACGAAGGCTGCTGAGACTACCTCTCCCCCTGGACTTGCCCACAGGGTGGCTCACAAGGCCCCCGATGGGAGTGGGCCTTCCTCATGCCACGGGATCTTAGAGGCCACATGTTCCCCTCAAAGCAGCCCATTGTCCTTGGCCAAACACCACTGCCAGAGAGGGTGCCCTACAGACGCCCGAGCGCTGCTCCCTGAGAGCTGACAGGAGCTCCAGAGCTCAGTCCAAATAGGGTGACATCTTCAGGGGGACAGACCCCTGCCGAGTGCTGGGCTGTGCCCACACTTCTTTAAAAGCTACCCGAGCCTGTTCGGACCCTATTTAATGCCCCGAAGAAACCTAAAACTAAGCCCTGACCCTAACACGAACCCTTTGCCTATCACTATCCCAACCCTAACCCAAACCCTATCCCTAACCCTAACCCTAACCCTAACCCTAACCCAAACCCTATCCCTAACCCTAACGCAAACCCTATCCCTAACCCTAACTCTAACCCTAAGCCAAACCCTATCCCTAACTCCTAACTCCTAACCCTAACCCTAACCCTAACTCCTAACCCTAACCCTAACTCCTAAGCCTAATCAACTCCTAACTAAACCCTATCCCTAACTCTAACTCTAAATCTAACCCTAACCTTTTAATTTTAACTCCTAACCCTAATTTTAATATTCTAATTTTAATTTTAAGTTTAATTTTAATTTAATTTTAATTTAAATTTTATTCTTAATTTTTAATTTTACCTAATTTTTAATTTTAATTTTAATTTTAATTTTAATTATAATATTAAATTTTAATAATTTTAATTTTAATTTTAATATTTATTCTAATTTTAATTTTAAGTTTAATTTTAATTATAATATTAAATTTTAATTTAATTTTAATTTTTAATTTTAATATTTATTCTTTAATTTTAATTTTAAGTTTAATTTTAATTATAATATTAAATTTTTAATTTTAATTTTAATTTTAATATTTATTCTTTAATTCTAATTTTAATTTTATTATTCTTTAATTTTAATTTTAATTTTAATTTTAATTTTAATTTTAATAATAATTATAATTCCTAAATTTAAATAATTTTTAATTTTAATACTATTCTTTAATTCTAATTCCTAATTTTAATACTATTCTTTAAGTTTAATTTTAATTTTATTCAATTGAGTTTTTAATTTTAATTTTAATTTTTAATTTTATTCTTTAAATTGAGTTTTAATTTTAATTTTAATTTTAATTTTATTCTTAAATTGAGTTTTAATTTTAATTTTAATTTTATTCTTTAAATTGAGTTTTAATTTTAATTTTAATTTTAATTTTAATTTTAATTCTAATTCTTGTTCTTAGTTTTAGTTTTAATATTAATTTTAATTTTATTCTTTAATTTGAGTTTCTAATTTTAATTTTATTCTAATTTTGGTGTTTATTCTAATTTTAATTTTAATTTATTCTTAATTTTAATTTTATTCTTTAAATTTTCACTTTATTCTTATTCTAATTTTAATTTTAATTTTAAATTTTACTTTATTCTTTAGTTTTAATTTTAATTTTATTCTTTAATTTGAGTTTTAATTTTAATTTTAATTTTATTCTTTAATTCTGAGTTTTAATTTTAATTTTATTCTAATTTTGTGTTTATTCTAATTTTAATTTTAATTTTATTCTTAATTTTAATTTTATTCTTTAAATTTTTATTCTTCTTAGTTTTAATTTTAATTTTAATTTTAATTTATTCTTTAATTTTATTCTAATTTTACTTTATTACTATTCTTTAATTCTAATTTTAATTTTAATATTATTCTAATTTTAATTTTAATTTTAATTTTAATTTTAATTTTAATTTTAATAATAATTATAATTCCTAAATTTAAATAATTCTTTAATTCTAATTTTAATATTTATTCTTTAATTCTAATTTTAATTTTAATATTATTCTTTAAGTTTAATTTTAATTTTATTTCTTAAATTGAGTTTTAATTTTAATTTTAATTTTAATTTTATTCTTTAATTGAGTTTTAATTTTAATTTTAATTTTAATTTTATTCTTAAATTGAGTTTTAATTTTAATTTTAATTTTATTCTTTAAATTGAGTTTTAATTTTAATTTTAATTTTAATTTTAATTTTAATTTTTAATTTAATTCTTGTTCTTTAGTTTTAGTTTTAATATTAATTTTAATTTTGTCTTTAATTTGAGTTTTAATTTTAATTTTATTCTAATTTTAAAGCCTATTCTAATTTTAATTTAATTTATTCTTCTAATTTTAATTTTATTCTTTAAATTTTTACCTTATTCTTTATTCTAATTTTAATTTTAATTTTAAATTTTTACCTTATTCTTTAGTTTTAATTTTAATTTTATTCTTTAATTTGAGTTTTAATTTTAATTTTAATTTTAATTTTATTCTTAATTTGAGTTTCCTAATTTCTAATTTTATTCTAATTTTGTGTTTATTCTTTAATTTTAATTTTAATTTATTCTTAATTTTAATTTTGTCTTTAAATTTTTACCTTATTCTTTAGTTTTAATTTTAATTTTAATTTTAATTTTATTCTTTAATTTTTATTCTTTAATTTTACTTTATTACTATTCTTAATTCTAATTTTAATTTTATATTATTCTAATTTTAATTTTAATTTTAATTTCCTAATTTTAATTTTTAATTTTAATAATAATTATAATTCCTAAATTTAAATAATTCTTTAATTCTAATTTTAATACTATTCTTTAATTCTAATTTTAATTTTAACATTTATTCTTAAGTTTAATTTTAATTTTGTCTTTAAATTGAGTTTTAATTCTAATTTTAATTTTAATTTTATTCTTAAATTGAGTTTCTAATTTTAATTTTAATTTTATTCTTAATTGAGTTTTAATTTTAATTTTAATTTTATTCTAATTGAGTTTTAATTTTAATTTTAATTTTAATTTTAATTTACAATCCCTGTTCTTAGTTTTAGTTTTAATATTAATTTTAACCCTATTCTAACCTGAGCCCTAACCCTAATTCCTTAACCCTAAGACAATCCTTATCCCTAACCCTAACTCTAACCCTAACCCTAACCCTATCCCTAATCCTCACCCTATCCCTATCCCAACCCTAACCCTAACCCTAACCCTCACCCTATCCCTAGCCCTAACCCAATCCCTGTCCCTAGCCCTAGCCCTAACATTAACCCTAACCCTATCCCTAACCTGAGCCCTAACCCTAACCCTATCCTTAACCCTAAGTCTATCCTTAACCCTAACCCTAACTCTATCCCTAACCCTAACCCTATCCCTAAACCTCACCCTATCCCTAGCCCTAACCCTAACCCTAACCCTAACCCTATCCCTAACCCTATCCTTAACCCTACCCCTATCCTTATCCCTAGCCCTAACCCTAACCTTCTCAGGTTGGGTTTTCGTTGGTTTTCCATGGCGGAAACTGCAATTGCCTCCCCTCCTCCTGTGGGATGTCCATTAGCTGAGTCTGATGTAATTAGCTCTTCCCGCTTTCATCGATTTCCAGGACTCCACCTTTCGACTCCATTTTTAAGGTGTCTTGGTTTAATGACTTTCTCCATCTCTCAGTACTGGATGGACATGGGTTTGGTGTGTGGGTCTGTCCCTTCCCCTGGCCTCCGGCTGCCCCGGGGAAGGGCCCGCTGTCGCTCACTGGCCCTGCTTGTCCGTGTTCACCGTGACCCGAGCCTGTGGTCGGGGCGGCGGTGCCAGTGGACAGCGTCCAGCAGAGTCTTCCATGGCCGCCACTGGCCACACCCTCCACCACCTGTGAAGATGGGGGGGTTGGCCCTGCCAGGAGGCTCCGCGGTGGGGCGTCCACCTGTGACCCAGGAGGTCAGGTTTGCTCCCCGTCAGGGCACAGGCCCTGGCTGTGGGCTGATCCTCCGTGCGGAGCGCAGGGGCGGCCCATCCATGGTTCTCTCTCATCATGGATACTTCTCTCTCTCCCTCTCCCTTCTTCTCTGACATCAATAAACGTCTATTTTTAAAGAGAGAGAGCACGCTGGTTTGGGGTAAAGAAACCTGGCGGGTGCCCCAGGGACCAACAGCCTTCACAGGACGCGGGTCCTGCCAACGTGACCACCCGGTGCACGGGGGGCTGAGCGTGGGGGACACGGGGAGCGGAAGCCAGGGCTTCTCCAGGGGCCTCCTCCAGGGGGCCTCCCCGTCTGACCCGGGCAGAGAGGGGGGGATGGGCTGGTTAACCCGGGAGCAAAGCTTGTCAAACAGCAGAGAGGCCCCGCAGCGCGGAGCACAGCCAACACGGTGCCTGCACTTGAACCCTGGGCGCGCCCCCCCGCCATCCCCCGTAAGTGTTCTCACAGCAACTGCACCTGAGAGGGAGAGGGGGGTGTCCATCCTGGTGTGTCCCCCCCCTCTGCTCCCCGGCCTTCGCTCTAAGTAGGTCAGGCTCCCTCCTCCTCCCGCTGTGGTTCCCAGTCCGGCTGCCAATGTCCCAGCAGGCCCAGTGCCAGGCCGGACCCACTAGGAGCAGCTGTCCACTCGGCCGGGCCAGCCTGGGTCTCGGGCTCAGCTCCTCGGGGACAGGGTGCAGCCAGGAGGCCGCCCCCAGGTGTCTGGGATTCTCATCCCAAGTCCAAGGGTGGCATTTGGGGGGGAGACATGCGATGCCCGGCACAGGCCGCACCTGGCAGAGACCCCGTGAGGAGCAAACGGGATGAGTACCTCAACGTGGAGCAAGTGTCCCAGGGCGCCACCTGAGCGCCTCGGCCGCAGGGTCAGGGCGGGAGGCCCCTCGCCTGCAGCTGCGGGGGGTGCGGCGGTTGAGGAAGAAGCGGAGTCAGAAATAGTTTTGTGGGGGAGCAGGGGTGGTCCCTTCACTTTTTAAATGTTTGTATTGATCTCAGGGAGGAAGGAGAGGAAGAGAGAAACATCCGTGATGAGAGAACCAGGGACTGCGGCCTCCTGCGCGCCCCGCACGGGGACCGGCCCGCAGCCCCGGTGTGGGCCCTGCCGGCCAGGATTGAACCCGGGCCCTTCAGTCCGCAGGTCGCGTGCTGTCCACTGAGCACACCGGCCAGGGGGGTTTCTCTTTAAAAGCGTTAAGCAGGCACACCCTCTCGCGCTTGGCCAGGAGCACCCTCTGCCATGTGGGCACAGGGGACGGAGCGATGCCCACGACCGGTCTCTGGGCAGTCGCCTGTCGCTGCTACCGGTCGCTGCTTGTTACTCGAATGACAGGAGGGGCGCGAGGAGGCACAGGTGGTTCCCGCGGCCGTAACTTCCAGGCGCAAAACACCTTAAACTTTGAGCCAAACTCAGAGCCCGGAAGCCGCCGGACAAGCTCTGTGACCCCCGGCAGACGTGCCACCTCCCCACCAGCTCCGGCGTCTTATCGAGCTGTGGCTTCGTTTCCCGCAAGGTTCCCGTCGAGGAGCCCGCACACCTTCCCCCTGAGCAGCCCCAGCGTGCGGGACGGTCTGAGGCTCAGGTCCTCGAGAGAATGGGAAACAGCCGCCGGCCGGCTCCGTGGCTGAGCATCCACCTCTCACCAGGCGGCCAGGGCACCTGCTCGGGTGTGGGCTCCATCCCCAGTGGGGGCCGCCCATCAGCGATTCTCTCTCATCATCAATGTCTCTCTCTCTCCCTCTCCCTTCCTCTCTGAGATAAACAAAAACATATTTAAAAAGAACAGCTAGACTCCTCCTTTAAAAAGAAGAGAGAAGGAGAAATTCCTAGACCTCGCGCTCCAAGACGAGGGCGCCCCGCGGGGTCTGAGAGCCCGGGCCCGTCCCTGCTCAGCGAATCGCGGGCGCACGCGGGGACCCTGCGCCCCGGAAACCCCGCGGCCTTGGCCTGGTTCTGTTCTCTGCGTCCCCGTGTCCTCGGAGCAAAGCCAAGAGCCATCAAGGGAATTGGAGGACGTGTTTTTCCACAAACTAAGGGGTTCTGTGGCCCGAGGTGTTGCGGTTTCACAAGAAGCCTCTCCCTTGGGAACAGCGAGCGCCAGGCCTGGGAGAGAGGCGGGGAGCGCCTCCCCATGGCCTCCAGGTCCGGGCGGCTGGGCGGAGGGGACGCTGGGCCCACGCCATTCAGGGGCTCAGGGCTGGAGCCACGGCGGCCACCATCGGGGACAGCGACGCCCGAGGCTTCCTGTCATTTCTCAGACACATCTGTCACCAGGGCAACGCCTCCAAACAAGAACAGCACGTCCAGTCACTCAGTGTGACCCTGCCCTGATCATGTGGAGGGGACAGAAAGGCAGGCGCCCGCGCCCGCGTCCAGCCCACAAGGGTGCTGGGGGGCTGCTGGGCGCTGGGGAGGTGTGCGGGGGGGTGCTGGGCGCTGGGGGATGCTGGGGGCTGGGGGGGTGCTGGGTGGCTGCTGGCTGCTGGGTGCTGGGGGGGTGCTAGGTGGCTGCTGGGGGCTTCGCCCGTGCCCTCTACTCAGCCCCCACGGCACCCAGGAGGCGAGGGCAGTGCTCACCGGGTGTGGGAAGCCGCAGACTCTGCCCGCTTAGCTCCCGTGTCAGCCCCCCATCCCGCCAACGTGCGCCTCGCCTTGCGGGGGACCCCGGGGAGATCAGCCTGAGCGAAGTACCTGGGGAAAGGCCACTGCCAGCGTCATGGATTAACTTGGGGGCCCTGGTATCACGGGGCCCCCACGCCGGAGTGTGACGGGACGCCCTGGGCCGTGGCCGTGGAGCGTCTGACCCAGCCCACGCGTGGGTAACAAGCGCCCGTGAGCTGTGGTGCCGCTGGTTCTGGCGCCGCGTTCGGGGAAAATCCACGATTCACTGTGATGGCACCGCTCCCCTCGCCATCAGTGAGAAAGCCGCCGCGAGTCAGCGGGCGGAGGCTTGGAGGACAACGAGCCACCGGTTTACCTGAGGCCGCAGGCGGTTTATTTCAGAGGCAGACCGGCTCCCGGAGCACCTGGGCCCACGGAGACAGGACACGGGCAGCCCCGCCACGGCCACTGGCGTGTGCAAGGACCTGAGCGCCAACTGCATCTCCAGCGAAGACGGGATCAGCCTAGAAACGGAGAACACCACCGCGGGGAACCCCACAGGTTCAGGAATTAAATGAAATCCGTCTGAACAACACGTGGGTCAAAGCAAAAGTCTCCAGGGAAATTAGAAAGGGTTTGAGTGGAATGAAAACAAAAATACAACATATAAAGGTCGTGCGTGACGGAGGCAGTGCTTACGGAGAAATTCTTAGCATTTGGGCAGGCGTGGGCCAAGGCCCGGGAGGCCCCACCAGATGCTTCCTCTGCATCTGATGGTCCTGACTGAATCACAGGGTGTCCACGGAGCAGCGCGTCCACGGAGCAGCGCGTCCACGGAGCAGGGCGTCCACGGAGCAGGGCGTCCACGGAGCAGCGTGTCCACGGAGCAGGGCGTCCACGGAGCAGGGCGTCCACGGAGCAGGGTGGCCAAGCCAGCAGCTCCTGGAATATTCAGCCTCTGAAACAGAAGGGGCTGGGGAGCTGGGGTGCTGGCTTTGTCCCCATGGGGCCCCCATTAGCATCAGTTTGGGGGAGGGGTGCTCCGGCCACTGGCCACCAGCAGGCCCAGGCCAGCAGGATCCACTCTGCGGTTAAAATCTGACTTTCATCAGAGGAGCACGTGCTTTGGTTTTACAACGGAGCCGTCGCCTTCGGGGAACACTCATCGCCATCTACTGCTCCCAGTAGGTGGTCTCCGGGGCCCTGGCCAGCCCTCCCGGCCGGGCAGAGCGGTGTGTCCCATGTCGCCGCCATGGACTGGCCTCTAGGCCTGAGCCACCCCGAGGTCCCCTTTCCCGGCCCCTGGAGCCGGGGATGCCCCTCAGCAGGCGCCCCTGGGGGCGGGGGCCCAGGTTGGGTCCGCGTGAGCTCCAGCCCCGCCCTGTGTTGGGGGGACATCCTCGGCCTCCTGGACGGAGAAGCCAGGACACAGCCTCTCCGGCTGCTGTACTTTATGAGCCGTTGGTGCTGGCACATCAGCCAAGCACGGCCCTGCCTCAGAGGCCCCGCTGGGATGTGCCTCGGGCCGGGGACGGGACGGGACGGGGGTGCACGGGGGTGCGGGACGCCGCGTGGGGCAGCCGAGTGTCTGTCATTCCAGGAAATCTCCGAACAGACTGTCAGTCCTCCTCAGCTCCAGTGTTTGCCTTTGTTTGGTTTCTAACGGTTGTTCTGAAGTTGTTATGACAATTGACCTCTTTTTGTTGATTTTTCGGAGAATCCTCGTTAGGAAAATAAACAACAGTCTAGGAAAGTTGCGCGTGTCCCGGGCGGAACGCCTGTGGCGGCCGAGCCTGCTGCTGGCACGGCTGCTCCCCCAGCCTTGCTCCGGGTCAGCCTGTCCCAGCCCTTCCAGCCCGGGCGGAGCGGAGCTGCACACTCAGCATTCCTTTCAGCACGAAGCCCAGTAAACAAGGCGAGGCCGGCCCAATGGCCGGGGACAGGGGGAGGGGGTGAGAGCGTGGCCCCGGGGACCCCCCCAAATGAAACTGACAGCCGGGCCCTGTCATCGCCTCAGGGCTCCAGGCTGCAGCTTCTTTGGGTACCAAAAGGGAAGGAAAGTGTAACTTCTTAGAGCTGCTAGGAACCCCCCCAGCTGACCACGTGTGGAGCTGGTGTCCTGCTGCCCCGCGAGGACCCCGCTGGCCGGGGGCTGCCTGGCGGGAGCATGGGCTGGGGCGGGTCCACCTAGAGAGACCGGGGGCTCCCTCGCGGCCACGAGGCTGGCGGTCTGCAGGCAGCACCCACCCAGCCTTTCCTCCGGTCACATTGCGGGGCGTCCCGGGCCCGCAGGCGGAATTTCTCCGTGTCCGGCTTTGTCCCGCCCCGGCTGCGTCCTGGCTCGGCCAGTGGCTGCGGCTGACATGGAGCCTCTTCCTTCCCCTGTGGTCATGGCCCCCCTGAGGCTGCCTCCTGGTCAGCTGGAGCCCACACTCCTCCACGCAGGCACCATCGCTTGGTGACGGCTATGGCCGAACTGCCTCCCCAGACGCAAGAAGAGGTCTGGCCAAGGTCACAGAGCAGAAAGTGGTAGCGTGACCATCACACTGTGGCCCCCCCGCCCCCCCCAGTCTGGTCTTTCCGCCGTGTGTACTGTCCCTCGACTCCCAGACCCTCCGTTCAAGGCCAACAGGTGCTCGTGGTGAAATACACACAACGTGCGATTCAGTCTCAGCCGCTGCAGAGGTGCAGCTCGGCACATGCTTAGCACACGCTTAGCACATGCTCAACACATGCTCAGCACATGCAATGTGTGGCTGGACCCCTGGCCCAGAGCCTGTCATCACAGAAGGAAACCCGTCCCGCTCAGCAGTCACTTGCTCCCCTGCCCCTGCCCGCCTCCACCTGCGTCGTCTGCACGTGTCACCTCGGTGTCACCTCGAGAGCTCCTACTGCGCACTGTGTCTGGTCCTACTGCGCGCTGTGTCTGGTCCTACTGCGCGCTGTGTCTGGTCCCTTACTCACAAGGTGTTGGAAGCTTGCCCACGTGGCCGCTGCCTCGGCCCCACTCAGGGCTCCTGACCTCCCACCGAGCGCAGGGCTTTGCTCCGTCCGCCAGGGTGGACAGACCGGGATGGACAGACCTGGGGAGGACAGACCTGGGGTGGACAGGTGGTTGGCTCCGCCTCGAGGGCCGGTGGCTGCGTTGGTTTCCACACCGTTTTCAGCTCCTTGGACGGCAGGCCTAGCAGTGGAGTCGCTGGTCACGAGGGACGTTGAGGGTGACCTTGTCACCTGGGTCGTGGTGATGCTGCCTTTAGACGGAATGTTGCAGCTTTTATGTTGATGGAGGAAGGGAGAACGACTTCCATCGTGCTGAGCGACGATCCCACGGCGCGGACCTGCCCTGTTTTGATAAAGGAGACGGGGTGTGGGGCGAGGAGAGGGCGAGGGGCGCTCAACCCCGAGGGCTTCGACCCGGGCTGTTCCTAAGGTGGGAGTGCCGGTCTGTTTTCCAGTGATTTCTCGGATTCCCGGACACAACACGTGACAAGACGCCTGTTCACGCTCCTTCACAGCAAAGGTCACGGTCGCGGGGAGCAGGGTCCCAGCAGCCAGGGCAGGGGCGGGGCCACGTGTCCAGGGAGGTCTGGCCCAACAGCGGCCGCTGCTTCGCAGGAAGGAGTCAGAAATAGGTGGTTCCAATGACTTTAAAAATAAGCGGAACGCAGCGTTTTTCCCGATTTCCTGGAAAAGCTGTGCTCAGGGTCAGGGGTCAGCCGATCGGGGAGAACATGGGACAGTGAACGGGACGCGCAGGACCGTCCCCTCAGCGACCCTGACGTCACCGCACGTGACGTCGCAGCACAGGTCCCCAAAGGGATGGGTCGGGGTGCGGGCAGGGTTTGCCCCAAAGTCCCGGAGGGGCGGCCCTGGCACACGGGGTGGGCACCGGGACGGCAGTCAGGGAGGCTCCGGGCTCGGCCTAAGCCCCGCGGGCGTGTCCCACCCCAGGGCCTCGGCGCCTCCCCCACTCGCCCCTGGCGTCTCCACTGAGGACAGAGGGGCCAGGACAGAGGGGCCTGCTCGCCCGGCAGCAGCGCCTGGCGGGGGTCGCACTCGGGGACCTGACCCTGCGACACCCACAGGCAGCTGCTCTGAGTCAGGGCGGCCTGCGCCCCCCGCGCCCCCCGCACCCCCGCCCGGACGCCGGCTGCCCGGCTGCCCTTGGATAAAGGGCTGCAGTGTTGGGGCCATTCCTGAAGACTCACAAAAAAGAGAAAAATCCGACCTGTGGGGGCACAACTGCATTTGGTTGCCATTTTGTGTTTTCCCTTCATCTCCCCTCACGGCGAGGCCCCCCGCTGGGAGGGGACGCCCCCCGCCTCCGGGAGCAGCCGGGCAGGTGCGGCCAGGGCAGCGCGACACCCCAGGAACCAGCGCCACGCGCTCCAGCCCCGCACCCCCCCCCCCCCCCATGAAAGCAACGCCTCCCAGCAGACGGGCCCCCCGCAGTGAGCCCGGCGGCCACCAGGGGGCGCTGCCGCCCACGCTCTGGGCAGGGACTGCATTGCGCCTGGAGCCTGGAGCCGGGGCCCCGCTGGGAGCCGGGGTCCCCGAAGGAGGGATCGGCCCAAAAGCGCGCCCAGAAGAGCGCAGGGCGGCCTCCAGGCCACGGGAGGGCTCAGGTCTGCAGCGAAAACCACAACGAGGGGCAGCTGTACAGAACCGGTTCCTTCTCGGTTCTGGGCCGGGGTCCCGGGGCCTGTGAGCGGGCGCGCCCATGCCAGCGCCGCAGACCTCACTCCCCCGTGACCCAGGCGCGGGGCGCCCCCGGCAGCCCCCCCCCCCCCCCCCCCCGACAGCTGCTGGGGCGGCTGCTCCAGCTTCAGGACCCGGCGCAGCGGGGCCTGGTGCCCACACAACCCAGGGGGCCTGGGGGCCATCGGTCACCACACCTTTTGGACACACGGGGCGGGGGGGGGTGACCTTTCCATAGTTGGCGCCGAACCAGCCAGACCTGCGGGCCACCGGGCAGAGCAGCCCACACCTGCCGGCACCACAGCACAGGCCCTGGACCGAGTCCACCCACATCCACACGATCAACACACGGATCTACGCACGGATTTCAGAGCCGAAGGGAGAGGGGGCAGGATCGCCAGTGACGGGGAGTCAGCCATGGGCTGGCTCCGCTCCCCCCCCCGGAGATCCAGCCCACGGCCCGGCCTGTGCCCTGACCGGGAACTGAACCGTGACCTCCTGGTTCCTAGGTCGATGCTCAACCACTTTAATTCCTGCCGGGCCTGGAATTAGATTCTTAAAACCCTGTACGCACGTGTTCAAATATCCCCGAGTTTACGCCGAGTCCATCAGCGATCCCTCCCCTCCCCTCCCAGACACCCACACACAGCCCCCCAGCCATGTCACGCACACGCCGCACCCCCTCCCCCCCAATCCGTGTCACGCACACGCCACACCCCCCGGCCCTTCGGTCTCCACAGGAAGCAGACGGGCCGGTTACCAACGTTAATGTTTATTATACTCTGGAGAGAGATGCAGGGAGCAGCCGTTCACGTGCTGGATACACTTACAACACGGGGGAGGCACGAACACCAGGCGTTCAGGCACGGGAGACGCGAGGGCTTCGGTGCCGAGGACACAGGCCCACTCGGGGCTGAGAGCTTACAGGTTAACACTGAGGGACGCAGTGACTGGTTAATGAGGGGCTAGGGGACCCCGGCCGGGACACCTGAGGGGCACACTGCCGGGAGCACCCAGGACAGTGCCCTGTGCCCGCTGATGCCCGGGACCAGGAGCCGGGGGAAGGGTCCTGCCCAGGCTGAGCCGGGCAGGCGGTGGGCTCACCTAGGGCCCAGGTGTAACATGTGAGGCCTGTCGTACCGACCAGGGCTGGCTCCTGGGAGCCTGGGCGCCCGTGACCGTGGGGAGGGCACGATGCCGCCGGACCGTCGGTTTGAGAGCAAAGGTGCCCGGCTCCTCGGGCGTCCAGACGGGGCTGCGAGGGAGGCCCAGGTCCCTGACTCCCGTGGTCTCACCGTCTGGCTCTGGCTTCTCTGCAGGCCTGTCCATCCTCATCCGGGCGGTCAGGGCCGGCCCTGCAGCCTTGGGTCAGACCTGGGTGTGAGCCTCAGGGGGCGAGGCCTCTGGGGGCAGCACCAACCTGTCCGCTCCCTGATTCTCGCAGGAACCAGGACCTCGGGCCCAGCAGTCCCTGCGGCCACAGGCACGAGAGGAGGAAGGCCGTCGGGGGCCAGGCGGAGTTTGGCACAGGAATGAGGCACTTGCGTTTGGTGCTTTGGTGGGAGCTGCCCGGGGCCCACTGCCCTCGCGGTCCCAGCCCCTCGCCCGAGGCGCTGGCTGGTTCCTGGAGCAGGGAAGGGGCCTCAGGCGGAGCCTGTGGGCCTGGGCTCGGAGGAAGGAGGCGGGGACGTCACTGGGACGGCACCTGCAGGGCCACCAGCTTCTCCTGAACCGAGACCACGTGCAGATCGGGCGATGGGCCCGGCACCGCCACGGCCATGGCACATGCCTGAGGGGGGAGGGGGCCCCAAACATCCACGAGAGATCCTCGCCGCCCCTACAGGAGCCGCAGACGTGGACGAGGGGCGGAACGGGAGCTTCCAGAGCTCAGCACGTCCCCCCTCTAGACCCTCCCTCCCCAGGAAGGACGGCGCCTGTCCTGGTGCCCCGGGCCCGGCAGGCACAGCGGGTACAGCGCAGGTTACACGGAAGCGGCGTTTCACCTCCGTCTCCGCCTTTCTCCCCTCGGCCTCGTGCAGCTTCAGACCCATGTGACGAGGCGGGTGGGGCTCTTGGCCTCGGAGGTGCCCGTGTCCTCACAGCCCACCACGCGGCCCCTCTCGTGCCCTCATGCCCAAGGGCCACCTGCATGACCTTCATCACAGGTGCAAACCTGCTGAGGCAGAGGCCCCAGGTGTCGGGGGCACAGGAGCCCTCGGCCACAGTGGGGGACACTCTGGCGGCCCCTCAGGCCACGGCGGAACGGGCAGGCGGCCCCTCCCACAGGCCCTGCACGGGGAGCCTGTGTTCCCACACACATCCCGGGTGCGGGGCTGGGCCGTGCCCTGGTGCCCCATTCTGCCCAGAAGGCCCGGCTGTGGACGCGCGGACGTGTCCGTCTCGGGAAGGGGCTGGGGCGGTGCTGGGTCCCTGGAAGCCGGAGGAGCCAGACGTCGGGTCACCCAGGGGCACAGCCGGTGGCCCGGCCGGGAGGGGCTCAGATCTTCCTCGGGGAGCCTATCATGACCTTGGACACGAAGTTGACGATGGCGCTGGCGGGCTGCTCGGGGTCGTGCTCCGCGAACAGGTGGCACACGTTGTCTGTGGCGCTGCCCTGCTTCCGGGCCACAAACCCGAAGACTCTACGAAGAGAGGCGGGGTCAGGGTCCATCTCCTGTCCGGCCAGGGCCACGGTGGGCGCAGAGACCTGCCAGGGCCGCGCCATGTGGACCCCTGCCCGCCCGCTGCGCCTTCGCGAACCCTGCGGCGGGAGGCTGCTGCCGCCTCTGCAGTGAGGGCCTCGAGGGTGGGAGCAGGGCAGGGCCGCCCGCCCGGGCCAGGACCTGGGTCACAGTGGCTGCTTGGCGCCCGGCCGCTGTCCTGAGCCCCGACCCCCTCGGGCGTCACACGCCGGGAGCACGGGCCACACAGGGGCCAATACCAGCGACCGTGCTCGCCACCGACACGCCGACCCACCCCGGTCCCTCCCCGGTCCCCAAGCCTGCGTCACACTGCACACCCCTGGGGGCACGGGCACAGGGAGGCTCCTCAGATCTGCAGGCTCGGGCCGGCCCAGCGTGGCGCTCACTGTCCGGCTGGCCCTTCTCCTTCTTAGAAGAATGAAGGGGTTTTGTGAGCCCAGCCGTCCCCACCCGGGAGGGAGCGGCCCAGGGCACGCAGGTCACCCGACGGCTTGCACACCCCCTCCCCCCCCCGCCCCGGCCCCCTGGAGCGCAGCCAGACCCGGGACCCCGCTGGCCTCCGGGAACTTGGTCAGACCCTGAAACAAGGGGGGCCGTGGAGCAGGAATCCTAGGGCAGGGGGTGGGGGACAGCCCCCGTGGGCGTGCAGGGCCCCACGCTGCCCGCCCCAGAGTGAGGCATGAACTCGGTCCCTCTGAACCTGTGGACACCGGGCACCGCGTCTCCGTCACCCCAGCTCCGCCAGCTCACGCCGCCCTCGACGCCAGCCAGCACCTGCCCGAGCGCACGCCCGAGCCCTGGCCCCGGGCAGCCATTTCCTCCCAGGGACCCCCTCGGAGGGAAGAAGCCGGGCGCTCACCTGCACGCCTGGCTGTCCGCGACCCACCTGCCAGATTAGAGAGAACAGTTAGGTCAGCGTCTGTGTGGGCTGGGGCGCGGGCACACGCACACAGGGCACCCCCGCTCTTACTTCCTGTCCTGCGGGTCCAGCGCGCAGAAGATGACGCTGCTCACGGGGTAGTGCCTCCGGAAGAAGAGCCTGGGGGGGAGGGGAGGGAGGATGAGGTGCCGGCGGGCCCGGGGGACATGGCCGGCCCCCGTGTGTGGAGTGGGCAGGGGGCTGGGGGCACAGGCAGGAATTGTCCCTGGGGACCCACCCACGGCGGCCCCACGGCAGATGTGCTGGAACGTGGTGAACGGTAAAGGGCTGAGCACGCTGGAGCCCCTGGAAGCCCTGTGAGCGCTGGGCCTGCCGGGCTCTGGCAGAAACACCACGACCCCCCTGCCCTGGCCGGGGTCACGGCCCAGCCCTCCTGCACCCGCACATCCTCTAGGTCCTGGGCCCCAGCCCCTTGTCCAGGGACAACAGGGGGGCGCAGACGGAGCGCTGGCTGTTCTGGGATGGGAAGCTCTCCCTGGGGTGACCCAGCGCGGCCAGGGGAGGCCTGAGGGGAGCGCCCGGGTGTGAGCAGAGCCTGCCCGCCCGCCCTGCCCGCCACTCACTTCCTCTGGTTGTCCGTCAGGGTGATGCCCTGGGCCGACACCTTGAAGTGCACGACCGTCGACAGGGGTGGCGGCCGCTGGGCCAGGGTGGCGCTCAGAGCCTTCTGCACGGCCTGGTGGCCCGTGAGCGACTCCATCTCCAGGGAGCCCAGGTACCACACGTTGCAGGCTGCGGACGGGGACACGGGTCAGCATGTCGGACACGGGCCGGCGCTGGGTGCCTGGGGCTCAGGACGACTCAACCCGTGGCCGTGCCAGGCGCCCCGAAGGCTGCCCTTGCCTGATTCCAAGGCGCGGAGAGCGAGTGACCCGGACACACACGGTGCCCAGGCCGACGGGGAATGAACACTGCACAGTGCGCCTGGCGTCCCCGGGGCTGGGGCACCTCCTTGGCGTCACAGTGGCCTGGGCGGGCTGGACAGGAGCCAGGCCACACGGAGTGAAGGACACGCCCGAGATGGGGGCATGCAGCCGGCACCCCCATCATGGCCCTGCTGGAGCCCCATGTTCCCGTCTCATCTCTCTGTCTTGTCAGCATGAAGGCATCTGGACAGAAACTCAGGCCTCTCGGTGTGTTCTGGACCAATCGCGGTGTCTCTCTCATCCATGTGTCTCTCTCTCCCCCCGTCTCTTCTATTCTCTCTAAAAACGAATGGGAGAAATGTCCTCACTCCTTGGTGAGGATTTAACTGAATCTCTTGCCCTGGCCGGTTTGGCTCCGTGGATAGAGCCTGTAGACGGAAGGGTCCCGGGTTCGATTCTGGTCAGGGCACATGCCGGGTGGTGGGCTCATCCCCAGCAGGGGGCGTGCAGGAGGCAGCCGATCCATGATTCTCTCTCATCATCCATGTTTCTCTCTCTCTCTTCCCTCCTCTGAAATCAGTAAAAGTATTAAAACAACCCCGGCAAGTTCCTTTGTAGACACTGAGACACGGACTCCGAAGTTCACAGGGAGGCCACGCTGTGTGGGAGGGGGAGCTGGAGACCCGGCGCTGCTGCAGCCGCCACAGAGCTGCAGCCTCAGGCCCCGTGGTGTCGATGCAGGGACAGACAGGCCCACGGACAGACAGGCCCACAGACAGACAGGCCCATGGACAGACAGACCCACAGCAGGACAGACAGGCCCACGGCAGGACAGACAGGCCCACGGACAGACAGACCCACAGCAGGACAGACAGGCCCACGGACAGACAGACCCACAGCAGGACAGACAGGCCCACGGACAGACAGACCCACAGCAGGACAGACAGGCCCACGGCAGGACAGACAGACCCACAGCAGGACAGACAGACCACGGACAGACAGAACCACAGCAGGACAGACAGGCCCGCGGCAGGACAGACAGGCCCGCGGACAGGCCCATGGACAGACCCACAGCAGGATGGACAGACCACGGACAGACAGACCCACAGCAGGACAGACAGACCATGGACAGACAGACCCACAGCAGGACAGACAGGCCCGCGGACAGGCCCATGGACAGACACACAGCAGGACAGAGCTGGACCTGGTCCCCACACCCAGCCCTGACCCTCGTCAAAGGGGTGGAGGCAGCCAGCAGAGGGAAGATGGTCTTTCCAGCCAGCGCTGCTGGGACCGCGGGGCGTCCACATGATTCTCTCTCATGGTGGATGTTTTTCTCTCTCTCCTCCCCCTCCCCCTCCGAAACCAATAAAATCATAAAAACCCAAACCCTGCGTGATTCCACCCGTGTGAGCCCTGGAGCAGGCAGAGCTGCGGGGTGGTGACGGACGGTGGTCGCTGGGGCTGGGAGGACAGGCGGGCGGGAGGCTGAGCCTGTCAGTGTGCACCTGATCCACCCCCTCGACGCCACCAAGGGGCCCTCGTGGAGTCTGTGGGCCTGGTGGTGACGACGCGTCGGTGAAGGTCCCTCAGCCGCGAGGCCTGTACCTCCCGGTGGGGTGTTTACAGCTGGGGGCGGGGGTGCAGGGGGAGGGCTCTATGGGAACCCAGTGGCTTCTGCTTCATTTTGCTGTAACCCTAAAACTGCTCTATAAAAATAAAGTCTATGAATAGAGAAAAGGGCTCTGAGGAGGTTGCCGGGTGGGGGGGTGTCGCCCTGGGGTGCGGGTGGGTGGGGGGCAGCGTGGGCTTATTCAGTGGCATCCAGAAGGGCAGGTCCCCCCATCCTGTCTCATGACATTTCCCCCAAACTCAGCACAGACGTGGCACATATCCCTGAGCTGGGCCACGTCCGAGTCCCAGGCATATTTCCAGCCACGGAGCCGCCTTCCAGCCATGATGTGGAAGGAGCCGTCAGGCATGGAGAGGAGAGGAGCCCCAGACACCAGAGGGGACCCCAAACCCCGCCGCCGCCCGACCGGGGGAGGGGCGAGACCCACCTGCGCCCTGCTTCAGCAGCTCGGCCGCGGAGTTGGCCGCCGTCTGGGGCGGGCTGTCCGGGGCCTCCTCCAGCGGGTCTGCGGGAAGGGGCGGACACCGTGGCGTGAGACGCTGAGCCACGAGCGATCTTCTGACAACCCTCGACCCCGGCCGCGTGCCCGGACGGCCTGCCTGGCGGTCAGGAGCTTCTGGCCATGCCGTCCAGCCGAGGCCACCCCCTCATCTGAGAAAAGCCGGGGCCCGGCCAGCATGGGGCGTCCTGACTCTGAACTCAGAATGTATTCCTAGCAGCGATTTTCAGCGTTTTCATTTCAGGCACATGAAGTAAGGACTAAAATTCTGTGGCTCAGCAAGAAACACGTATTTTGCCGCCCCGTCAAGAGCAATAGGTGTGACTTCATTCCTTCCCCCGGCGGCCGGTGTTGGGTGGCTGGCCAGTCGTTGGACAGCCTCGGGGAGAAGAGGCCGGGCCAGGCCACAGGCGGGGCTGTGTGCACCATAACCTCGCGGCACCGGTGGAAACCGTGGGCCTAAATCCATCTATATAACAGCCTAAGCGACCTTCCAACTGTCGGCCGTCTGACCGGTAGCTATGACGCACACTGGCCACGAGGGGGCAGGTGCTCGGCGCAGGAGCCGCCGAGCTGCGGTGACTTGGCAGCTGCGTTTCTCGGGTGACGCACTGGAACCAGAGAGGAGGGAGCCCGATTCCGGGGTGCGTCACCCGAGAACCGCCCTCTCGCAATCCGGGACCCCTCAGGGGGTGTCGGAGAGCCGGTTTCGGCCCGATCCCCGCAGGCCAGGCCGAGGGACCCACCTGAACACGACTCGGGGCACCGGCCTCTAGTGAGTTCTACAAGGTAAAGGACATTGACCTGGGCTGTGAACCCCTCGTCTTCAGGGAAGAGAATAAAGTAACGCGACTGGAGCCGGGACACGGGGGTGGACACGCGTGGGCGTGTCGCGGCTGCCTGTGCCCGTAGCTGTTCTCACCCCACGAAGGGAGCGAGCGCCCGCCCAGCGCCCTGAGCCCGCAGTGCCCCCCTCCGCTGGCTGTGGGGTCACAGGTGAGGTCAGCGGCCCAAAGGGCAGCCCCGCATCTGCAGGTCTGAGCCGGAGCCTTTGCTGCCGGAGCCTCCCGCGAGGCCGGTGTCACGGCGGCCGGTGAGGGCGCAGGGGCCACCTTCCTGTCCCTGAGCTGGTCGCCACCCAGCCTTCTCTAGGCTCAGCCGGAGGGCAGGTGGGAAAAACCTCCGCCCGGCTCTCCCCGGGCCTTGGCGGGTCCTGACCCCGCGTGGCCGACCCCGTGGCGACGCCCCCGCCCCCCCACCCCTCCGCGTACCTCTGTCGGGGATGAGCAGCTTGCAGGGCAGCGCCAGGGGCGTGATGGAGTGCTGGCACACCAGGGCCGTCAGGCTCCCTGCGGGGGGCAGACAGGTCAGCGGGGCCCCCACAGGCACCGCCCGCCCATCTGCCCGCTCGGGGAGCCCCCAGCCAACGCGCTGCCTCGTGGGGGGACTTTGTGCAAAACGTCAGCAAACAGGGAGGGCAGGTACGAGTGGCGAGGGTTCGCGGCAGACACGGTCCTCACGCTGCCTAAGAGAAGCCACTGTCCGCCAGGCAGGGGTCGGCGGCCTTCCCGCATCACTGGACATGGCTCGAGGGCCGTGGGAGAGCACCCAGGCCTCGCCCAGCGCTCAGGGCCACCCCACAGGCCTGCGGGCTCGGGGCTGCCCGCACAGAGGCCAGCCCGTCTCTGCTGCCCCCGCGGTTCCGGCCGCCCGACTCTGCGTTTGCTGGGCGTGGGGCAGGCTTTCCAGGGCCATTTCGCACCCGGTTCACTCAGGGGCGGGCGTGGGGGAGAGGAGCCTGGGAAGCGGGACTACAGGAGACGCTGAGAGGGACGCTCCCAGGAGTGAAGGCCCCGCTGGGGCCGGTCCGCCCGCGCCCGCACTCACCGAAGTAGGGCTCGTTGGAGCAGCCCTTGAGCCGCACGCCCTTCGGGGTGCACTCGACCAGGAAGTGCCGGACCAGCTCGTTGGCCAAGTCACCGGCTGTGGAGGAGGGTTAACAGAAAAGAAGAGCGTTTAGAAACTGGGCGGGAGGGCGGGAGAGGGCAGTGGTCAGAAGTAAGAGGCGGCAGTCAGAGCGAGGACAGTGGTCAGAGGGAGGAGGTGGTGGTCAGAGGGAGGAGGCGGCGGTCAGAGGGAGGAGGCGGAGGTCAGAGGGAGGAGGCGGCGGTCAGAGGGAGGAGGCGAAGGTCAGAGGGAGGAGGCGAAGGTCAGAGGGAAGAGGCGGCGGTCAGAGGGAGGAGGCGAAGGTCATAGCGAGGAGCTGCGGGGAGGCCGCTCTGTGGCACACCCACACACGTGTGGACGCAGCCATCTCGATCCCGAGCAGGAGGCAGGTGCTGTCCTCGCCTGAGAAGGACAAGGTTACGCCTGCAGCCGCCAGGCCGTGAGTCCTGGGGCAGGGCAGCTCCGTGCACACAGTGTGCCCTTTACGTAAGGAAACGGGTGCGGGCCGCCTGCTGGGGAGACATCCCCGCTGGACGGAGGGGAGCACCTGGGGGGACCTGGGACAACCATCGGATAGAACCCTGGACCGTGGGGAGGGCCACCCGTTCAATGAGGAAGTAAAACTTACAAAGAATTAAGCTCCTTTTTCGCACGAGGACCGAGCTTAATAAATGCACCGGAGAAGACAGATACCAAGAAGACACCTGTGAGCACCGCGTCCCGAGGGCAGGCACAGAACCAGGACGTGGGGGCCGGTACCCACCTTTCTTGTTCAGCTGCAGGACGGAGGGTGGGGGCGTGGCCACCTTCATGGCCAGGCCGTAGGCGCCTCGGAAGGAGTGGCTGTCCCGGACGACGAAGGCCCCGGGCTCCTTGTCCCTCAGCATGGCGATGGCTGCGGGAGGGCGGGGGGCAGAGGGTCTGTGGGCGCACGTGCTTCCCCGTGACGCCCCGCGAAGGCCCTCTTCTCCTCTTGCCACCTGGGCCAGTGGGTGAGGGCCAGCCCCGCTGGGGGAGGTCTCCGGATGACACGCGGTGTTATCAGAGGCCCACGAGGACGCAGACGCGAGAGGCGGCCCCTCCCTCTGGGTCACAGACCCCCGTCCGGTAGCCACCAGCAGCCGTGAGGCCCACACGCAGCCCCGGCGGGCAGCCAGGGCCCAGCGCGCACAGCCTGGGGCACGAGGTGGGGAGGGGGACCAGCTTCCCACAGAAGGAAAGAGGGTTCCATCCACACAGACCTGCCCTGAGGTGTGACTCAGGGTTCATAGTTGACACAAATTCCAAGACAGGCCCGAGGGGTGGCTGTGCGCCCCTGGACGCTGGGAAGTCCTCCCAGGACCAGCACCCACTTGGGCGACGGCGGCGCTGGCACGTCTGGGCTCCGTCTCTCCTGGGTGACGGGGGCATTTAGCTCGTAACTGTTCCCTGAAAACACCCCCTCCCTGCTGGGGCCTGGCACCCGGTCCTCTGCTCACGGTGGAGGAAGAGGGGCGCGTTGGGGTGACAGCACCCTCAGGGTGATGCTGCCCAGACACAGCCAGGAGTTTCTCTTGTAACAATTCTTAGAGTTTCTTCTATAGGGTTTGGTATTTACAAAAAAAAAAAAAGAGAGAGAGAGAGAGAAAGGGAAAAAACTAGGGATTTCAAGCATAAATACAAATTCCAGCCCCGAAGACGGGGCCCCTCTCTGGGCAAAGGACAGACTAGTGAGGGGCAGGAAATGTCCGAGGCCGCCCCCCATCCCCCACAGGCGCCTTCGGGGCCCAGAGCAGCCGCGGGACAGCTGGGTCCCATCCGCTTCCCGCAGCCGCTCCCTCCTGAGCTGTTGCCTTCATCTCAGAAGCACTCAGGGAGCATGTCCCCTCGTCACACGGGGCCCACTGGGCTCCACTCGGGCTGGCGGCCCCCCCCCCCCCCCGCCTCTTCCTGAAGCTCCCCTGTGGCTCTGATTGGAAAGGCGCACCCCGACCCTACAGACAAAGCAGCCCACAGCGCTCTGCCCCGGGGGCGGCACACCCCACCCCGTGGGCGCCCGTCGGGGCGGCCTCCTGATAAACGTCTAGAAGTGACGTGAGTTCAGCTCTAACATCACCAGGCGCACGGCAGCGGCTCTGAGATGAGCTCCCCCAAAGGGGCCTGTGCTGTGCGGCTGAGACTCGGCGACAGGCGGTGCCCCCACCCCAGCGTCCTGCCCCGTATCCCCCCCACCCCCCCACCCCCGGCGTCCTGCCCTGTCCTCCTGCAGCGTCCCTCCCCGTCCCCACCCCAAGACCAGGGAGTCACCTGCCTGCGGCCACGCCCGCCTGCTTCCTGGGGAGCCCTGGTTTCCCCTCAGAGGAGGGGCGGCCCCGCCAGCCCAGCCCTTGGTCTAGAGGCTGCTCTGGTGGAAGACGGGCCCACATGGAATATTCTAGAACACGGTGCCCGACAGCACCTGTGGTCAGTGTCTGTCCAGCGGCCGAGGGCCGAGGCGCCGGAGCCGACGGCCACAATCGTGGGGATTCTTGCGACCAGAGCGGGTGGCGGGTCAGGGTGGAGGCCTGACCGCGGAGGCGGCTGGGCCACGGAGGCCAGCGCAGGGAGCGAGGGGTCTGGGCCGTGGGCTCCCAGGACAACAGGGTCACTGACTCGGAGAAAAGCTTCTCTCCATCGCGTCTGCTGAGGGCAGGGCTGTCCGCAGCCACTCAGCTCCTTGGTCCCGGCGGCTCCGGGAGCCCGAGGCTGAGGCCGCCCCTCTCCAAGCGAAGCCCGACCCCCTCTCAGCCGCCACCAGGAAGCTGCGAGGGGACTCATTCCCGGGATCTGGGCCGTGTCTCCGGGCTCCTGGCCGGTCACACCCTCCGCTCTGGGGGGCGCCCTGGAGTGACCCCATGTGGCTGTGACGCAGCCTCCCCAGGGCAGCAGGCCCTGTGGGCGGAGCAGCGCCCTGGGGACCACGAGTCCTGCTGGGAGGCCTCTTCCCCCTGGGGCCCCGCTTGGCTCCCAGGCGGCAGCTCGTCTCCTCTTGTCCCCCTGAGAGTGACCCAGGACTGAGCTGCTCAGAACCATGGACGCAGCCCGGCCAGCCTGGCTCAGGGGG
Source organism: Myotis pilosus (assembly GCA_036010255.1). NCBI lineage: Eukaryota > Metazoa > Chordata > Mammalia > Chiroptera > Vespertilionidae > Myotis > Myotis pilosus. The sequence goes on from JASKON010000011.1 coordinate 669,707, forward strand.
TGAGCGCTGACCTAGGAACCAGGAGGTCAGGGTTCGATTCTGGTCAAGGGCACAGGCCCGGGTTGTGTGCAGGCTCCATCCCCAGTGTGGGGTGTGCAGGAGGCGGCCGATCCGTGATTCTCTCTGATCACGGATGTCTCTCCCTCCCTCCCTCCCCCTTCCCCTCTGACAATTAGAACATATTTAAAAACAAAAAACCCACTACGGTGCCTGGACTCCTGCTGCCCGAGGCGCTCGGACAAGGTGGTGTGGGAGCGGTGGGCTGTCTGTCACCAGCCCCTGCCACTCAGCGCTCGCCTCCACCTGTGGACAATCGCAGGTGTGCCCCGCAGACGCCCGGGACTCCAGTCCTCCCTCCACCTGGCCCCCGCGCCCCGGCCCCGCCTCACGCTGACGCTGACCCCGCACGCACCTTGCTCCCTGGAGATGTCCGCCTTGTACCAGAACTTGGAGGTGTCCTGCACAAAGCTCACCGTCACCTGCTTCTCACCTGGGTTTTCTGCAAAACGGGGTTGAAACGGGCGCTGTGAGGAGCGCTGTCACCAGCTCTCACCTCCCGGGGGCTGAGGGTTGTGCCCCCGGGCTGATGGGGGTCTGGCACAGGCTGGGGGTGAGACACGGAAGTCGGGTCCGGGGAACATCCAACAACATGTCCTTAGAAAGACGGGGGCTCAGCCGGCCCAAGTGGCTCAGTGGTTGAGCGTCAACCCATGAACCAGGAGGTCAGGGTTCGATTCCTGGTCGGGGCACAGGCCCGGGGGGCAGGCTCGATCCCCAGTGTGGGGCGTGCAGGAGGCGGCCGATCCATGATTCTCTCTCATCACTGATGTTTCTCTCTCTCTCCCTTCCTCTCTGGAGTCAATAAAAAGTCTCTCTTTCTATATTTTAAAAAGAATGGAGTTCTTCCTTCATTTTTAAAAAAAGCAGACAAACAGACGGGCACAAAGCAAGGCCAGCCGCGCTTCCCGGTGCCGAGCTCGTAAGAGTGTGAAAGAACGAACTGGAAACGAATTCGCTTAATTTGAAACCAAAGTTACTTCTCCAGGCCCTGGTTCCGAGGGAAGGGGGTCGCCCACGGCAGACGCTGCCTCTCAGGGGCAGGGAGGCCCCCGGGACCCGCAGCCGCCACGGGGAGGACGGTGGGAGGCGCCCAGCCCGGCACAGAGGCTCCCCGCTTCCCGAGGACCCCCCCTGAGGGACCCACGTACCCGGAGAAGGAGCCGCCGCCTCGGGGGGCTTGGAGAAGTCGGGGAGCACACTGGGGAAGGGGATGCTCATGGTGCTCCCGCTGTGGGGGCTGGAGAAGCCGCTGGAGGCTGGGGAGACGGAGCCCAGGGAGTGGTCGCCCTCAGAGGCCCGCTTCTTCTCGGGGAGCGGCGGCTGCCCGGGCCCCCCCGGGAGGAAGGGGGGCAGGAAGCCATTGTCCGCAGTCACTGCCGCTGCCCGCAGGGCCCCCGGGGCCTCCGTGGGGGGCAGGCCATCTCCCCCGGGGGCCGCGCCGAAGCCCAGGAAGGCCGGGCTGCTGGTGGGGCCCGGCGCCTCGGGAGACTCCGCCAGCGACAGCGCGGGGCCGTGGAAGGCGGGCGGCAGCTCGGCGGGCAGGAGGTGCGGCCGCCCGGGGCTGGGCCCATCCTGGCCGGGACCCGGGAACTGGCTGGGGCCCAGGAGGCTCCGGGGGGGCCGGCTGCTCCCAGGCAGGGCCGGCGTGGGTCTGGGGCTGGTGTCCACCCACGGGTGCTCGGCAGACACGGGGCTGTTCAGGAGGCAAAGCGTCAGCAGACACAGGAAGAGCACGAGTCAGACGGTGCGGGCCACGGGCAGCCCCTCCCACGGCCCGGCCACGGGCAGCCCCTCCCACCGCCCGGCCACGGGCAGCCCCTCCCACGGCCTGGCCACGGGCAGCCCCTCCCACGGGCAGCCCCTCCCACGGCCCAGCCACGACCGCCCACTGACCTGTCCCTCCGGGAGCCGGGGCTGCTGCTGGAGGAGGCGCAGGAGGCGGCGAAGGCCCGCGGGAAGGGTGGCGCCGGGGGTCTGGGTCCCGCGGGGCTCTCGGACATCCCCACGGAGCGAGCGAGGGCCTCGGGGCCACCGTGCGGCTCTGGAGAAAGGGCAGGGGGAAGAGACTGTTCTGTCTGCAAGGAGCAGGGCCCCCCAATGCCCGGCCACACGAGGGTCACGTGGCGTCGGCCCCTCACAGCGCTCGGCATGGAACCGTGAGCTGCTGTCCTCGCCGTGCAAGCAGGGGGTCTGGCAACCCAGGGCCGTGCCACCAACAAGGGCAAGGCCACCTCCCAGCAAGCGCCGCTGTGGGAGCCATGGGAGCCATGGGAGCCATGGGAGCCATGGGAGGGCACACAGCCCACAGGCCCCCAGCTGGTCACTCAGGTCACTTCCCACCTGAGCACAGTGTTGCCTGTGGCATCTTCACCTGAAGGTGCAACCCGCCCAGCCCAGCCCCCGTCACGCAGGGGAGAGGCCGAGAGCCTTCACAGCTGCCTGTGGGACACCCAGCCCACACGTCCCACGGATCCCACACATCCCATGGGTCCCACACGTCCCACGTATCCCACGGGATCCCACGCGTCCCACGGATCCCACACGTCCCACGGATCCCACACGTCCCACAGAATCCCATGCGTCCCACAGGATCCCACAGAAACTCCCACATCCCACTGATGGAAGGCTGTGCCAGGGCCAGGACAGGCCTCCAGGCCACGGATTCTGGGGACGTTTAAAACCACCACAGTCACAACAGCATGACTGAGACCCAAGCCGATCTGCGTTCTGCCCTGGAACGAGGGGCTGTGAGGAGCAGGGACATTAAGAGAAGCCGCGTAGCCAGTTGACACCACGCTGTGTCTCCAGCCTCAACGTTTCCACGTGGAGCGTGTGGAACGGAGGGCAAGCGGAGGCCGTGGTCGGGAGGTGGCAGGCCACAGCTCTGGGGAGACAAAAACTGGGGTTCAGGGCTCAGAGCAAAGGGCTGCAGAGGCGAGGGACCCTCGGAGCACTGTCTCCCTGCCAGGCATCCTGACTCCCAGGCCCAGGGGCAGAGCCAACGCGGCAACCGGGAGGACAACCAGGAGGAGGCGCTGCCGAGGAGCCAGGCGCGGAGTGTGGGCAGGGCGCTCTCAGCCCGGGACTTGAGGACCCACAGGCCAGAGACGGACGGACAGACACGCAGTTCTGTGGCGAGTCTCTAAAAGGACTGCCTGCCTGGCTGCCCGGCCCGGCTCTGGGCTCAGCTGCGGGGGCCTGGGCACCATCAGAGCAGGGTGGGCTCCAGCCGTCGCGGGAACTTAGGGTGACGCTCCTGGGAGCCGCCTTCTGCGGGGCCTGTGCCAGGTCGGCCGTCTCCGCTCCGGACGGGAAGCCACTGTGGGTGCACGGGCCCTTCCCCAGGTCCGAGAGGGGCCCTTCCCCGGGTCCGAGAGGGGCCCTTCCCCGGGTCCGCAGGGGGCCCTTCCCCGGGTCCGAGAGGGGCCCTTCCCCGGGTCCGCGGGGGGCCCTTCCCCAGGTCCGAGAGGGGCCCTTCCCCGGGTCCGCAGGGGGCCCTTCCCCGGGTCCGAGAGGGGCCCTTCCCCGGGTCCGCAGGGGGCCCTTCCCCAGGTCCGAGAGGGGCCCTTCCCCGGGTCCAAGAGGGGCCCTTCCCCGGGTCCGCGGGGGGCCCTTCCCCGGGTCCGAGAGGGGCCCTTCCCCGGGTCCGAGAGGGGCCCTTCCCTGGGTCCGAGAGGGGCCCTGGGGCAGTGCCCCAGCTTCCTGGGTACGGCCCCCTGGGACGAGCATCGCAGTGTGGGGGACGCCCCCGGGGACCCCTGCACCTCAGCCCCGACCCCATCGGGGACCAAGGTGCTTCCTTAGGTCCCTGCACCTCCCCACACAGCCAGCCGTGGTCCTGGCCACACCCTCCGTCCTCGCCTCCTCCCTTCCCTGCCACACCCGGGGCGGCCGGCCTCAGGATCCTCCGTGTTTGGGACTCTGACCTGCCACTCACTCCCCGGTTCCGGGTGCCCGTGGGTGGCCTGGCCTGGGACCAGGGCGCCGGCTCCCTCACCCGGGATGTGGGGAGGAGGCCGTGCCCGGCTTCCCCTTCCTGCACTTCCTGCACCAGAGGGCGCGGGCGTGAGGGGTCAGGGCTCCTCTGTGAGTCTATTTTAGGCTCCGGCTTTGGGGGGGTGGGGGGGGGCCTGGACCGGATGACGCGGCTCCCGCTGTCCACTGTTTACATCGCGTGCAAGTGACAGGAAGAGGGACCCACTGTGCAGAGCCCGCGTCCGCCGGGGCCGGACACTGAGGGCACAGCCTGTGGTGGACACAGGGAGACGCTCGGCGCAGGGGCCACACTCACTAACGAAGTCGGGCAGGTGACGTCTATAAAGACGAGCATCAGCGTTTCCGTGTCCCGTGTTCCTGCCCAAAAGCTTACAAAGGTATAAACCTCACTCGCCTGTCAATCACTGTGAACTACAAATGGCCACTGAACGCCTATGTGGCCTTTAATGAGAATAAGGTCACTTTACGAGGTCAAGGTGGACTTGCCTACCTCCGCCTGTGACCCCTGATCAACAGGCGTGTTTACGGTAAAGCGTGAGAGTGAGAGCATCTGTCTTCTTCCCTCCATCTTCCCGCCCTCCTCCCTCCTCCCTCCATCTTCCCTCCATCTTCCCGCCCTCCTCCCTCCTCCCCGCCCTCCTGTCTGCCATCTGTGGTCTGCATCCTGCCCCCACCCTCCGGGCGCCCCGAGGGCCGTGTGGTCAGTAGGGGAGCTCCCCATGGAGTGGAGCCTGTGCCAGCCCTCCGTCTCCCCTTCCCTGCACTTCAGGGGGAACCTGGGGCTCTGGGAAGAAGAGCTCTGACCTTGGGTCCTGGTCTGGACTCCCCACCACAGGCCCAGGCCCCAGGGCACGACCTTGACCTCTGGGACCTCTGGGGTCGCCTTGGACAGACCCCTGGGAGTGGGTCTGCTTGGCTCGGAGCGCCCCCCCCCGCCCCCGGGACCGGTTTTCCTGGGGATTTGCTGTCTCCCCTTCTCCACGCTTCTCGCTGCTGCTCTAGGTTCTCGCTTTCCAGTGACCATGAGGCTCACACACCACGTCCCGCGGACAAGCAGCCCTTTCCTGCCGGCCAGACACGCGGAGGCCCCTGTGAAAGCAGCCTTTGTGCGGGAAGCTGTGGCGTGTTTCAGCCGAGCCCTCATTTTGCGATTCTTCTGTTAATTGTCTGCGAACAAGGAGCCATTTACCAGCCTCTGGGAGGCGGGGGCGGACGGGCCAGCGGCCAGAGGGGCCAGCTGGTGGAGGCCGAGGAGGAGGCGCCATCTCGGGCCTTTCCTGGTGAAAGCCCGCGTCCCACGTTCGGGCCACACACAGGCCCCCGAGTGACCGCGGTGAACACGCACACGCCTTCCTGGCTTCGCCTCCTCTTACAGCCCCACGTCAGACACACACGTGTGCTGCACGTGAGGCCGCTGCCTGCGAGTCCCCGGAAAGCTTTCTCCCGGACCCGGTCTCAGCCTGTGGGTCGCGACCCCTTTGGGGGCTGAATAACCCTCTCACAGGGGTCGCCTAGGACCATCGGGAAACACATAGATAATCACATATTGTTTTGTGATTAATCACTATGCTTCAATTATGTTCCATTTGTAACAATGAAATTGGGGGTCACCACAACATGAGGCACAGTATTAAAGGGCCGCGGTGTTAGGAAGGTTGAGAACCACTGCTCTAGAAGCATCCGAGGTCCCACTCCCCCAACGGGCTGGGTGTGCGGCCCACAGGACTCGGGGTCCCTGTCTGTGAGGTCCTCATGCAAACGGGGAGCGATTCTTCAAAACCTACGGCCCCGGCCCCTTTCCCTTCCCCGTCACACGAGGACCAGAAAGCGCAACCGAGCGAGGACATCCCCTCTGGGAGGAGGCACACGTCCCGCGGGCAGGCGCCCGGGAATTCCTTCCCTCACAGACAGTCTCCCCAGCAACGTCCACACACAGGATGGTGCCCGCCCGCCCAGCGAGTCTCTCCGAGTGGCTGACCAGCCCCTGGCAACCGTGAGAGCCGGCCTGGCGCCTGCCTCGGGGACCCCCCGGGACGCGCTCTTCCCTGCCAGCTCAGGAGCTGCAGGGGCCGGGGGCCGAGGGGGCCTAGGCCGAGGATGGGGTGCACCTGAGGCTGGGGGTGCCGTGGGTGCCCAGAGCACCCGGGCCAAGAATGGGGTGCACCCAGAGCTGAGGCGCTGGGGCGGGGAGAGGCCGAGGGGTGGGGCGCACCTGGGGCTGGGGCGGGGAGAGGCCTCATCACAGCAAACCTGGCCCAGCCTCTGTGCTCCGAGTGCCCTTCCTTCCACGGGGGGAGCACACCCAGGGGCTCGACCGCCTCCCCCAGCTGCAGGCTCTGCGCCCTCAGCAGCTAAGGGAGGCTGCTCCCCATGTCAGAAAGCGGGGGCTGCTGCTTGTAAGGCCCCCAGGACCGCTGAGTCCCCCCGTCCCCTCCCTGATCCCCCCCGTCCCCTCCTGATCCCCCCGTCCCCTCCCTGACCCCCCGTCCCTCCCTGACCCCCCCGTCCCCTCCCTGATCCCCCCGTCCCCTCCCTGACCCCCCGTCCCCTACCTGATCCCCCCTCCCCTCCCTGATCCCCCCGTCCCCTCCCTGATCCCCCGGTCCCCTCCCTGACTCCCCCCCCCCACCCCCCCGCTGAGAGCCTGGTGCTATTTGGACCCAAAGCCTGTTAATCCCAGACCCGTCGGGAGGCCTGCCCCTCGGGGACACGGGCTCCCCACCCATGAGCGTGCCCTGTCCCCCCCCGCCCCACCTGATCTGTTCATGCGTCTGAGTAAACCCCAGAAGGTTCCCTCCCTGCAGCTACTACCCCGCTTCCCCCATCGCCGAGGGCTCCGGACTCAACCTCCCCAGCGAGCTGCGAGCTGCGAGTGCGAGGGGACCGCCCCTCGCGAGGACAGACCGGGCAGCAGCGGGACTGACGGATGGATGCCCGGACGTCTCTGCGTCTGCTCTGGCCGATGCACGTGGCCGGGTCCCGAGACCCCGCCCCCAGAGCCTTCCAGAAGCGTCTTTATCGTCGCTGTCACTCGGTCGCCCGGGAGAGCTGGCTGCCCTGTGCTCTGCCCCTGACCCCTCGTCACACCCGCCCCCTCGTCACACCCGCCCCCTCGTCACACGCGCCCCTCACACTCCGCCTGCCTGCGAGGCCCTGTCCGTCCTGACCTGGCTCCGGCACCCGCCCCTCCCTCTGGGCCGACAGGGGCCACACCAGGCCCTGCCCAGGCGGCTGCCTAGTTGGGGCCGATGGGGAGGCTGCCTGGTCCCGACTCCTCAGCGCCGTCCACGCTCCTGGCCGAGGCCGAGGCCGAGGTGGGGGAACAGGGCTGTGAGGTCTGTGGTGGGTCCGCGGGGCCTGGGAGGAGCGCGTGGAGGAGCTCTCGGTGGTCCGGGGCCTCGGGGTCAAGTCCACGTGTTCCACGGACGGACGTGCTCCCTCCGCACGGCACTGCCACCGACACCCTCAGCCACGCCGCCCCCCCCCCCCCACCGTGAGCAGCTTCCCGCCTTGGCCTGCTGTTTCCTTAAACTACAGGGAGGGGAGGCCAGAGACGAGAAGGCACAGCTTCCGAAACGGCCTTGAGTGTGAGCCGCGCCCAGAGCGCCGACCGTCACAGCCACGTCCGCGGCTCACGGCTGTGGAGTCACAGGAGGCTCCACGGGGTTAACTCCCGGGTCCGTGACGCATCCGCCTCCTCTACAAGGACAATCCTGACATCGGAGGATGGGCTCTAGGCTGCGAGCCCAGGACATGCGGGGACAGCTGAGCCGCGGCCTCCCCAGGACGGAGCCTCATCCCACGGCGCCGAGGTGACCCCTGTTCTGAAAGGCTCCCAGGCCCAGGGAGGCCCATGTCCTGCTGTAGCTACACTCTTCCCACGCGAGGTCCCTCCTCCACACCTGCCTCCCTCCTCACTCCCTGCCACCTCCCTCCCTGCCTTCTCCCTCCCTCATCCTCCATCCTCCCTCCTCCCTCCTCCCTCCCTGCCTCTGCCTTCCCTACCGCCATAGGGACATCTGACAGTCAGCGCCTAACTTCACAACTGCACCCACCTGACGGGGAGGGAGCCATGGGCCTCATCTGTGGGCATCATTGCCGCTCAGAACGCCCAGACCCTCAGCAGGACGCTCCAAGCTCGGCCAGAACCCCCGCGGCCATCCTCGCCCATCCTCGCCCCCGCCTCTGCCCACCAGGCAGGGTCCCCTCCCTCCGCACGCAAACCAGCCGGGGCCTGTCTCCCGTGGTGAGAAAGCCATCGCCTTCCTAAGCAGACAACTCCACGGCCACAGCGTGTGGGATCCACGGAAACGACACGGTGCGTGACAGGCAGCGGAGCCCAGCCACAGGAAACCTGGACAGACGTTCTCTCCACTCGGCCCAGAGGAGCCCCTGGACCAGAGGGGCCCACGGACTCTGGCGGGAGAACAAGCAGGCGACCCTGGCCATGGGCGTCTCCTCTGGCCACCGGCTTGCTCTCCACAAGGCAGTGTTTTGGGGTCCCCCCTCCTTGTTATTTGCCCCCCTTCCTTCCAGCGGAGTCCACCATGTCAGCCAGGTCAGCAGAATCAGAGGCAGCAGGACCCAGACACAGGCCCGGCTCGGCCACCCTGCCCCTGCCCCTGCCCCTGCCCCTGCCCCTGCCACCCAGGCAGCCTGGAGCTCACCGCTCACTGCTCACCACGGAGGTGGGAGAAGTCGGAGGGGGGACTCAGGGAAGGACCCACTGCTCCTGTGAGGCGCAGGGGGAGGAGCCGGGCCAGCCTTAGCCCTGTCCTGGGGCCCCCCCGGACAGGACGGGCCAGGCGCATTTTTTTCATTTTTCTGCATTTCTTGGTTTTAGCAAAAGAATGTGCTGGGCTGCAAAACAGCCAGCGGCAACCACCTCTGTGAGCCAGGCTAAGCGGGCTCTTCTGAAGCTGCCCCAGCTCCTGGCGGGCGGGGTAGCCCCAGCGCTGCCTCCACGGGACAGAGCCCCCTCCTCCCAGTCCTGTCCCCACTCCTGGCTGCAGACCCCACCCCCAGATCAGGTTTCAGCATGGGAGCCCGCACATGGCAGGAGGCTGCTGGTTGGGCGGAGCCTCACCTGGGCACCAGGGCAGATCCGTCCAGGGAAGGGCCTGGGCGCGGTGGCGGTGCTCTGCGGCTCGTCCCCCAAGGCCCCGGGCGGCCAGCGGTGAACCACACGCACTAGACAGGGCCGCTCTGATTCTGCGTCCGGGGGGAGCTGGGCGTCCCGGGGGGAGCTGGGGCGGGCGCGGGGCGGCCACCTCCCGGAGGCCCATTCAGAGGCGCCCTGAGCACGGGCGAGGAGGGGCTGGCCTGGGGGTGTGGGCGGGCTGGCGGTCAGTCCCGGGCAGTGGCCCCGCCCCGCTCAGCTATGTGCTCGTTTCCTCTGGAGTCCTACCCCTTTTCCTTTCCCCGCCCTTTCATCTCATAAACTCCCAGCCAGCGAAACCCTTTGCTCTTCATTTCAGTCCCAGGCCAGCGCCACCCTGTAGGACACCCAGACCGCCTGGGGGGTCCCCACCCCAGGGCCTGCCCCTCAGGGGCCAGCTCCCCCAAAGTGGGACCTGGCTCCCTGGTCCGATGCTCACAGCGGAGAACCAGCCCTCCAGCCGCCACCAGAATCCGGGTCAGCCCTGCGCCTGGCCCCTGCCCCTGGGCAGGGGCACCGCCCCCCGAGGCCACCCCTGCCCGAGGGCTGGGCACCTTCCACCCGCCCCTGCCCTGCTCTTCCTGGCCCAGGTGGACTCCAACACCCTGCCCAGAGCCACCTGCAGGCTCCCACCTACACTGAGCCCAGCACCGGCTGGGACCCCCCCACCAGCAGGCTGCTGGCCATCTAAACACACCCTGGCCCTTTCCTCCCTTCTCTGCCCATAGTCTGCCCTCTCTCTGAAAGGTCAGCCCCCGCAAACCAGCTGGTGAAGAACTCCTATACATTCGTCAAAACCCATTTCAAATGGCCCCCATTGCTAGAGGACTTGGGACCCTGCCCCTCAGTCAGCATGCGCTCCATTCCTGTGGCCTGGACAAGTGCTTGGAGCAGAGGAGGGGCTCTACCGTGTGTGTGGCCTTTGGGATGGAAGCCTTCCTCGGTTTACCCCCAAGCCCAGCGCGGAGCGAGCACCCACCCTCGCCTCGCCTGCCTCCTGGTCAGGCACAGCCCCACCCACCACCAGCTCCCAGTGCTGACACCACCCCCCGCCCGCCCAGGACACGGTCCACCCCCTCCCAGCCGGCACCGCCTCCCACGCATTCGGAATGGCCCCGTGCAGCCGGGCCACGGCCAGGGCAGGGCCAGGAAGAGCCCAGGACCCTCCGGGCAGCACTTCCTCTGCTTGTTTGTTCCGTGTCTCGGGCAGAGGCTGTCGGAAATGCAGGTTCAGCGAGGGCCGCCCAGCTTTCCCACGCCCTCGCTCCTGACGGGAGGAAGGCGAGCGGAGCGCCAGGCCCAGGAAGGGCTGGGACGGACAGACAGACGGACGGCGCTCCTCATGGGCAGCAGCCACGGGGGGAGGGGTGTGCTCTGCGAGGGGCAGCTTTGCTGGTGCAAGTCACACGCGGAAAACTCGCGCGAGACTGCGCGGCCCACGGGCCCGGGTCTCGTCAGCAGCGGGGACGCCACGGGGCCCAGGCCCAGGCCCCGGCAGGTCGCCACGGACGAGCGCGCAGCCTCAGCTCGCCAGGCGGCCTCCGCACAGGCCTCCGGGGACAGGCCTCCGGGGACCACCGCGGCCTCCCTGAGGTCAGGCGCTCTCTGGTCCCTCACCCACGGACTGACTTATCTCTGCACAAGACGCTGCGTTACCAAGAGCGAGATGGACGGACAACAGTGAGCAGCCCAGAGGGGGACGCGGCCGGGCCCAGCCCTGCCTCCCCAGGCCCCCCCTGCCCCCCGGGGCGCAGCCACTGCAGGTGGGAGCCCAGGGCCACTCCAGGCACAGCCTGGGACCCTCCCACCGATGGACAGGCAACCTGGGGCCCCGAGGTGAGGCCTAGACTGCACAGCCATGAGGGGAGCCAGGGGGGAGGGGGAGGAGGACGGGAGGGAGGGGGGAGGGAGGAGAGAAGCAAATCTCCGCAGGCAGAGGCCTCAGGAAGGCCTGCTGTCCGGGTGCGAGAAGGTGGGAGCTGTGGGGGATCAGGAGGCAGACTCGGTGCCTAAGGTGCCTGGAGAGGGCACAGGGGAGGGAGGAGTGTCCCCTGGGTGCCCCGTCCTGGCCCAACCATCCTAAGGCACCAGCAGGACAGAGCTCCATGCCCGCCCAGCCCCTGGCATGCCCGCAGGCCTGTGGGTCCCGGGGGCCTCTGTCTGCCTGGTGCCACTCAGTGAAGGGGACCCAGGTTCCCCCACGACAGGCGCGTCCACGAGGGCGGGGCCGGGACAGAGAGGGCGCCTCCGTGACCCACACGAACAACAAATGAAGAGGAATCTTAGAAGCCCCAGTGACCAGGCCTCAGCCAGAGCCCGGGCCACTCTGCACCCCCCCCTCCCCCCATCCCCACCCCCCCATCCCAGGAGCTGCTTGTCCGGCACCGGGAGGCCCTGCTGGATCCAACTCCACGGTCGCAGAGAAGGAGCGGCAGACAGACAGACCTCAGCGGCCGCGTCACGCGGCCCCACCTCCTGCTCCTCAGGAGGCCCTGGCAGCTGCCCCTCCTGCACCCGTCCTCTCACCCCCTGCCCCCCGCACGCCCTCCGCAAGGCCCTGCCTTTTCTCAAAAGGATGGCGTTCTCCTGGCTTTGGGGTTTTTACAAACTCCCTCTTCCTCTACATGTGCACGTGTGTAAACGCGCAGGAAGCCACGAAGACCTCGACCAGGCACCGCTGTGACCACACACACCCACACCCCCATACACACGGTGCACACATGGTACACACACACACACGGTACACACGTGTGTGCGTGCACACACGGGACACACACACCACGCACACGCACACGGTATGCATACATGGTGCACACACACCACACACACGGGACACACACGGCACACACACATGGGACACACACGGGACACACGGGACACACACACACACATACAGTGCACACACACACGGCACACACACACACATGGTACACACACGGTACACACACATGGGACACACACGGGACACACACGGGACACACACACAGTACACACACACGGGACACACGTGTGCCATGATAAAGCCCATGAGAACAGACTAGAACGTGGCAGGATCTAACCCAAACAGGACGCTCGGCCAGGGCCCCTCTGGCCAGGGGCCCCCTAATTTGGGGCCAGCAGGTTCCACTGTGAACACCCCCAAGGCTCTGACAGGCTGGGCCACACCAGTCACCAGGGTGAGCCTGGCGCCCCATCCACACCCCCGTCCCTCCGAGACTCAGGAGGCTGACCCTCCTCGGCTCCACCCCCCACCTCCTCCCCCGGGAGTCCCGCGGGGCTTGGGCAGCGAGGACGGCACCGGCCTGCCCTCCCTCCGGGCTGCAAGGGTGCCTTCCGCACGGGCCCGGCTCAGAGGCCTGGGAAGAGGACAGCCCGCGGGGCGCTGGCGGGCACTCCCAGGGGGACACCCCCAGGTTCACAGGCAGGGCCGCCCGCACCCCCCACATCACCTGTCCCAGCAGCGGCCTGACCCCCAGCCGCCCAGAGACCAGGCGCCGCTGTGGGTCCCGGACCTCAATGCCCGCCCCGGCCTGTGGGGACCGCCCGCTCCTCCCACCCAGGCTCCACCACGCGGCCGGCGCCCCCGGGAGGGTCTGGCCTTCAAAGCTCATCTCCCACGTGCACGAGCGAAGTCTCCCTTCACGGCCGAGCCCGGCCCCAGCGAGCGTTCACAGACGCCCCAGCGGCGCCCGCACAGGGCAGGACGGCGAGCTTGGGGCGCCCACGCCGGCCGCCCTGTCCTGGTCCCCCGCTCCCTCCCGTCCACGGGCTCAGAGCCAGGACGGCAGACACCGAGCCGACCCCACGGGTCCATCAGAGCGACTGCCGGTGCCAAGCGGCCGGAACGTCCGGAGGGGCGACAGGAGGTGCTCCCCAGCTCAGAGGCAGGCTCCCCTCAGCCACAGCAGCAGCAGCAGGGCCTGGCCGCCCGGGGGTGGCACCCACGGGGACCCGGCGCCCGTGTGACTCGGTGTCGGTCCGAGAGCTGTCCCCTCGCCCCGCCCGCCTGCCTCCACGGGGTGGGGGGGCTGGGAGGGGGTGACAGGAGCTGCCCCGCCCCAGCCTGGGGGTCCCCACCCACGGGGCCTGCCCACGTCCCACACGCCACCGTCCACACCGGCTCCCAGCCCCTGGCAGACATTCTCAGTCACATTCACGAGGCGCCAAAGAGGAGGAGTCCGCAGGGAGGGGTGCAGGCCTGACAGAACGTTCTAGTGCCGGGCTTTGAGGACTGGCCACTTCTTCTGAAAACAAAACCACAGCCTCCCCGCAAGTGCCTCTCCCTGGACGGGCACGGGGTCTCCTTGCTTCCTGGGGAAGGCGCGGCGGGGGGCTGAGCACCCCATCGCCGGCAGGTAACACTACGCCCGCCCCGCCTGGGCCTCTGACACGCCGGCGTGGAACCTCCAGAGGCTGCCCCACCCCAGGCGTGGTCACGCCCCTGGAAGCTCGAGGGCAGTGCCCAGTGTCGGGGACACACGGAGCCAGGACAGGTCAGGGCACTGGGCGTGGCGAGGGCCGCCTCACCGCCTGAGCACGAGGCCCCTTCCTCTTAAAGGGGGTCCCGTGTCTCCTCCCAACTCCGCGCTGCGCCCGCTGCCCGGCTGCCGAGGCCACTGTGACCTTCCCCAGGGGCCCCCCTCACAGACACGCAGCCGATCTGGGTGGCAGGCGGAGACGCGTCGCCAATGCCACCCCCGTGGGCTGCACGGTGCGTGCGTCCTCCATCAGAGCCACCCTCCCCCTCGCTGAGACGTGACACACACACAGGAGACGCGCCTGGAGCAGGGGGGGCGGCCCTTACCGTGAGCCGCTCGGTACAGGCCGCTGGTGCTGCCCATTGGGGGCCCGGGCGGGCTGAAGGCGGGGTGGTGCGGGGGCGTGGTCACTGGAAGAGACGCAGGGTGAGCAGGGCCGTGACCCCGGAGGCAGGGTGGGGACGGGGGTGCCCTTCTCTCCGTCCTCACCATACGGCGTCAGCGGAGACACGGGGAACGCCAGGGTGGGTGATGCGGAGCCGCTGCCGGTCTTGCTCGGAGAGAAGACCCTGCCGTCCACCACACATTCACCGAGGTTTGCGGGATGTGCGGGCGTCACCGTCTGAAAGCGACACGGCCGGGAGGCCGCCCTGGAGTCAGCGTCTGAGGGTGGGGATGGGGGATGGGGGACGGGGATGGGGCTGGCTCCCCACCCACAGCCCCACCCGTGGGTCAGGGGCTGAGTGACTGGGAGTCAGCAGCCGCACCCCTGGGCCCCCCACTGCACCCCTGCCGCTCAGGAGCCCCTGGGGGACGGGCGGGCGGGGAGGCCGGTGGGGGATGGGCTGCGGTGGGGGTGCCGTACCTCCTTGGCATCTGCTGGCGACAGGAAAGGCGCCCGGCCTGGAGCCTGCTCCACGCCCAGGGGTGTCCCCCACCCGCACTGGGAGAAGGCCGGCCCCCCAGTGTGGTTGTCGTACTGGCCGAGGCTGGGCTTCCGGAGCCTTCTGCGCAGCAGCTCGTCGCCCGGGGAGCCTGTGAGGAGAGACACACGGCTGCGGGCGGGCGTCACGGGCTCGCCCAACGCTCCTTAGAGACACGCCTGCTTCCTGTCCACCTCCCGGGCCGGCGCCAGGAGGGACCATCTGCTCCGCGTCTGGAACTGTCTGCACACAGTAGGTGCTCAGGACACACGGGGAGAAGGGACGCTGGCCCAGTGACGGAGGGAGCCCCAGGGTCGGGCACGGGGGGGGGGGAGCCCCAGGGTCGGGCACAGGGACGGGGGGAGCCCAGGGTCGGGCACAGGGAGAGGGGAGCCCCAGGGCTGGGCACAGGGAGGGGGGAGCCCCAGGGTCGGGCACAGGGAGGGGGGAGCCCAGGGTCGGGCACAGGGACGGGGGGAGCCCAGGGTCGGGCACAGGGAGAGGGGAGCCCCAGGGCTGGGCACAGGGAGGGGGGAGCCCCAGGGTCGGGCACAGGGAAGGGGGAAGCCCAGGGTCGGGCACAGGGAGGGGGGAGCCCAGGGTCGGGCACAGGGAGGTGAAGGCCCGGGTATGAGACTCCTGCCCCCTGAATGGAGCCCCTCTCCCCGGACACTGAGCTGCCTGGCTGGTGGGGACAGGAGGCGTCTCGCCATGTCCCGCTCCTACGCGTCGTAACTACCACCGAAGGCGCAGACGGAAAGGCCCGCAGGCTGAGGGGCTGGGACACCGTTGACGGGCCGGGCGGCTCCCGATCCTCCCGCGCATTTGAATCTCTCCTTCGTCACCTGCCCCCCAAGCGCGTGCCTCGCTGGCCTCACACATGTCACCTCAGCAATCGCAGCGCCACGCGGGCCCCCGGGCCGCCCGCCCTCGGGCCCACCTCCTGTTTGTTTTCTCGCTTCGGAATGCGAGGGGGTTTCCAGAACCCTCCATGGTGCCGGTGCCACGGGGAGATGCTCACGGCTTTCGTACGAAGTCGGAGCTGTGGCTCCCGGCCGGTCCCCGCCGCCCTCGTCCTGACCTCTGACCTCCACCCACCTCATCAGGTGAGTGAGTCGTTCTCCCGGGGGCCCTCAGGGGGCTCCTCTCTCTACCCGGACACGGAGCCACCCACCCACCCCCGGGGCCCCGGGGGCGTCCTCCAGCCGCCTCACACCTGCGGGCGGCTCCTCGGCCGTGAACGAACTGCCTGCAGGTGTCCAAACAGACCCCGTGCCTGGGCGCTCACGCACGCGATTCCGTGGCCAGAAAGTTAAACAGCTCAACTGTCCGTCACCAAGGAGCGGACAGCCGCCCGCAATGACCGTTCACACACGGAATATTGCTCAGCCCGAAGCAGGGACGAGCCCCACCCACGACGATGCAGGGAAGTGGGAAACATGCTAGTGAGGGGCTCGGACCTGCCCACTCTGCCCGCTGTGCCCTCTGCCCGCTGTGCCCTCTGCCCACTGTGCCCTCTGCCTGCTGTGCCCCTCTGCCCGCTGTGCCCTCTGCCCGCTGTGCCCTCTGCCCGCTGTGCCCTCTGCCCACTGTGCCCCCTCTGCCCGCTGTGCCCACTCTGCCCGCTGTGCCCACTCTGCCTGCTGTGCCCGCTCTGCCTGCTGTGCCCGCTCTGCCTGCCTGAGGCCAACAGCCAGGCCTGTGTCTGGCCATCTGTGGCTTGGGGTCAGCTGTGCACAGCCTTCCTGCCAGAAGGTCAAGGTCATTCCCAAATGTCACGAGGGTCTGAGGATCAGGTCTGGTTTGCTGAGACGGAACCTGCGACATGAGCACGGTTCTGAGCATGACGCCCCTGAAGGCCGTGCTTCCTGCCACGGGGAGCAGAGGGCTGAGGGCTCCGCCGCTGAACCTGCAGGCGAGTGAGCAGGCGCGGAGAACGCTGCTGGTCGGGGCCGAGGTTCACGTCCTTCCCTTCAAACGCCACGGAGTCACTTTTACATAAAGGAACTGAGATTCTCTCAAAGCAAAATTCCAGCTCCGGCCCGGCCGGTGCTGTCGGCGGGAACGTCATCCCGCACCCCCAGGGGCTGCAGGTTCGATTCCCGGGCACAGGCCTGGGTTGGGCTTCGATCTCCGGTTGGGGCACACGCAGGAGGCAGCGATCGATGTTCTCTCTCCCTTCCTCTCTCTACAAAGCAGTAATAATGTTAAAAATCTTTAAAAGGAAAATGCCAGGAACGAAAGTGGCGAGTTTCCTGAACGGTTTCAGCGCGAGCCACGGAGCAGACACCCCAGGCCCCGCTCTGTCCCACATCACCGCGAGGCTGAGGAGTCCCTGGGGACTGCGTCCATCAACGGGAAAACCATGAAGCTAAAGCCGCTGGGTGGTCCTCAGCCCTGACCTCCCCTCCCCCGTCCGCCCGGCAGGTCACTGCCTGTCCACTACGGTCATCTGCCTTCCCAGGACCAGCGGCTGGACAGGACGGCCGACCGGTCCTTCCCCCACATCTCGGGGACGAGGGCCCTGCAGCCCTGGCTCCCTGAGTATGGGCCGCTCGGCTGCAAGGGTGCACCCAGGGTCCCCACGAGGCTGCACCGCCCTGTGCTGGGCCCTGGAGCTCGTGCCCTGGATTCCGCCGCCTCAGCCCCTGCTCTCCTGGACCTGCCTCTCTCCCCATTGTCCCTCCGCATGCCCCCTCCACCCACTGGCAGGACCGTCTGCCTGGCGCTCAGCCACCTGCTCCTGCAGGGCAGCTCGGGGCCTCTCACCACCAGGATGGGGCCCCAGGGTATGCACAGGGCCAGCTGCCACCTCCACCCCGACTCCGTCCGAGGCCACGCTGCAGAACACGACGCGTGAGTGTGCGCCCGGGAAACGCCAGCTCACCTTGCTGCCCGGGGGCCCGGCCGGGGTCCTCTCCTCTGTCCTGCAGGCGGCCGCTGGCCCGGGGCCCACCCCCCACGCCGTCTGGGGCTGAGGGGCTGCTGGCCAGGCTGCCCAGCTTGTTCATGTAGGTGGGGAGGGGCTCGAAGGTGGGGTCCAGCTCCAGGATCAGCCTGTTGAGCTGGTCGATGGACTGGTCGATGTCCAGGGTGGGGGAGCCTGGGGAGGGGTCCGGGCTAGGCTCCGGGCCAGTCCCGTTGACAGCGCTGACGCCCGGGAGCCTGGCTTTGCCGGGAGTGGGCCGCTGGGTGTCAGGGGTGTGTGGTCCGGGGCCCGTGGCCACTCTGCTGCTGGCCCCCCGGCTGGGGGTGACGGGGAGCCCGGGCTGGGCCGGTGCCAGGCGGGAGCTGCCCCCCGTGCCTCGGGCGACAAGCCGGGCCTCCCCGTCGGGGGCGAAGCTGTACTGGTGGGTGGCCACCATCTGCTGCTGGCGCACCCAGGTCTGCGTGGAGTAGCCGCTCGGCTCGAAGGCCAGCGCGCAGGGCGCCCGGAGCTCGGGTGGCGGCGGCTTGGGCTCGCAGCTCCCGAAGGCCTCCCGTGCGAACAGGGGCTCCCCGCCGAGGCCCAGGTCCGGGACGGGGGTGCCGTGCGGGTCCTCCCCGGCGCTGCTGCCGAACCCGTCCGACAGGAGTGAGTTGTGGCTGCTCTGGTGGCCGGCGAAGGGGCCCAGGGCGGCCGCCGGGTGTCCCTCCGAGGAGGAGAGGGTCCCCACGCTGTCCACGCTGCGCAGGTCGTGGCCGGGCACCTCGTCGTCCAGGATGTCCGTCTCCCGGTCCTTCGGCGTGGCGGCATCCCCGTTCACGTGGACCTGGGCCGGCACGACGTGGCGTGTCCCACTGACCTTGCTACAAGCATCGGTCATGTCCTTGACGGGGCTTCCGGAATCTTCTAGGCCAAAGCCACTGAGCAGCTGGTCCAGCTCGGCCTTCTCCTGGGGGCTCAGGCCCCGCGGGGGTCCCGGGGCCAGGGGCTCCTCCGTCCGGTCGGTCCGCGCCGAGGCCGTGGAGTGGCCGGAGTCGCTGCTCACCGACAGGGTGTGGTCGCCGTGGTCCGGGCTGCCGGCCGTGGGGACGCCGGGGTCCAGGGCGCTCTTCTTCCGCACCTTGGCGTACAGGCTGCCGTCCACAGGGCCCTGCGTGTGCAGCACTGGGGGAGGGAACAGAGAAGCCGTCAGTCCCGGGGGACGGGGCCCTGGGAAGGGGGTGGGCATCTGCCCAGACAAACTCCGAACGGACAGCGCACAGCACCGGATCCCCCAGCCCTGCACCCGAAAGCCCACGGGCAGCAGCTCAGGTGACCAGTGTCTGCCCGGGATGTTTCTGCCTTTTTCTTTTCTTTTTAAAGGAATTTTTCTTTTTAAAAAAGTATTTTTATTGATTCAGAGGAAGAAAGAGGGAGAGAGAGACAGAAACATCAATGATGAGAGGGAATCATTGATCCGCTGCCTCCTGCAGCCCCCTACTGGGGCTGGAGCCCGGGCATGTGCCCTGATGGGAATCGAACCCGGGACCCTTCGGCCTGCAGGCCGATGCTCTATCCAACGAGCCAAACCAGCCATGGCCGTGTCTGCCTTTTTATGCAGCGACGGTCATTCAGAGTCGCCTGCCGGAGGGCTCGCTGTTAGGTCCACCACCGGGGGTTGGGGGGGGGATGCTGAGCTCAGTCCTGCCTGCTCATCCCCGAAAATCGAGCAGGAACGGTGCCCCGAGGATCAGGCAGGCTTCCCTCCCGTTGCCAGCACCCACGGAGCCCGCCCACTCCTCCTGGGCAGACAGCGCTGGGATCTGCTCAAGTCTCGTGTCCTCGACGGAGAAAGGCAGGGCAGGGCCGGCCTCGGTCTCCCCGCCACTGCGGCGTCTCTGGGCCAGGGAGGGGCCGGGGCGCCAGGGGCAGGACTCAGACACGGACGCCGCCCTGATCGCCACACAACGGCCAGGAAAGGACACGGCGGCCTTGGATGTGCGGGGAGCCCACCCAGCGGCCAGCACCAAGGCCCCCTCGGGGACCCACCTGCCTGACCCGCCTTCCCGGGGCCAGGGCCTCGCTGGCCGTCACACGCAGACACGGCCTGTCCGCCGCCCAGGGACACGCAGGCGCAGCACGCAGAGCCAGAAGGAAGACGGGCCGTGCAGTCGGTGCCTCGTTAGAGGGCGGCAGCCTCGTCACCAACCCTGTCCCCCCCCCCGCGCAGCCCCCCATCTCCCCAGCCCCTGGCCTCCGACAGGTACGTCCTCACAGGAGGGGGAGGTTCTCAGAAAACACTTCCAACCTGAGCAAACGAGGAAGCTCAGAAAAGATGAAAACGTCCTTCCCATCACGGCTGAACACAAATTAACCAGTGTCCACCTGTGCACTCAGGCGTGTGCCCAGGCGCGGGCTCACAGGTGTGTGCCCACATGCATGTACCCATCTGTGTGCCCAGGCGGGGGCTCACACGTGTGTGCCCAGGTGTGTGCCCACATGCATGTACCCAGCTGTGTGCCCAGGCGGGTGCTCACACGTGTGTACCCAGGTGTGTGCCCAGATGTGGGCTCACACACGTGTGCCCAGGTGGACACTCATAGATGTGTTAAGGATCAGCCAGAGAGAGACATTCCTTCCAAATGCTAACCACTGAGCCACCAAACAGGTGCAGAACTGAATGTAATACCCCCAGCCCTGCTCCCACAAAAAGTCACCCTAAAACAAGGTGGGCAAGCCGGCTGGCTTCAGCCACCTGGGCCCTCTCCCATCTCTGCCTCTATGAGTCTGTCCTCCTTGGTGACACGTTTACTTAAAAAGCAACTTTTTGTCCGGCCGGTGTGGCTCAGCGGTTGAGCATGGAGCCAGGAACCAACAGGCCACCGGTTCGATTCCCAGTCAGGGCAGATGCCCGGGTGGCGGGCTCCCCCCCCTGTGGGGGGTGTGCAGGAGGCAGCCGATCCATGATGTCCCTCTCTCATCGATGTTTCCATCTCTATCCCTCTCCCTTCCTGTCTCTCTCTAAAAGAAAATCATTAAAATACATACATTTTTAAGAAAAGCAACTTTCCACCGTGAAAGAGCTGGAGTGCCCCCTCCCCCCGCAAACCCTCCTCGGAGAAGCGGCCGTCTCCGGGTTGGACGGGGAGGGGTGTGTGCAGCTGCCCCCCATTTTCTGAGACTTTGGAAATACTTTCCGAGAGCCTCTCCCTTCTGTGGGAATGTGCCTCTCAGACGGCACAGGGCTCACCCAGCACAGGCCGGGCTGCTGGTGCTGACGGCCAGGGACCAGGGGCGCCCAGGGGTCCTCCCGGGGGGGCGGCCTGGGGAGGGACGGGAGCAGAGGGTGGGGGGGCCTGGGGAGGGACGGGAGCAGAGGGTGGGGGGCCTGGGGAGGGACGGGAGCAGAGGGTGGGGGGCCTGGGGAGGGACGGGAGCAGGGGGGCCTGGGGAGGGACGGGAGCAGAGGGTGGGGGCCTGGGGAGGGACGGGAGCAGGGGGGCCTGGGGAGGGACGGGAGCAGAGGGTGGGGGGCCTGGGGAGGGACGGGAGCAGGGGGGGCCTGGGGAGGGACGGGAGCAGAGGGTGGGGGGCCTGGGGAGGGACGGGAGCAGAGGGTGGGGGGCCTGGGGAGGGACGGGAGCGGGGGGGGCCTGGGGAGGGACAGGAGCAGAAGGGGGGCCTGGGGAGGGACGGGAGCAGAAGGGGGGGCCTGGGGAGGGACGGGAGCAGAGGGTGGGGGGCCTGGGGAGGGACGGGAGCAGAGGGTGGGCGGGCCTGGGGAGGGACAGGAGCGGGGGGCCTGGGGAGGGACGGGAGCAGAGGGTGGGGGGCCTGGGGAGGGACGGGAGCAGAAGGGGGGGCCTGGGGAGGGACGGGAGCGGGGGGGGGGCGCGGCAGGTGCACCTCCCAGGCAGTCAACGGGCAAGAGGCGGGAAGAGGGAGCGGAGGAGAGAAGGGGTGTGGCCAGGCCAGGCTGCTCCAGGTGAGTTATTCCCACGTCAGAGGACAGCAAGCCTGAAACTGGCGTATGAAGCCCACAGCTCACTCCAGCGCCTCCCGGGAGCCAGGGCAGTGGCCGCCCGGAGGGTCCCACCGTGTCCCCAGCAAAGCGGAGCCGCAGGGGCGGGGGAGCCCGCACAGGTGAGAATTGGAGGCAGGGGGGGGGCTGTGGGGGCCCTCCCTGCGGTGGAACCCGCTGAACACCCCAGGAATTCCAACCCGCCTCGCCCCTGCTTCCCGCTCCTCAACTGAGGAATCCCAAACCCAACCCACCACTTTCTGTGCGATCAGCAATTTAATGTCAGAAAGGAATTTGCCGGAATGTTTTCTCTGCCGTTTCACACGCACACACGCCGTTCCGTAGCAACGACTGGAGCGCCCTGTCTCCATCCCGCCCCCTCCCCCACCATCCTGGGGCAGCTCCGTCCCAGGCCTGGGCTTGGCGGCTGCTGGGTGGACGTGCGCTTCGGCCCCGATCACCAGTGTGCCCGCCGGTCCCCACGGCTGCTCAGCTCGCCCCACCCAGACCCAGCCCATGAAGGACGGCCCCCGCCTGACCCGCCGCAGGACGGGCCTCCTCTGGACACGGCCCCAGCAGCCCTGTGGGCTCTCTAGGTGACTCGCTCCGCTGGCCACCAGCCACAGCAGCACGTCCAGCTGTCCCCACTGCGGAGGTGCTGGTGGGACCGTCTGCACAGCTCCCTGTGGCCACGGAGGGCGCCACGGCCTCGGCCCCCAGGACAAGTGTCCAGAGGAGAGACCGCCCACCAGCTGCCTCTGCGCCGGACGCTCTGCGTGGATGCAGCCCCACAGGCTCGACTCCGCCCGGCACGGTGGGGGGGCGGGGGCGGGGAGGAGAAGCTGCAGGGAATGACGTGCAGAAGGAAGGTTCTGCTGGTTCTGGTGGGTTCGGGACAGGACAAACCCCTACAACTGCGCACTAAACAGAGTGAACGTCACCGCATGTAAATCACACCTCAATGTAGAAATGACCGTGGGCCCGGCCGCGTGGCTCCGTGGCTGAGCATCAACCTAGGAACGAGGAGGTCAGGGTCTGATTCCCCGTCAGGGCACAGGCCCGGGTTGTGGGCTCGAGCCCAGCAGGGGGCGTGCAGGAGGCAGCTGAGCCAGGATTCTCTCTCATCACAGATGTTTCTCTCCCTCTCCCTTCCTCTCTGAAACCAATAAAAATGTATTTCAAAAAAATAAAAAAATGTTCATGAAATTAAGACAGAAGGAGCCGCCCTGCGGGGCCCCTCCTCCTTGCTCTTGCCTCCCCTGCTCCCCCGCTCCCCCTCCAGGACCTCCTGGCCCTGTGGGCAGCGACCGGGCTCTTTCCTGGGAGGCTGGCCTGGCCCCGGCCTCCCTGTGCTTAGCTGGTGGCCTTTCCCGTCAGGGGCTCTGCTGCCTGTGTCCGCTCCCCTCCAGCCTTCCTGGCATCGGCCCTGGAGCTCGCGCCCTGGATTCCGCCGCCTCAGCCCCTGCTCTCCTGGACCTCCAGCCTTCCTGGCATCCCCCGTCTGGGCTTGACCCGGGCCTGAGCACAGCGTGTGGCCTGGGCGAGTTCCCGGGCCTCGCCGAAGGCTGCCCTGGGATCCCGGGGTCCATTCTGGGGCACAGAGGCCAGGACACAGGAGAGTCCCCTCGTGTCTGACTAATGGCTCAGATCAACGGACCTTACGCTCAGAGAACTACCCTGGAGAACGAATTTAAAACCTGTGTCCAGGCTCCGTAAGCCACTGCACGACTCAGCCCGGCCCAGGCCTCCTGCGGACTGTCCGTCCGTCCTGGGCGGCTGCAGCCGCTCTAACTGCTACCAGATCTGCGTTCACTTCCATGCACCAGAGCCTGCCTCCTGCTGAGCTAAGACGCCTGCCTTTGTAGGGAATACGTCCCGCGGCAGAGCCAACAGGGCTACGAGCCGCCCGCCCGCCCGCCCGCGCTGGCTGCTGAGCACATCCCTGCCGCCGGCACAGACCCCGCGGCTGACGGCCAGCAGCACCGCACCCTCTGCCTCTTTTCCAAACAGGAGCAGCCAAGGAAGGGGACAGACCACTGCTCCCCACGGCGTGACGTGCGGCCCTGCCCCCCGACAGGTAACGCCACTGCTCTCCGGGCGGGTTTCCAGACGTGCCCCCCACAGCACCCACTTCTCTTCCTGAGGGTTTACGCCCAGCGAGCCCAAGCTCAGATCCGAGCCCCAAGCTCAGAGCTGAGCCCCAAACTCAGAGCCAAACCCCAAACTCAGAGCCGAGCCCCAAACTCAGAGCCGAGCCCCAAGCTCAGAGCCGAGACCCCAAGCTCAGAGCCAAGCCCCAAACTCAGAGCCGAGACCCCAAGCTCAGAGCCGAGACCCCAAGCTCAGAGCCGAGCCCCAAACTCAGAGCCGAGACCCCAAGCTCAGAGCGGCCTGAGCGGCCAGCAGGAGGCTCTCATAGTGCCCCCGCCAGCGTGCCTGCCAAGGGGCTGCTGAGAGGTGCCGCGTGGAGCACCCGAGCTCTGCAAATGTTTTCTAGAAACGAGCGGCCTCTAGATTCTTGGAGAAACAGGTCAGAGAAAAAGCAAGCGGAGGAGTGAGGCGCTCCGGCCAGAGCAGCCGCCTCCGGGAAGGGGCGTGCCCGACGGATCCACCTCGGGGAGGTCCGGGCTCCGGGTGTCCCGGGGCGGCTCCGGAAGGCAGACACCCCAGTGGGATACCCAGGGGCTGCGGCTGGCATGTCCTGGACGTGGCAACTGGACGAGGTGGCTGCAGGGGCCAGCGCAGCCCCTCTCCCGCGCCCCAACCTGCTGGCCTGCCCAGGGCACCGGCCTGGCAGCCTCTGCAGTGCAGCCGGGCCTCTCAGACACGCCCGCCTCCAACCTTCCATCCCGCGAGGCAGCAGTCACACTACTGACCGGAGAACCAAGTTTCCGAGGGGGGCGGCACGGCCCCTCCCGCCATAGAAACCCCGGGCTGTCACTCAGCTCCCAGCCTCCTCCGCGCCCACCGCCACCATCTCGGGCCTCGGACGCTCTCTCTGTTGCGCAGCCCCAGGCAAACGGCTGTCCTGGTGCCAGGGGCTTTGCAGAAGCCACTCACCCACACCCAGGCACATACATGCATGCACACAGCCACGCACACACACACACAGGCACATGCCTGCCTACCGTCCACACCGCCCAGCAGCCCCTTCAGTCTATGTGGGACCCGCTTTTCCTTTTCCGGGAAGAAAGCTCCAGCCCAGAGGAGCAGCATCCTGGGGGGCGTGGCTCCCAAGGGCCGGCCTCCGCACCCCCCACCCAGCACCGCCTCCCTCCCTTCGAGCAGCGAGCAGAGCACAGGAGGTGGAGGAGCCTGTTGGCTGAGCAGGGACTTGACTCCCCAGAAGGCCGGCAACGTAAACAGGAGGTGGGGCTCCGCGCACTCGGGGTTGGTGAAATTTGAACCCTGGAGGCCGAGGCGGAGAAAAGCTCCTCAAGGCAGGGCCAGGCACCAGGCCTCCCCCGCCCTGCCAGGCAGTGCCAAGCGCGGGTCCTGGGCCAGCTTCTGCAACCACTGCCTGCTCTGAACACCAGCCAGGACGCGGCCTCCGCCTCCCTCTCCAGGGCCCTGCGAGGTCCCACGGGGGAGGCTGTCACCCCGAAGCGGCATTCCCCTCATAATCCGCCCCCCCCCCCCCAATAACGGGCAGCTTTCCCTCCCCGGGCCCTGGGTCTGCTCACTCTGCACACGTTCGGAGGAAGGCCCAGACCTGTGCTGAGACAAGAGGGAGGTGAGAGAACCTGCACCCACGACAGGGGAGGGGCTGTGTGGGGGCCCTTCTCTCTCAGCTCCTGGTTCCACGTATCACATATTTAAAGGCGGTGCTCTTTCCTGCCAGGATGTCTGAGCCCCACAAGGAGGAAGTGCACCTGCAGGGAGGCCTGGGCCGCCTCTCGGGAGGAAGTGCACCTGCAGAGAGGCCTGGGCCGCCCGTCACCAGGGTCTGGTTCTCGGTCGGTGGTGGAAAGAGATGAACCACCGAGTTCTCAGGAGCCCAGGAGACTCTGTGCCCTGACATCAGTCGCCGCCGTGGCCTCTCCCCGTCAACCCGCACACACAGCCCTTCCCTCCTGCACGGCGGCCTCACCAGAGTGCACATCCGAGGTGCACGGAGAGCAGGTGTGGGAAGAGGGACTCATGAACACAGACACGCACCTTCCCCGTCAGCTCCCAGGTTCTCGTACGAGTCCCAGCGGATCAGCGGGTCGGCCGTGTTGAAGTCCACGCTCACGCCATGGTTGCTGCGGAAATGCTCACAGCCTGCAGGGGGTGGGGACACGGATCAGTCAGCCGAGCCGGCGGCTCTGGGGCTAGGCACCGGGTCAGCCCTGCCCTCCAGGCCTGGCATCGCCACGCGAGCACCCACCGACCCGGCATATCACCGCAACGGCCCTGCAGGAAGGAGAGGCAGGTGCGGCCCTCGGCCCACGCGTGCGGCTGGGCTCAGAAGCTCCCGGCTGCCGGGGGCTGAGCCAGGAGGGCGACCAGCTCACACAGCGAGTGCACGCGGGGCTGAGAGGCCACACGCAGGGATCTCAGGGTGGGAACGAGCCATAAGCTGAGGATGAAGGGCTGGTGGCTCTTCCAGCGCATTTTCAGAAGCAGGAGAATCTACTTTAAGCACAAGTGTTTGCGACTGCAGAATGTGTCATCTTCTTTAGAAACATCGGCTGTTCGGTAAGGAGAAGCGTAAACATTTGGCGTAACCGCACCCAGGAGGAGGGACAGAACTTAGGGGACAGGACGTGGCCCGTCCTCGCCGCTAATAGCCTACGATGAAGACCTGTATCAGGAGCCTGCACCGTGTGGCTCAGTGGGTACAGCGCCAGCCAGGGACTGAAGGGTCGCAGGTTCGATTCCGATCAAGGGCACGCACCTGGGTTGCAGGCTGGTTCCCGGGCCGATCAGAGGCAATTGATCGATGTGTGTCTCTCACATCGATGTTTCTCTCTCTCTGTCTCCCCCTCCCTTCACTCTCTCTAAAACTCAATGGAAAAAATATCTGCAGGTCAGGATTTTTAAAAAAACCCACAACAAATAAAAAAAACCTATATCATGAAAATTTCCAAACACGGGCAAAGATGGGCGACATCCAGGGACCCCATTCTAGCCCCCGCAGGCCAGCCCCGCCCTGCACCCACCTTGGATCCTCTCGGGGGAGGCCGAGAACACCAGCTCGATCTTCCCGCTGGCAGGAAAGCGATCGTCTGCAAGAGAGAGAGATGTCAGTGGCACGCGGGGGGTAAGGGGCGGGGCACGGGGGCCGGTGTCCCCCCCATCCGGCCAGCACATGCAGCCCAGAGCCGCCCCAGCGCCCGGCACGGACACGTCGGCGGCTCGCTGCTTCTCTAGAACGCCTGCTGGGCTGTCAGCTGTCAGTCCTTCCTGGCACTGGTCACAGTTTGGTCCATCGGGTCATTAGGGGAGGGGCAGGGCGAAGAGAGAATCCCACGGGCACCTGCGGCACCTCCACACCGTCCGCCTCCGTCCGTGGGCCTCACCTTGGCAGGCGCTGTCCAGGTCCTGCTTCCCGAACACCAGGCTGCAGCCCTGCACGGCGCCCGTGTGGAACTGCAGGCGGAAGATGACGTCGCGGGTGGCCGAGCGGTACTTCTTGTGGTAGCACTTCACCTGGGGAGAGGAACGCAGGCTGCGGACAGCCCTCCTCCCTCCGCCTGCAGCCCCTCCTCCCTCCACTTGCGACAGCACGGGGCGCGCACGGGGCGGTCAAGGAGGCCGGGGCTGTGCGGTGGGAACAGAGCCAGGGGGGCTGGGGCACAGGTCACGCCGGGCTGTCCCCAGGGAACCCCGGTGCGCAATGCCCAGGTCTCAGTCCTCGATGGCCACCCCGGCCACGCAGACGCCCCGCAGGCAGTCTCCTGGAAGACGTGTTCCACGTGGAATCCATGGCCTCTTTTTCCTCAACATCAACAAACGCTTGTGAGGAAGCGTTTCTGTCACCTGAACTCTCCGTGTTCCCACAGAAGAAGCAGGTGGTCATTACCGTGTGTGATGTGCAGCATGTGTATGTGTATGCATGGGCTGCGATTAGAGAGAGACGGGGGGGGGCACAGGGAGGGAGCGAGAGAGGAAGGCAGGAGGCAGGAGGGGGGCAGAGAGAGGCTCAGAGGGAGAGGAAGGCGGGGGACGGTCTGTGAGGTTCGTGCGTCTGAAGGTGAGGAACGGCTGGTACACGCGGCTGTGGGGCAGCATGCACACCCTCCAGCCTTGCTCTCTACCAGCCACAGGCGACCGGCCGTGCTCAGGGTGAACTCTGAGCCGTGGCGGCACGTGGGGGGCGGGTCCCTATGTGAGGGATGCTGACCTGCGGGCCCCTGAGCTGCTGATGGCAGGTGCTGGTCTCTCACAGCCCCGCCCAGTCCCTGGCCGCTCCGAGGCAGCTCTCATCTCCATCCACAGCAGCCAACCACCTGGCCTGGGGGCGAGGCTGGAGGGCCAGCCTGGAGCACCTGCCGGGCTCAGGGTCGGCCAGTCCTGCTCCCCACGCCCGAGGCCAGCCTCCCCAGATGCACCCCGAATCATCTCAGCTCCCGAGTGGGTAACACAGACCGCAAAAACTGGGGGACCCCCAGTGCACCCCCGACCGGGAGAGTCAGCCGTTTCGCGGCTGTGCGGGTAGCTGTCTAGACAGGCCTCAGGAATGTCTCCCGAGAAAGCGCCCGCCGCAGGGGGCTGGCTGGTCTGCCCGCAGCCCGCGCCCAGAGTCCACGGAGCTGACAACTGGGGCTCCGCTGGCCCTTCATTCCCGCAGGCGGGTCAGCAGGTGCTGCTGCCCCCGAACCCCCCGAGGCCCCGGCGCTGGGACCACAGGCCGGAGGAGCCCAGCCCCGCAGCCCAGGGGACTCCGACAGTCAGGGGGAAGGTCGTACACGCAGGAAGCCGGGAGGTGGGGACAGAGGAGGCCCCGAAACAGCCGCCTGGAGCCCGTACAGGGAGAGGCAAGCCCTGCCCTGCCCTCCACTCGCAGGAAGCAGCGCACAGCGGTCTCTGCTCCTGGAGGCCCTGGGAGCGTGCAGACCGGAGCCTGCAGCCTCGGCCCGAGCCGCAGCGGCCACAGCGCAGGATGAGACACGCAGGACGCGACGTGTTTACCGGCGAGCGGGCTCTGGGCGCCGGCCAGGCCCCCACGGGCCGGCCCCACGCATTCCTCACCGGGTGACATAACGCCCGCGTGTTTACCGCGCCTGCGCCCTGCCCTGCCCCCCGCGGAGCGAGCTGACCTTCAGCGCCCGGTGCGGTGCGGGCGGCATCACCTGCCGGCCCGGGGCAGGAGGAGGGACAAGCACAGCTCCACCCCCCGCGCCTTCCCGCCCCCTCCCCGGCCAGCGTGCGCCGGGCAGGCCGCCTCCCCTGGGGCCCAGGAGCCGCCCAAAGGCCTCAGCGGCCAAGCTCTTGAGGGAAAACGAAAGGCCGCTCATGCCCCGGCCCCGGAAAGGCTCGGAGCTCCTTCCACTCCGGCCACTTCCGCCGCGTGCAGAGGTGCCGGCCCGGCCAAACGCGGGCAGCCAGGCGCACGGAGCACACAAGTGCCCGCGGGTCACGGGGACGCGGAGGGGGGACCGGAGGGGGGACCGGAGGGGACTGGGACCTGTCTTGCCTCTCCGACTCGGCAACCAAAGGGCCCCGGCTCGGGGACACGCCCACCTGGCTCCCGGGACACGCCCACCTGGCTCCCGGGACACGCCCACCTGGCTCCCGGACACGCCCACCTGGCTCCCGGACACGCCCACCTGGCTCCCGGGACACGCCCACCTGGCTCCCGGGACACGCCCACCTGGCTCCCGGACACGCCCACCTGGCTCCCGGGACACGCCCACCTGGCTCCCGGACACGCCCACCTGGCTCCCGGGACACGCCCACCCGGCTCCCGGACACGCCCACCCAGCTCCCGGGACACGCCCACCTGGCTCCCGGACACGCCCGCCTGGCTCCCGGGACACGCCCACCCCGCTCCCAGGAATGGCCCAGCATCTTTTCTTCCTGCGCTGATTTCTCGGGTCATTTTCGGGAGGGTCCGGCCCTGGGATGTGCACAGCAGCACGGGCGGGACCCCAGGGGCCCCTGGTCCTGGGCGGTGCCCCGGAACCCCGCCCCCACCTAGCAACCTGCAGCTCGTCCCTGCGCCTGGGCAGTCACACCAGGCCCCTGGCCCGCAGGCCCCGGCACCTCCCAGCCCTGGAATCGGAGCTCCGGGAGTGGGTCTGCCCGGCCATTCACGGGCGGTGCCGGGGGACCCAGGGAACCGGCCTCACTGGGAACCTTACAGGAGGGTTGCTGGGTGAACACAGGAAGACAGGCGGACCCACACCCCCGGATTCGGACGCGGGAGCGCTGCTCCGCGTCTGAGGCTGTGCTCAGAGCTGTGTCTCTAGGAGGTGATGGTGGTGGGGAGGTCACCAGGGCCTGACCTATGTGACGGCCTCACAGGAGAGGCGAGGAGGACAGAGCGGGGTGTGCAGGAGGCAGCCCGTCCATGATTGCCTCTCATCGTTGATGTTTCTCTTCCTCCCTCCCTGTCTGAAATCAATAAAAATACACTTAAAAAACAAACAACAAACTAAGCCCAGCCACGAGAAACCTCGCCTCCCGTCCGGGCTCCTCGGTGGCTGAGAACGTGGGTTCAGGATGGGACCCTCAGTGTCCCGCTGGGGAGCGGACGCCAGAGCTTTCGCTGGGGCTTTGGGGTGGCCAAGCGCTCAGCTCGATGCCTTGCTGCTGCCTCACCCCTTCTCATCCCCTCAGGACCTGAGGGCCCTCTTTCCCACGGCCCCTCCCACCACAGGCCCCTCCCCCACAGACCCCTCCCTTTCAGTGACCAGTGAGGCTGGACAGACCTGAGGCCCCAGCCAGAGGGCTGCTCCCCTGGTAAGTGTGTGCAGGGTGTGGGTGCTCAGGGTGTGGGTGTGCCCAGGGTGTGGGTGTGCCCAGGGTGTGGGTGCCTGTGGTGTGGGTGCCTGTGGTATGGGTGCCCAAGGTGTGGGTGTGCCCAGGGTGTGGGTGCCTGTGGTGTGGGTGCCTGTGGTGTGGGCGCCTGTGGTGTGGGCACCTGTGGTGTGGGTGCCCAGGGGTCTGTGTCCTCCTGACCCCACTGGCTTGATACTGTGAGAATTCAGGTGGGACACGATGGAGTTCACAGCCACTAAGAAACAGTCTTAAAACCCATATTTTTAGGGGAAATTCATGAGAATCCTCAAACGATGAATGAATCATTTATAATAAAACAAAAAGCTATCCCTTGGACCATGTCACTGATCTGGGCCACACAAGCTCCACACAAGCTAATTTCTGTGCCCGCCTCCCAGAATCACTTCACGCGTATGACGTTTTCTATGGTCAGTTTGCATGAAAGGCCACGATGGGCCAGCTGGTTCCACCTGAGAACCGGCCCAGGAATCAGAACCTGCTTGAGGAATCAGCGTCCGAGCACTAGCCGCCCACGATGACCCCGCTGAATCTCACACTCGGCTGCCAAAGGCAGGTCCACGACTTATATCCTCCCCTGAAGGCCTCTGACCAACAAAGGCTGCACCTCACGGTCAGGAACGTGGCCGTGGGGAGGGCAGTGGCTGACACATACTGAGCAGCTGTGAACGTGGCCGTGGGGGCGCAGTGGCTGACACATACTGAGTGGCCATGAACGTGGCCGTGGGGGCGCAGTGGCTGACACGCACTGAGTGGCCGTGAACGTGGCCGCGGGGAGGATAGTGGCTGACACGCACTGAGCGGCCGTGAACGTGGCCGTGGGGGCACAGTGGCTGACACGCACTGAGTGGCCGTGAACGTGGCCGCAGGGAGGACAGTGGCTGACACGCACTGAGTGGCCGTGAACGTGGCCGCGGGGAGGACAGTGGCTGACACGCACTGAGTGGCTGTGAACGTGGCCGCGGGGAGGACAGTGGCTGACACATACTGAGCGGCTGGGATATACTCTGTCCCTCTCAGTACAGTGGCTTCCCTCAGATTAATCAACTGCCTTGAGGTAACGGCTACTCCCCCCTTCGCACAGGTTTCTGGGGCCAAGGTTCCCTGTCCTGTTCTAGGGTGACTTTCCCCCCGAGCGGTGGCCGGGACGCAGGGGCCAGCACTCACCATGACGTCCCCTTTCAGGAGCTGGGCCGGCTCTATGGCGATGTAGATGCGACTCGGGTTTTCGGGGCCAACGTTGCTTTGGAAAAACAAGGAGGCGATGGTCACGTCATCTCAGGGCTTCCCGGGAGGAAGGCATTTCGAGAAAAGCAACCCGACAACTGAAAGCTCAGAGTCACACAGGACACCCCGAGGGCCCGGCCGGCTCCTGGAGTCCTCGGGGACAAGACTCAGGAGCAGAAGCTGCCGGCCGGGCAGGAGCTGAGGCCTCGGCAGGGACCGCAGGCCACCCCGAGTGCACGGGCACGCGCGGGACACGGTGCCCACGCCTCGGCCTCGGAATTAGCGGAGGGCGCTGTCCCCTGGCCCGGGCCCAGCGAGTCAGAAGCGGGAGCAGCCGGTTTTCAGTGGCGACACGGGGGTGAGGGCGCTTTTCGCCTCCACTCACTCTCTGAATGTTCACTGGTGCTCAGGCCAACACCAAACAGCCAGAACGGGTGCAAATTCTGAGCTTGGTCCGGCCGGCGTGGCTCAGGGGCTGAGCATCAACCTCCGAACCAGGAGGTCACGGTTCAATTCCCGGTCGGGGCACATGCTGGTTGTGCGCTCGATCCCCAGTGTGGGGTGTGCAGGAGGCAGCCGATCCATGATTCTCTCATCATTGGTGTCTCTCTCTCTCTCCCTCTCTGAAATCAATAAAAATATATTAAAAAGAAAAAAGAAGTTCTGAGTACAGTGGGGCCTTGACTTACGAGTTTAATTCGTTCCATGACAGAGCTCGTAACTCAAATTACTCGTATGTCAAATCAAAAAGTGAACAAGTGAAACACTTGATGCTGGGCTGATGTTGTGGTGTTTGTTGTGGCGTTCACTGCGCCAACTAGTGGTGGGGTATCTGAAGCTGGCTCGTAACCTGAATTTTAGCTCGCAACTCAAAGCAAAAAATTGGCCGAGAGACGGCTCATATCTCGAAAAACTCGTTAGTCGGGACGCTCGTAAGTCAAGCCCCCACTGTATGTGCATCTATCCTGTCTAAAATTCAAAGTGCAGCCCTAACCGGTTTGGCTCAGTGGATAGAGCGGCGGCCTGCGGACTGAAGGGTCCCAGGTTCGATTCCGGTCAAGGGCATATACCTTGGTTGCGGGCACATCCCCACTAGGGGGTGTGCAGGAGGCAGCTGATCGATGTTTCTCTCTCATCATTGATGTTTCTAACTCTCTATCCCTCTCCCTTCCTCTCTGTAAAAAATCAATAAAATAAATTAAAAAAAATAAACTGCAAAGGGCAGAGGAAGGCCAACGGTAAAGGCTGTCACAGGGCGGGACGTGCTTCCTTCCCCCAGCATGTGGGCCTCGCCCTCTGTCCACGCCCCACTGTGAGCCTGACAGCCACCCAGGCAGTGTGGCGTGTGGCGTGTGGAGGTGGTGAAGCTGGGCTGGGACGCAGCACCAGCCACCGAGGAGCACTGACCACGGGTATCCTCTGCCCCACGCCCTCCTGTTACAGAGCTGGCCCGACTGCCCGATGCCACTCCCGGCACAAGCCCATGAGGCCGACGCACTTACTAGATCCCCGAGGTGTAGACGGGCTGCATGGCCTGGTACAGCTTCAGGAAGGGCCGGCACACTGCAGGGGGGAGAGAGAGAGAGAGAGAGAGAGAGAGAGAGATCGATCTTCCGTGAGCCCGAGGACCCACGCAGGACTGCGGGGAGGGTGACAGAGGGAAAGGTGCATGAGCTAGCGCCCACCAGCTGCCTTTGGCTTGGGCTCAGCACCGCAGTCAGACGGCAGCGTGAGGGGCCCGGGGTCGCTGGGCTGTCTGTCCTTCCTGATAAGCGAGTGGCCCCACCTCGCACAGAGGGCTCTGTCGGTCCTGACCAGGGGGCCTGGGCCTCAGGACGGAGGGGTGCCCGCGCAGTGCAGGGACAGGGGACCTCAAGCCCGCAGTGGGGACACTCACCCCCACCCGTGTCGAAGTTGGGGGTGCCGTGCAGGATGACGAAATGCAGGAAGAGGGGCGAGGCGTTCATCTTCACTGTCCCCGACAGCAGCCCACTGAGAAACTGCACGTACCTGCAAGGCACCGGCAGTGAGCGCCCAGGTGGCACCTCATGGCCTGCCCTGCGTGGGACCCAGACGGCGGCCATGCAGCCCATACATCTCCGGTGGTGCCTGCCCGGCCCACATGTGCCCGTGACCGTCAGGGGGCGGTTCTACAGGGACGAGTCTGCCCGGCCAGCGTGGCCCAGGGGTTGAGCATAGACCTATGAACCAGGAGGTCACGGTTCCCTTCCCGGTCAGGGCACACAGGGAGGCAGCCGATCCACGATCCTCTCTCATCATTGATGTTCCTGTCTCTTTCCCGCTCCCTTCCTCTCTCTCTAAAGTCAATAAAAATATATTTAAAAATAATAATAAAATAAAAATAATTAACGAGATGTTTCCTCAATGGGCCCTGGGGATCGGGGTGTGGGAGGGGCCGGAGCGGGGGCCCGGCCTGCCCAATGCTGCCCGACCACGGCCCCTCCCTCCTCCCAGGGGGGCCTGACTCCAACCAACAGGAAACCCCCCAATATCCAACCATGGCATGGGTGTCCCCGCCCAGGACGGCCGCCCTCTGACCGAACCACCAGCAGGCTCAGCCTCACATATTTTTTAAAAAATCTCTAAGTTACGCCTGCAATTCACGCACTGTGCTCCATTAGTGCAAAATAGGCCGCTGGGTTTGTGCGTGAAGCAAGCTGAGCCGGTTAGACACAAAGTTAGGCGACCCGGCTGCCAGCCCTGCTTTGAGGAAGGTGTGAGGGGAACACGGGCCCCGCCCAGTCCCTCTCCTGGTGCTCCCACCGTCCTGGCGGCGAACAGCTCCTCTGTCCTGCAGCATAAACAGGGGCTCCCCAGGGTCACCGTGGGCGGGGGGGGGGGGGGGGGGGGGGGAGCCGGGGACCAGAGGGCTGCCGCCAGGCCTGGCCACCAGGGGGCTCCACACGCCTCCCCTTTCATCCAGGGGCTGCCTGTCCGAGCCACCAGGTCAGCAGGAGGGCGGCCCCGCCTTCCCAGGGAGGGCTCCCTACCGCTCCTGGCCTCGCAGGGCCCCTCTGTCTGCCGGTGCACCCGTCGGCCCTCATGGCCGTCCCCTCCGGGGGGACACGTACCGCTTCTGGGAGGGCTGCATCAGCGCGGAGACCTTGTCGTCGTAATACTTCTTCATGGCAAACCTGTCGAGGGCCTGGTCGGCGCTGGGGAGGAGAGACGGCGTGTCACCCCGCGCGGACACGACAGAGGCCGGTGACAGACACGCCCTGGGCTGCGCTGGGCCCGGCGCCCACCAGGTCCCCGTTTTTTGCGGCACCATGCGAGCCACCTTCACCTCGCCTCCTGGACCCGGGTCCCCACAGACACGCCGAGGCCACAGTGGACCCAGGCGCAGGCCCCAACCCCGTAGGAAGCAGCAGCCCCGCCCAGGGCTGTGGCCCCAGCTGACACCGCACGGCCCCCAGGGGCGCCGGCCTGCCCCCCGCACGGCCCCTGGCCACACGCCTGACAGGGGAGCGGGCTTCAGAGGCTCTGGGCGAGACTGGCGGGCGGACCACATGTCAGCGTCACAGGGGAGCGGACGTGCCCGAGGCCACCATTTGTGGGACCCCCCGTGCCCCAAAGGCGTGTTTGGGACCCACAGGGGCGGCCGAGGGCTTCCACGGGGAGTCACAGCCCAACAGGCTCAGAGGTCAGAACACGCTGCCGGGAGGAGCCGGGGCCCTCGGGCGGCACGGCTGTTTGATGTGACTCACTCCACGCCGGCTCCTCCGGGAACCCCTCCCGGGCACCGGGGCCGTCTCACCCCCCGCTGCCCCCGATTTCAGCACAGCCCGTGGGATGCGAGGTCAGACGGCGTCACCAGGCTCAGGGCCGCCCAGAGCTCCCTGGAAAGTCGGGTCTGAGTGGGGCCTCTGCTTAGAGAAACGTGGGTGCTCGCGGCTCCAGAATCGCGTCAGAAATGGGCCAGGGCAGGGGCCAGGCTGGAGGCACCGAGCAGCGGGAGGGCGGTGGCCGCCCCCTTGGGCCCACAGGGGCTGCTGCTGTGCATCCACCGTTGGGCTGGGTCCCGGGCGCGGTGGTGGCAGGGGCACCGGCTCTCACGTGCTGAGAACACGGGTTCGTAGAAAAGCCACCCGTCCCTTGTCTGGCAGCCCCTTGTGTTAGTGAACGCGCTGGTGCTAGTGCTTGGCGGCGTGGCTCCCGGGGCGTGGCTCCCAGGGCGTGGCTCCCGGGGTGAGCGGTGAGCAGGGCCCTGCCGCCCACGCGTGTCTCCAGGAGCCGGTGCGGACGCTCTTCCCGTTCTGCGCCCGCAACTTTCCGCTTGGATCTCGGAGCGGAGTCTGTGGCCTGAGGAGCCCGCTCCCTGGACGACCGGGGAGGGACCTTGAGGCACAGTCGTGATAGGCCCAGCGGTGACTGGTGCCGCGGCCACGTCGGCGGAGGGTCCGCAGCAGCCACTGCTCTAGGGCAGGGGTGGGCGGTGGGAACCGCTTCCTGCCGAGGGCCCTGTGGGCGCGTATGACATCACCCAGCCACACAGAGTCACCCGCTTAGGTCAGCGGCCGCGCTTGGTCAACATGCAGTTAACCCCGTGTCTTGGCAGGGCCAGACCACATGCCTGGGGGGCCGGATACAGCCCGCAGCCACACGTCCCACCGCCCTAGAACTGGGGGCCCCTGGACAGGCAGCCCCGGCAAAGGCTGAAACTGAATGACCTCTGCGTGGGACAGAGAGAGCTGCGCGGCCGCCCCTGCCCCCCGCCCCCCAACCAAGTGCGTCGGGAGACGAGGAGGAGAGAGCAAGCCAGTGGCCAAAGCTCTGAGCTGTCCCTCCGCCCGACAGGCGCCCAGTCCTGCCGCTCCGGCTGCCCTGCCCTGTGGCTGTACTGGGTGCCCCACGTGCAACGGCACAAGGACCTGCCACAAGCCCCGGGAGACCCAGCACCTCCGTCACGGGCGGGCGTGTCCACCGCGTGGCCGTGCAGCTGACCCCGAGCGCGACGGCTCGGAAAGGGCCCTCAGCTGCCTGTGGTGACGAGTGAGGAAGCTCTCAGTCTCCCCATTTCCAGCCCCACAACCCCCGCCCCCGGCTGTCGGGTGGGGACAGAGCCACGTTGTTGGGGCAGGAACACGGGGCTCTGTCAGGGGCCGCCGGGAACCTGGTCCCCGTCCAAGTGCCCCTGGCCTCGCACACACAGGGCTCATTATCGAGGCCTCCTCCCCGCGGGGTTCCCTCCTGGCGCCCCGCTCCCCGAGTTTCCAGGGAAAACAGTGGGAGCAGTCGGCCTCCTGCAGGGGAGGAGGGGGCCGGCCTCCCCTGAACGGCTTCTGTTTCCTCGGACGCAGCCGCACAAAGCGGCCATTGAGGCGCCAGGACCGCGCAGGCGGCCGTGGGGACACGCTTCTCACGGGACTCAGGGGCGCACGGCTCCGAGGTCCCGGGTGCCCTGCACGCTGGCTGGGCAGGAGGCTGGCCCGCACCCCTCGCTCGCTGTGCTCCCCGTTTCCATCCCGGGGGCGGCGGCTCCCACACCCAGGACTACGGCTCCTCCCAGGACGGCTCTTCCAGGCCAGAGAGCCTCCGCCCAGGCTCCTGGGCCAGCGCCCGACCCCCCGCCCCTCCTCTGTAGGTGGGAGCCCTGACCCCGCCTCCGGGGACTCGAGGGGCGGATGCGAGCTCCCTGGGCCTGGGCGGCACACCCAGCGTGGCCACCTCTCTCGGCGGCGGTGTCCACGGAGCCGGCTGTGCCCCTGCTTTGAGGCTGTGGCCTGCCCGCTGCAGCCTGGGTGGCAGTGCACTCACGGTGTCTCCAGGAGGCCGTCGGTGTGTCACACGCGTGCACACGCCTGCCCCCCAAGAGCACAGCCTCCGCCCGGGGATGCGGAGGGACAGGCCAGCCCCGCCTCCCGCCCGCCCGGCCCCGCCACGCCTCCTACCTGGCGAAGACGTTGGTGAAGTGCATGTAGGAGGCGATGACCACGCCGATGCGCCCCTTCCCGCCCTGCGGAGACAGAGGCCCGTGTTCCCGCGCCCTCACCCAGCGCCGGCAGGACCAGGCTTCCTCGTGGCGATGACGAGGCGCCAGCGTGAGGGGCTGCGGCCCCCGGGCAGCAGGGGCATGCACCCTGGGGGCCCAGGGCAGAGGCGGGTGCCCCCTCCCACCGCGCCTCGGCTACCCCGCGAAGACGCACACGTCAGGTCCCCATCGGGCGGGCGTCCTGCCCACAAGGTCCATCAATGACCAGAACTCGGGGGGCGGAAGTCCGAGCAGCGTGCTCTGGAGCGCCCTTCTCTTCTTTACAAGGGGCGCTCCTGGGAGGAGGGGCGCCTGCTCACCGTGCCCTGTTAGTCCCTAAGGCCCGTGGCCACCCAGGGACCTGGTCCCACAGACCTGCAGCTGCCCGAGGCCCGGAGGGACTGTGAGGGGAGAGGGCACCCCCTCCCGGGCCCAGGATGGACTCTGTGAGGGTAGAGACGGCGGGGGGCTCACCCTGCAGTGGATGACGACCACGTGGTGCGGGTGGCCCTGGAGCCAGGACTCCTGGGCCTTGCAGATGGCGCACACCTTGTCCAGGGGCGGCGCGTGCAGCTCGGGCCAGCCCACGTCCAGCACCTGAAAGGACGGCGGCTCAGCGGCGGGCGGCTCTGGGCGGGTCCCCTGGTGGAGATGCGGCCGCGGGGGGCGGGGGGGGGGGGAGGGGGAGGAGACACAAAGGCCTCGCCCGACCGGCGGGGCTCAGGTCAGGGGCTGAGCGTCGACCTATGACCCAGGAGGTCAGGGTTCGCTTCCCGGCAGGGCACAGGCCGGTTGGGGTTGGATCCCCAGTCGGGGGCGTGCAGGAGGCAGCCAGCCCATGGCTCTCTCGTCACTTAAGCTTCTCTCTCTCCCGCTTCCTTCCTCTCGGAAATAAATGGAAATAAAATGAACTGAAGCGACGCCTGGGAGACGGGAACGTCCTGTGATCCACACTCGTTTCGGGCGGAAACAGTTCAACGTGAAGAGGTCGCCGCGGACACGTGTGCCCGGTCCCGCCATCGAGTCATGTGGGGAGCGAGCGGACGGGCACCCCCGGGACAGGCACCCTGAGACGCGGCAGACGCGGGGGGCGGGGGCGGGCGCACCTTCTGGTTGAGCCTGGCCAGGTCGTATCTCTTTTCCGAGAGGTTCAGCACCTGCGGGGGGAGACGAGGGGTCGGCCGCGCTGCCCACGCACAGGGTGCGGGTGGAGGCGTCACGGAGGGTGCCGTGTACAGGCGTGTCGTCGTCACAGAATAAAACAAACACGCCAGGCTGGGCACGCGATCCGGGCTCCCTGGGGAGGGGCCACACGGAGGGGCTGTCCGGCCCGGGCTGGAGGCCAGGCCCGCGAGCGCCAGGGCGTCACTGAGGACCCGCCGCGTCACAGAGAAGCGGGAGGGGACCAGCCTCGCCGCCCCCACCGCCTCCTCCCCCTCCCCCTCCCTCTCCCCCTTCCCTCTCAGGAGGACAGCCGAGCAGCACGAGCCAAGTGTGGAAGGGCTGACACTGGCCGGGGGCTGCCCAGGGCCAGGCGGGCCGTGGGGGTGCCTCGACCGGAACGGGCTGCCCCTCGGGCCTGGATGTCACCCACCGGCCGGCCGAGGCGTGGTCTGTGGGTCCTGAGGCTGTGTGTCCCCTGTCCAATCAGAGGACAGCACCCAGGAGTCCCCGGGAGAGCGAGGGCACCGGGTATCACTCAGGGTGGTGTGTGACACCCACACGTCGCCTCAGAGTTTCAAAAAGGTCCTTGTCCCCAAAGGCAAGGCCCCCACCACCCCCAGCGACTCTGCCGGGGGGGGGGTGTCTCTGGACCCAGTGAGGCTGCTCCCATTGTGAAGGTGACCCCTCCAGACCCCAGACCTCCCGTGGGAGGGGACTCAGAGCCTGGCCTGAGGAGAGGAGGGAGCGAGACACAGAGGGCGGGTGACAGCCCAGGCGGCCACAGCTCTCCCTGCCATGGCTGGGGGACCAGGGAGAGCATGACCAGGAGAGCGTGACCAGGAGAGCGTGACCGGGTGAGCAGCAGGTTGAGGCAAGGGGGCAGGGCCTCCCCCTGCAGCACTAACTGCTGATCGGGCCTCCCCCCTGCGGGGCTGTCCTCTGAGGAGGCTGATAAGGACCACGAGACAGTCACGCTCATCCTGGTCGTCAGGGGAGATCACAGCTGCGATTGGGGGGCCTGGGGGCCAGGAGGGGGTTTCACTCAGCAGAGGCCACACGGGATGGGGGCAGCAGGCCACGCCGCACGGGGCGTGTGAACACGGAGGGAGGGCCACACGGGGCGTGTGAGCACGGAGGGAGGGCCACACGGGGCGTGTGAGCACGGAGGGCGGGCCGGACGGGGCGTGGGAACATGGAGGGCGGGCCGCACGGGGCGTGTGAACACGGAGGGCGGGCTGCACGGGGCATATGAGCACAGAGGGCGGGCCGGACAGGGCGCGGGAACATGGAGGGCGGGCCCAGGACATGGTGGAAACGAGCCTCCCCACCCGGCAGTCCTGTGCACCCCTCACCCTCACGGTGCGTTTCAGGGGGACGGAACCTCTTCCAGGCCGGCCTGCCCGCACTTGGGGAGCCCCACCCATTCCGGTGTCCACCCTACAAGGACAAACGTGGCCGCCCGCGCCCGGCACTCCTCCTGGTAACCAGCGTCTGTCACCATGACCTGCGGCCGACGGGCCTCATCACAGCGCGTCCCCACGTCTCAGCCAGCGCCGTGCCTTCTGGCCACACCCTTATCCAGCATCCCGCCCCCCCCAGCGTCCCCCCCCCTCAGCGTTCCCGCCACCCCGCCACCCCCCTCAGCGTCCCACCCCCGCTCAGCGCCCCCCGTCCCCCCCCTCAGCCCCCACCCCCCGCTCACCAGGTAGTTGTCGCCGTGCTTGGACCGCAGCATGCGCGTCACCTCCTGCAGGCTGTGCAGGTAGGATTCCTCGGAGCAGCCCGCGGGGAAGGACACGGCGATGATGCGCTCGGTGACGTAGGTGAGGTCCAGCTCACGCCCGTCCTCCATGGTGGGGCTTGGCGCCGGCCTAGGGGAGAGGCTGGTGGGCACCAGCCAGGCAGCAGGAGTGAGGGTGTGAGGGACCCGGCCGCAGGCTCAGCGGACCCGACAGCAGGGTCTCATGGACCTGCTGAGTCTGCTTTCTGGGTGTGGGCTGGTCACAGACACGCAGGCGGCTCTGCGTGCTCAGGGCCTGGGGACACTGCCGGGGGCCTCGCGGGAGGCGGGTCGGAGGGAGCCTGGCCCTGGGCGACCCTCACTGTCCCTGCTCCCCGCCGTCAGCTCAGTACCTGGCAGCTAAGACGAGTGGATGGCAGGGGTGGGTGCAGCCTGGTCTGCAGGTGGCACCCTGGGGCGGGGGAGGAACCTCAGTGCATATGGAGGGGCTGGAAGGACTCTGGCCCTGGGAGGAGGGGCTGGGGCTGTCACCTGAGATGCGGACACAGGTGTGAGGAGGCAGGGAGGGAGCCGGGCAGGTGTGACAACCAGCAGAGGGCGCAGGCGAGGGCGAGGGTGAGCGCTGGCTGTGCCGGGCGGGCGGGCGGGTGGGACCAGACCTCCCATCCCGGTGCTGGGGGGACCGCGCTGGGCACCCCAGGTCTGCAGGGCATGTGGGATGGAGGGAGAACGTCCAGGGGAGAGGTGCGAGGTCACCCCGCACGGTGGCAGCCACAGAGGATGGGGCGTCGGGGGGCAGGTGAGTCCAGCTGTGGGGGCCAAGGCTGCGGCCACCAGCTGTGGGGTTTGTGGCCACTGCCGGTCCATTCACTACCCTCATCACCGGCGTTTCTCTCTTCATTTTGGAAAAATTCAAAATCATACTAAATCGCGTCACAGCCCCGCGGCACCCATCCGCTGGCTCCGAAATTAGCTCGGCCAGCCCCCACCCTGCCCCCGCCGGCGCCCAGGGCTCTGCAGGGACCCAGGTCGTGTGTCGTTTGGTGGGCAAATGCGTCCGTCTGTTTCTGGAGGATGAGGACGCCGTGGAGAAGTACCTGCGGCGCCATTCCCACCCGACAGCAGCCGCGGCCCCATCGCCAGCACCATCGCCCTGGTGTCCGACTCTGACTCATTACCACGAGGTGCCCCCGCCTCCCGCGCCCGGCGCAGGTGCAGGGCCTGCTGCTTTCAGATGCTTTCAGAGCACGTGAGGTACGAAAGGACGTGGCCCTCGCCGCGGCCTCCAGGGCCTCCACGCGTGGAGCGCGGGCTGTGGCCGCCCCCCCAGGCCCTGCTCTGACAGAGGTGCATGGAGCTCGCCGCACTCGCCAGGTTCCAGGCCGCGGCCCCAAACCATTCTCTCAACACGAGTCTGATTATCCAGGGAAAGGCAGTCACGCGCCGGGATCTGGGCGCGAAAGCCGGGAGGCCGCGTCCAGACACAGGACGTAAATGGTACCCGTGTCCCCATGAACATTTGCTTTAAAAATCAGAGACCAAGGCGACTGCAGCGCAGACGATCCCAGGCCCAGCC
Source organism: Myotis pilosus (assembly GCA_036010255.1). Lineage (NCBI taxonomy): Eukaryota > Metazoa > Chordata > Mammalia > Chiroptera > Vespertilionidae > Myotis > Myotis pilosus. The sequence goes on from JASKON010000011.1 coordinate 711,894, forward strand.
TCCCGTGGGGTCTGGCCGAGGACGGGCGCGGGCGGGGGCTGGCGGACACTCACCTGGACGGTCGGTGGCAGCGGGGAGAAGCGGACAGCGAGGCGGCCCCCGGAGCCTGCGGAGGAGAGAGCACGGTCACCCCAGGCCTCCGGGCCTGCGTCCACGTCGCACACCCCAAGGAGGGCGCTGGCAGCCACGCCTCGGTTTATCAGGAACGGACGGTCACGCCGGGGGCTGCTGGCTCAGCTCCTCGCCCGGGAGGATGTCCGGCCTATCAGCCATCTGGGCCCCAGGACAAGTGTCACAATCCATGAGCCACGGCGGGCGGCTCCACAGGGGACAGGGCCGGGCCCCGCACGTGCGACAGCTCGTCTCCGCAGACAGGAGGCGCTCTCGGCACAGCGGTGACCACCGTTCTCCTGTCAGCGAGCGCCAGGAAGCACGAGAGAGAACCTGCACTGACTTCTCTTTTAGAGCCTGTCCGAAGGGAAGGAAGGCTTCGGGGCTGCGACTGCCCCTGTGCCCGAGTGTGTGCGGGCACGCGTGTGTCATGCACCAAGGACAGCAGAGACCGGAGATGCCCCCACAGTCCTCCCCAAAGCCCTTCTCGGCCTGGGCCCCCCCCTTTTTTTAAAATATATTTTATTGATTTTTTACAGAGAGGAAGGGAGAGAGATAGAGAGTCAGAAACATCAATGAGAGAGAACCATCGATCAGTCACCTCCTGCACATCCCGCACCAGGGATGTGCCCGCAACCCAGGTACATGCCCTTGACCGGAATCGAACCTGGGACCTTTCAGTCCGCAGGCCGACACTCTATCCACTGAGCCAAACCGGTTTTGGCCTGGGCCCCTTTCTCTCCTGCCCCCGGGGAGCCCACACCCTCGGCTCCGCACCCCCGGGACCCTGATCTGTGGACCAGCCCAGCGGGCGCACAGCTACCGGGTGACGTGGGTCCTGCGAGCAGGGCGCCCAGAGCCCGCCTCTGTGGACGGAGCCCCCTCTGACAGGCCGACACCCTCTCCCCTGAGTCCCCCCGGGTACCTGCTCACTTGGCTCCCACAGGAGGGACAGGGGATGAAACCAGGGCTATTTCAGGGTCCACCAGACACACTTTCCTGAAATCTCGACAAGCCAACTCCTAAGCCAGAGCCAACCACAGAGGCGTGATCCTGGCCCCGAACAGAGGCAGGACCGGACGGCGCCGTCCCCCAACCAGCCCCCAAACCCCGCTGTCCACACGAGCCGGGGCCTTCCCTGGCTGACGCGTTCCCTCCAGTCGTCTGGCCTGCGAGGAGGGGTCTGGGCACTGGCCAAGGTGACCTCACAGGACGTGTTCGCCACGGGCCAGTCGGACAAGGGCCCGGGGGTTCTGATGACAGAGCCCCTCCCTGTGCCCACAGGGTCACGCCCAGGCTGTGCCGTCGCCCGGGGCTGCACCCCGACCCGGCCACTGGCCCCAGGCCCTGCCCTCACGCCTGCACGGCTCAGGCTAGACCAGCTCCGACAGGGAGAGGTTTGCCCAGCAGGACAGCGAGGACCACGGTGAGCGCGCAGCACACGGTGCAAAGGCTTTAGGTCTCGTGAGACGTGACCCGAGTCGCCAGCTCAGGGCGGCCCGTCAGCGAGATGGAGCCCAGAGGCCTGGGCATGTGACTCGGCAGCTCAGGATGTGCCCTGAGGACGTGCCGGGACCGGCCGCATCTGCACGGACCAGCTCCCCACATGGACGGGCCCCCCACATGGACGGGCCCCCCACAAAGACGGGCTCACCACAAGGACGGGCCCCCTGCACGGACTGGCTCCCCACACGGACCGGCTCCCCACATGGACGGGCCCCCCACAAAGACGGGCTCACCACAAGGACGGGCCCCCTGCACGGACGGGCTCCCCGCACGGACCGGCTCCCCGCACGGACCGGCTCCCCGCACGGACGGGCTCCCCGCATGGACCGGCTCCCCGCACGGACGGGCCCCCTACACGGACACGCCCCCCACACGGCAAGAGCCGTTAGCAGCAGGCACAGCAGCCCCGTCAGCCACACGCAGGGTCCCGCGGGGTCAGCGGGGCGGGCGGGCGAGCGGGCAGGTGATGCTCCCCGCTGCACCGGGAAGGGTCCGTGACTCACACGCACGCCCGGTGACATCTGGACAGACGGCATCCGGCCTCAGTGTGTTTCCGGAATGCTCTGTCGCATGTTTCCTGTCCATGCAGGTTTGCAGCGTGGACCTGAGCCCATGTGACCATTCCTCAGCCGAGGACAGTGGCCCTCGAGGCCTGAGCCACACAAACCACTCCCTCCACGGAGGCAGAGCCCGGGGGCTTCCCAGGCTCCACCCTCGGGGCGGGCGGGGCGGACGCCTTGTCTTGGTCCTGGCTCCCCCTAGAGGGTCTGGTCCAAACCCAGACTCGGGCCCTCTGCACCCCGGACCCCCGTCTGCAGAGCAGGGCCCCCAGGAGCCAATGCCTCCTCCGCCCACGGGACCTGCTCTCACGTGGCCTCTGGGAACCGAGAGACGGAGAGGAACTGTGAGCGGAGGAGGAAGTGCCGCATGAGGGTTACTCAGCGGGCAGTGGCCCATGTCAGGGGGCAGGCGGGTGCTTCCTGAAGACACACGTGTGCACATATATGCACAAACACACACTCATGCGCACACGTGCATGCATGTGCACAAGCACACATTCACACACGCATGCACACACATGCACACGCACAGCGGGCCTGCTATGGGTGTGCGTCCTACAGGCAGAAGGGAGCCTGGAGAGCACAGTCACAGGCAACACCTGTGTTGGGGTCGATGCTACGGCAACACTCCCTCGTCCCCTGTGATGGGTGAGGGCGGCGCCTGGCATGAGTCCCCGGTGAGCCAGCCCCTGCCCCACAGCCACCCTCACGCTCCGTCCCTGCCCCTCAGTCCCCCCCCACATGGGCCACTCCCTCCTGCCCCAGGGCGTTTGCACATGCCATGTGGGGCTGGAACGCTTCCACCTCCTGGGCAAGCCTCACCTGGTTGACTAACTCCCGACCCTCAGCCTCTCAGCTCAGACAGCCTCTTCCCCAAAAAGGGACCCCGATCCCCCTTCACGTCCCGCTGCCACGGTCTCCTTCACACACAGGCCTCAACACAGAACGACCCTGGTGTGGACCCCTGTCCACACTCTGCATCCCCAGGAAGCCGCCCCCCCTGCCCGTCCCGCCAGCAGCCCAGCAGCGGAGCAGCGGCCCACAGACCAGGTCCGCAGGAGGAGGGAGGGTCTGGTCATGTGAGAGGCACAGGGTGCTGTCCGTACGTTTCAGGTGAACCCTCGTTCGCCCTCCTTTTAGGGACAGAAAGTCCCCGTGGCTGACCAGACGGCATCTCACAGCAGAGTGGGAGGCGTGGCTGTAGCACAGGGACCTACGGGCGGGGGCTGGGGCTCGTTTAGGAAGAAATGCCCTGGCACAGCCCCTGCTGAGCGCCAGCGACAGAGAGATCGGGAGCACCCCCCCCCGCGCCAGCCTGGCTCCCCACGGTGACCCCTGACTGGGGGCTCAGCAGCTGTGCCAACTGGGGTCCCGGTTCCCCACGTTCCCACTAATGCTGTCTCCTGGCGTCCCCGCCTCCCAAGACGGGCACCTGGCCGACCTCTGCCAGGAGCCACCTCACCTGGCTGACGAAGTCCTGATCCTCGGCCTCTCCCGCCGGCCCCTCCTGCTCACCTGGGGAAGGGCAGCCTGGGGCCACCGGGCCGGAAAGGCGCCAGGCCGGCCCCTGCCGCCCGCCTGCCTGCGCCCTCTCTGGCTTCTGGACAAGAAGCAACAGAAGGTCCCTGGCAGGTGCTGCCCCGGGGCATTCCGGAGCCGTGAGCTGCGAGCCCCTCTCAGGAACGCACCGGCCCCGACGCCCTGCGAGCCGCTCCGTGGGAAGGAGCAGAGGGGACGCTGCGTAACGTGACCGGAGCCGGGCCGACGAGGAAGCAGGCTGCCCGGGGCCCGGCCGCGGGGTCCGCACGCTCAGCGGAAACCTCCGCACATGGTCAGTGTCCCCGGGGGACGGACGTGAGCCCTTTCTCAAAGGCCACGATCGGCGGCACACCTGGAGGCGCCGTTCCTTCCTTCCTTCCGCGGCTGGGCGTCCCCGGCAAGCACACGCCTGCGATCCCAGCACCGGGAAAGAGGCCACCCGACCCGCTCCAAGCCGTCCGCCTGGGGGGCACCTGGCCTCCCTGGACTCGGCTTCCTCACCTGGGGCTGGGCCGAGCCAGGTTAAACGTGGAGGCCCGTGTGCGGCCGAGAGCGGAGGCCCGTCCTGAGCGCTAAGCAAACACCAGCCATGAAGCGGAGCCTTGTTCTCGGAGCCGGCGGGACGGGCCTGCACTCGCCTCCCCGCGTCCCCAGTCCTTTCCCGGGAGAGCGCAGCCCCTTTCCCGAGAAGGCGCTGCCTGGAGCGCAGAGGCGGCCGGTCAACGATTCTCTCCCATCCCTGATGTTTCCATCTCTCTCTTCCTCTCCCAAACCAACAAAAACGCATTAATGATAATTAAAGAAAGAAGATGCTGCCCAGGCAAACGAGAGAGGAGCTCGGTGTGTGTGACCGACCCCAGGTCCCAGAGACGGGGAGGGAGGGTCTCTGCACCCACCCGGACCGGACCGGGCTGGGCCGTGGCCGAGCAGACAGAAGGCGTCCCGGAGTGAATTCCCAAACCGGAGGCACCACGCCCGCCCACACGTGCTCCCACCAGCCCCGAGGCCTCGGGGTGCCGTCTGGGAACAGAACTGGAGCTGGAGGTGCCAACTGGGCACAGGCCTGGAGCTGGAGGTGCCGACTGGGCACAGGCCTGGAGCTGGAGGTGCCGTCTGGCACAGAACTGGACCTGGAGGTGCCATCTGGGCACAGAACTGGACCTGGAGGTGCCGTCTGGGCACAGGCCTGGAGGTGGGGGGAGGGGGGCGCGGGCGGACCGGAGGGTGGATGCTCAGATGATCCGTGAGCCTCCTGGCGCTTTCCTAGCAGCTCCAGGAAGCCCAGGCGGGGACTCTGAGGGTTCACTTGGGGGTGCGCTGCTCCAAACTAGGACAGGGCACCCCCAGCGCCCGGACTGAACTCCCCGACAGGGCTGGCGGTGCCTCAAAGGCAGAAGGTGACTCTTGTCTGTTTCAGACACAAACACTACAGTTTTAAGTGAAAGAAACGGGGTTTAGGAGTCGGCAAGCGAACGGCTACTTCAGCTCAAGAACCAGCCACAAGTTCGGGTCGTTCCTACCTGTCAGGCGTGATGGCTGTGCCCGCAGGTCCCGTCCTCATTGCTGTCACCACAAAGCGAGCGTAACGGTCACAGCCACGAGCCCAGAGCCCGCTGAGCCACCTGCACCGCTCTCACGGCTCTCCCAGCACCAGAGCCGCGACCCCTCACCTCCCCGGCGTTGCCAAAAGGGAGCTGAGCCCAGGCCTGGAGAGGGGAGGCCAGGCCCCAAAGCCCCGCAGCTGGTGGGCGCAGAGCTGGGGCCGGGCCCATCTTGTGCCCAGGAGCCGGGACCGGGCAGCCTCGGCCACGACCCTCCCAGCTGGGCCTCTCGTACTCCCTGCCTCTCGAGTTCAGATGAAAACTGACCACAGTCACAGGGAGGCAGTCGGAAAGTGGGCTGGGTCTGGCCTCCGTGACGGGCAAGTCAGGGAAAAGGACAGATCTTAGGTGGTAAAACGGGGCCATCTGAAGACCCCTAATCAATCAGCACGTAATGAATCCCTAATTCTTAATCAATCCCTAATCAACACCTAATCAATCAATCCATCCCTAAGTAATACCTATCCAATACCTAATCAACCCCTAATAAACACCTAATGAATCCCTAATCAATCAACACCTAATCAACTCCTAACCAATCCTTAATCAATCCCTAATCAACATATGATCAATCCCTAATCAATACCTAATCAATATATAATCAATACCTAATCACCCCCAATCTATCCCTAATCAATACCTAATTAATCCACAATCAACCAACACATAATGAATCCTTAATCAATCAATCCTTAATCAATCCTACTAAATACCTAATCAACATCTAATCAACCCCAACGAATACCTAATCAATCAACACCTAATCAACTACAGTCGCCCTGTTCTGATCAGTCCCTGGGGCCCAGGACAGCATCTTACGCTCATGAGCGCCACAAGCATCCAGCACTACAGCTGGGCCATTTTCAACTGTGAAAGCACCAACAAAAAGCACAAAAACACACAAAAAATAATGCCGTGACTACAGCCCACAAAGACCCTGTCCCCACCAGCCTGCAAGCTGAAGCGGGGTGCAGAGTGGTGGCGCCCCGGCAGGAGGGCTCACGCGGGTACCACACCCACCGCGGCAGCCGGCAAACCCGCCAACACAGACCACACCCACAGGGATCGGCCGGAAGGCGATCGGTCTGCAGACCCTCCGGTCCCGGGTTCACCCTCAAACACCTGGGAGGCTCGCCAGGTCTCACGTCCCCACACGCGTCCGTCCCAGTGACATCACGGAGGAACGCCCCCCGCAGCCTCGGGTCACACTGCTGAGCACGTGACTGGCTCCCCCGGAGGCGCCGGCAGGGTGGCCGTGGCTCGGCCGTCTCGCCACAGACGGAGCTCACCTCCTCACACCCATCACACTCCTCCCTCCTCACCTCCGGAAGTTCTTCCTGACGATGAACCAACGCCTGCACCCACGGCGGGGGCTGGGCCCGATGTCTTCCCAGAGCAGCCGGCCACCTTCACGTCAGTCGTCCCGGGACAGGGGAGGGTCCCAGGGGAGCGGCGTGCGCCCGGCTAGTGTGGAGCCACGCTCGGCGGCTGCTCAGGAGCCGATGCTGCCGTGTTAGAACACAACGCGTCACGCCTGCGTCTCGTGCCGATGAACTAACCCAGCGGGTGTGGGGTCTTTCCAGAGTCGCCAGCCTGGAGGCCGCCCCGGCCCGGAGCCCTGAGCCCAGGGATGGCCGTGGGCTCGGCCGGCCGCTCGTCGCGGGTCGGCTTCCTACGGTCGGATGACAGGCATCAGGGGCCAGACACAGCCGCCCCGTCTGCCGAAGCGTCTCCCCCGCTCACACGCGGGGCGTTCCTCCTCCTCCCCCCGCGCCCCGCAGGGCCCCCTCTCAGGTCTGAGGAGCCCCGGTCAGGTCAGGTGCCCTGGCCTGCGCCTCCCGTCGGCGGTGGGGGGGCCTGGGCTTGGTGCCTACGGGCTCGGCCGAGGGCAGCCCCTTCCTGAGGCCCGTGTCCTGCCAGCTTCCTCCTGTGGCCCCGGGGGGGACGGGGGACGGCCCAGGGGGATCTGAAACTTGGCGTGGCCCCGCTCTGCCCCCTCAGCATGTGCCACAGGAACTCCTCGCCACGGAAAACCTCGCGCCAACGTTTAACCCGGGGGACGTGAGTGCAGGGGAAGGAGGAGGACGCTCGCTGCTTCTCCTTATGCGCCAGCTCGCAGGACGTGCCGCCGGCACCGCCCACGGTGGCTGAGGGGGTTGGGCTGCTTTCTCTTTTTTCTCTTTTCTCGTCTTCTTTTAAAAATATGTTTTTATTGATTTCCAAGAGGAAGAGAGAGAGAGAAACAACAATGATGAGAGAGTCAACCATCGGCTGCCTCCTGCACGCCCCCTACTGGGGATTGAGCCCACGAACCCGGCATGTGCCCTGGACCAGAATCGAACCCAGGACCCTTCAGTCTGCAGACCGACGCTCTGTCCACTGAGCCACACCGGCCAGGGGGCTGTTGATTAAAGTACTTTCAAAAGCCTATTGTTTAGACCAGAAAAAGGACACCTTGGCCCCAAGTCACAACGCGGACGGGTGCTGCTGCAGGTTCGGGCGATGTCAACACCGAGCTCGACCCCAAGCCCAGGTCCAGGCCAGCGGGTGCCCCGAGGGGCCGGGGGAGACGCCCGTTGGCAGAAATGGGCCCAGAACCACACGCCTCTGCCCAGGGGCGTCTCGAAGGGGATACGTTCTCATGAGGACGGGCTTCTTGTGTTTACAGAGCTGCTTCCTCAGCCTCCGGGGTGTAAGTGCAGTGGTCCCCATTCTAAATGCCGCCGAGGGGGGTAAGCGAGACTGAGGACAGCCGCCCCCACTGCTGGGCGTCCGGCTCTCAGAGGGCCTTGCTCAGTGGCCCAGACTTGTATTTTGGTGGGGGACAGGCTGCTGTGTGCGTTTTTAATCAGTGCCTCTCTTGCAGGTAAAAGGCCCTCAGATCTGAATGCTGCGCGGATCTGAGGCCTGTTCTGACCCCGAATTGTGACGCTGCCTCTGCCTCAAGGACGGAACAGAGCAGGCGATTCAGCCGTGAGCACCTGCGGCCGAGGTTAACCATTAGCCAGGCCCTGCCCTGCCCTGGCACCAGCTGACACCGGACGAGCGTGGCCTGCACAGTCCCCCCACCCCCCCGCCCCGGGCGCCTGGCTGCCACCAAACGCGGCCTTGAAGAGGCGGCCGGTGTGGGAGGCCGGGCCGGCACGGGGGTGGCTTCTCTCCATCTGCGAGGGTTTCCCTCTCGGGGGGTCAGACACGAGGAAGCGGCCAGGAGTTCCTGTGAAGGGAAACCGAACGTGCCCCGTCTTTCAACCGCCGCCTGTCCCAGAAGTCCGGCGCCTCTTACCCGCCAACGGGGACAGAGCCGGCGGTGCTGTTCGCGTGGGGGGGCGGTGGGAACAGCGGTCGGCGGGCGGAGGCGCAGGTGCCGGCTTCCTGGGAAACCCGGGCCGCCGGGGCCAAGGTCAGGCCTCCTGCAGCCGGAACCGGGGGCCTCTCGGGAACGGCCTGGGCTCCGGCCAGGGTCCTGCCGTCTTCACTCCCACCGGGACAGGAGGGTTCCTGCCTTCTCGCCGGCACGTGGGCTCAGAGGCGGGCTCTCCCGTGGGGGCGGCGCCACGGCTCCACCTCACGCCTGCCCACCTTCCTACACATGACCTTCCCCGGTCCCTGCCTCCGGAATCTCAGTGCTCACCTCCTCACCGGCCTCCCAGTGCCCTCCGTGGCATCCTGGGCGTGCAGGCACACACACACACACGCTATGCATGTACCTACGCACAACACTGTGCAGACATGCACGCACACCACACCCACCCACGACGCGTGCGTCTACATGCCATGGGTACATGCAGGCACACGTGGATGTGTGTACCGTGCACACGGCGTGCATGCATGTACGTGTGCACACACGGTGCAGGGCACACAAAGGTGCAGCTGCCAGAGCTCAGCGGCCTCGGCCTCGGGGTAACCTGAGCCCGGTGTCACCTTTCGCCGCGGCCGCCCTTGTCCTCCTCCCATCAAACAACAGGAGCGCAGCCACCAGCTCAGGAAACTCGGGCTCGGATTTCAGAGCGATTCTTAGACAGCCTCCTCCCGCGAGAAACCGCAGGCCCCGCCAGGTGAGGCCTGCACCTGCGCCCGGCTGGGTGGCGCTGCCCTGCCCCCCACATGTTGGGGCCACGGCCTCCTGCAAGGACGAGGCCACCTGGAAACAGGACTCAGCCTGGACGAGAGCTGACCCCACGGCAGCCCATCGTGTGCCCGCTGTCATGCCCGTGCCTGTCTCCTGTGAGCGCCCACAGTGACACACACGCATGTAAGCGTAGAGACCGCTGGGGCACGCGTGACTCTGTCATGGGGGCCGGGCCACCTCCCTGGTCCCTCAGATCTGTTCCCTAGAAGCACAGGCAGCTGCTGGGACCACAGTCCACAGGAGCCACACACGTGACTAACGGGCAGCTGGCCACCAGCTATCCTGTCCTCCCCGCGGCCTCCACACCGCAGCCGCAGGAAGCCACACGGCCTGACACGGTCCGAGTCCTGCAACCAACCACTGGGCTCCCCCTGAGCCTGGCTGAGGACCGGACCAGGCCCGGCCATGTCACCCCCACACCCGTTCCCACCTCACCAAGACCCCCCGAGAGTAAACGAGGCCCCAAGGCCCAGGCACCAGCCCCGACACGGGCACCGAACACCCACTAACTCCTCTTAAGCTCCACGGACGGAGCCGCAGGGCTTGTCCTCACAGGTGACCCTTCTCTTGACTTAAAAATGTGGCAGATGAAACCGCAGACGCAGCACAGCAAAGCCTTTTCTCCCCAGTGGCTGCCCGCCCCGCTGCGCCCCTGGGCCATGACCTTGGGGATCCCCGCTGCGGCCTCTGGGCCGTGTCCCTGGGGAGCCCCACTGTGGGTCCTGGGCCGTGTCCCTGGGGAGCCCCGCTGTGGCCCCTGAGCCGTGTCCTTGGGGAGCCCCGGCTGTGGCCCCTGGGCCATGACCTTGGGGAGCCCCGGCTGTGGCCCTGTTCTTCCTGTCTCAGCTGGCTGAGCTGAGGTGACTTGGGCAGGAGTCTAACCGGGTCTGACACGAGGCTCCATGACAGTCAGGAAGGAAGGAACAGAAATGGGAGCTCCAGGGGCCTGGTCTGGCCCCGCCCAAACCGGGGAGTCCCAAGGTCACCTCTGGGGCGTGGGTGTCGTTCGTCCAAAATGCGGGGCCCAGGTACTGGAAGGTTCTGGGCAGGAGAGGGAAAGGCTCCGTGCTTTCTGCCCTGGGGGTTGGGGGTGGGAGAGGGGGCCTGGGACCAAGGCTCCTGGGCTGAGTGGGAGCTGCCCGGGGAGCGGGGGATGGGAGAAGAGGGGGGGACGAGCGGCGGGGCTGCCCACAGAGTAGCCAGGCAGCGGGGCCTGGGAGGGACCCACAGCGGCTGCAGGGAGAACCGGGCCACCAGGCTCAGCACCAGAGACGGAGGCAGGAGGCAGGCAGGTCCCACCTGGACTCTGTGCCCGCCGAGGGCAGGTGCCGGGTCCGGGGAAGTGGGGACACACCTGCCCGACGCCCGGGAGGGCGCGGACGCACCCACTTCCTTCCCGCCCAGGGCGCAGGGAGGCCCCGTGACTCACTTTCCACTGTGACCGGAAACAGGGCCCTCAGGGCCCCGTCCCCCAGGTGTGCACGGGCTCGGCCAGCACCGCCTGCGGGGGGCAAAGGCAACCCCCAGGGCCCGCGCCATCCAACCGGCCTTTCCCTAAAAGCCAAGGCGCCCGAGTGCAGCCCGGTGTCGCCTTCGGCCCCCAGGGAGGCGGCATTTGTCCGCTTCCTGTTCCCAAGCCACGCGTGGCAACACTACGCCCGTGTGTGTCGCCCCGAGAGTGGGCACGGGCTCTGCCCAGAGAGGGAGGCTCCAGCTCAGGTAACGGTCCCCTGGGGGCTGACCCGGAAGGCGGTGCCTACAGAGTGTGCGGCAGGGGGCGGCCGTCAGGGGCCTGGAGCGCTGGGGGCTGGAATCGGCGGCTCAGGTGGGACAGGACCCCGGAGGGAGTGGACGCTCCCCATGGGCCCAGCACGCCCCGAGGAGAAGCAAGCCTCTCCTGCCCCAGGGGGAGGAACAGGGTCAGCAGGGGGTCCCCGAGAAAAGCGGGGGTGTGGGGGGGATGAGCGAGGCTCCAAAGCTGACCCTGACGCCCAGGCGCAGCCCCCACTCTCCCCCGACACCTGTCCCGTCCTGAGTTCACTGCCGGGCGCACAGCACAAACCGGTCTGCGGTCTGACTAACCGGCCTGTGGCTGCGGGGGCGGCAGGCGGCCTGGTCCGGCCGCAGAGGCTATTTATAGCTCCCTCGCTACCAAGTTCCTCAAGGAGCCGGAGCGTGGCCATTCCTTCTGACCGGTAATCACTGGGCAGGATCTGACTCATGCCCTCGTCTGGGGCAGGGCACCCTGCTGGCACCCGCCTCTCACTCACGCACATGCACGCACACACAAGTGTATACACACGCACACGCACACACATGCACACATGCACACACACACAGCAGCCCCTCCCCTCTCCAGAACCAGACTTCTCTGCTGGTGTCACCTACAACACATGCATGTGCACACACATGTGTGCACAGATATGCACAGGTATGTATACACGTGCGCGCACACAGAAGCCCCTCCGTTTTCCAGAACCGCTGGCTTCAGCTCACTTCTCCCCTTGGGAGGCCTGGCAAGCGGGACCCCACTTTCTGCTGTGTTTTCAGATCTGGGGACATTAACTCCCAGCCAGAGCTGTGTGTGGGGACGGGGACACAGTCCCTCAGCCACCACGGTCCTCACCCAGGACAGACACACCAATGTCCTGAGGCCACCGCTATACCCAGGCCCAGGAGGCACGGCTACAGGCTGCAACCGCTCTGGGGCTCGGCTTCCTCGTCTAAGAACTGGAGGTGGAAGAGAGAATACGTGGGAGAGAAATACGTTGGGGGAGAGAATACGTGGGCAAATGAATGTGACACAGAGAACAGAACAACTGAAAACCAGGGGCTTTGGAGACACGGAGCCGGCAGCAGACGCGGATGCCGCGGTAACGGAGCCCTGGGGGAAATTCCACCCGTCAGCACCCACGCGTGTCCTGGCGCCACAAGAGGAATCGGGCCCTGCTCTGGAGAGATCCCGGCCTGGACGCAGGCCGTGGAGTCTTGTAGCCACAGGAGGAAGTGAGCTGTCGAGCCACGAAAAGAAATGAGGAACCTTGGAGGCATGTGACTTCGTGGAAGAGGCCCTCTGGCGAGCCCACGTGCTGAGTGACTCCAGCTCTGGGGCATCCTGGAAAAGGCGGAACCACAGGCCCGGGACCAGGGGCCGGGGTCAGGGGTCAGAGGGGAGGAGGGGGCAGGGAGCACAGGGGCCTCAGGTGGTGAGCGTTCGGTGACACCGTAACGGTGGACACGTGTCATCGTGCAGTCGTCCAAACGCACAGAAGGCACAGCACCTAGACCAGCCCTGAAGCCACCGGGGCTCTGGGTGACAATGTACGGACAGAGCACCCAACCCAGAGCCCTGGCCGGCTCAGGGGCTAGAGCAGCTATGGGCAAACTACGGCCCGCGGAGCCGAAAGAGCGGAGGGCTCTCTTGCTCTTCCCTCCGCTCCTTCACCAGCAGCAGTGTTAACATGTATTAGTTCACACAAACACTCCATCCATGCTTTTGTTCCGGCCCTCCGGTCCAGTTTAAGAACCCATTGTGGCCCTCGAGTCAAAAAGTTTGCCCACCCCTGGGCTAGAGCATCCCCCGCCCCCCGATACTCCAAGGTTGGGGTGTGACCCCCGTCAGGCACACACAAGAATCAGCCAGTGGGTGCAGGAGTACGTGGAACAACAGGTCGGCGTTTCCCTGTCCCCCCGTCTCTGAAATCTATGAAAAGATCGTTTAAAACGAAGAAAGAATCCGCAACACAAGCACTGGCCCCCACGCACATGCTGCTGGGGGCTGACTGGGGTGTGGGCGTGGGGACTCCTGCCATCCGCCCCGTTTCCTATGAATCTAAAAGTCAAGTCTGTCAGTTACGTGTTCAGCTCATTGTTGGACGGTGTGTGGAGGACAGATGGAAAGCGCTATGGAATCTCAGATGTGATATCGAAACCACGGCCACTAGGGGTGCAGTGTCCTGGGCCCCGCCATGCCCCTGCGGCCAGAGAGACTGGTCCGAGTGTCCCCTGAGAGCGCTCCTGGGGCCCCGAATCGCTCGGGCCCTGCACACACCGATCCCGCCCACACGGAGCAGAGCCCCGCACGCTGACCGGGCCACCCCCTCACCAGCCCACAGGTCTCCTAGCCAGGCACCGGTTCCTCACGGCGATAAACAGCGACACGCCCTCAGGGAGGGACGTCCACCACCACAGACTCAGGGGCCTGGCTAGGGCCTGGGGGGCCGGGTCCCCAGCTCAGCCAGGGCCTCCCCGTCCAGAGGCGCGATCACACCGCCTGCCTGTGCGCAGACACGTCAGGGAGACCGCCCCCAGGAGCCACCTTGCCATGAACGTGCACACGCGCTCTCAGCGAGAAGGGCCGTCAGGGGTGGCCAGTGCCGGCCAAGGGAGAGCCAGTGTTACACCAGCAGCTGCACACGCCGGACCGAGAGGCCGCAGCAAGCGGACGCACGGCCTGTGTTCCCACCTCGCAGCTCCACCAGGTCCCAGGACGGGGCCCACGTGGGAACGGCCAGGTTTCCGTGTCCCGACTCTGTCCTTCGAAGGAGGAGGAAGGCAGCCAACAGCGTGACCGAGCCACGGAGGAGCCGGGACACACGCCTGTTGTCACCGGGCCTCGGCTGCAGGTCCCGGTACTCAGTGACCCTCCACTGACCACAAGGGCCGAGCACCCAGCTTCTGTGGGTGCCAAGCTGGCAGCCACAGGCCCAGGACCCCTGCCCCGGCCGTGACCCCACCCCTGCCTGCGGCCCCACCCCTCGGGGCCACCTCCTTAGCCTGGAGACACCATGGAACTCCCCGAGGCGGTGTCAGGGGTCAGGCACGGTCGAGCGCTCACCCTCCCTCCCCTCCGGCTCCTCTCACAGGCCCTCGGCCCTTGGCCTCCTGCTGCGCTGAGTGGGTCATGTCTAGGCTGCTCAGCCTCCCTCCTGGCAGGAAGGACCGATGGACACTTCTTCACGCGGGCTCTGCAGGCACCCAACCCCCTCCTGACGGAGCTGAAGACGCACACAGCCACCACCACGTGCTCTGCCCGCCACCATCCAGCCACCCGGCTGCCCCTCCCCGAACGCGAGGAGACAGGCCAGGCCCCGCCCCTGGGCACACTCACAGATTCCCAGGTCACCGCCAGGCTGGCACTGTGTCTTCCGGTCACCTCAACCCCTCACCTCGTCCTGCATCTGGGGCACCGCGTCCCACAGGGGCTGCTCCAGGCAGATCCAGGAAGGAGAGGGGACTCGGCTGGGTCCAAACTCCACGCGCCTCCCCACAGGAGCGGCTCCCTGGGCAGCAGGAGCCCCCGGGGAGGGGGCGGAGAGGGGACGATGGGGCCGGCAGGGACTAGGGGAGGCCTGAGGCCCCAGAGGCCTGGTCCGAGTCACTTTATGGCCTTCTTGTGGCTCCATGTGGGGCCCCGTCACCGTTACCAAGGGTGACCGTAAACAAACAGGCTGCACCCAGCCGCACCTGCCGACGTGGCACCTGCCACTGCTGGTATCAGCAGCCTGTCCCACAGCAGCAGGTGGCCAGGGGGACAGGTGGACAAGGGGACAGGTGGACAGGTGGCCAGGCGGATAGATGGCCAGGGGGACAGGTGGACAAGGGGACAGGCGGACAGGTGGCCAGGTGGGCAGGCAGACAGATGGTCCAGTGGGCAGGTGGACAGATGGTCCAGTAGAGGGGTGGATAGATGGACAGGCGGCCAGGGGGACAGGTGGACGAGGGGACAGGCAGACAGGTGGCCAGGCGGAATGATGGCCAGGTGGGCAGGCAGACAGATGGTCCAGTGGACAGGTGGACAGATGGTCCAGTAGACAGGCGGACAGGCGGACAAGTGGACAGGACAGAGGGGCTTTGCACCTGGGGCCATTGTGCCCGGGAAAGGGAGCATGTGGCTGTGTGTCTGGCTGTGAGTCCATGTGACCACGTCTGTGTGTGTGCACGGGTTTGGGTGATGAGAGTGCGTGTGGGCGTGCGGTTGACCGTGGACGACTGCAACCTCAGAGCGTGAACCCGTGATTGCGGGGTCCACTGGACCCTGAGCCACAGACCAGCTCCATGGCTGCCGTTTCACAGTAAACCCTCCTGTGGGCGAGCGGGCGACACCTTCCCACCAGTTCCTCTAGAAGCCGTGTGGAGCTGGTGCCACGCCCGCCATCGTGTGGGTCATGTGGATGAGCACCCCGGAACCCC
Organism: Myotis pilosus; assembly: GCA_036010255.1. NCBI lineage: Eukaryota > Metazoa > Chordata > Mammalia > Chiroptera > Vespertilionidae > Myotis > Myotis pilosus. Next base: position 727,535 of record JASKON010000011.1, read on the forward strand.
ACGGACCCCACGGACACGTGCACTGCGGCCGAGGCTGAGCCCTCACCCTTGTGCACGTGTCCACACGCAGCCGCGACAGCCACAGACGGGCTCACACCGACCTCCTCAGCGAGGCTGCCGGAACGAGCCCCCGACGGGCTTGAGCCCCGCAGGCTGCGCCGGGCCAGGCGGCCCAGGGCGGCTCCCCCAGGCCCCTCCCGGTGTGTAGACGCTGCCTGCCGCCCTCACCTGGCTGCCCCTCCGGGTGGGCCTTTGTCCTGAGGAGGGGCGCAGTCACCAGGGGGGGCGGGCACAGTCATGCCCGGACCTCGGTGTGGCCCTCTGACCCGGGGGCGGCCATGAGGCAGAGGGTGTCTGGGGGTTGGCGGGCATGGGTCCAGGCCCTCGCTCCGAGGAGGGGCTGCAGAGGCCCCGCCCACAGCAAGGCCTCCCGCCTGCAGGGGGCTGGGGGACAGTGGGGGGACGGCAGCGCAGGCGTGGCCTGGCCAGAGCTAGAGCGCCCCCAACACCACCGGGAGCTTCCTGCCCCTGCCTGGCAGAGGACGGAGGAAGGACATCACCTGGTGACTCAGGAAGAACCTGCTGGGGACCCCACGGGCAGGTGCTGTCACCCCTGCTCAGGGGGAGGAGCTGAGACCCAGGTCCTGTCGCCACTCGGGGCCAGACCCCATCCACACGGAGCCGGGGCTCTGCTCTCACCCGAAGCCCCTCCGTCCCCCGAGACTAGGAGCCTGTGCTCAGGCCTGCACGGGCGGCGCCCAGGACCCAGCTGCCGGGCAGCCTCGTCGCAGCGCCCGGGGGACCAGCTGTGCCCGCCGGCTCCAGGGGCGGCTGAGCGTCTATGGGCCTCTGTTCCCCGGGGCACGTCGGGGCTTGGGAATGAGAGGGGCTTTGTCAGCGCGGTGCGTTCTCTCCCGCATGGAAGCTGCATTCTCAGAGAAATGAATACGGCACCCCCCCCCCCATCTAATAAAAGTGAAAGCTTATCTGCCTCCCAGCCAACTGCCAACTCCTGCGGCTACAAACGGCACAATCAGTGATAGCTAAGACTTCTGGAACATTCTTCGAATCAAAGAACTCAATCCCCTAAGTGGTTGGCTGGGCCGCCTTTGAGAAATGGAGCCACCAGCAGTGGGCTCGGGTCCGCGGCCACAGGTCAGGGCGGCCGGGCAGCAATACCATCACGGGTATGTACACCCACACCCACACATGCACTGCCATGCACTCACACATGTACACCCACACATGCACACTCACACACATCCAGTCACACACTCACAAATGCACACCCATACATGCACTGCCATGCACTCACACGTGTATACCTACACATGCACACTCACACACATCCAGTCACACACTCACAAATGCACACCCATACAGGCACTCGCACATGTATACCCTTGCACATGCATGTTACACACATGCATGGCCATGCAGACTCATGTGCACATACACTCATGGTATGCACATGTGTGCGTCACGCATGCACTGACATGTGCACACACATGCTTGCTCATGCATACACACCCACACACAGGCAGGAATGACATAGGACAGACAGCATCCCTGCGTGGGTCCCCTCGGCCCCCCACCATGGTATGAGTCACCAGCTGTGCTGGACAAGGCTCCCTCGGAAGGGGACCCGCAGGGGTCCGGGGCTCATTTAAACCCTCAAGGGGCTGAGGGGCCCTCTCTGAAACCCGAGCCATTTCCCCAGGTGGCACCGACCCCATGCCCACTGCAGACGGGACCTTTGCTCCCACAGCCTCAGGGTCCAGGTGCAGAGCACACTTCACAGGGGCGTCCGTGAGGGCACAGGCCACACCAGGCCGTCGGACACCAGTCCTGCCCACGAGTGTGTGAGCAGGAGCCTCCTGGCCTCCGCGGAGAGGCCAGCCCTCCCAGAGCGAGACCCAAAGTGAGACCAGACGCCCGTGCACCACACAGCTCCACACGCAGGTCGTGGGACATCTCGGGAGAAGGCGGACGGCGTGGAGAGGGTGGAGGGTGTGGCTGGGGCAGGTGCCCTCACAGCAGAGGTCTGCACTATTCTCTGCCGTCAAGGTCCCCATTCTCCCCAGCGCAGTTTAGAAAGAAAAGTCACTCGCTCTCTTCCCTGAAAGAACACAGGGCTGGCTTCGCCTGCAGTTCTTCCACCGTCGTGTCTGTGAGTGTGTGCGCCTGACACACGTGTGTGCATTGACTGTGCTTGCCTGAGCACGTGTGTGTCCAAGTACACGCATGAGTATACATTGCGTGTGTTGGTACACCTGTGTGCCTGTCTGCGACTGTGTGCGTGTGTGAGCGTGCACGTGGGTGTGAACTGTATGTGCCTACACATATCTGTGTGTGTGTGTGTGGGGGGGGGGAAACCACGTCCCCGGTCCACTGTGCACAATGCACCCTGGGAAGCCAGCTCACGGCACGAAGCCGCCTCCACACGTGTCCTTCCCAGTCGGGAGGACCAGGTGGGATCTCAAGACACTGGCCCAGGAGGTCCACAGCTCCCTGGACCCAGAACGGCCGCCCGCGGACATCTCATGGGCCCACAAAGGCGGCCCCGCTGCGGGTCACGTGTGCAGAGAATGTGGGGGTGCGCACCTGGTGACTGGGTGAAAACCGGGCCTGTCCAGGGAGCCTGCAGCTCCCCACTAACCGGGTCCCTCAACCCACCCAAGCTCCCGCCTCCCCGGCTTCCCGCGGGTCCAGCACTGACTCCAGGGAGCACGCAGAGGCAAGGCCCCTCCCCCAGCTCAGGGCCCCCACTCCCACGACAGCCTCACCCCCAACCAATCTACGACAACTCCCCCAGCAACTCCTCCAGGCCAGGCAGCGAACCCGGCCCACCCCTCTGCCCCGAGGCAGCGTGTGCTGGGAGAAGGGCGGACGTGGCCAGGACAGAGGCAGCTCTCCTCTGACCCCAGATGCTTGAGCGTCGTTTCCTACAGCTCAGCCGCGAGGCCGTGGCCCCGTGAAGCCTCGAGGGAAACGTATCCGCCTCGGGGAGCGCGGCAGCTGGTTTCTTCCTGCCCCGTGGCCCCTCCCAGGCATCTGTTTGCGGTAGCCGAGGAGGAGGAAGAGGAGGAGGAAGGGCCCGGGCGGAAGGCCGGGGAGGGGGGCTTACCTGGGCTTCACATCGCCTGTGGGCGGAGGACTTGCAGGCTGGAAGAGAAGAGAGCGCGCTCAGCGGTCTGGCAGCGACGCCTCCGACATCGCCAAACCCTCCGCCCCCTGAGAAGGCCGGATGGGGGAGGTTCCCACCCCTGGGCAGCGCCAGGCTCGTCGTCGGGGCCACGTGTGCAAGGACCCGCCACCCCTGCACGGCCGCCACGGTTGGATGGGCTGGTCAGATGGGCCGGGCGGGTGGGTCGGGCGGATGGGGCACATCCCAGGGGTTCCCAGGGTGCTTGGGGCCGACCAGCCCCTGACGCAACTCGGGGAACCTGGGCAGCAGGAAGCACGAGGTTCACCTGCAAATCACGGCTTCTCCGGAGGGAAGAGGAGACACTGAAAACCCGGACTCGGGACTGTACTTAGCGAGAAAGTCCACGGTCCACTCAGCGGAGAACTGACCGTCGGACTAAACCCACGTCTGAATCCCTGTGGGACCCTCCCCGGGGCCACCGGCCGGCCCGAGCGGCAGGTGTCAGTCCGCCTGACCGGAGGCTTCCCGCCAGAACCAACGTGACTTCCCAGCCCTGCCCCCCAGGGCGCCGCGGGCTGACACCCCTGCTCTGGGCGGGGACATGGCCCCCCCAATGTTCCCGGCAGGGACAGCAGGACACCAGGCTCGGTGTGGACCCGGGGCACCCCTCCCGCCCAGGTGAACCCCAGGGCGGCGGTGGGGTGAGGGGCAGGGCCTGGGCCTGGGGCGGGTGAGCTGGGGCATCCGGGTCTCCCCAGGGGCTGCCTGGGCAGGGCCAGCGACCCTCCTGCCTGTGTCTCCCCTAGGGGAACGGTTCGGGGACCTGCTCCGAAATGGGAGGCAGCCTGTGGGGTCCCGGATGACAAGCCTCAGAGGCCAGAACACACGCCCCAAACCAGGAGGCGTGGGGAGGCCCCAGCGTCTCAGGCCACCTTCCCTCCTCCCTGCGCCGGCACCGCACGCTGCCTCACACGTCGGGGCCGCGGCTGGTGGTCCCGGGTCGGGGGCGGAGAAGGTCCTGGCTGTTCAGTGCGTGGGGTCTAGTTTCTGAACTGCCTGTCTGTGCCTCTGAGGTGAGTGAGGTTGCTGATCCTGTACCTAACGCCCCCCTCCCCGCCCCCAGGGGACGAGAGCCTCTCAGAGACGCCCTCACACTGAGCGGAGGGCTCCCCCGGATGAAGGCGCAGCTCGGCCACCACTGGGGCTGCTGCTCAGGCAGGTCCGTGCACCCAAAGGTCGCCGCTCGATTCCCTGTCGGGCACTCGATTCCCAGGGTGTGGGCTCGCACGCAGGGGGCAGGATGGACGTTTCTCTCTCTCTCTTCCTCTCTTTCTAAAAATCAATTAAGTTAAAGCCCGGCCGGCGTGGCTCAGTGGTTGGGCATCGACCTAGGAACCAGGAGGTCAGGGTTCGATTCCCAGTCAGGGCACAGGCCCAGGTTGAGGGCTGGATCCCCAGCGGGGGGCCTGCAGGAGGCAGCCGATCCATGGTTCTCTCTCATCACTGATGTTTCTATTTCTCTCCCTCTCCCTTCCTCTCTGAGATCAATAAAACTTTTCTAAAATAAATAATAATAAATAAAAACGTATTTAAAATTATTTTTAAAGATGCAGATGGAAAACGATCATCTCTCGGGGTCGCTGTCGGAAGCCGGTGTCCGGCCGGGCTGCACACAGGGGGCGGGGCTCCCCCGACTCTGGCCCCCCCCGCCCCTCCCGCCCTGGCTGACACGCAGCACAGCCCCGTCCAGGAAGAAGGAGCCACAGAAGCACCAGAACTTTCCCCAGAACCTGCATCCCGGACCTCAAGGCCCAGGGCCATGTGCAGGTCGCTCTGACCGGCAGCCCCACCCCCACCTGCTCGGAGCCACTGGCTCACACCTGCCGCTGCCTCCCGGTGTCGGAGGTGTAATTGGCAAACACAGCCGTGAGTACTTAGAGCAGCCGTGGGCAAACTACGGCCCGCGGGCCGGATCCGGCCCATTTGAAATGAATAAAACTAAAAAAAAAAAAAAAAAGGACCGTACCCTTTTATGTAATGATGTTTACTTTGAATTTATATTAGTTCACACAAACACTCCATCCATGCTTTTGTTCCGGCCCTCCGGTCCAGTTTAAGAACCCGTTGTGGCCCTCGAGTCAAAAAGTTTGCCCACCCCTGGTTTAGAGCGTAAAGTGATGATCGGCTACCTTGTCAAACCTCTACCACAGCACAGGTACCCACCCTCGTCACCCACAGGTTCCATCCACGTCGGGGGTGGGCGGCGAGCAGACCGCCCTCCCGGGGACGCTGGCCTCATGGCTCCATCCTGGGCCCACCGGACACCATGGTGGAGGGGACTTCTCGCCGCCTCACTGCGCTGGTGCCAGGACCCGGGCTCCCTAGGCTGGACCTGGACGGGGCTCCCCTGGCCTCGTGGACGGCAGGTTGTGGCCGGTTCTGCCTGCATCACCCGGTGCGCGGACCCCACAGAGCGACTCCCCTTCTCCCTGTGGGTCCTGTGGTCCCGCTCCCTAGGAGAACCTGCCCCCCATCCCCCCAGCCAACTGGACGCAGACGCAGAGGAGGACTGCCCCCTGCTGAGTCGCAGGTATCAGCAGCACGGAAAACCCACAGCACCCCCCTCACTACGCGGTGACGGGGAACAGCGCGGCCTGGGTGCCTGTCGGCCACGAGAAAAGGAGGCCACCCACGCACCAAAAACCACACGTCCCCAAATAAACACGGGGCCACGGAGACCGCGGGTCTACACGTTGACACGGGGGCCACGGAGACCACGGGTCTACACGCTGACATGGGGGCCACGGAGACCACAGGTCTACACGCTGACACGGGGGCCACGGAGACCGTGGGTCTACACGCTGACACGGGGGCCACGGAGACCACGGGTCTACATGCTGACACGGGGGCCACGGAGACCGCGGGTCTACACGCTGACATGGGGGCCACGGAGACCGCGGGTCTACACGCTGACACGGGGGCCACGGAGACCGCGGGTCTACACGCTGACATGGGGGCCACGGAGACCGCGGGTCTACACGCTGACACGGGGGCCACGGAGACCACGGGTCTACACGCTGACACGGGGGCCACGGAGATCGCGGGTCTACACGCTGACATGGGGGCCACGGAGACCGCGGGTCTACACGCTGATGTGGGGCAGGGATTCTAACAGGCAAGGAGCAGCACAGAAAACCATGCGGCACACGAAACCTGCAGAAGCAGACAGGGCCACGGCGACCACACGGAGGCCTGGGCACAGGGGCCCCTCACAGCCCACGTGAGAAAGGACAGCCGCGCCCTGGCCAGTGGCTCTGTGGTCAGAGCATCGGATGCGCCCAGAAGGAGGCTGGGTTCAAGCCCCATCGAGGGCATGTACCTGGGTTTCAGGTTCGGTCCCAGGCCCCGGTCGGGGCACGTGCAAGAGGCAACCCATTGATGTCTCTCTCTCAAGTCGATGTTTCTCTCTCTCTCTCTCCCCTCCCTTCCTTTCACTCCCTCTCAATGGGAAAAACGTCCTCAGGTATTAACAGAAAGGAAGGGAGGGAGGGAGGAGGGAGGGAGGGACAGAGGGAGGGAAGGAGGGAGGGAGGGAGGGAGGATGGGCCCACAGGAAGTCACGTGGAAAACTGGCTCACTCATGAAAAATAACAGAAATGACATGAATTCCAATGGGATGAGCTGTGAAGGGGGGTCAGGAGGGGAAGCAGAAGTGAGGCTGAAATAGAACGTGTGCACCTTCCTGGCGCGGGGAAGAAGAGACGCCCTGACGCCCAGGTGGATCTGAGCCGCCTACAGCTCCACCCACGGTCGGGCCTGTGACACAAACGGCGGAGAAACGAACACCGACCAGGTCAGATCCGCCAAACACAGCCCAGGCTCTGCTGCTGTCACAGCTCGGAAGTTCGTGTTTGTAACAACGAAGTCTTAGGAATCAAAGAGAAAAAAGCAGATATTTTAAATGCGCGAGGATGCGAAAGGCTCGTTTACTGAACAAACACGACGGACGGCTTTTCTGCTTCTGTTTAGAACAGGGGTGGGCAAACTTTTTGACTCGAGGGCCACAATGGGTTCTTAAACTGGACCGGAGGCTGGAACAAAAGCATGGATGGAGTGTTTGTGTGAACTAATATAAATTCAAAGTAAACATCATTACATAAAAGGGTACGGTCTTTCTTTTTTTAGTTTTATTCATTTCAAACGGGCCGGATCCGGCCCGCGGGCCGTAGTTTGCCCACGGCTGGGTTAGATGCTCGGCCTCCATGACAACCAGGTGGACGGCGCTGGGACAGCGGAGGAGCCACTCTCGTCAGCGCCTCGCAAGCAGGGCCCCTGAGCAGAGGGGGGGCGGCCAGCCGGACGGTGCAGGCTGCAAAGACCACCTCCCCGGCCGCCTCCCACCCCTGCACCCCCAGCTGAGGGCCCTCCCGACACTGAGCCCCCCCACTGAGGCCCCACACTGAGGCCCCCACACTGCGGCTCTGTGGTCCCGGGAGGGATCCCGTGCCCAGGGCACTGGCGCGGCCACGGCCGGCATTGTTACTCATTGTCCTGGAACCTCTGTTCCTCCTGGGTCTCCCGGAGCCTTGGGAACCGGCCGCTCCCAGGCTTGTGGGGCCTTTATTCACCAGGGAGCTGAGCCCCGCACCCCGCCCGCCGCCCTCAGGGCTGCCACTCTCCCTCCTGCGTCCCCAGGACTGACTCCGGGGGCTCAGGGGACACCAGAGGTTCTCTCCCCGGGGCACCAGGTGTCATCAGGGTGACACAGCAGCCCGGCCGCGGCTCACTGGCCGACCCGTGAACCAGGAGGTCAGGGTGCGATTCCCCTCAGGGCACAGGCCCGGGTGCAGGCTCGACCCTCAGCGTGGGGCTTGCAGGAGCCGCCGATCCAGGATGCGCGCTCATCATGGACGTTTCTCTCTCTCCCTCCCTCTCTGACATCAATAAAAAATTGTATTTTTTAAAAAACAGCAAGTCCCATGGGTCACATGGCGTCTAAAGCCGGTGGCTTTGCTTCCTGACACAGACCTCACCAGGGACCGGAGGGCACAGAGCCTGCCGCACTGAGCAGGACAGGCGCAGTTCTTCGAGTGTAAACTTTGGTGAAAGAGCAGAAAGTAAAACACGCGTCCCCCAGCCGTGCGGCCTCCGGGCAGGGAGTGTCCTCTGGACCCATCAGATCCATCCTCAGCCCGGTCCGTGGTCCCCCCACCCCCTCCCCCTCCCGGGGAATTCCTCGGAGCAGGAACCTGAGCAAACACAGCCGGCCGGTGGGGGACAGGCTGCGGGGAATTCCAGGCTGAACCGCGGAAACCCCCGCTGGGTGCTGTGCTCAGAAGGCGGAGCGGCTCACCTGGGACCCGGGGCTCACCTGGGACCCGGGGCTCACCTGGGACCCGGGGCTCACCTGGGACCCGGGGCTCACCTGGGACGCCGGCGGCGGTGGACACCTCGCTGCTCGGGCCGGCCGTGCGCTCCTCGGGCTGGAAGGCAAAGGGAGCGGTCACTCTCGCGCAGGGGCTGCGCTCCCCTCTCCGGGGCCACCACGGGCGCAGGGCACAGACCTCGAGGCGCTGCGGGGGGGGGGGGGCGGGGGGGGCCTTCCCTGCCCACGGGGTCCCCGGGTCCCTGGCCGCCCGTCAGCGTGCCCGACGCCCGGGTCCCTGCTCCCAACCCCCCACCCCGATGTGTGTGCGGAGTGCCACCCACGTCAACCCCGCCCACGGCCCCGTTCCTGCCTCCAGGTGAGAGACTGACACCCACCTCCACCCGCAAAGGGGAGCCCACGCGCCCCAGCCCCGCTGTTCTCCTGGGAGAAGTGACTAACCCCGCTCTGCTGCAGCCGGGGCCTCTCGGGGTGGTGCACCCTAAGGAGAGGCTGGCACAGCCGGGACAGGACGGAGGCTCCCGGGTCCACTCACACACACACACTCACACACACACATACACACACACACTCTCTCACACTCACACACACACACACACACTCACACAACACACACACTCATACACACACATACACACGCACTCACACCACTCACACACACACATTCACACACACATACACACACTCACACAACACACTCATACACTCACACACACATACACACACATGCACACGCACACACACACTCTCACACACACTCACACACGCACACTCACACTCACACTCACACACACACACACACACGGCACCGGCAACAGGGGCCCTCTCCCCGTCCAGCTCCCCTGTGTGGCCCGAGGCCCACGGCGGAGGGTGACCGTGTACAGATCCAAGTCGCCCTGGAAACCAGTGCCAGGCCCGGCGCCCATTTCCGAGCCGCGGCATGTGCTCCATCAGTAAGTCCTGTCCACGCGATTCTCCGAGGGGTCACACACCCCAGAGACACCGAATTCACCGAGAAGAGGCGCTGTTTTCAAGAATGTGAAACCGCCCATCAGTGCGGCTCAGAGATTGAGCATCAACCTGTGAACAGGAGGTCAGGGTTCCATTCCCAGTCGGGGCACAGGCCCGGGTTGGGGGCTCGGTCCCCAGTGTGGGTGTGCAGGAGGCAGCCGATCCATGATCCTCTCATCACGATGTTAAAAAAAGAATGTGAAAAAAACAGTACAACTACTTTGGAAAACAATTTTTTATAAATATTTTCATTTTTTAAATATATTTTTATTGATTTCAGAGAGGAAGGGAGGGAGAGAAACATCAGTGATGAGAGAGAATCCTGGATGGGCTGCCTCCTGCACGCCCCGCACTGGGGACCGAACCCCCAACCCGGGCCTGTGCCCCGACTGGGAATCGGACCCTGACCTCCTGGTTCATAGGTCCACGCTCAACCACTGAGCCACACCAGCCGGGCAATTTCTTAATAATAATCTTAAACCTACACCAACCGCAGGAGTCCACAACGCCACTCCTCCAGACGCTAAAAAAAGAAATGCCAATGTCCACAGACGACTGCAGGCGTGGGCCCAGCCGGCTGCTCCAAGGGCTCCTGACGGGACGTAGCCCCACGTCCACCCGAAGGTGCCTGGGGGAACCGTGTGGTACCTGTGTGCAGGGAACACGGGTCCGACACACACGAGAACGAACCGCCCACACACGGCACATCGCGGCCGACATCCAGGGCAGGAGGGAGCTGAGCGCCAGGCTCGGTGCCCGGGGCGTGGACCTCCGTGTAGGACGCTCACGAGCAGGCAAACACATGTCTGCTCTTCTGGGGCAGAAACAAGCCACTGCCACTGCCCCGGGGCCTGCGTGAGAACGGCTCCGGGGGGCAGGGAAGGGGCCCGAGTCCAGGCGGCAGACACAGGAACCCACGAGACAGCACCCGAGGCAGAACGCTGCCCAGGGCACCGACCGTCTCCCAGGGTCCCTCTGAGGCTCCATGCACATGCACGTGTGCACATGTGTGTATGTGTGCACACACGTGTGTGAGGGAGCCACCCAAGGCTGAGGCAAGCAGCGGCATCAAGGATTGGAGAGCCGTGCTCAGCACCCACACGGAGCTGGGAACGGTGCCTGTCCCCACAGCCCGGCCTGAGGACGACGAGGTATTGCCGAGGAAGCCGGGAGGGGGCGGGGGGGCGCTGCCTGCTGTGGTTATTCACTCTCGACCGGGCACCGCTCCTGTTGCACCTACACATCTGAAAAGCAGTGCCCAGCCCGGCCGTAGCTCAGTGGTCAGAGCGTCGGCCTGGGCACCGAGGGGTCACTGGTTTGGTTCCCGGCCGGCCCAGGCCCAGGTTGTGAGTGCAGTCCCCACAGGTAAGGGATTGACATCTGTCACTTTTCTCTTGTAGATTTAAAACGTATATACGTTTTTAGTGATTTCAGAGAGAGGAAGGGTGAGGGAGTGATTGAAGCATCAATGATGACAAGGCTCATCCATCGGCCACCTCCCGCACGCCCCACAGGGAACGGAACCTGAAACCTGGGCATGTGCCCCGACCACTGAGCCACACGGCTGGACTGATGTTTATCTCTTGCATCGATGTTTCTCTCTCCCTCCCTTCCTCTCTCTCTAAAATCAATAAAAACATTTAAAGACACAAGAGAATGAAAAGCAGTACCCGAAAGGATCAAACTCTCTCCAAAGAACTGAACTGTATCCCATAACAAAGCAAAATATCTGCAGGAATGAAGACACCCAGCACCCAGCCAGGCAAAATTCGCCATGTCGGTATCCGGTCAGACATCCCCTGGCACCATCGGAAATGACCAGCACGCAAAGCAACGGCCCATGAGGAGGCTCGGTCACTGGACAGGGATCCCAAACGGACAGAATCAGCAGAGACATGGCAGCTGGACTGAGCCACGATGAGGCAGGGGGTGTCATAACTGTGTTCACATGTTCAAAGGGTCAATAGGATCCTCAAAGGTATGACGATCCGGCCCAGCCAGCGGGGCTCAGTGTTTGAGCTTCGACCTATGAACCAGGAGGTCGCAGTTCGATTCCTGGTCGGGCCCATGCCCGGGCTGCAGGCTGATCCCAGTGTGGCGTGTGCAGGAGGCAGCCGATCCACGATTCTCTCTCATCATTGATGTTTCTATCTCACTCTCCCTTCCCTTCCTCTCTGAAATCAATAAAAATATTAAAAATAATAATAAGTAAAAAAAATTAAAAGATCCAAATCAATCATCTATAGGAAAGAAATGTAAAAACCAGAGGTGACAATACACGGATGAGCTATTGGTGGAATGGACCCTGCAGAACACAGATCAGACCTCAGAGAACAGCTTCCCCAAAGAAAGCTCAGAACGAGGGCCCGCCCGAGGAAACCAATAAACACAAACAGTGTCAGGGGGCAGGGCTGTGGGGCGGCTTTACGCAGCCTAATGTGTGTAACTGGAGCTTCTGAAAAGGGGTGTGTGTGGGTGGGATTTGTAGAAATAATGGCCCAAACTTTTCCAAACTATAAACCCACAGACTCAAGAAACTCATCAAATCCCAAATACAAGAAATGCAACGGAAGCCACACCCGGGCACACGATCATCAAATTCCTCAAACCCAGCGACAGAGAGAATCAGGGACGCACCCAGCAGGGGGAAGGTGCGTTACATGCTCCAGCCAACCATCAGCAGGACGGCAGATTTCTCAGTTTAAAAGCAGCAGGCCTGGCTGGCGGGGCTCCGGGGCCGATCAACGACCTACGCACCAGGAGGTCAGGGTTCGATTCCCAGTCAGGGCACGTGCCCGGGTTGCAGGCTCCATCCCTAGGAGGAGGCGTGCAGGAGGCAGCCGATCCATGATTTTTCTCTCGTCATTGGTGTTTCTATCTCTCTCTCCCTCTCCCTCCCTCTCTGAAATAAAAAAATAATAATAAAATAGCAGTGAAAAGACAGCGGATCAACACCCAACACTGAGGAAACTGCCAATCTAGAATTCTGTACCCAGCAAAACCACCTTTTAAAAATGAAAGTGAGCCCTAACCAGTTTGGCTCAGTGCATAGAGCGTCGGACTGCAGACTGGAGGGTCCCAGGTTCGATTCCAGTCAAGGGCATGTACCTGGGTTGCGGGCACATCCCCACTGGGGGGTGTGCAGGAGGCAGCTGATGGATGTTTCTGTCCCATCGATGTTTCTAACCCTCTATCCCTCTCCCTTCCTCTCTGTAAAAAATCAACAAAATATAAAAATATGAAAGTGAAGTCCAAAGTTCTTCAGATCTACAAAAGCTTCAGCCACTCCCACCTCCCCACATGCGTGGACCCTCCCCGTGTCCCCCGCTGGTCAAGCTCTCTGCTGGTGACTAGAGTTCCCCTCGTGACCACCTCTACCCCCTGACCCCCGGACCCCGGGCCTTCCGAGCCAAGCTCCACAGCAGTCCTCTCACTTACCCACGTGGCTCCTGGTGGATTTTTTGTCTGTTTTTTTAAATTCTCACCCGAGGAGAATGGGAGAGAGAAAGGGAAAAACACTGATGTGGGGAGAAACTTCGACTGGCTGCCTCCCGCACTCGCCCTGACCTGGGCTGGGTCGAACCTGCAGCCCAGGCCGTACCCTTGACCGGGAATCAAACCCATGACCTTCAGTCCAAGGGCTGGCGCGCTAACCACTGAGTGACCGGCCCGGGGTCTCTTGGTGGCTGGCTGGTCTTGTCAAACCTGTCCAACGAGGCAAGTGTCCTGAACCCAGGGACGCCTTCACACGCTTCCGGCCCCTGAAGTCACGAAGGACGTGCCGCCGGCCGTGGGCAGAGCCGCGGGAAGTGAGCAAATGCCGGCCAGGTGTGAGCCCCCGGCAGCCCCGCGGGGGAGGCACCTGGGCGGAGATTTCACAGCAGCTCCGCCCGCCTGAGCCGCAGCCCAGACCCAGTAAAGCAGATGCCCCGGGGGTGGGGCCGGAAGCGGATTTTTCAAAGGCCCCCCCACCCCCCACGGCCACCGTGACTCGCACATGCAGCGGGACTGGGAGCCACCGCGAGGGGACAGACGGCACCACAGACATCTACTCCAGCCCGGCCAGCATGGCTCAGGGGTGGAGCACCAGCCTGGGAGCCAGGAGTCCCCGCCAGGCACACGCCCTCTCATCGCTGATGGTTCCCTCTCTCTCCCTCTCCCTTTCTCTCTGAAATCAATAAAAATATATTAAAATCAAAACACAACACACCACACAGCCCGGGGCTGAGGGGTCCCGGCTCCGCGGGTCCGGCCCGGCCCAGGCTTAGACACGGGGGTAAGAGCTCAGGCGCCGACAGGGCCCAGCTGCAGTCAATCCCCCGCTGGCACACGCTCCCCCAGACCTCGGCTTCCGTCCACGCTCCTCTTCCGTCCGCACGGCCACGTCCCCGACTCAGGACACCGGCCCTTGTCCCTGTCCTCCAGGCTCTGCCCGGCACTGAAGACAGTGAACTGCGGGCCTCAAGGAACACCTGTTGCCCGAATGAATTGGCCACAGTCGTGGGCCGCGGAAGACACTGTGACCTCTGATTCCTTACAGATGTCATTCCACCGGAGGAGGGGCCTGCATTCCCCAGGTCCTGCTGCCGCAGGAACCAGGCGGACAGATGGATGGACGGACGGACGGCAGAGCTGCGGTGGGCTGAGCTCCCGGCCCCGCTGACGCAGGACTCGCCGCAGACCATGCGGCCGCATCTGCTGCCAGCGTTGGCACAGAACCTCTCTGCTGAGAGCAGCGAGGAGCCAGGATTAGACGCCTTTGTTCTCACCTGAGAGACACTTTCATTGCTCCCAGAGGCGGGCGTGAGCTGGGGGAGGGGAGGCCGCCACACCGGAGCAGTTGGCAGGCCCAGCTCAGGAATCTAAATGGCATTTAATTGCTGGGAGCAGACCCACCGTGGGGAAGGAGCGAGCGGAGGCTGGTTCCACAGGACTCCCTTGGGGTGCCTGGCAGTTAGTGCTGGTCTGGATGGCGAGGTGTTTTTAGAAAGAAAAGTGCAAATCTGAGCAAGGACGCACTGGCGTGGGTGCTGGGCCGAGCCCGCCCTCTGCTCCACACTGACCTCCGGCCTCCGAGCCCGGCTCCCCAGGAGCGCTGGGGTGACACACGGCCATGCACAGGCCAGGGCGGCGCGGCCCCTCGATCCCTCCTCTCGGGACGAGGGCTCAGGCTGCGTTCAGATCTGGGAAACCTTGGCACGTTCCAGGGAGGCAGCCGCGGAGCAAAAACACAACTCGGCTCCACTTGGAAGCTCCAGGGCAACTTCCCACTCGGCAGAGTGGCCCCCAAACCTCGGGGGTCTCCTGCCTGGAGACGTGTCCAGCACCGGTGGCCACAGGACCCAGAAGGGGGACACCCGCCCCACACCGAGCACCCCCAGCTGCCCAGCCCGCCTCTGGCTGCTGCCTGAGCATCCGCTGAGGGATGGGGAGGTGCTGACGCTGGGAAGACTCCTCACGGGCAAGTTTCTGGGCAAGTGGCCGCCATAAAGGCCGAAAGATGAGACTCAAGGAAAGGGCCTCCGAGCCCCGCCCGCATCGGCCGGTGTGAGACCCCGTAATGTGCCCGTGACCTTGCACCCTCGCAACAGGCCCACAGCCCACATCCGCGCAGAGCTAAGTGCCTTTGCAAGAAACCCAGGCTGGGCTGCTGCGAGCCCATCTGGGCCCAGGTCCTGCTTCCGTTCCGGAACGGAACCCAAGGAAGCGTGTCCGAGAGGCCGCTGGGTTGGAAGGTTCCGGCTGAAGCCATCCAGTCTCCCACTCCCCGGGGCTCCCCCGCCGCCCGCCAGGCAAGACCCCTCTTCCCGCTCTCGTCCTCTCCCGCGTGCACACACAGGGAACACAAGCGCGCACCCTGGGCATATGAGCGCGCACGGGCACGCGCAGGCAGGGTATGGGCACGGGACGCGCGCGCGCCAGGCGGAAAGAGCTGGGGAGAACCCCGCGCCACCCCCTGCCCCGCTCGGAGCGCCCCACACCCACTCACTTGGCGCCGGTGCCTGCGCGCCCGCGTCCGGCGCACGCATCCTCCAGGCGGCCCCCGGGTCAGGGCGCGCAGCCGCATGGCCTCTCCCGGCGCCCAGAGAGCACGGCCTGGCCGGGCAAGGACGGCGGCGGTGCCCCGTGCCCCGCAGGAGTGCCGCGGCGCCTGCGAGTCCCAGGAAAAGTTCCCCGCCGGCGGCTGGAACGGAGGCGGCCGCCACCTCCACCTCCACCTCCACCTCCGCCCCGCAGTCAGAAGTCAGCGGCGGGAACAAAAGCCAGCGAGCAGCGAGCGCACGGTCCCTGGCGAACCTCCATCTGACACGAATTAGCCCTCCCTCCCCCGCCCGCCCCGCGGCTCCAGGGCCTGCACACAGGCTGCTCAGCCAAACCCGGGGCCTCGGTGCGCTACCGCGCCGCCCCGGGCAGGGGCGCAGCAAGCCTCCCGCTCCGACAGGATTCCCGCGCCCTAGGCGAGGGTGCAGCCGGAGCAGGAGTTCAGACCTCTCCAGGGACGCACACCCAGACGCTGAAAACCAACCCCGCTGGTGCCGGACTGGGGGGTTTTAAATGTTGAAGCCATCCGGTCACCCCAGTAAGGACCCCCACGCTGGGGGTGCGGACCCCCAGCCCCTCCCCGACTCCCCATCCCCAGAGCCCCGGAAAAATCACATCCCACTTTCAGGCCCGTTCTCCTCTCTGGGTCTGCAATTTCATTTTGTTATACACATACACATACACACACATACACATACACATACACATACATATACGTTTATATATTTTATTGATTTCAGAGAGGAAGGGAAAGGAGAGGCAGATAGAAACACCAATGATGAGAGAGAATCATGGACCGGCTGCCTCCTGCACGCCCCCTACTGAGGATGGAGCCCACAACCCGGGTATGTACCCCGACCAGAATCCAATCAGGGACCCTCCCGTCCGCAGGCCAGCGCTCTATCCACAGAGCTAACTGGCCAGGGCTGGGTCTGCAATTCTAGAGGAAATGTGAAGCCTGGCGTTTGGGAGGGAAGGTGACCAGCCTGGTGGGGGCGGGGTGTCACATGACCAGGGAAGTCACTTTGCCTGAAGGACAGCCCCAGGGGAGGTGGGCATGGTCGCAGAGAGCACAGCTCCTGCCGGCCTGGCCGACCCCGCAGAACTGGGCAGCCAGGGGCTCTGTGATGGGCGCCGTGACGGGTGCCACCACCTGCAGTGGAGCTGGGC
This sequence comes from Myotis pilosus, assembly GCA_036010255.1. Lineage (NCBI taxonomy): Eukaryota > Metazoa > Chordata > Mammalia > Chiroptera > Vespertilionidae > Myotis > Myotis pilosus. The sequence goes on from JASKON010000011.1 coordinate 744,292, forward strand.
TCTCCACCAGGGGAAGCTCTGGCCTCCGGGCATGCTGGGAGGAAGGAAAGGCTGCCCAGATGGTGCTCGTGTCGGCTGAGGCCACCTCCCCCCCTCCCTGTGGGGCGCAGTGGCCCAGACCCGCCTGCCTCGGCGCCCATGGGCGTGCGGCTCTAACCTGTGGTGCGTCCACGGTGCAGGCCTGTATGGGTCTCACCCCCCCAAATTCAGATTGTCGACTCTGCTTGCAACTCCTGATGCCTGGCCCTGGAGTGCAGTCTGGGTGGCCAGGCGGCCTTTATAGCTAACACATGTGCGCATTCCAGCCCGGACTCACGGCAATAACCTCTCAGGCTCTGGCTGAGCACCGCCTGTCCGTTTCTGCGGGGGTGGGGGTGGGGGACAGCCGAGCCGCCACAACCTCCAACCACAGACGACCACAGATGACCGGGAACACCGTGTGGCTGGCTCCTCCCCAGAGACACTGGCTCCTGGCTTCCTCCCCCTCAGATGAGGCCTTAATCCAGCTCCCCATTCAGTCCTCGTCTCGGCCCGTTCAGCACTGCGCACCTTTCTCATGGCCACTCGGGCGTTTGGTTTGCGGACACAGCCCCACCCCTGGGGCTGCAGGCCCCCAGAACACATCTGAGTGGCCTTCTTGTCCGGTTCCCCAACATCTGGCACAGACAGGCGCAGGGCGTGGTGAGAGCTGAGCCAGGAGCAGGCTGTTCTGCCTGGGGCGCTGGGTGCAAACGCCCTCCCAGAGTCGTCGAGATCCAGCAGGCTCTGGCCCAGCAGCCAGCAGGAACCTGCAGCCAGCTATGAGCCCTGATGCCCAGGCCGGCCGACCAGGCGACTCCTTGACCCTCCCCCACTTCTTTAAAGGCACAACATTCAGACACCCCCCCCCCCCCCCAGTATTACTAATAAGTCACGTCTGTGATTCACCTGCCAGTCGGGGACAGATGGGGTGCGGCACCTGCAGGTGAGCTAGCAGTCAGGACGTGGGCTCAGGCCAGGCCCAGCTTCCCCAAACTCAGATCAGGGAACCCTGCCTGACTCCCAGCTCTGCCAGCCCCCCCTCCGCCCCCCCGCCCCATCCCTCCCTCCAGCCCTGCTTACACCCTGGGCGCTGCCCGCTCTGAGCCCTGCAGGCCGCTCTGCGCGCTGGAGATCGCTGCCTGAGCCCAGGTCTCCGTCCAGCCAACGAACCAAATCTCTCGGTCTTGGCTACGGAGTCCCAGGCAACTCCCCGCCCCCCCCCCCTTCCCGTGTCACGCGGCTTCTTTTAAGGAACAAGGTGGTGCCCCTGACACCCTTCGCCTCCGGTCTGGCACGTGCCCAGAGCCCCGAGCTGGTCCTCATTCCCGCCTCTCCCCACTCACTTCCTTCCCACTGCCTCCAAAAAGCACAGAAAACACACTTTCTGGGCAAAGTCAGCATCCAGGGTGAGCTTCCGCCTCCCGCTCAGAACAGGAACGCAGAGCAGGGCAGGGATCAGTCACAGGGCACCCCTCAGTGACTAGGGCACCCTCCGTCCCGCCCCGGGGTCTGCCCGCTCCTCTCTCCCCCCACCCCGGCCTTCCTGACCCTCGGCCTCCTGGGTCTGGAGGAGGGAGGGCTGGTGGACATGGGGGTCCAGGAGGGTGAGGCAGGAGGGGCATGGGGCTCCGGCCTCATGGACACGGAGGCCTCCACCTCAGAGACAGAAGCAAACCCCACGCTGCCTCCCCCTCCCCCCGTCCCTGCCTCTGCCCCTCGGAGGCCAGAGCTCCAGGTTCCTCAGAAAAGGGACTGACCCTCACCGCCCCCTCCCGGGAAAGCGCCTGGGTGGGGGGGGGGGCGTGGGAACAGCGCAGACACCATCAGCTGGTGAATGGAAACCACAACTTCTCTGTCCAGAGGTGCCAGGCAGGGCCCTCCCCTCCCAGCCTCTGTCTCGCTGCATCTCACACCCAGAGGCCACTGAGGCCCCAGAGCTGATCCCCCAGAGCTCCCCCACCCCTTCCCCTGTCCACTGGTCCGCTGCCCCCAACACAGCCCCAGATCGCGATGGACAAGCAAGCCAGGCCGTCCTGTCCTCACCTCAGAGCTGGGACGGGGTCGGGGCACCTCTGCCGTCACGTCGGCCAGCGCACCCCAACAGGGTCAGCCAGCTCCTCAGAGGATTCCGCCCGCTCAGCGCCCCACCCGCTGGACAGAGGAGCGTCCCCTTCCTGGTTCCCTCCGCCTTTTCAACACCCCCCCTCCCCCCGTTTCAAATGCTACCATTTCACAGTGACCATTTCATAAGCAAAGCCACTAACTGTTAAAAGCTATAAATTAGGAAGGCTTTATTAACATGAGGGTTTTTTAAAATTTGTTTTTGTTAATCCTCACCAAGGGTATTTTTCCCAGTGATTTTTTTTTTTTTTTTTTTTTTAGAGAGTGTTGGGGAGGGGGGAGAGGGAAGGAGTGAGAGAGAAACATGGATGTCTTTCCCATAACTTGGAGGGAAATCTGCAGGGCGGTGAGGCCTGGGGACAGGCCTCGAGGGCCCGGGGAGGACCGTCCTGTGTCTGGGGGACCAGCAGAGCGGGGCCTGGGAGGGGCGCAGTGAGGACACAGCCCCCTGCACCCCCACCTGTGCTAGCGGCTCCGCCCCATGGCCCCACACCTGCAGGACCTACTCGGAGGGGACGAGGACGGGACAGTGCCGAGTCACCAGTCGGGCCGCACCGACCTGGAGTTAACCGGGTCCCCTTGGGCCAGACACTGCACCAGCTGGAGGTCACCCCAGGAGGCGGGGCCAGGGCACGGGATGCTCCGCCCCCGAGAGTGGGGCGTCTGGGGTCACTAGCCAAAGGGGATGCCAAGTCAGCACCGCCTCTGCGAGTCCCGTGCCCGCCAGGAGGTCCCACGGACGGAGGCAGGGCCCCGCTAGACACGGAACCGAACAGCACGGATTCCGAGGATTTGGGTGTGTTCACCCATTAACACGTCTTAGCTCCTCCTTCCGGGAGCTGTTTCAAAAGCAAACGCTGCTGATCGTGCTGCCACTGTGTGTCTGCGTTCACGCTCGGGCGGGCGCGACGGCTTATCCTTTAAAAACCCTCCTGTTGCCCTGGCCGGTGGCTCAGTGGTCAGAGAGTCAGCCCTCAGACCAAAGGGTCTCGGGCGCCATTCCCACTCAAGGGCACCTGCCTGGGTGGCAGGCTCTATCCCTGGCTCGGGGTGGAGCACGTGCAGAAGCAACCACTTTATGTGTCTCTCTCACATTGGTGTCTCTCTCTCTCTCTTTCCCTCTCCCCCTCCCTCCCACCCTTCCACTTTCAAAAAAAAAAAAAAAAATCAATGGAAAAAGTAACCTGGGGTGAACATGACCAAAAACAAATTTTTAAAAAACCCTCATGTTACTGCAGCTTTCATAACTTACGGCTTTAAAAAATGAGTGGTTTTGCCGAAACCGGTGTGGCCCAGTGGATAGAGCGTCGGCCTGCGGACTGAAGGGTCCCAGGTTCGATTCCGGCCAAGGGCATATACCTTGGTTACGGGCACATCCCCACTAGGGGGTGTGCAGGAGGCAGCTGATCGATGTTTCTCTCTCATCGATGTTTCTAACCCTCTATTCCTCTCTGTAAAAAAACAATAAAATATATTTTAAAAAATAAAAAACGAGTGGTTTTGATTATGAAATGGACACTGTCAGTCACTGTACTTACACATTTCTTCTCTTCACAAGTGAGTCTGTGACCAGCTGACACGCTCACGCGGGTGCACACCGGCTGGTCCACCGCGGAGAGCGAGGGGAACCGTCACGGCCCGTCAGAGGGAACCGCAGCAGATTCCCGGGAAGGAGCGGACGAGAGGGAGTCCCCCCCGCGAGCCTGTCCGTGGGTCACATACCGGCTCGTGCTGAACCCGAGACCAAGGTGTGTCCGCTGTACCCGAATGAAAATGACACACAGTCAGGGTCGGGGAGGGTTTTTATCTGGTTTCTGGGGGCACAGAGTCTCAGGCCGAGTGGGGGGGGGGCGGGCGGGAATTGGGGAGCTGTGGATGTGCGCCCCCGGCCATGACCTCACACGGAGGCGGGAGAGTCAGAAAGCATCGGAGGGAAGCGGCACGGACACCCTGGTTTGGGGGGAGAGTGAACGCGTAGGATCTCACGTGAAGGACACACTCTCCACCGCCCTCACGATGTCCACCTTCAGCGGCCGCGGGGGCCGTCCTGCCAGGGCAGCCGAGGGACACGCCTGTGCAGGCCCGTCCGGCTCACCCCGCCCGGGGCCGCGCCTCGGCTTCCCCTCACGTGTCCCCCGCGTGTCCACGGGCCGCACGTGACGTTGGGAATGAGGACCATAAGTCCACCAGACAGACGCCCGTCCCGAGGCCCCACCCGCGGCCCCGCCTGGGCGGCCCGGGAACTCGCTTCCTATCAGCTGCCCTTTGGTCTCTGATTAGCTGACTGTCTGTGATTCACACCCTCCACCCGCCCCCCATGACCCCAGCTCCCGGGGGGACAGGCCTGAGGGGCGGGGCCCTGGAAAACGGGCACGAGGTAACCGCTCGCCGTACGTTTGGAGGCAAAGGGCTGCTGCTCGGGCAGGTGGAGGGGAGCAGCCTGTGCTACCCCGGTGCAAAGAGCCCTGGGGGCACCCGGCTGCTCCTGAGCAGACGCCCAGCCCAGCTCCCGGCCCAGCCCAGCTCCCGGCCCAGCCCAGCTCCCCGGTACCTTCCTGACAAGCCCAATTCAGTGCTTTTCTCCTTCTTTCCCCCTGAGGCTGTTTTGGCTGCAAGACAGACTGGAACAGAATAGCAGGGATTTGACACATAAAAGGACTATTAACGATGCGTCCAAGTTAATCTCAAGCCAGGAAGCCGTCTGGAGTTCAGCACCCAGGGAGCCGGCGGCACAAAACAGAGCCGACAGCCAAATCCCTGCTCTGCCTCCACCACAGGAGTTGGCAACCCGTGCATACGTACATACACATACACACGTGTATACACATGCATACACGCTGTGCTGTGCACGCATGTGTGTACCTTGCAGCCATGTGTGGGTACACTTGCATGCACTTATACACAGCACACATGTGCACGCACAGGCATGTGTGTAGATGCATGGGGACATGCATGCACACGCATGCACACACATAAAGGGGGAGGCAGTAGGGCCGTGTGAAGGGTGTGCTTGGATTCTCCTGAACTCCGGTTCCCTCTTTTATGGAATAAACCCGCTGGCTGTACTTCTGCCAATCACCGAAGTTTTGTGCATTTTTGTACACACAGTGACAGCCTGTAGAATGCTCCGGAATTTCTTCACCGCAGCTCAATTTTGTAAGCACTGACTGACTTCTCTGCCAGCCAAACAGGGCACTCCAGGGCATTCGGAAATATCCGGAACGTTTTAAATCCTCACCCCGAGTCCCAGTGGGAGGAGGTGAGGACACTGTACGGCGATGGCCAAGCCTCCAACCAGGAGTGATGCCACCCGAAACGCTGCGACATGTGCACTCACGGCTGGGGAGGCACAGCCACTGTCACAGGTGTGTCTGCGGAATTTTCCAGAGAGAGACCTTGCCTGGAAGGGTGCCCGATTTCAGGAGGCTGGGTGCAGGAGGAGTGAACGGTCCGCTGGGCATCCCCAGCCGGCCTGGCTGCCTGGCCACCTGGCCGGAGCCTCTGGACCACTCCCACCCACACGAGGATGGCAGGTGGGCAGTGCGGACCCTCTGCTCCCCTCCCCCACAGAGGCGCATGCTCCCACAGGCAAGAGCCAGCAGCTGCCCGTTCCCGGGCCCATGGGGCTCCCACACGAAGGGATAGCAACCCCAGCAAGCCCCGGCGGCCTCACAGCGGCGGACACTCCAGTTAACCCCGCCTGGTGACCCCCCCCACACACAGGTAACCCTCCAGAACGCTTCCCGCAGACGCTCTCTCCTCTTAGCCGAGTGCAAGAGGCGAAGCCCCCTGCCGGCTCCCCTCCTTTCAAGATGACATGACTCCCCACAGAGGGCCCCACCCCACACCCCACACCCCAGACTCTGGGTGCCCCTTCCCCAGCAGTGCCTCCAGCCGGGCCGATGAGGGCAGAGAGAGGCCACCAGGGCTTCCTTCTAGGAAGTGGGGTGCACGCCCACCTGCCTTCGCCTGCTGGTGAAGTTAGACTGTTTCCTCGCTGGAAAGCCGGGGCCCAGTCGCCCCAACCCCACTCAGCAGGCGTCGTGTGCACAGAGGAAGGGCAGGGACGGGGTGGGGGGGGCCTCTCTGTCCTGCCCACCGACAACCTCGTGGGGCCTCTGTGCACCTGGAGGGAAAGCTGAGCCCCCACATGGGGTCAGAGTTTGTGTTCAAGAACCGGGCAGGAGGGGGCTCTGCACAACCTCAGGGAGCCCCGCCCCAGGGAGCAGTTCGAGGGCCAGGGCTGGGGAAACCAGCCGGACTCCCCCGCAGCCCAGATGCCCCAGGGGAGCCCCAGGGGAGTCCCAAGAGGGCGCGGTGACAACTTCCATTCACACAGAGGATGTCCCTCAGCGTCCAGGCCCATGGGGGGCGCCTCCCAGTGAACACGCAGCCAGGGCCCCACACTCCTTATCATGGGCGACCGGCACAGGGGCCTCGGAGGCAGGTCAGGACGAGGCATGAGCGCCGTGAACGTTCGGTGCAGTTCCCAGGGCCACACATGGAGGATGGGGGCCAGAGGACAGCCCCGCCAGCCGGGGAGACGGCCTTCCGGCCATCCCTCCCTCAGGCCTTGGTCAAGGTCAAGGGCATGACCCCTGGCCTCCTGACGTCAATCCCAGGGCTCTGAAGGCTGCTATCTGCTGCCGGGAACCAGGCGAGGCCGTCAGCCGGGGCCTCGTTAGCCTGCGGTTCTGAGGGCCTGCTGGGAACATCTGAGTACAGCGACTGCCTTCTGAGTCTGTGAGAGGCACGTGGAGGGCAGCTCGGAAAGTGAACGGGGCGGGGGGCACCTCGCTCTCTTCCTCCAGAAGAGGAGAATCAGCCTCCAGAAGGTTCCAATGGGGGGTGGGGGCTATGGGATGGTCTCCCATCGAGAAGATAGGGAGGCTCCAAGTGAGGTCACCCCTCGTCCAAGGTCGTGAGTAAGGTCATGCCTCATCCAAGGTCATGGTGAGGTCATGCCTCTTCCAAGGTCGTGAGTGAGGTCACTCCTCATCGAAGGGCTCACAGCTCCTCCCCAGCTCTTATCAGAAGCCTCGGGCCTCCCTCATCCTTGGAGGAGCTCAGATCTCAGTGAGGAGAGAGAGGAGCACAGGGCATCCCTGCACCCCCCCCCCCCCGACCCCAGACAACACAGGACAGGCCCCCGGGTGGCAGGAAAGGCAGCGTGGGGCCGGGGTGCTCGGGTCCCTGCCCAGGGGGTCTGTCCGGGGGACGCAGAGGGACCGTCACACACGCACAGCCATCAGGGGCCGTGAGCGCGTGCACAGACGCGGTCAGAGGGCACCGCTCCCCTGGGGCCCATGTTGGGGATTATTCGGATTTAAATGGGGGTGCGGAGGGTCGCTGCCACTCAGCTCGCCCAAACCTCACCACCTCCTTCTGTGAAAATCGCAGCCTCACAGGCAGCAAGGGCAAAGGGGTACCTGGGCAGCCCGGCTGCTGTGGAAATGGGGTGCACATGCGCCCCACTTTTAGAAAATGAGGCTCAGGTGCTACGAGGTTTCCCCACGTAGCCCCAGCACAGGGCCCTCTTCCTTAGGGCAGGGGTCCTGGGCTCTCCTCGGGGAAGGGGGAACCCCGAGGGCGAGGCCTCATCACTGTGGCTGCACCCCACTCCTCAAGCCAGCAGGACCCAGCGCCCGGGGTGCCAAAGGCCTGGGGGGTCAGCCCCACCCTCCTCAGGAATGGGGGGGCTCTGCTTTTCCTGCAGCCAGGCCCCCAGCCCGTGCCCAGCCCTGGCTGCATGGGCCTCGCTCCCTGCCTCAGGGTTTTCCCGTTTTCACCCCAAATGGCAGAACTAAACCCCCTCAAAGCCCCACAGTTCTTCCTCAACCTGGCCACCCCCTCTGTTCCCCGCGGGCTGCGCTCTGGGGCCACAGGGACCCCCGATTTCTCCCTCAGCTCCAGCAGCACCCCCCGAGGAAGCGGGGCCCGGAGCCTCCTGGCCAGGGAGCCCTGTGAGGAGGGCGCATGTGAGGTGCCCGCCCGCCCTCCACACCTGGCACCTCAGCAAACGCCCAGGAAGTCGGCGTCCTGGGCCAGTGGCTCCGGGCGGGGCAGGGCCCGGGCAGGCCTTCCCGCTGGAGACGGAACATATTCTCGGGGTAAAGATTAACCAGCGGCCACCAGCTGGCCTGGGCCCGGCCCGCCGCTGGGGCCTCCCGCAGGCACCGGCCTTCCCAGCCGTGTCGCCATCACCATGTCCCGGGGCCGAGCCGGAGCGGGCCGGTCTGCTCCCCAAGACACGGAGAGGCAGGGCCAGCCGGGCAACTGCTCCCCGGATCACAGGCACGACAGCGGCTCCCAGACGGGACCATTCACCCCAAGTAGAGCCAGGCTCCAGAGACAGACCGGGCCTTTAGCCGAAAATAACACCAAGCAACCGAAGGCTCTTTTTTTTTTTAAAACAAAAGCCATTCTTCCCGCTTTCTCATCGCATTCATCACGGAGTTTACACGATCTGTCAAAACCAGGGAGACGGGGCCCCTCGCCCCTCCCTGCGGGCCTGGCCGCTGCCGCAGGCTCCCCGCCCAGCGCGCAGACACGGGCAGACACGAGTGGACGCAGGTGGGACCCCATGACCAGGCTGGACGACACACGTGAAGGGGCTTCAGAGTCTGTGCTCACGTCCGGGGGGAGCCCACGGGTGCGAAGCAGGGGCCTCACGGAGCCGCAGAGCCCCTCAGCACCTGATGACACGCAGATGCGTCCCCATGCGGCGCAGACCATGCGGCTGGAGGGGACGGCCGTCTGACACCTGCTGCCGCGGGTGGGCCCTGGGGGCATGACGCTAAGGAAGCCAGCGGTCACAGGGCAGGCACTGTGCAAGCCCACTGGCAGGAGGCCCCTAAAGCAGCCGATTCATCCGACAGAAAGGAGACAGTGGTGCCAGGGGCGGGGGCGGGAGGAGTGAGTGTGTGATGGGGACAGAGGCTCAGCTTTGCAGGAGGATGAGCTGTGGATGGACGTGGTAACGGCCACACAAAATGTGAGAGTACTTAGTGCCACCGAGCTGTGCACTTAAAAGTGATCAGGCCCGGCCGGTGCGGCTCAGTGGTTGAGCATCGACCTATGAACCAGGAGGTCAGGGCTCAATTCCCAGTCAGGGCACATGCCCGGTTGCAGGCTCCATCCCCCGTGTGGGGTGTGCAGGAGGCAGCTGGTCCATGATTCTCTCTCATCATTGATGTTCCTATCTCTCTCTCCCTCTCCCTTCCTCTCTGAAATCAACAACAATATATTTGTTAAATAAAATAAAAATGATTAAAATAGTAAATTTTACGTCACATGTATTTTGCCACAATCAGAAGAAGTTTGTGTTCTTTGACCTCGAACGGCCTTAGACGTCCTCCAAGGACATGACTAGTGGGGCTCTTGCCCCACGATGACCCGACAGGGCCGACCGCAGGCTGTGGTGACCGCAGGCCCAATGGTCACCGCGCCGTGGGCCACACGTCCACGGCCAGGGCACCCATGTGCCGTCGTCCACACGTGTGAGCGCAGCTGTGACGGTGGGAAAGGCTGTCCCAGCCGTGTCGACGCCAAAAGGTACCAGATAGTGCACTTGCTCTCAGCTTGTAAACTGGACACAGAGCGTGCCCGGCGCAAGCAGGGGACACACTGCAGGCAGCACCTCCTCCCTTCTCCATCTGCCCTGAGACTGCGCGAGCGCACGTAAATGACGAATCACTTTGTGGACAAGGTCAAAGGACAACTTAGGAGCAAAGACACATCCATGATCTGAGACCCTCCTGCCCTGAGCACCCCCACCCCGACCTCCCGCCGCCCCCCGACCTCCCGCCACCCCTGCTGTCTCACAGGCCTGCCCGTGGGATCAGACAGGACGGACTCGATGCTCCAGCAGGGCCCGGGCTGTGAAGACCCAGGACCCCAGTGGGGAGGGCCCAGAGCCACACGCTGGACAAACAGCCCAATCACACAAACCACACCCGCAGGGAGCGTGTGGTGAGTCCCGAGAGCCGGCCGTGTCCGGGCTGCAGGGAGGGGACCACGGGGCAGTCACCGTGACAAAGGGCAGCTTTGCCCAGGTTCATGGCTGCTGGGCCCGGCCATCCCCTCCCAGCCGCCGCCTGAAGCCTAAACTGTACCTTTGATCCGTGTCCAGAATCATCCGTGGGGCGGGGGCGCTCAGGGAGGTGATGGATTACACGGAGCAGAGCGCCAGGCCCGTCAATGGGGCCCTTTTGTTCAGCTCCGGGAGGAATGTGTGCAGAACTCAGGCGCCCGCTAATGGCCCAGCCCGGCCCCAGGGCGAGCAGCCAGATGTGGGCCTGCTCCCCATCCAGCTGCGGTGAGAGAGGGGGCACCCCCCCGCGGGGTCCAGGGCCCTCCTCTCTGTGTCTTCCAAAGCTCAGACCTGGAGAGCCGGGGCCCGTGTTCACCACACTCGCGGGCGCTACCACACAGGAGGTGCGGCCCTGGGCTCACCTGGAGGGTCCCCTGTGCAGGCGCAGCCTGGCCGGAGGGGAGCAGCCTGGCCTGGAAGGGAGCAGCCTGGCCGGAGGGGAGCAGCCTGGCCTGGAGGGGAGCAGCCTGGCCGGAGGGGAGCAGCCTGGCATGGAGGGGAGCAGCCTGGCCTGGAGGGGAGCAGCCTGGCCTAGAGGGGAGCAGCCTGGCCGGAGGGGAGCAGCCTGGCCGGAGGGAAGGCTGGCAGCGGTGCCCAGAGTCTGATACACGTGAGAACAAGGCCGCTGCAGGGACACGTGGGGAACTGTTCTCTCTCCCAGGACAGAGGAAGAGGAAGGCAGCAGCCTCCATGTGCAAATTAGAGCCCAGATTAGAGCTGTGGAGGAAGGAAGGGCTGTACAGGGAGGCACAGCCCCCCTCCCCCCCGGTGCCCCCCCTCTCGCCCCCAGGAAGCAGCTGCGGCAGGAACCTTGGACAGCTGTGGCCTGGGCTCCTCAAAACTTTGCCCAGACGGGGGAGGGGGGGGCGGGGGCGGGCTGGTGGGGGGCCTTGGAGACCTCTGGTCTTAGGAAGAAGTCCCAGCCCTGCAGAGGGACCTGGGTTCCAATCGGGGACCCCACCCAGCACCGTACCCCCACACCCACTCGCAGCTCGGGTCCCTAGGGATTTAGGGGGTCCTCACCTTCTGTGGATGATGGCCAGGCCCAGGCTCTGTCCCCAGACACATCTGGGTTCCAACCCGACCTGGACCACCAGGCCTGGGACAGGCACGTTTTTAACTCAGCGAGTCTCTGCCCAATCCCAAGAAAAGGAGACAAAGCCACGCCTTGCAAGGCTGGGAGTGTCGGGTGACGCCCAGCAAGCCCCCAGGTCCGTGCGAGTGACCCCAGTCACAGGAAGGCCCTGTTGTTGCAAGGTGACTGAGCTGGGAGCAGGGGGTCCTGCTGCCTACCCAGGGGACATATTAGCAAAGGTGTATCTCTGGAGGTGGTGGCTCTGAAGATTGCTGCCCCAGAGGGCCTTTTCATGGCCACTGACAGGGACACCAGACACATACATGTCTTTATTATTTATCCCATTTGGGACAAAATATATTGATTCCGGATTACTGCCTTCTTTTTTTTAAATTAGCATAACTCTTTTTAAAAGTCTAGGGGTCACCATGATGACCCTCAATCCCTCAGTGACACTTGTGGCATCTAACAGTGGCCACCTGCCTCCCCTGGCCCCTCCCTCCTGTCCAGGAGGGGCAGCCCCCAGCAGGGGTCTGGGACACCAGTGGGCGGGGCTGTAGGGAGCAAGGCGGTGGCGGGACATCACTGCTCCCACCTGAGCTCCCTGACTCACGGCAGCCAGGGTGGCGGGAGGGTCGCACGGCAGCCAGAGCCAGAGGGCTGCCAGCCCCACTCCTCGGTTCCCTGGCCTGTGAGAGGGGCCCCCACCAGTGCCGGGTCAGAAACGCTCCCGTCTCGGCCTCCCCCCCCCCAGGCCATTTGTACCCATGCGTTCCCCACCCCTCCCCAGCAAGACCACAGCCCAGGCACAGACTCTGACCCCGTGACCCTGAGCTCCCAGGGTCACATCTGCAAGTGGCTCCATTTGAAACCACGAGGTGCCAAAGCGACTTAGTAAAGGCCAGTCTGTCTGCATCCAGAGGCACCAGGGCCCGGCTTTTCCTTCCGCTGGGATTTGTAAACAAAGAGTCCCAGGGCTCCGCCCGGGAGGCCTGCTGTGGGGACAGGATCCAGGTACCTGGGCAGGTGCAGGCCTCGCACCCATGTCCGGCCAATCCCGGGCACACGCCCCACTCCACGCTCTCTGCCTCAGTTTGCACGTCTGCAGAATGGATCTTAACCCCAACTACCCCCAGGGTTGTCATTTGGATGAAATGAACGCAGGCAGAGCCCTCAGCACCAGCACTCACTCACCCACAGGCTGTGACTGTGTCTGAGGCCGGACTGGCTCTATTTCACGGGAGGGTCCCTACCCCCTTGTCCCGAGGGCAGGACTGTCCAGAGCCCCAGGTTCCCCCGCCCAGCAGGCCCTCCCCAATTGCCTTTCTTAATACTTGTTGATTGATTTGCAAATAGAAGCTCTCAGGGCCCAAAGGCGGAAGACAAAACCTCCAGGACAAGCACGTCCAGTTCCCAAGGCAGCAGCCACGCACCTCAGGGCCGTCACAGCCCAAAGCCTCCGGGAAGCACCCAGGCTTGTGCAGGCTCCCACACTGCACTGCAGTTGGGGTGAGTGCCCCGCAGGTCCTGCCTCACGTCACTGCCAGGAGCCAAAGAGAAGCGGGGCCTCTGCCCCCATCAAAGCTGTGAGGGGCTGGGCGCCCTCGGGGCTGCAGCTGATCGTAGGCAGCCCCCCCCCCCCGTGCTCCCCCCAGGTGCTCCCACCCACACCCCGCTGCGCGTTATGTTCCAGCCGGTTAGAGCGGGGGTCGCCCACTGGCCTCCCCGAACGAACGAACGAACGAACGAACGGAGGGGGCTCTATCCTTCCCGCCACCGACTTTCAAGTCGCTTCCAGCAAAGGAGCGGCCGCCAGCGCGGGGCGCACGGACCGGACCGCAGGGAGACCCCCGCCCTCCTCCCGCTTGTCAGCGGCCGCAGCACATGCCACAGGTGGCCGCCTCCCCGGCGACAGAGGGGGGCAGGCCTGCCCCCCGCAGGGAAAGTGGGGACACACGCGCCCCGAGACTGCGGCCCGGGCGGGAGGGGTGCCCGCGTCCCCGTGGCGTCCCGGCCCGGCTCCCCGCCCCGCAGTCCCGGGCGGTCCCGGAGAGTGAAGTCCACTCGGGCAGCGCGGCTCCGGCCTGCGCCCTGGCCCCAGACCCGTCCCCCCACCTCTGCCCGCGCCCCGGCCCCAGCCCCCAGTCCCGCCCCAGCAAGTCCTGCGCGCCCCGATTCCCGCCCCGCGCCCCCAGACCGTGTCTCCACTCCCCGGTCCCGGACCGCAGCCCAGCCCGGTCCCCTCGCGCCCCGATTCCCCTGCCCGCGCGCCCCAACCCCTCCCCGGGGCGCAGACGCAGGCGCCGGACCCGAAACAAAGAGGGCGGCGCGGCCCCTCCGGTACCTGGCGAGCGGCGGTCCCGCGGCGATGGCGCAGCAGCCCGGGCGCCGACAGGAGGAGCCGGCCGTCCTCCCGCTCGCGGCCGCCGCGGGGCCCCCTCGAGGCCGCGAAGGGCAATCGCGCCGCCCGCGCCGCGTTGGCCGGTCACCTGGCCTCGCCGCCCTAACAGTGCGGCCGAGCGGGGCGGGCCGGGGTCCCGTGCGCCCCAGGGGCCTCCCCGTGGGGGCCGGGGACTAGGGGACCCATGGAGCAGCCCTCCCGAGTGTCCTGGGCTGCCTCCCACGTGGGCGGGCTGAGTGCTGGTTCCTGCACAACTTCCCTCCCTCGTCCCTCGTCCCTCGTCCCTCGTCCCTCGTCCCTCGGGGAGGACAGGGCTCAGAGTGGACGCTCCCTGCCCGCCGACAGCTTCCAGGCCCCTGGGGTCCTTCGAACATAAAGCCAAGGGGACCCTCCCAGGCCCGGCCCCTGGAGGGAGGGAGGAGGCAAGACTTCAGGGGTCATGTGACTTCAAGGGCAGCATCCAGAGAGGCCGGGGGGCAGACAGGGAGGGCCAGGCAGAGGGATGCTCAGGGCAGTGGCGGCAGGTAGATGCCGGCCTCCCCAAGACCCAGGAGCCCCCACTCAGCTCTGCCTCAGTTTCCCCGCGGCAGAAGTCTGGGGAGTGGGCAGCAGGCTCTCAGAGACACTCCAGTAAAGGCAGGCCCTTCTGCAGTGAGACTGCTCCCCTCCTGCACCCACACGGACGCGGGGAAACCCCAGGACACCAGCAGGCACCGCAGGAAAGCGCCCAACCCGCCCTCCAGCACCAGGGATGAGGCTGTCCGCCACCCCTGCCGGAGGAGGGCGGGCCTGGGAGTGTTTTATCAGGAAAGGCTCCCATTCAGGACACCACACCCAAACACGTCCTCACCCTCGCCCTCCTGGGTGGGGCCCTGAGGTGCTGCCCCTGCAGGGAGCAGGCGAAGAAAGGGAGCTACAGGCAGGGGGCCGGGTTCCCCCTGAGAAGCGAAGTCCAGGCACTCAGAGTCCACTCTGACCCTGCACCGCCCCTAGGGAGACCGGAGGCCCCTGCCGTGCTAGGGGGTCCTTACGTCTAGAGACACGTGGCTCCCCCTGACTGGGCTGGCCATTCATTCACCTTCCAGGGGCCCGGAGGAGGCAGGACGTCCCAGGGAAGGAGCCTTCAGGGGTGCAGAGGGCACAGCCAGCTGACCCCTGAGTGGGGCTGAGGCTGGTACCTTTCTCTGTGCCCTCTTTACTGAGTGGGAACCAGGTTAAAGTCCTTGGTAGCTTGCCCGGCTGGCGGAGTGGCTCAGGTGGTTGGGCACCATCCCATGCACCAAGAGGTCACCTGTTCGATTCCCCGTCAGGGCATAGCACCAGGTTGCAGGCTCGATCCCCTGCAACCCAGGAGGCGGGGGCAGCCAATTGTGCCGGGAGCCGGTCCATCCTTGCTGTTTCAAGGGACCTGGCGTATACGGCATACTGTTCTTAATATGTTTGCTCACCTTCTTGGCACTATGTGTTTTAACCAAGGTCACCTCTCCGAGAAAGGTTGTTTCCCCAGGTAGGGATTTTCCCCTGAAGTTAGGGAGGGAATAAAACCCCTTAACTAAGTGCCAGGTGGGTAATTAATCACTTTAACTACGAACAATCATGCTTAAGCTACATAATCTTTCCTCCCTGGAATGGAGATAAGAAACACCCTAACCTTTGGAATAGAGATTGATAGGATTGGAATCAACTGGTATAAATACAGATGTAACAAGACAACAAGACACAGAACCTAGAGAGAACATGGCAAAAGATCCTGGACAGAACCTAGAGACAGAACCTAGAGACAGAACTTAGAAGACAGAACCTAGACACAGAACCGAGACACAGAACCTACACAGAACCTAGAGACAGAACCTAGCGAGAGAACCTGGCTGAAGATCCTAGAGATAGAACCTGGCTACAGAACCTGGATAGAACATGGCAAGAGAACCTTACTAGAACCTGGTGACTGAACCTGGCTGGAGAACCTGTACAGAACCTGGCTGGAGAACCTAGCAAGAGAACATGGACACAGAACCTGGCTGGAGAACCTGGAGAACCTGGCTGGAGAACCTAGCAAGAGAACATGGACACAGAACCTGGCTGGAGAACCTGGAGAACCTGGCTGGAGAACCTAGCAAGAGAACATGGACACAGAACTTGGCTGGAGATTGTGGCTAGAGATCCTGGAAAGGCTGCTGATCAACTGAATGCTGTCTCCGTGTCATTCCTTCTTCACTGACTCCGTCCACACCTTTGGGGACCCCTGGACCTGCTGGGGTTGGACCCCAGCACAATTGATGCCTCCCTCTTCCTCTCCCTCGCCCTTCCTCTTGTTCTAAAATCAATAAAAAACATATATTATAAAAAGCTAATATGCAAATCGACCAAACAGCAGAACAACTGGCCGCTATGACATGCACTGACCACCAGGGGGCAGCATTGAGCATCTGCCCCCTGGTGGTCAGTGCGCTCCCACAAGGGGAGTGCTGCTCAGCCAGAAGCTGGGCTCATGGCTGGCGAGCGCAGCGGTGGTGACGGGAGCCTCTCTCACCCCCACGACAGCGCTAAGGATGTCCAACTGACGGCTTAGGCCTGCTCCCCGCGGGCTCCCAGACTGCAAGAGGGCGCAGGCCAGGCTGAGGGACCCCCACTAGTTAAAAAGTAATAATGAGGCAGCTTGCCCGAAGTCCCCCAGCTGATCAGAGCAGGACACCTCCCCAGCCTCCACTCGGCTGCCCGCTCTGCACAACTGGACCAACGTAGTCTTTGATGAAATACCTTCCCCTGCAGGACGGGCTTCAGGCCGACACCGCCCATCGCCCGGCACCACGGAACCTGCCACAAGGGCAAGGTCGTCTGGGTGGAATGACTAAGAACTTGAACTTCGTCGGGTATGAAACTGACAGGTTTGCCACAACCTCACAGCTGGAAAGCTGGGGCTCTTCACCCCCGTCAGGCCTCCGGCCTCTCCTAATCTCCCCTCGAAGGCCGCCCTCACGTCCCCCGCCGGCTGGGACGCCTCGTTTCTGGGACCACATCTCGCACGTTCACACAGCGCCTGGCCTCGCACCCCCCGCGTGTCCGCGGGAGGGAGAAGGCACACTGGCCGTGTCCTCGCGCTGACCCGAGCGCGGCCTCTGGGCTCCCCCAAGCGCAGACACCCACATCCGCCCCGTGGGAGGCTCCCGGGCCAGGCCCCCCCACTTCACAGGCCGCAACCATGAGTTTCCAAGAATTTAAACAAAAGTGGGGCCTGTGGCAATTACCTGGAAGAGGGAAAGCACATCTTTTCCATTCTTACCGTCCAGACGCCTCACATCCGAAAACAAAAAAGTCTCAACGATGGAGCTGGGGGGAAGCAGCCCCCTGCCAAGAGCCCTGAGCCTCCCGCAGGCGCGGGCAGAGGAGGGGCAGGGGGCTCCCTGTCTCCACCCCCCCCCCCCCCCCCCCGCTCCGCTCCTCCCAGCCAGGAGTGCGGGGAGCGCTTGCGGGGAGCCTGTCACTGCACAACGATGGCCTCAGCGATGGCCAGGGTCGAACAGCTTTGTGTCCCAGGATCTAAGGGAGTACGTGGGCCAGGACCTGGATCTGTTCCCCCTTTTTTTTCTGCCACGGAGCGTTCTTTTCCAAAGAGCCTCGTAAGGAGGCAGCAGGAACGTGGTGGGAGATGCGGCTTCCGGCTCCAGGGCAAAGAGTGTGAGCACCGCCTGCGGGTCCCTGAGACACCGTGTCCCCCCGCTGCCCCGGACACGCCGGCCGCTCCTCCCTGCCCTGCTCTCCCCAGACACGGCCTCACATCCCGATCCCAGGCCCACGCACCAGCCTCTGCAGAACGGGGGAGCCCTCAGCCTGCACGCAGTGACCTCTGGGCTGCCGACCGGGTCCTGGGAAGAGGCTCCTAGAGGTGACAGTCACTCCGAGCGGCCGTGCTGTCCCCGGGGCTAGGCGGTCAGTCCTGATGGGAGCCCCGAAGGGGTGACTCACACCAGGCCCCTTCGCCCCGGGGCCATCCCCACAGGAGGCTGCTGCCTGTGTCCGAAACGGGCCATCCCAGGGTGTTCGGGCACCCGTGAGGGAAGTTGAAGGCGCCGGCTGCTACCCCATGCGCAGCGGCGGAAGCAGCAGGGTCGTCAGAGGGGATTTAGGGTGCAGGCGGCAGAGGAGGGGGGCCGTGCGGTACATGAGCAGCTAATTCTCCCATTGTTACTGGCCAGTTTCTGCAAGATTTTCCACATGAACTGTCAGCCGCCTCTTGCTCCGCCCGTATAACAACGTCTGACTTTTATCCCGAGGATATAACAGGAAAAATACGACCATTTTGTCCACTGCATTTTATAAAACCAGACCGAGTACATTTGTACGCAGTATTTATAACAACAGCAATCGAATCACAGATCGGTGACCGTCTGACTGCCGTGTCCTGGGGGTGCCGCTAACTGCCCATCCCACAGGAGGATGGTGGAGTCGGTGGCTGTCTGATCCGTGGGCTCCCGTTGTTCTCACGGGCACCTAACCCGGGGCCCACGGCGGAGCAGTGCGTGGAGAGGGGGGATTCCCGCACAGCGCCAGGGCAGGCCCAGGGGACCGGGTCGCCCAGCACAGCCTGCGGGAGGGGAGCCCTCAGGCAGCACCCTCAGCCTCGGGCTGAGAACCTGTGTTCTCCGAGCTGGGGGGTAGGGGCTGGCCACCGCCCCAACAGGACTGGGACTGCAGCGAGCTTGGGTCCCCTGGCTGAGCACACAGTCCTCACAACCCGCGTGGCGTCCCCGTGGCCCCAGGATGCGACATTTCCCCATCAGAGAACAGAAGACGGAAGCAGCTACGCTAGGAGGCCAGGGCCTAGGGAGGTGGGCACGGAACCCCTCCCACCACACCCTCGGCCGTGTCCTGTCTGGTGCTCACAGCCCCACCTGCAGGGCCCTAGACAACCATGCGCTGGGCCAGAGGGCACCTGCACGGGGAAGCTGGGCTCCTGCCCTCACTGGGCCCTGGAGGCTGGGAAAGCCCTTTGCAAACCTGCTGCAACCCAGGCAGACATCTCAGAGGAGTCAGCATGGAGAACCAGCCGCCGTGCTGAGGCCCGAGCGGGAACTGATCGCCGCCCGCTGGCTGCACAGAGTCCCAGGCACCGACGTCGCACGTGGACGTGGAGGAGAGCCTGGGGCTCAGGTGCTAGGGGCCACGGAGCGGGCAGGAGGAGGAGGAGGGCTCCCCCGCCAGGGCCCCACCAGCGCCTCTGCCTGAGGATCACAGGGGCCGCAGGGCGCCTCGTGGTATCTTTGGCCACATCCCTCCTGTGCCATGAATCAGAGGCTGTTAGGGACTGAACTGTGTCCCCCAAATCCACATACTGGGGTCCTACCTCCGGAACCTCAGGACGTGACGGGATTTAGAGACGGGGTGTTTGTAGGTGAACATAAGGCCCAGGTTCTGCCCTGACACTGAGCCCAGCCCAGGGCCCAGCGGTTCGCTGGAGGTGGGGGCCCGTGAGCCAGGCCCCTGGAGCCCTGCGCCCATGACCCGTGCTGGTCCCCGGGCAGGCGCCGGGCTGGGGGGACTGTCCAGTCTTCCCGCTTCCACACTGGACGCTGCAGAGAAATGACCGGCAGAGCAGCAGCCGCTGGCTGAGGCTGTGGGTTTGCTGCGTTTTTGCACGTTAACAATCACGACTCTCGGGAGAATCACTCAGATGCTACTCAGCAGCTTTCCACGGAGAACCGACACACCTCGCACACGGGCGAGGCGCTGGGGCCCGTCCTGGCCCGGCAGGGCCTGTCCTCCCGGCCTCCCCTCAGACATCCTGGTCCTAGGGGACCCCGGCTCTGACCCCCAACCCAGTCCCATCAGCCTTTGGCCCGGCCCCGGCCCTCACAGCTCAGAGCTCCCGCGCTTGGGGCGGGCTTTCCATCCCCTAGCACCTTCCTGCCTTCCATGCCCCGTGGCCTCTGCACGGCGCACCCGTTTCTAAGCCTCGGACCACAGTTCTGGGCAATGACACCATTTTCTGCGGATGACGGGGTCCGGAGGGAGGAGGGGCGAGCCTGCAGCCACCAACCTGCCTGTGCCCGGGCCCCTCTGCAGCCACTGGGAGCTCTGTGACCAGGAGCCGCAGCCTCCCTCAGTTCTGACCCGAGTGGGTGTCCTCCATGCACACCTGCAGCCCCCACACTCAGCGTGTCGGATGAAACGCCAGCTGTGCAGATGCCACCCGACAGCCACCAGGAGGGTCAGGGGGACGCTGGGAAGGCACCCGCCACCTCTGAGCTGGGCATCCGCCTCCCTGCCTGCTGAGCCCCTGCCGGGCCTGCCACGGCCACGGGGAATTAGGGCCCTGAAAGGTAAGACCAGGGCCCTGTGAGCTGCTCCCCCCCCCCCCCGCCCCCCGCTCACACACAGAGACACAGGTTCCGGGATTACATATAAAATCGTGCTACTGTGCAACGTGACTCCTCCTAGACATACCTTCCTTCGAAACGGGGGGGTGGGGGGTGGCTTTTAAAAGCGCACATGCACCCTCTGGGGAACGCATCGGCTGCTCTTGGAGGCCTCTCGCTCCCCCCAAACCTCTGGCTCCAGGACGCTTCCGGTCAGCAACTGGGAGGCAGTGCGAGGGCTGCTCGGGGATGGCCCACGACCCCTCTGACCTCAGGCCCTGCGCTCTGTTGGCTCTGGTTCTGGTTCTGAAGTTTGAGAGCGCCCCTCTGGCTGACCTGTGGCCGACCTACGATGAAGATAAAGCCAGGTGCTCTCTCTCCGCCCAGCGTCTCCCTGCAGAGCTGAGGGGCCCTGCACCCCCAAATGGCACACCCCATCTTCTCATAACAGTGAGCTCCCTGGGGTACGGCCTGGAGCCAGCAGGGCGCCTGGAGGTGAGATCCTAGCATGGCCAGCGATTTGCTGTGCGGCTTGGCAAGGTAAGCAACCTCTCTGTGCCTCTGCCTCTTCCTGGCTGGTTTAAGGGCTCAGCACTGAGCCAGCCAATCAGCACGTGCCCCGTGCTGGGCTGCCAGCCAATCCCAGCCCTGCGGGCGATGTTGGCCCTCGCCACTCTCCTGGGGCTGGAATGTGACCCGCACTCAGGGGAGCCCCAGACAGCCGAGCAGCAGAGATCCTGGGGCAAAAGCCCGGCTCCCGGCTCCCGGAGGCCCGAGCCTCTCCCTGGGCCCCCCTCCCCGCTGGGCCCCTCCCGATGCAGAGCCAGGCCTGGGAGCGGAATGGGGGCCTGGGAGCGGAATGGGGGCCTGGGAGCGGAATGGGGGCCTGCCTTCCGCACAGTCCTGCTGGGGGAGGGGCGGCCGCGGAGGATCCTGGCCGGGCTCTGCATTCCAGGCCGAATTCCAGCCCAGGAATGTGCTGCCGGGGGCCTGCCTGTTCTGTCCTGGCTGCCCAGGAGGTGTGTTGGCCTGAGAGCTGAGCTCTGTCACCTGGAGCTTCATCAGGAGCCCCCTTTCTGCTTCACTGGGGGGTGGGGGAGAGCCTGTGTGGGGGGGAGGGGGAGGAGGGGGGAGAGCCTGTGTGGGGAGGGGGAGGGGGAGGGGGGAGAGCCTGTGTGGGGGGAGGGGGTAGGAGGAGGGGGAGCCTGTGGGGGGGAGAGCCTGTGGGGGGGAGGGGGAGGGATCCTGTGTGTGGTGGGGGTGGGGGGGCAGGGAAGAATCTGAGTGAATTAGGACTCTGATGCCCAGCGGTCCTAGGGGGAAGGCCAGCCGCCGGTCCGGGGCCCACCTCACTGTTCCCCCGCAGAACCGGCGGCCTGACCGGAAGTGGGGGGCACAGGGAGTGGGGCTCACAGCTACAGACTGTTGTGCAGCCTGAGAGCAGCCTGAACACGGGGCGAGAGACAGCACGTCCGGGCCAGGAAGGAGCCGCACTCAATTCCGCTCCCCGCAAAGGGCAGAAGAGTCCCCATGTGCCCCTCACTGAGCCCCCCAGGAATCTCCTCTGGTGCCCAGGCCCCCACACTCACTCATTACTCCCTCACTCAGCCCCAGAGGGAACCATTGGGCCAGTTTGCTCAGAGGCTGCCAAACAGCACCCAAGAAACCCCAGCCCTCGGGGGGAACCCTGAAAAAACCCAACCCCCCAGGGTGGAACCCTGAGAAACCACATCTCCCCATGGTTTCACCCCAAATCCCCAGGCCCACAGGATTACAGCCATAGAAACCGCCGGGGTCCCGCAGGCCATACTCTGAGAAACGGCAGGATCCCCAGGGTTGCACCCAAGAACTACCAGGACCTCCAGGGTTTCTGAGCACGTGCAAGTGTGAGTGTGCATGACTCATGTCCAATATGTGTGTGTGAACAGACACGTGCATGTGCACACACGCACACACGTGCATTCAGAAACGAAGTCGTGCCCCTGTAGACAAAGGCAGAGTGGTCACGGGACCCGCGGTTCCAGGGAGACCAGGCACTGCCCCGACTCCCTTCTCTCTGGCCGGGGGACTTCCAGTCACTGGGCCCGGCCTGGAGTGGTCCCTCCTCCCTCCCACAGTCGCTGGGGGAGGAGCTGGTGGCCCAGGGCCTCCAGCGCTGGCTCCCTTTGTGAGAGCCTGGGGCAGACTTAGAAAACTATAAAAACAAACTCTTCCAAGTTCCAAAGTCTCAGAAGGAAAGCCATGGAGCCGCTGTGTTCCACCTCCGCCTCCGGGGATAGGACAGCCCCCACCCCCGTGGCCCCTCCCACGCAGCTAGCTCGCCACCCACCTCCCTCCTTGGCCCATTTCCCGGATTCCAACCACATTCCGACCAAGTTTCTCCTGTGACTCAGGAAGGACCTTGGCAATAGATTTCGGGTCCAAGTCCAAGGCCAGGCACCAAGGCCAGCGTCTGGTTAGTTTCCACCGTCTCCCCCTCACCCACTGCTCCTCCCATTTGATATGAGAAGCTCACTCCCAGCGCAGAGAAAACTGGAGGGAACAGCCAGCACGTGCCGCACGCTCCCCCCCGCCCCCCTCGACCACCCCCTCCCCCAACCCTGGTAGGACGGGCCTCTGTTTTCCTGGCGCCTCTCAGGCCTGAGCTCTGATAAAGTGGCCCAGCCGGTCTAGCTTCCCCCATTGCCCACAGGCCGCGGCCTGGTCCTGGTGGCTGTCTGCACGTCACCATCACCGTCACCGTCACCACAGCCTGCCTCCTGGAGGGCTGCTTCAGGGCCTGTGCAGGAGGGAGGGTGGCAGCCAGAGGGACTGCGGGGCAGTGAGCAGTGTCATTCCGATGCCCTGCCTGGCCCAGGACTCCCCCTGGGGCGCCAGGCTGCTCTGGGCCGGACCTGGTCCGCCTCCGCCTCCTGCTGGTGGCCTCGCTCGGGGCCGGCACGGGGCCACCTTGGGGTCCGTAGTGACAGGGCCACCTCGCTGACCCGAGGGTCCTGTGCGAGCAGAGCCTGCGTCTGCGGGAATTGGGATCGTGGCGTGGAGGCATCTGTTACCGCCAGCCCAGTGTGAGTCCGGGGCTGGCCCGAGGTCACACTGTGGGATGGGGGCCCAGGGACGGCTTCGTCCACGGATAGAACCACGGACAGGCCCGGAAACCACTCACTGGGCGCTAACTCCTTCAGCACCGGCCGAGCTCAGAGCTGTGTCAGCTCTGCCAGGTGCTCACAGCCCAGAGGGAAGCGAAATAGATACAAAATACAGGGGGCCTTGACTTACGAGTGTCCCGACTAACGAGTTTTTTGAGATACCAGCTGTCTCTCAGCCGATTTTTTGCACTGAGTTGAAAGAGTAATTTGAGTTAACGAGCCCCTGAACGAGCTCGGTCTTGGAACGAATTAAACTTGTAAGTCAAGGCCCCACTGTAACTGAACAAGTGGACCCACTCCCACCCTGGAGGAACCCAGAGCCTGGGCCCCCAACCGCCTCTCTCCCAGAGCTGCTGGTGCAAAGCGGGCGCCTGACTTTGGTTCCTCGGCCACACTGTGTGACCCCACCGGGGCCGTGAGCTCTCCTGGCGCCCAGAGAGGAGCTGCCCTGGAGGCCTGGCCGGGAGGTGCTGGCCGCTGGGAGGGCAGGACTCCTGGCCGGGGCTCCTGCAGGCCGGCCTGTTTCAGCCTAAAGCCTCAGGCACCC
Organism: Myotis pilosus; assembly: GCA_036010255.1. NCBI lineage: Eukaryota > Metazoa > Chordata > Mammalia > Chiroptera > Vespertilionidae > Myotis > Myotis pilosus. The sequence goes on from JASKON010000011.1 coordinate 768,048, forward strand.
CACTGAGGCTCAGTGAGAGGCTCCGCCCGCCTCTGGGTACCGCACTGCGGATGGCGTTCATGCTGTTCATCATATTTAAGCCAAAAATGCGCCCTAGCCCCAGTGTGCCCCTCACCCCCCCACCCGTCAGGGAGACACCAGGAATGAGATGGCAACATTGTAAACGGTCGCAGGAGCCAGGCCTCTAAAATAGACTGGAAATTACAGGACGCCAGTGGGACCCAAGGAAGCCTGAGGTTCCCACGGCCAGGCCTGCTGGGGTGTGGGTGTGAGGATCCCAGCTTCCCCGTGTTCGGGAGGATGGGGGCATACCCAGTCCCGGGCCCCAGGGAAAACCCAAGCTGTGTGCCTGGGTTCGGGGTGCGGGGTGCGGAGTGAGGGGTGTGGGGTGTGGGGTGCAGGGGTGTGGGGTGCAGGGGTGCGGGGTGGGCTGTGAGCTCCTGGCCTCGCCTGCCTCTCAGGCCTTGCGTTTGGCGGCGGAATGGCAGTGGGAGGCGGCTCCCACGGTGGGATGGTGGTTGTTTGTGGGGACGGCGTGGGCACTGGGAGGGCCACAGGTGGCTGGGAGGCAGTTACGCGGGTGCGCCCACACCGTGGTCATTCGCTGGGCGTGGGAGCCCTTGGCTGTGTGTTCCCGGGAGGCACCGTGGAGGGAGGAGCAAGGCCGTAAACCCGTTAACGGTGACGACACTGACTAATGTCACCAAACGTTTACTAGGTGGAAAGCCAGGGGAAAACAAACTTTCAAAAAATGTGTAAGCAATTTGGGGGGTTTTCCATTTTATAGACGTAACTGACCAGGGTACGGTGTACGCGCAGGTTTAGGGGCACGGCATGGCAACCCGATTCACATGCGCCGTGAGGTGTGACCACAGAAGCCCGTCAGCCCCGATGGCGGGAGAAAACGGAAAAGAAACGATACCTATATTCTTTGTTCTGCGGCCACGTTCCGTGACGGAGCGTCACCAAGGTTGCCACGGTCACCGCCCACTGCGCCCGACTCCTCCATCTCGGCCCCGGAGCGGTGCCCTCCAACCCCTTCTCCCATGGTGCCTGCCCGCCCCTTCCTCTTGCAGCCACGGCTCTGCTCCTGTGTCTGTGCGTGTGGTGCTGGGTGTGCTTTCCAAGGTCTCACGTGTGAGAGGCCACGCAGTGGTGTCTTTCTCTGCTGGCTTCTCCCTGAGCGGGACCCCCTCGGGCCCCTCCACAGCCGGCATGGTGAGACTTCGCTCTCTTTACGGCTGAGTCACGTTCCATGGTAGATGAACACGCCCATCCACTTTGGCGCCATCCCATCACCCGTGGGTGGGCACCGAGCTGTTCCCACGTCTTGGCCACGGTGAAGAACGTCACAGCTGGGGTGCAGATGTGGGGGTGCGTGCATTTTTGGGTTAGTGTTTTCTTTCCTCAGATACACCCAGAAGGGAATCACAAGTCGGATGGTGGTTCTATTTTTAACTTTTGAGGAACCTCACGCTGTTTGCATAGTGGCCACAGCAACAGCATTTGCATCTCGCTGACATTCACAGGGTGGGAAGTGGGGTCACCCATCCCCCCCAACCCTGCCGCCCCCTCCCCCTCCCCCCAGCCTGTGGGCCTCCTGAACCAGGACGAGCGCGGGTCAGATGAGGGGCGCGGAGCATTGAACGCTCACTCCCTGGCCCTCACGGAGGAGCGGGACGCTGTTGGAAGCTCTCTCCTCCTTACTGTACGGACTTCAGCCTCCACTGTATTGAGCCAGCAACACCCCAGAGTTTCTCCCCCGAACAGATCCGGTGCTTTTAAGACTGTGGAGCGCAGGCCCCAGGCGGTCACAGCAGGTGGCACCTGCCGAGCCAGCCCACCTGCAGCTGCCCGCCCGCCCTCCGGCTCCCAATCACGCTCTCGGGTTTGCTATTCTTAGCCTGGCCCCGACGCTTCCCGTCAGCAGCATGCAAAGCGAGGCTGCCACCGCCGGGCACAAGGACAGCCTGCCGGTCAGCGTGACCGACGGCCCAGGGGCAGCGCTCAGCCTCCTGCCTGTGCCTTCTGCGTCCTGTGACAGCCGGCGTTGCCCTGCACGCTCCCCAAGGCCCTGGGCTAGGTCAGGTGAAAGGTAGAGGTGACAAAGCAGCCAGGGCCAGGCTGCAGAGGGTCGTAAGCCCAGTTACTGCGTCCCCTCCTCCCCCAGGGACTCTGCTGGCCCTCCAGCAGCCCTCACACCTGCCAGGAGGCCCTACGCTCCCTGGAGAAAGCTCACAGGTACAGCATCATTGCGGGGAGACCCAGGGGTGTGAGGATGGACACAGGCCCCCAGGTAACTGGGAAGAGCAGAGCCACCAGGAGCAGCCACCCCGCCATCCCCACCCCACCTCACCCAGGCCCCATCTGCCCCCAGCCCAGTCCCCAGGGCCACATCTGTGCTGAGTGACATGTGCCCTCTGAAAAGCCGTGAAGGGAGCTGTCCCGGGATTGACAGTTGCTCTCAACACGTCCGCATGAAGAGCGAGGCCACCCGGCCAGCCTGGGACGGCCGCCTGCGAGGCTCCGTCCGGCTGTTTAAACAAACTCGAAGGGCGTGTCGGAGGGCCCGGTGACAGAGGCCAGGGGTGGCCTGTCCCTACCTGGAAAGGCCCAGGAAGGGAGGTCACCGGGAAGGGGGTAAAGGGCAGGGTGTGCCCATGCAGGGGCCACCTCCTGGTCCCTCCGAGCAGGAGCGGGAGTGATGGATGCTCCCGGGGCAGAGACACCTCGTGGAGAAGGTCTGTGCGAGAGGGTCAGGGTGGAGTCAGCAGCCACCCTAAGTCCGTGAGGCCTGAGGGCTGTGACCTGGAGCCCGCAACTCCCAGCACTGGGCAGTCCTGCCAGGAGCAGGTCACTGCAGGCGGATTTGTGGGGGCAGAGCCATCAACTCCTCCCCCCAGTGCCACTGCCCCTTCCCCGGGGGCCCAGCCAGAGCCACCAGGGCCGGCCCATCATGCCCAGGGATGGCCTCTCCAGTCCCTGTGCCCTCACTGCTCACTGGGGGACTTGGGAGGCACTGGACACAGGACAGGGTGTGAAAGTCAGTGACGTTAGTAGTGCTGACACGGGCAGAAGTGCGCAAGGTGGACGTGAGTGACGCTGGAGGGGACTGTGGGAAGGAGAAGGGGGACCAGAGGCATGCGAGGTCCCCAGCCTCTGTGCACTGATGTGGTGACACAGCCACTCACTTCTGTGTGTGCTGCACGGGGGCAGCACAGCCGCACGCCACATGGAACCACACAGGCCCACCTGGGATTCCCCACAGATGCCTCACGTGTCTATACATCCTGGCTTCCCAACCCGCTGTTGGAGGCCAGGAAACATTTTAACCAGCACAGACGGTGCCGGCTTTAGCTCCATGCGCTGTTTCATCCTGTAAGTCTCTGGCCACGGCACAGGTGCTAGGGATGTTCGTGTCCTCCCTCCGGCAGTGACTGTGGGGTCGCTGGAGCGCCTGCTCCCCGTTTCCTGGTTGTCTAAACGCCGGGTTGGGTGTTCCCGGGCTCCAGACCCACAGCCCAGGGGATCGAAGTCCAGCTCAAACCCCCTTCTCGTGGAAGAAGGCACCCCTGACCTGGCCGTTAGTCCACCTTCAAAGCCGTTTTTCTTCTCACGTGCCAGCACCCAGTCCTCGCTGGTCCCCCTCACACTGACATCGGAGAGACTGAGTATTTGAATGTGAGCCCCACTGGACCGGGAGGCCCAGGGTTCAGCTGGGACGCAGACCCGCGCGGGCTGCCTGAGCGGGCGCGGCGGGCCAGACCCAGGCTCTGCACTCAGCGCTCATGCCCGCCTTCACATGCGAGGCGAGGCTCAGCCGGCACCGGACCGTTTCACAGAGCGACTGAAACACAAAATGTTAAGACAAATGGCATCACTGTTTGCCTACATCTTTTATACGTAGTTTTGAACAGTTACCTAGGGCTGTTTTGGATCTTCCTTTAAAAGATAGGCTGGTTTGTATTATATGCAAGTAGAAAATTTGCCTTTTTCCAAGAGTAACCCATACATTTTAAAATCATCTTTCACTCGTATTAAACATGTGGTTTTTGCATCGCCAAGAATGTCAGGATAGTTTATGACGTTCAGAAACCCACAGTGCTGGGCGTTACTGAAAACGCAGGTGCGGCGTCCGGGGGAGTGTTCTGCCCGAGCTGCTGTTCTTGGATATTTCGATACAGAAAGCTTGTAAGTAGAAAAGCAGAACTTTGTCCTTGAGTCTTACACTATGATTTTCTGTCTCATGTGTGATGGTTTTAACATTGCATAATATTAGTTCTTCATTAAATCGTTAAAAATTTATGTCTTCGATATTTGCTCCCCTCCTGTGGCAGAGGGAGCGAGGGAACCTGGAACGGTGAAGTGTGGCAGGTTGAAAAGCGCGGCTGGGCGAAGCGGAACGTTCTGGAAGCCGTGGCTGGAGGGGAGAGCCCGGTGGAATTCCTGAAGGCCCACTGGGCACACGGGGACCCACTGGGCACTGCACTGGTGAGGGCACACCGCCCTCTGGGCACGCTGATCTGCCTGGTGCCCTACGCCGGCCGCCTGGGTGGTGCTGTGCTGGCCACCTGCTGCCAAGGCCGCCCCCACATGCACCCGACGACCTCATCCACTCTCAGGACTGCAACTGTCATCTACCAGCCATGGGTACCCCAAAGAGTACCCCAGCCCAGGCTCTTCCTGAACCTCAGTCCCCGAGGCACCTTCACCAGGTCCTCGGGGACCAACCCAGAGCCCTGGCTCAGACCCACGGCTCCTCACATCTGCGTCCCCGCGGGCCCTGTCTTCCCAGCAGGCCAGGCTGGCGCGATCCGTCTGCTTGCCTTCGGGGCCTCTGTGACCCCTCCATTAGCCATGAGTTTTGTTCTGTTGATTTCATGTCCTAGATTCCTCTCCAAACCCTCCATCTTCTCGGTTCCGCCACCTGCCTCAGGTCAGCTGATCTGGCTATCTCCCGCCACATCTTTAAAATATATTTTAATTGATTTCAGAGAGATGAGAAGGGAAAGGGAGAGAGAGAAACATCAATGAGAGAATCATCGATCGGCTGCCTCCTGCACGCCCCACACTGGGGATCGAGCCTGCAACCACTCAACCACTGAGCCACGCCAGCCAGGCTCGCCCACATTTCTTAGAAAGCGCCCTGAACAGGCTTGGTCCTTCCCGTGGGGGAGCTGGTCTCGGACGCTCTGTGGGGACAGGTGACCCCGGCACCCTGGGCTCCAAGGTTATACCCGGGGTTGGGGTTCCAGAGAAGGTTCCGGTGAGAATTCTTTCGCAGACACCACTGGGTTGAGTCCCAGGCACATCCCCGCCATATGGAGTTCTGCACTGAAAAGTTCACAGTGTGTCTTGTAAAACCGTGTGGAATGCACGCCGACTACAAGGAGCAATAAACCCCCGGACTGCGTTCCCGGAAATGCTTGGTCTCCACCGTCAGAGGCGCCTGCTTTGTGTTGTCAGCGCTTCAGGTCTGCGTGCGTGCGTCTCCTCCGCTGAGGCGCCGGGAAAGGGGGACCAGAGTCGTCAGCCGAGAACCGTAACTGCCGGCTCTGCTCTGAGGCCACGGCCCCTGCTCCTCGGGGCTCCCTCAGCCCGCGGTGGGGGCCCCAGTTTGTATCCTGTCATTACCTCCTGGTCTGCACTCTCATGTTAGTACCAAGTTGCAACTTCACTTCCCCTGAGAGAGGAGCGCAGCCCTCTCCATGCCGCTGTTCCCATCTCGGTCAGACCCCCCGCTCTCAGGCTGGGAGAACGTCACTCTCCCTTTGCGTCCCCTTGGCACCCCGACTTTCTTCTGCCAACTCAGCTCCCAAGCCACCCTCAGTGCGATCTTCCTGAGACTCACGCGGGGGGGAGCTCTGACGAGTGAGGTTCTTACATGTGCAATGTGTGCACATATGGATGCCCACATGCACGAACACATGTGAATGCATACGTAACCGCACACAGTGTGTACACACATGTGCATGTATGCGCATGTGTACGGAGGCACACACACACACACACACACACACGCATGCGTGTACATGACTTACCCAGGGAGAGAACGGCTGTGTTGAGCCTGGGCTTTGCTATGAGCAGTGAAGTACTCAGAGTCACACGCACCTAAAGGTTCTAAACACCCTGAGGGGCTGGGCGGAGGCTCGTTGCCTCTGAAACGGAGTCGGGTTTGTGCTGCAGCCGAGCTCGCCACCCCACGGGGGCAAGTTCGAGTTAGGGCCCCGCCGGAGCAGACGGTGAGGGGCCACGGCGGGGCCCCAGCTGAGAGGAGAGGCCCTGCCCATCTCCGGGAACAGCTGCTTAGCACCCTGAGGGGAGGTGCTGAGGAACGACCTACGTGCTCCTGACAGCGGGTGGCATCTGCCACAGCCACGGGTGCTTCCCTTGTGGCTAAGGAAGGGCCTCTCACCCAGAGCTCTTGCCTCCTTCCTTATCTCCTGGAGGCGCCGTGAGAACTGGGGCCCGAGGTCGATGTGGGGTGGCCGCCGTCCCGAGGCCCCAGGCAGCTTCCACACAGACATCCTGTCACTGCCCACAGCTCTGACCGCCTTTGACCTTGCTGTGAACTCGCAGTGAGGGCCTCTCCCCAGTGGCCGGGCCACTGTAAACACTCAGGATGATCGTAATGACAAGAACCGTGGCGGCTGCGGCAGGAGGGGGCCAGACCCCAGACTCACTGGGGACTGTAGGACGCCGGGTCCTGGGCTCGCGGGCACGGAGAGTTCATCAATCAGGATAATTAGGTGCTGCTCCGAGTATGTGGGATTCTTTGTCAGCGTGTGCAGCGTTTATGGGAAGCAGGACAATGGCCGACCACCCTGGCCACACACACAGAACTGAGGGCACGGACCTGGCACGGCGCCTCCTTCCCATGCCCCCCCCCCCCCCCCGAGCCTGGCCCCCTGGACCACACATTCCTGTCCGTCCTCCCTGCATGCAGGTGGGAACGGCAGCCAGGATGCCGCTGGTGGGGAAGGCTCCCCTGGAGATGCAGGCCCAGAGCTAGGCTTTGGGAAGGAGAGGCTAACACATCAGTGTCACCCTGGGTCGGGGCCACGCTGAGCTCCCCACGGCGTCACCTCCATTCTCACGGCCAGAGAAGGAACCTGGGAGCCTGGGCGTGAACCACAACCCCAGTCTCCACAGGCCTGTGGGTCAGTCAGGCCGGGCTCTGCTGCTGTAACAAACATCCCTGAATCTCAGGGCTTGTTTCCATGCAGGCGAGGCCCCGTGCGGCCCGTGGCTGTGCAGGCAGCCACGCCTGTGTGTTTCCCAGCCCTTGGGCCGCTCCTGCATCCTGCTTGCCATCTCCACGGAGGTGGCCTGTGCCTTTCCACAGGGCAGACAAGTTCATGGAAGCCGCCCCCCAACACCCCCACCCTCCGTACACACGCATTCCAGCTGCACCCAGGACGGCTCTGCTCTTCTGGGCGCACTCAGGGCCCACCCCTCAGCTGCCAGAGGCCTGGAGATGGGGGGCCACTGTGTGTCTGCAGGCAGTCACTGGGTCCTTCCACTTCTCACAGCACCCCAGTGGCCCTGGCGTGGCCCCTCACCATCTGCTCCATCGGGGCCCCAACTCGAACTTGCTCAGTGCAGCTGGGAAGTCCAGCAGAAACGAGCCAAGCCCACAAGGCCTGCCCCAGGGCCCCGCCAGTGGTGGGGGTGAGGTCATCAGGCCTCCTGTAGCCTGAAACGTGGACACAGCAGTCTCTGCCCCCGGACAAAACCCAAACCTCCCTGCCTGCCCTTCCTCTGATCTAGCGGCCAAGGGATGGGAGCTAGGACCCAGGTGCCCGTGGTGACTTTAGGATCAGCCGGAGGGCCCACCGCAGAGCCCAGCTGCAGAGTGAGGCCGACAGGAATCCCCCCCCCCCCCCTGCACCCGTCAGAGGGGGAGGTTGGCACCAACGCAGGTGGTCAGGGCCCCCATGGCCAGCCCTGGTCAGCTAAGAGCGGCGGGTGTCCTGACCATGACCCTTGAGTCTGACCCGTCCAGACCCTCTGGCTCTGAGATTGGAGCTGGGAGAAGGGGAGGATGGCGGGAGCGACGGAGGACCACGCCCCAGGCAGCGGGGGCACTGCCCCAGTGAGGCGCCCTCAGAAGCAGATGAGCCCTGTGAGGCCGTGTGCCCGGCACACCCCCCTGCCCAGCTCGCAATGATGGCCACAAACTGCCCAGAAGGGGGGCCCAAACAAGGAACTTTAACAACAGGGTTGACCTTGAAGGAACCCTAAGCCCTGACTCCTTTGGGGCTGGACCCCGTTGCCATTATGGGGACATGTTTGTATGTGAGTAAAAGGCTAGGATGGCTACCTCCTGGGCCCTGGTACCAGACATTCGTTAGACGTGATCCTAGCTGTTGCTTGGAGGTATGATTTAGACGAGATTAAGAGGAGATCAGTGGACTTTTAGTAAATACAGCAGATTACGCTCACAGTGTGTGGGCCTCACCTCATCAGTCCAAGGGCTCCCGGGAAAGGCTGGCCTCCCTGAGCAGGAGGGGGCAGCTCCAGAGCTACGGACACTGACTGCCCTGGGTCTCCAGCCTGCAGGTGCGGGCCTGGCGCGCATACTCCACGCCTGTGAGAGCCGGTCCCCCCAGGAATCGCTCGCTCTCCCCTCACTCCCTCTCTGCCCCACTGGCTCCGTTTCTCTGAAGACCCCCGATAGCTCAGCTCATAACATGTGAGCTGACACAGAACCGTTTTGTTCAGAAACCAGTGGGAAGAGCCCCATGTGACGAGAGCCCCCTCTGAGCTGCTGCGCAGACAGGACAGGCCTCTCCTGGCCTCAGGCCGTGTCTGCAGGACGCTGACGTGCCCCTCCTGGACGCAGAGGTACTGTGGACCTGCCCTCAGTCCGCGAAACACACCACGCAGGAGACCCCAGGCCCACGCCGAGCCCCCCGTCGAGGCTGTGCTGCGCACACCCCAATGCGCGCATTGCCGGAGGCGGCACGAACATTCTTCTGACGTCACCTCGGACATGGATCACGCTGCAGGCGGGAAGCCGCATTGCGCGCAATGACTTGGGCCTCACGGAACACTCCCTGTTACGGGGTTACACATGGGCGTTACGCCAACAGTGGGCTTTGACGGATGTGTAATCAAGAATCAAATAAAGATGCCCGGCCGGTGTGGCTCATTTGGTTGCACATTGACCTATGAACCTAGAGGTCACAGTTTGATTGCCTGTCAGGATACATGCCCCGGCTTGAGGGCACGATCCCCAGTGTGGGGCATGTAGGAGGCAGCTGATCAATTGTTGATGTTTCTCTTTCTCCCTCTCTCTTCCCCTCTCTCTAAAAAAAAAAAAAAATCAATAAAAAAAAGCTTAAAAAAAAGAATCAAATAAAGAGAAAGTTACAGCACAGTCACCCACTGGTGAAGTGGTGGGATTTGGTGCCAGACAAAACCGGGTACTCCCTCGGCTCGTTTCCTGGTGTGTCTGCCTTGGTTTCCTCACGGTGACCAGACCTGCCTACTTCGTGGCTGGTTAGAATGTTAAATGACCAAAGGAGATGGGGGGGGGTAAAATGGCCCATGGAGCCAGTGACCGCAGATGTCAGCCCCTCTGAGGGTGTCAGCAGGAGGTCAGACCCAGCGGGACTGGGAGCAGCAGGAAGCATGACCCCCCGGCGCGAGGGCTTCCCACCTTCCCACCTATGCCGGCTGGCACCCCAGCTGCTGCCTGGCTTTGTTTTTACCAGGACACCTGCTGTTTTCCCATGAAGCCAGCGCTGAGCTCAACCAAGCCAAGCCCCCCCTGCCCAACTGAACATCAGCCAGACGCTCGCCCGGAGCCAGGTGGAGGCGGTCTGGCCGGATGGTGAAGGGCTAAGCCGATTACCGCACAGCGATGCTGGTTAGGGAAGACGTACTGTCCCCATTAGCGGCGGCCGGCATTCTCGATGGGCAGCCTGGCCAGGTCGGAGTGAGCTCGGCACCGGGTCCACCCATCACGTCCGTCAGGGGGAAATGGGCTCGGGCTCTGGCCGTTGTGTGTTCTTAGACCATCCAGGCATCGCCCGTTCTCCTTCATTCTGATCGTCCCTGGAAATGCCAGTTTCCTGAGCTATTGATGCTTTCCCAGGAACAATCAAGGGGAAGACGATGTGGATGCGGACCCTGCAACCTGAGTGCGGAAGCTGCCATTTCCGCTCTGAGTGCCAGACGGAACAGGGTGCCGCGAGGTAGCCGCGGCGCAGTGGGAAGGCCATGAAATCGGAGGCACCAGGCAGAGGCGATGACCGACACACCAGACACAGCCGGCAGCCCTTGATCCGGGGACACCCTCTCCACTCCCATTACTTTTGATTGTTATTCCTACAATTTCCTTTTTATGCATCTTATGACGTAGGAGACATATAATGTGGGCCACATGTGCACTTTCTTCTAATGCTCAGAGGATCCAAGAATCAGGACAGAGAATTACAAGGCTGTAAAAACAATCACATCCGGAGATCCGCTAAGAGCTTTAGCTCCACATCTTCTCCCCAAATGTCCGCGTCCACAGAGAGCCTGGGCCCGGGGGAGGCTTTCAAAAACCTTTCACGAGAATTGTTTACAGTCAGAAGACCCAGACAGGCTCATGTTTTAAAAAATGTGAAGACTGAGAATGTTCCTGCCCAAAGAACTCATCATCTTCCCTGCAATGTGTGCAGCTCAGATGGGAATCAGACTATTTGAACTAGAAGGTTTCCACTCTCCGGGGCAACACGCGTTTCACAGAGGGCGGGCGTGTGGGAGACGGCGCGGGGCTTCGGCTGTGCTCAGGCCTCGCTCGCTGCACCACCCGAGCTCTCTGGCAGCGCCAGGCCTTTCCGTATCTCCTGCCCACCCCGAGCACCGAAACTCCAGGTTAGGGACTGTTTCTCGTCAGCACAGCATCGTGACCACACGTCTGAGGCATGCTCACCGACTATGGACACCCGTGTCCCCGGCTCCCCTCCACCCGAGTCCTTGTGTGACTCGTCCCCACACCCCTCTCCTTCTCCCAAGGTCACCGCTTATCGCTCAGTCCCGCTCAGTTTGTACACAGTGCCCCACCCCCGTCCATGGTGTTGCCTTCCGTGGTTTCAGTTGCCCGTGGTCAACCACAGTCTGAAAATATTACATAGAAAATCCCAGAGATAAGCAACTCATACGTTTTAGATCACATGCCGTTCTGAGTGGCAGTGAATCCTCCCACCCTCTGGCTGTGCTGAGTCCCAGCACCGGGCGTCAGCAGGCTGGTTGCCCAGCAGCGGCTCTGCGGAGGAGCCCCTGGAGACGCTGGGCTCAGGGCACGTTCACATCTGGGCCTCAGTGGAAGGGCCGCGTTCGGATTCCAGACACGCAAAGGCCAAAGGAGCCCACTCCACGACCCACCCCCGGGAGACGCGGAGGGACTGCACTGAGCTGGACAGCAGGCACTGGCTGGTGCAAGGGAGCGTTTGCGAGAATAGCCTCATGGAAAGGTGAGCATCGGCCACGGTGCTAGATCAGCCACCGACAGAGCTGGTGAGAAGGTTAAAGGCACGAGTAGGAAAGTGACCGTCATTAGGACAGTGATGTCCGACCACAAGCTATGGGCCAGGAGGGGCGTGCTGTGGCCTGGGAATGGGATGGAACAAGTTGTTATCCACTTAAAATGGAATTAGGCTGCTACCTGGGAACTAACTGACAGGCCCCACACACTGAAGCACAAGGTACACGAAGGAGGAACGATAAGCACCACTGAAGAAAGTCATCGAACCACGAGGAAGATGGCCAGGAGGGAGGACGAGAGGAGGCTCAAACCTGCAGGAACCGTGAACGACCGGACTTGCAGCGGGTGCACACCGTCAATAAACACTTTAAATGTAAATGGACTCATTCTCCAGTCAAAGACAAGTGGCGGATGAGTAGGCAAACAGGGCCCACCTGCATGCTGCCTGCAGGCGACTCATTGCAGGTGTGAGGACACGCAGGCTGAAGGGAAGGGATGCAAGTAGAATCAAAAGGAGGTTGGAGCAGCTGCATGCATAGCAGAAAAATCAGCTTTCAAAACAACACTGTAATGAGAGACAAAGATGGGAGTTACAGAGTGATACAGGGGTCAATCCAAAAGAGGACCTAACATCTAAAATAACAAAAGCATAATATGCTAATTAGACCAGACGTCCTTCTGGACATCCCTCTGGACAACCTTCTAGATGAAGCCGGGGCCAGAGGGAAGCTGGTGCTGGCAGCCAGGGGAAGGAAGGTCTACTTTTGCACGAATTTTGTGCATAGGCCTCTAGTTTGTAACTATGTATGCACTCAACACAAAAGCACCTGAATATATAAAGTAAATATTAACAGATTTGAAAGGAGAAACAGACAGTAATAGTGGGGGTTTTAATACCCACCCCACTTACATCAATGGACGGATCATCAGACAGAAAATCCACAAGGAGCCATCAGCCTTAAAGGACTTCACACCACATGGACTTATATACAGGACATTCCATCCCAAAGCAACAGAACACACATTGGTTCTCAAGGGCACAGAACACATTTTTCCAGGATAAAACATATGCTCGGCCACAAAACAAGTCTTAATCAATTCAAGAAGATTGAACTCATATGAACCAACTTTTTGAATCAAATGGTATGAAACCAAAAATTAACTACAAGAAGAAAACTGGAAATTTCACAAATATGTGAAGATTAAACAACATGCTACTGAATAACCAATGGGTCAAAGAAGAACTCAAAAGAGAAATAAAAAAGTGCCTGAGATGAGCAAAGATGGAAGCATGGCATGCCAAAATGTGTGGATGCCCAAAGCAGCTGTAAGATCATAGAGATAAATGTCGACACAGAAACAAGACTCAGACAACCCAGCGTTGCACCTCAAGGAGCTAGAAAAGGAAGAAAAAATAAAGCCCAAAATCAGTAGAAGGGAGGAAATTATAAAGATCAGAGAAGAAATCAATGAAATACAGACTTAAAGGGCAACAGAGAAGAAGAGCTAAGAGCTGGTTCTTTAAAAAGATGAACAAAATGGACAAACCCATAGTGAGACTCAACAAGAAAAAAGATATTGGACTCAAATAGAATCAGAAATGAAAGAGGTGATGTTATAAAATATCACAGAAATACAGAGTATAAGAGACTATGATGAACAATGATATGCCAACAAACTGGACAACCTGGAAGAAATTATTAAACTCCTATAAACATTAACCCATCAAGACCAAATCAGGATTAAGCAGAAATCGGAATAGCCCGGTGACTAGTAAGGAGATTGGATCAGTAATCAAAAACCTCCCAACAAACCAAAGTCCAAGGGTTCCCTTAAGAATGGGAAGAAGATGGGAATAGACGTTTTCCCAGAGAAGACACGCAGATCGCCATCGGGTATGAGAAGATGCTCAACATCACGGATCATCAGGGAAATGCAAGTCAGAACAAGAGCTGTCCCTCACACCTGTCAGGACGGCTGCTGCCGCCAGAAACAGTAAGTGCTGGCGAGGACGGGGCAAGGGAGCCTGAGGGGGGGTGTGTGAACTGGTGCAGCCACGATGGAGAACAGTACGGCAACGTAAGAGGACGAGCACAGGACCCAGCAATTCCACTTGGGGTATTTATCTGCAGGAAATGAAACCACTAACTGGAAAAGGTACCTGCACCCCCATGTTCACGGTGGCATTGCTTACACTAGCCGAGATAGGGAAGCAGCCTCAGTGTCCGTGGATGGAGGGAGGGTACAGAAAACGTGGCACACACACACACACACACACTCACACACACACACACTCTCACACACACACTCTCACACACACACACACACACACACACACTGGAATACGATCCAGCCATAAGAAGGAATGAAATCTTGCCATTTGTGACAACTTGAATGGACCTCGAGGGCATTATATTAAGTGAAAAAGATTCTTATATGTGGAATCTTTAAAAAACCAACCAAACAAAAACACAACCCAAGCTCACAGATACAGAGAGCAGATTGGTGGTTGCAGAGGAAGGAGTTGGGGGGTAAAATAAATGAGTGCAGGGGATATGAATTTATTTTAAAAATTTAAAAGAGAGTAACTAATGTAAGAGCTGGTTAATTCTGTTGAGAATTAAAAAAGACAAACAAACCCCAGCTTCTGGGCTCCGAATCTGCCCCCCTTTCGCGCCCCCCAGCTCCCCACCATCCGTGGCCAGGCCCCGGACCCACATGCGGGGGCAGTGCCGGTGAACTCAGACGCCCATTCCCACACGGTAAGTGGCTGATCGGACGTGCCTGCCTCGGGCGGACAGTCACTCTAGGACAGAGTCTATGAACAGCCCCCTCAGCCTCTGGGAGCAGACGCACAGCGGCTGTGAATGGGCTCCAGCTATCCTGTGTTTCTGAGAAAATGGAAGGATGGTTGGTGTTCTTTTGAGCCTGGTTCATGGGGTCACAGCTGATGTGACGTCAAGGGGAGTGGGCCCCCCCATCACCGGGACAGTCAGAAAGGCCAGCCCCGCTGTTCGCTCACTTTGGCCCCTTCCACAAACCAGGTCCTCTGTGCTCGTCCATCACAGCTTAATCCCTGGGATGGAAATGAGGCTGCGATTCGATTTCCCGGGAGCTTCATTAGAAGGAGGGAAATTGAATTTACCCAGGACGGGAGGAAGCGGTTGAATGAGGAACATGACCGCTGATTGAATTTGGGTCCCTGCACGCTCCCTGTGATTCGATTCTGACCCACGGACCCAGCCCCGAGACGGCACAGGCCTGCCTTCCACGCAGACGCCGGCATCCGCGGGACCAGCCCGGTGGGGCATCTGCTCTGAGGAACATGTGGCCAGCTCGCTCCTCAGGCAGAACCGGGTGCTGGGGGGTTAGGGGGGTGGGGGGAGGTGTCCTCACCGGCCCTGAGAGCTGTCCCTCAAGCCCTCAGCACCCTCCCAGGCAACTGCCTCTGCTGTTCCTCAGGCTGGGGATGCCGATGAGAAAGCGCCGGGCTGGGCGTCACTTCTGGAAGGAGCTTCCGTGGGGAAGGACCCACAGCCTGCGGGGACCCAGTTCTCGTGGCTGAGCTTCTGGCCCCCCAAATCCCCTCAATGGCGCCCTGTTGGGTCCTGCCCGCAGGGGAAGTACTGTTTGTGACAGGCCCACAGGCCCACAGCCCACTCCAGGCTGGGTTACTGAAGAGGGAGTCCCCCACGTGGAAGCCCCAGCAATGAGAGTTCTAAAGAGACAAAGCGCCCAGTGCCAGGGTGAGGCAGGCGCTGCCCCGGGGCACGGCTGTGAGGGCACTGCCTTCATCTCTAAGAGCAATCTGCAATTATTCTGGCTGAACTGTGTCCCTCAAATCCTGGTGCTGAAGTCCCAGCCCTGGGCTGGCAGAGTGTGGACAGAGGGCACAGGCGCCTGCCCCCTGCCCGTCCTCTGTCCTGAGAGGCAGGATGACCGTAGGGGCCCCTCGGCTTTGGGTGCTGCCACAGATGGAAGGCATCCCATGGAAACAGCCTCTCCTTGTGTGGCCTGGAGCAGCCCTGTGAC
Source organism: Myotis pilosus (assembly GCA_036010255.1). Taxonomy (NCBI): domain Eukaryota; kingdom Metazoa; phylum Chordata; class Mammalia; order Chiroptera; family Vespertilionidae; genus Myotis; species Myotis pilosus. The sequence continues at coordinate 783,559 of JASKON010000011.1, forward strand.
CTCTGACCCCAACAGGAACAAGGTGTGCCTCCCTGAGTCTCCCTGGCAGCGAGGCCGAGAGTAAACCTGAGCCCATGAGCACTCCCTTCCCTGCAGGTGAGGAAGCCAGGCCCGCGGCCCTCTGATCACTGCTCTGGTGTTTACAGTGGAGACAGACGGCTCCTTCACCCTCTCCCCGAGGCAGGAGCACTCTCACCCGGCCTCCCCTTCTCTCCCCAATCAGATCGGAGCCTGCAGGGCTCAGTGGCCAAACACAGGCCCCGGACACAGGCCCAGACTTGGTCCTGGGACAGGCCTGGGAGAGGCTTTGGAGCCTGGCACAGCCAGGCCTGGGGAGATGGCGAGGCCCAGGGGGCTGTGTCCAGTGCCCTGAGGGGGATTACAGAGGACAGCACCTCCCGCTCCCGCAGGGCATACAGGAGGCGGCGTGTCTCCAGGCGTTTCTCAGCGCGTTGGCAGGAACCTGTGGTGCCCCAGCAGCGTGAGGGTTTGCTGGCTTCACCTCCTGCACCCTCACACTTGAACTTGTGCTGAGCTGGCGGCAGGGAATGACAATGAGGGTCATTTCCCTGTTTCCTTGATGGCTGATGGTTTGGGCAGCTCCCATTTGCTTATCAGCCATTCAGGTTCCATATGAGTATGGAACCACAGAAGACCCTGAAGAGCCAAAGCAATCTTGAGCTAAAACATACACAAAACATGGCACACTACATGGCAAAGCTATAGTCCTCAGAACAGTATGGTCCTGGCATAAAAACAGACAGAGACGATGGGACAGAATGGAGAGCCAGGAAAAGGCCACACGCCTACTGTCCCCTGGCGTTGACAAGGGCCCTGGGCGGGAACACACAGCGAGAGAAGTCTCCTCACAAACTGTTGGGAAGACTGGACATGCACCTCCGCCCGCACCGTCACCAACAGTGACTGCAAACGGACGAGAGAGGAGCCCACAGCGAGACCCGGGCCTGCGGCACACGGACCCCAGCCCAGGGGCAGCCCGCCCTCCTGCCACCTCCCCTGCCAGGACAGATGCCCTGGAACACGGCACTCAATGATGCTTCTGGATGAAGGAATCGTGAGAACAGCCAGCCACTCCAGAGCCCCTGGGACGAAACAACAGCCTTCAGTGAGGATGTATCCTCCGCATCCTATGACTTTGCTGGGGAGGCAGCTGCTCTCTGGCACCCAGCAGGCGTGGTGCGAGCCCTAGGCCACATGACTCAAGCAGGGAAGTCCCGTCTGGACGCCCTGTCACAGCTCAGAGATGTAAACGGGGCCCGATCCCAGCCTGCCAACCACGCACTCGACTCCCCTCGCAGAGGAGACCGCCGTGTTCCCAGAGGCAGCAGTGCACACGGAGACTGAAGTGCGTGCTCCGAGCAGGCCTGTGGCTGCCAGGCCCTGCACCACGCGCCCACGGGGACCATCCCGATTCTGGTGGAACTGCCCGCAGGCTCCACTGGACTCTGCTCTAGGCGGACAGGCACCTTACCGGGGTCTGCCTGATCCGGACACCCCTGACCCTCCCAGGGGCCTGGCCCAGCCCTGCCCCATCACAGCCCACACCCCAAGACTCCAGAGCCGTGTCCACAGCCGCCTGCTCTCACGCCCCTTCTCCCACACTCCAAACAGGCATTTTGAACCTATTTTGAATCCAAAAGTAGGAGCAAATGCTCCAAATTCAATAACCAGCTTAGCAAATTCTGATCCGAGCCTGCAGGTCTTGAAAGTTTCAAACATCAGCCCAGCCAAACTCGAAGTGTCCGTCTGCATAACCATTTCATGTTGAATCAGGGAATCAGGAGAAATGAGAGCTATTAGTCTGCAGGATTCACTTGTTAACTTTACAAAACGAGGACTTCATTTCAAAATCTCATTTAACGATCTGACTTCCATCCTGGCCCGTTTCATTGCATTTATTAGATTTCTGAGATAACTTGCACGATCAGCCTCGATAGACAGAATAGAAATTCCGCCAAATAAGATTTTAGCCTTTGATACCGAGAGGGTCAGTTAGGCGAACGTACAAACGAGCCTCCCACTCGTACTCCAGGCGCCTGGCAGAAGAGCCGGGAAAGAGCTGAGGTGGGTCCCACCCCGCCTCCAACCCGGATGGACAAGTCTGACACGTAAACCTGGTTCCACGTGGCTTCTCACTGCGCGTGGGAGCTGGCCCAGTGGCACCTCTGGGGGCCTGGTGTTCCTCGTGCGTGAAGGAGACCCGTGTTGTAAGCACCTCAGCACAGCCCAGGCTGCAGCGGTTTCTCGATGCCTGAGGGCTAAAAGGAAACAGATCCCACATCAGCCTGCATGAGCGGTAGAAGGAAGAGCAATCAGTGCCCCTGCCATCGGGGGGAGGGCCCCGTGGGTGCCCAGGCATGGAGACCGTGGGGCAGGACCAGCTCCCGGCATGGGGGCACACGCGCACTCAGGTGGGAGACCCTGTGTGCCCGCCCCAGGACAGCCTGGAGGTGCCTGTCCTCACACCCACCCCCCACACAGCTGTGTGACCTGGGACAAATTACTTGACCTCTCTGTGCATTATCAGAGCGAGTCAGGAGGAACAATGTGGAAACCCCACCTGGCACTGCCAACGTGCACGGATGCTCTTTAAGGCTTGCAGCCCTGGAAAGCTGGCACCGGTGTTGGGGAGGGGGCCACCCGGGGTAGTACCCTTGCCCTGTAGAAGGCCACTACGTGCAGCTCCTCTCCTGTGGGAACTGGGGCCAGGAGAGGAGGAGGAGGCGGAGGAGAGCCCAGGAAACCCTGGGAGGGGCCGGCAGCTGGCCTTTCGCTACCTGCGTCACTGGGGAACCCCGGGAACAACGGGGCGCAGGTGGTGATACGCAGCCGCAGGGTCCGGTCTTCACCCTCCCACAAAGATGCCATCTTCACCGTGAGTGGCTCAGGCGAGAAGCAATGCCCCGAAGGGAGAAACTCACATGGGGCTGTTTCCCGAGACCACGGCACACGAAGGCGCCTGTCCTGAGTCCAGCCACTGTGATGCCAGCGACACCACCGCGGGGCCCACACCTTGCGCACCTGCTGCAGGTGAGGCCCGGCCGGGCTGGCGGTGGTGCTTCTGTGGGAACCCGGCCCGAGGCCTCAGAGCAGCCACCTGAAGACCGTGTTTCCCGGGAAGAGGATGCGGGTTACAGGTCGTCCTGCAGCCGCGCCCCCTCCTCATGGAGAGCAGGTGGGGCGGAGGTGCCAGCTGCAGCCACATGGTCACCTGAGTGTCTCCCAGGCCTTGACATGAGTCTCCGCGACCACAGGCTGTGACGGCCGGGACCTGCAGGGGCCTGAGCTGCGCATGTAGCCGACTGCCCATCCCCCCTCCCCCGCCCTGTGTACCTGCAGCAGAAGCGCTCACAGGAGAGGGGATCTGCCCAGCGTGTGCTGAGGGGCTGGAGCTGACAAGGTCTCCTTCCCGAGTGCGGAGGGCAGGGCCTGCCGGTGGCAGCGTCAGGCACAGCTCGGCTTTTAACTCGAGGCGGATTCCTGTTTTAATGTTATCAGCTCCTTCCTTCCTTTTTCCCTTTCTGAGTGTGAAACGCTTTACACTTGATCTTAGCCAAAAGGCTGAGAAGTGACACTACGATGAGTGTTAGCAATCAGATGTTGAAATGTGCAGGTGCAGGCCGGGAGGAAAGCAGACACGTCCCCTCGTTGGGGTGAAGGCTACTCACGTGTTTCCTGAGGAGGAGCCGCGTCTGCTCCTGACTCGATCTCATGTGAGGCGTGTGGCCCTCAGCCTGTGCGGGGCTGTCGGTGTGGGGTGTGGACGCCTCGGCAGTAAACCCAAGGACTGGCCTGTGGCTCTGTCTTTTCACATCTGGGATTCTGTCCGGTTCTGATATCCACGTGCCGCTTTATTTCACCAAAATGCCTCTGGAAGCTCTTCTCCGCTCCTGAGCTCTGGAACTGCCTGACGGGGGCACGCCCGCGTTCCTAGGAACCTGGTGTGTTTCATGGGGCACCCTGGGCGAGGGGGCTCTCGGGGGTTAGCTCTTGAGACCCTGTGCACATCGGATCCACGTCTGGTACACGGGAGTCTCGATACTGTTCTTTCTTCCCAAATGCTCTGAATTCATCCCGTTTCCTTAAGGTTATCTTCCCTTTCTCACTTGTATTTCATTCCTTAATTGTACTCACTTTTATTGGTTCATAGGGTCATCGCTTGGGTTAATTGATCTTTGCTGTTGATTTAATTAAATTATACACTCAGCTTTGCAAATTCCTTCTTTGTGCTCTTAGTTTGCATGTGCAGGCACGTGTGGGTGCAGGTGTGTGCATGCGTGATGCACACGTGGGTGCAGGCATGTGTGTGTGTGATGCACATGTGCGTGTGTGCATTTTTCCTGCTTGCTTGAGTTGAGTACATACATAGTTTACTGTCATTGGTTGTTGCCCCATAACATACGCCAGAAATGCCAGGGTGAACTGTGTGGTATGAAGATAAGTGCTTGCTCATCTGCAAATGCTTCCAGTTCACTGCTTTCATGTTACAAAATAAGTGGTCTCCTCTCCTTTTTCTTTCCACTCTTTCACAGTTCTCATTATATGACCTAGTCTATAAAGCTATGTTTTGCTCAGGTTTCTACTGACATGGACATGTAAAGTCTTTCACGATGTACATGATCATTAATACGTAGCTTGGAAATGACCGGATAGTTTTCACTCACTCGGAGGAGGCTGGTGGGGACCAGGAGGTATCGGGTGCCAGCAGGACCACCTCTGTGTCTTTATCCATCACCTACGGGGCTTGTTCTGCTTTTAATAGATGTGAATCCATTTCTTTCCTGGATACAATTTATTTTTAAATATATGGATCTATGTCTAATCCAGGAACTTCTCTTAAGTGGTATCTTCCAATACTTCCCTGTTCCCTGCTCCGGCCTCTGAGGGGGACACTGGCCATGCATGTCCTGGCTGACCTCCACGTGGTCACCGCCCACAGCCGGGTCTCACTCCTCTCTCCTCTCCTCGAGCTGCCAGGCCCCAACCCCCACCCCCTGTGGATCTATGGCTCTTTGTCGCTTCACCTTTTCTTCCCCGTTTCTGACCTCAACTCCCAGCCTCTCGTTCGCCTTCATGCATCACTTAGTGCTTTCATCCAGGCTTTTCCCACGAGCCCACTTGGTGTGGAAACCACCAGGTCCCAGCCGACCTGTCCGCGGTCTGACCTTCGCATCCTTCTCCGTGGCAGCTGGTGATCACCCTTCCCTGCAGCGCGTTCGCACAGGCGTGGTGACGACATGCGTCCCTCCGACGGCCACTTCTCCCCCAGGGCCCCCGCTTTGCATGAGGGAGCCCTTCCCAGGAGAGGCTAGAAGCGTCTGAGAGCAGGCGCTTCCCCGGGGAGACACTCACAGCCACCGGGCGTGTGCCATGACAACTCTCGGCTGCAACTCTCTCTGGATCCGGGGAAGCCACCACTGGGAGGTGTCGGCACGGGGCCCAGCTCCCTTCCTGTCCGTGTGCACCTGGTGTGTGGCTCCAGGTGTGAGCCACCGACAGCCCCTCCCCCAGCTGCCACATCAGCAGCTGTGGACAAAGATGGCTTTCCTTCAAGCCTGGTCCCAAGCTCTGTGGTGTGGGGTCCAGGCAGGCTCCATCCACTCTTTTGTTCTAGTACCTTTTCTTCCAGACCAGGGTCTCTGTGGGCCCTCTGTGCGCCCCGGATGTGGCATGTCCTCTCCGCCTTGGGCCTAATTTTCACTGCTGGGCCGTTTGTGGATCCTGCTCATGTTCTGGGTCACAGCTATTTCTTGGGGCCTCCGAATGGAGCCCACTCTGTCCTCAGTCTCCTTGCGGATTCCAGCTTTAGTCAGACATTCCTGTCCCCATGTGGAGCTGGAAGTCCCATCGCACATGTCACACCCACCCTCAGTTCCTGCCGGAGCGCCTCTCGCCACGGCTGTCACCCACGCTCCCGGGACAGGCATGCACATGGGATGTGGAATGGCGACTATCTCCCACTTCCTCTGAGACTTACACAGTGAAGAAAACGGATACACCCCTTTTCACGTGCTTACCCCTGCAGCCTGGTCATCAGAAGCCCCCGGCGAAGGGCTGCCTTCTGCCCCGGCCCCAGCCTGTGGCGCGTCCTGGGGCAGCTGCGCTGGGAGAGGGACGGGGAGGCGGGCCGACAGACTGTCGATCTTCAGCAGCAGCTCATCCAGCAGGTCTGCAAACTCATCCAGGGAGGGGTTCTGGAGGGAGGAAAAGAGACTAGTCTGGCCTCCAGGAGCCAAATCCCCCTCATTCTCTGAAGCCTTTCATGGCACTGACGTTAGGTGGCATGTGCTGTGTTAGGGAGCGCACAGGACCCACATCTCCGTGCCCTCACGCACTGCGTCATCCACAGGCGTGCGCAGACCCTCACGTTGTACAAAGCGTGCACACCTGTCCCTCGTTCAGCACATCACACAGGTGTGCACTAGGCCAGTGGTTCTCAACCTTGGCTGCACATTAGAATCACCTGGGAATCTTTTTAAAATCCCGATTTCTGGGCCTCATCCTCCGGAAATTCTGTTTCTTTGTTACTAATGTTGTGGCCCCACCCCACAGCAAAGAAACAGAATTTCCAGAGGATGAGGCCCAGAAGTCAGGATTTTAAAAAAATTCCCAGGTGATTCTAATGTGCAGCCAAATTGAGAACCACTGATCTAAGTGCTAAGGTTCAGACACCCACATGAAGGACTGTAAAGTGGATTTGGAGGCAGTCATCTACGGAAAGTGCGAAAGCAGTGAAGCCCACACATGCCCACTGCCACCACGCGTGTGGCTGGCTCAGAGCTGCCCTGGGCGGCGCCAGAACGCCAGCCCTCGCAGCAGCTGGGCCCAGTGTGCACACACCTGCTTTGTTCTGTTTGACTCGGATCGGGGAGCCAACACTCAGTGGCTAAAAGGACAGAATAGGGGGTGTGCAATGGGGAGAATCCCAATGCCCACCTTGCCGACCCTGCAGGGTCATTCGAGGATAGAGGAGTTAGTGGGGGAGCCTGGGCTTGTGAACAGTGATGCCTTTAGAACTGTCAGTAAAGGCCTGTGGCTTTGCAGGGATATTGGTGCAGAGTCACAGTCTCGCTTTGATAACTAAAAGCAAACTTCTCATCGAAACCGTTGCCTTGGACGGGCTCACTGATGCAAGCCCGGAGCTTACGTGGCGCGTGGCCGGCGCAGCCTCCTCTGGCGGCCGCCTCTCCAGCCCCAGCGCAGAGCAGGCCGCCCCCCACACGAAGGCCATCACGTCTCCAAGTCTCACAAGAGATTGGCTTTGAAAAGATTTTCGTTTGGGAACAAAAGCCATGAGGGAACCTCTGAGCTGGAAAAAATGAAAAAATAAAGACAAACTTCATGTTATTAAGCAAAAAATAGCTTTGTGAATTTGTTCAACTGTAAATGGAGATCATATCTGATATTTTATTTCCTGTCCATAAGGCAGCAGTTGCGTAGCAAAAAAGTCAGGCAGCTCTCTCTCATGAACTGAGCTAAACTGCAGCAAGATTCTGAACTGGACCTGCGTTTCCACAGGCAAGATCTGTGTCTGCATTTTGGCTCCCCCTAGCGGGCCCCACGGGCTGTGCGTGACCCCGCCCCACCGTGCTCCCGCCTGGAGACAGAAAGGGCCCCGCAGGAGGACACAGCTTGCCCTTGTTACACAAATGAGCCAGCGAAGGTCCCTGCAAATTGGTCCCGGGTGGTTTGTTTCCCGCTGCAGGCCGAGACCTGCTAGCTCAAAAGCCGGCGTGCACACTGGATCGTGTAAGAGCACAGACAGCAGCATTTTAGTCCTTGGGAGCTGCTTTGTGTCTCACAGAACCTCACAGACAGCTGTCACCCCTGGAAAGACAGGGCCCTGCAGGTATAAGCCCCAGTGCTGCTGCCCTTGGGAGCTCTCCGACGTGGAGACTTCCCGTGTGTTGCTGGGCAACTTCCCACACACAAAACCCTCCCCAAGACTGCCCTCCCCCTCCCCCCATGACACAGCCCTTGGAGTGTCTCAAGGTGTGAGGGACATAGGCACATGTGTACCTGTCACCATGGTGTCCACATGCAGTTGTGGGGGTCGGGCGGGCAGCTAGGGGTCTGGGTTGGTGTAGCCAGGGAAGCTCCTAGGGTGACCCCACACTGAACGCTGTCTTCTGAGACTCATAGGATTTACACATGGTGGGTGGAGGGGCGGGGCTACAGGGAGGCGGTGAGGTGAGGCGTGTGGCCCACGTGCCATCAGGCTCCCAGGGGCACTGTGCCTGGTCGGACATAGAGCAGGTTCCCGGCACTGTCTTCATAGGAACACCTGGAGCAGTTTCTGAAAATCAGGGTGCTCGGCCCCACCGCTGGGAAAGAAGACAACAAACCTGGGGAGGAACTAGGGAGGGCCCGGCTGAGAACCCGCAGACCAGGGTGCCAGAGCAGGCAGAGGGTGGGGCAGGGTGGCAATAGCAGGAGGCCTACCTACACCTTCCTTTCAGGTGAGCAGTGAGAAATGGTTAATACAGGCGAGTTGAGCCACTGCAGGGACAGAGAACTGCTAAAGAAGCGTTGTGTTTACTGAGATGGGACTATCAGCTAATTTCCTGTATTTTTACTTGTAAGTCGTCAGCCCCAAGTAGGGGCAGCAGGGAAGGTCACGGGAACCGTTGAAGGAGTTTAAGCCAGAGGCTGTGTGTGTGCAGGCATGTGTGTGCGCACGTGTGTGTGTATGTGTGTGTGCATGTGGTGTGTGTGATATGACTAGGTTTGCATGTGGCAGGTCAGCAGGAGGGTGGGACGCAGGGGGCCCCATTCCTAACTCAGCCCCGAGCCCAGAGAACATGTTCTGCGCAGCTGGCTGATGGGAGATACTCCAGAGATGGGAAGATCGAGGTAACAGGACAAGGGGCAGCTTGCACGGCCACAGTGAGATTCTGCCTGAAATCAGGTGGGAGAGAAGGGGTGTGGCTCAGGCTGGGAGGCTCCCTGGAAGAGGCAGCATCCTGGAGTGATTGGTCATCTTGTTGAAACTGTCAAGCCGACTAGACCAGGTTCAGCCCTGCCCAATGCAGGAGAGATGGGCCTCGGGAGTCATGACCGTGACATTTGGCCGACAGAGGATGAAACGTCCGCTAACCCTGCCCTCAGAATCCAGGCTGGGCACGTACCATTCCTATCCACACAGTGGTCACTGCTGCCAGGAGGGCTGTGCAGCGCCCAGCTGTGGCCCGCCCCTCCGCCTCGGAGAGGCCCGGGAACGTGTCTCTTTGGCTGCTTCCTGGAAAACGGTGGGAGGCATCTGCGAAGGTGCCCGATGGAGGAGCCACGGTAAGGAGCGGAATCCCACGCAGGTGGGCGTGGGCGGCCAGCACCAGGACCCCCGCCAGCTGCAGGGGAAAACCCGCCACATTGACCTTCTGAGCATGGAGTCATGGGAGCCCCAGAATGTGGCGGGATCTTCTAAATGCTTTAAAATAAGGAAAAGCCTGGAGGAGCCGTTTTCCGATTGTTGATCACATCATCTGGTATAAGACCTTGGCCCACTCGTCCCAGGCGCTCAGCCCAGGCACCCTTCTCCCCTGGTCCTCCTCCCACCAGCGCCCCTCCTCCTTGCCATCTGCACCCCGAGCTGCTGGAAGCCATGCCTGCTGCCAGGGGCACCTGTGCCACTGTTTCTGCTCCTGGTGCCCCTCGAGGGCTCAGTAAAACAAGCCATTCAGGAAAGGAGGGGCAAGAGCAGTCTCATGCTGAGTGTAGCTCAGTGACGTCCGTTGTCTGTGGTAACAGGCCGGAAACTTGGCCCCGACATACGCTGCTCCCTCATCCACCCACACAGGCACGAAGCGAGGGAGGTAAGAAGGCCACGCACCGCTCCTGCACCGAGCAAGCACCCAGGGGGTGGTGCTGACCACACACATCATAACAATAACACGCCAGGGAGAGTCGGAGCAGAGCGTGTAAATGCCCTAATGCTATCCCGAGAGGAGAATTCTCACCCCTGGTACGAGGACGCCCGCGAGGGAGCGGCGTGTGGCGAAGATGCAGGACGCCACTGCGCTGTGAGAGCCGAGCAGACAGAGGCATTTCAGGGTCAGGAGGAACGACAGGGTTCCCTGGAGCCACCTCGCCCTCTGCGGCAGAGAAAACAGCAGCCACATGTCACCCCGTTACAGGGCGCACAGCGTCATCACCCCTGCGGGCCGGGCACAAGGGAGGCGTGCCCTGGGGTGAGGAGCACCCAGCCACTCTGTGAGAGGGTGCGCGTGCCAGGCTGCAGAGGGAAGGCACGAGGGAGGAGCAACTAGAGTTAGAGCTTTTCGGAAGGGCCAGCTCCAAGTCTGATCTTGCGGCTCCATAGCGGTCAGGCCCGCTCAGGCCCGGTGCTGCGAGTCGCAGCCTCAGGACCGAGTGGGGAAGGCCACCTCCACACAGCACGTGGAGAACTCAGTGCCCGCCCCCCGCCGCTGTGTGGGAATGAGCGCCTGATCGACAACATTCCTCACGCACGTTTGTAACATTTAATCTTCATAAAACCAGAAGCGCCCCGATTTCTACCGACGGAGCCTGGGCTCCGGGAGAGGAGATGACAGAACAAGAGCCGCCTGGCTGAGCAACAGCAGGCCCAGGCCCACCTGTGTGGCCCCAACGCCCGTCCTACCTGATTCCATGACACCATGGGACTGAGGTCCACAAAGCCCCGCAGGAGCCCCACATGCAACTGGTCGGTCACCTCCCCGGCCAGAGAGAGCAGGTGGCCGGAGGCCGCGTACCAGGCCAGGCCGGCCCCGGCGAGGGGCAGCTGCGGGGCAGAGAGAGACCATCAGACGGGCTGCGGCCTGGGGGGCAGGGGATGACACTGCCTCGGCGCCTTCAGGCTTACGCCATGGGGACGGCCCTGCGCTGGCTGAGCGGGTGCGCAGGCAGGCCTGGCATAGCTACGTCTGCTGCGCGTTGTGAGGGACACAGGGCCTACCTCCAGCCAGGCCCCGGGTTTTTGCCAGTAGCCACGGACGCCCTTCTCGGCCAGGCGGAAGAGCTGGAGACACAGGTGGGTCAGGGTGAGCGCCAGGAAGGCCAGCTGGAGGAGCTCGAAATAAGAGATGACAAAAGTCCTGTGAACTGTGTGGGAAGCTTAAAACCCCTGCCTACCCTCAGGAGTGGGCTCGATCCCAGCATGTTCTTGCCCGTGTGGAGCTCTGAGACCTACGTGGTCTTCGCAGGCCCCCGGGCATTTGCACCTCTCCACCCACCAGCCTCAGAGACCCGCCCGCGGGCGACAGGGATGCACATGAGCTCAAGACGGGTGCCCTCATGGAAGCCCTGCCCTGTGAGAACTGCCCAGTGCCCAGGGCGTCTCCTGCCCCCCCTGCCCACCCCCAATCCTTCCTCATGATACTCAAGGGAGAGAGTACTCATGAATTTGGAAAACATATGAAATGTATTAACAGTTTCCTTGGCCACGTCAAACCTTTGAAAGATCCTGCACATAAGAAATTTCTTTAAGTTCTGTCTATGATGATCTCACCTTGATGATTTCCCATCTACCATGACTTCACTCACCCCCTCACCCCCTCACTTCCTGAGAGCAGCAGTGGCCCTGGCCTGTCTAAGGTCACACGGCCTTGTAGGGCCCTGTGCACCTTCCAGTGAACACTTTAAAACTAAAAACGCCCCTTTGGGGACAAGGGAGTGTGCTGCCACCACAGATCAGGGGCTGGGCCCCAGGACAAGAATGAGAACAGTAGCAGCCACGCCACAGAAGCTGGAACGTGTGTGGACAGCATTGGGTAACCCACAGCTAAGCTTCGAATACCCAGCTTTGGTTCTCACAGGTGAGGGACGTCAGTGTCTGAGTTGAAGCCTGTGTGAGGCACAGGTCATGGCAGCCTGAGTGAGCCCTGGACAGGGCCTGGGCTTCAGTCCTAAGCCCCACATGGCATCTGTACCCCGAGAGCTGCTTCCCCTGGGGGTCTTCCTGTCCTGTGCCCACACCAGCAGGCATGGCAGGGGTCTGTGGAGGCCACGTGGGGCACGTGCGCTCCACGGGTGGCCGAGAGGCCGGTGAGCTCACCTGGGGAAGAAGCAGGTGGTACCTTGGGGCTGGGTCACTGTGGAAGACGTTGACCGACTCCACGAGGGGGGAAAGGGCGAGGCCCCCGGCCGGGAGCAGTGCCGCATGCAGGGACACACGGGAGAAGAGGCGGGTGGGGGGGTTGTAGAGGACGAAGTGCACGGACACGGCCCTGGTGCGGTGATCCACCCATCGGCGAGCCCTGAGGCCTGTCAGCACTGCGCGGGCTGCGGGCCTACAAAGCGTGCAAGTCAGAGCGGGGGGAAGCCATGCAGGGAGGCTTCCAGCCCAGGCCCTGCCAGCTCCTGCTGTGGTCGGCATTCATAGGACTGCATGGGCGGCCGTCTGTGTCCTCCGACTCCTCACTGCCCACTGCCCCTCTCTCCTTGCCCGGGTGGGACCCCAGGCTGAGGAGACCCTGGAGAAGGGCAGCCTTCCCTGTTCCAGGGCCCACTTGGGAGAGATCACCATCTCTCGCACCAGGCCGTGGGAGCGATGGACAGGCAAGTGTGGACGACTTGGACCCCCAATCACACTGACCTTGTCCTGCCCAGGCTGAGCTCACAGTGCTCCCTGCAGGCTGTGGGGTCACTTGGGGCCACTCTTTGGGTCTCTGCATTGGTCACAGAGGGGGTTTCAGAGCCTCCAACTTTGGGGTGACACATAGGTAGGGAGTCTTCGGGGAGCACGGAGAGTGGCCTGGGAAGCTGCAGAGCCAACCAGAACCAGAGCAGGAGTCAGAGGTGCTTCCACGTCTGCCCTCCCCCTGGGGTGTCTGGCCAGGCCGTGCGGGCACATGCGGACCTCAAACATGGCCCGAGCCCCTCAGTCCCCTGCGTGGCCCCCGGCTCCCGCCTGAGCCCAGGACCCGACCCCTCAGGAAAGGCTACACCTGGGGTGACCCCATTCTGAGCTGGGACGTCAGTGAGTGTCCATCACCAGCGATGCAGGGCGTGCCGTCCTCATCCCCCTCCCATCAGGACAAGGAAGGTGACATTCCAGTTTGAGATGGAAGCGCCTGTATTTGCAGGACCAGGAGGGAGGCCATTCAGGGAGGAGTTGGGCCAGAGGAGAGGAAGGTGAAGGCGGTCGCCCCGCCCCCCAGCCGAATGCCCACGATTCATCACAGCTAGAGATGGCGCCAAGGGCTTGGGTTTCCTGCCCATGGGTTGCTCAGACTTTTCACATTCCATCTGTTTTTAGAAGTAAAAAGAAAGAGCATCTGACCTCGTCGCTTCTTACCTCACATGAAGGGCCAGGAGAAAGTTTTATTTGCTTAAGGACTGCCGGCCCTATGAGGTAGCATGTTCCCCCGAGAGCTCCAGGCTGCGGGAAGGAGGACATGGCCGCACTGAGAGCCTGCACCCCTCACCCAGCACAGCCGCACGGTGAGCCTGATACCCTCACCCAGCACAGCCACACTGTGAGCCTGTGCCCCTCACCCAGCACAGCCACATTGTGAGCCTATACACCCTCACCCAGCACAGCCGCACTGTGAGCCTGGCACCCCTCACCCAGCACAGCCACACGGTGAGCCTGGCACCCCTCACTCAGCACAGCCACACAGTGAGCCTATACACCCTCACCCAGCACAGCCACACGGTGAGCCTATACACCCTCACCCTGCACAGCCACACTGTGAGCCTGATACCCTCACCCAGCACAGCCACACGGTGAGCCTGATACCCTCACCCAGCACAGCCACACGGTGAGCCTGATACCCTCACCCAGCACAGCCACACTGAGAGCCTGGCACCCCTCACCCAGCACAGCCACACTGAGAGCCTGGCACCCCTCACCCAGCACAGTCACACTGTGAGCCTGATACCCTCACCCAGCACAGCCACACGGTGAGCCTGGCACCCTCACCCAGCACATCATTCTGGACCTACGCATGGTTGCCATGACCCCGCTCACTGCAGTGGTGGAGCTGAGGGAAGCCCACCTGAGCACCGGGCACGCCGACCGGGTATACGCCATCCAGCAGGGTGGTCAGGCTCCAGTCCCACCAGGCATCCACGTTGCTTAGGCTGCCGGAGGAGCTCCTGGCACCTCTTAACGCAAGAGCAGAAACAAAAAGTCCCTTCTGTAACATAGATGGCAAGCAGTCTGGTCTGCGGGAGCTAAGCGGAAGCCATCTGCAGCATGAGGCACAGGGCCCTGGAGCGCCTGGCCCTTGAGCGGCAGCGAGAGGACAGGACAGGACAGTGGACTCGTTCCTGGTGGCTCACCCACTCAGTCACCCTCTGAACCTGCGCCACTGGGGAGGACCACTGCCTGCCCGGCCCTCTTCCAAGTGCTGAGGACACGGACAGTGAGATCCCTGTCCTGTCAAATCCCACGTCACAAACACATAAGCCAAACACATCAGTGACAAACATCAGGGAGAGAAAACAGTGAGAGACACCGGCGTGGGCTGTGGGCTGTGGGCCGTGGGCAGTGGGCCGTGGGCAGGGGAACCTTAGTTTGAGCAGCTGGGAACTTCAGCACGCGGGGACGTTTCAGCAGAGAGTGAAGGCAATGGAGGTGCCCACAGGGACGTCTGAGGGGACACAGGCACAGGCCAGGATGGGCATGTGGCAGGGGTGACGGGAGGGCAAGGAGGCTGCTGAACGGGGGCCGAGCCAGTGTGGGACCTGCAGGTAGAGACATGGTGCTCTCTACACCACCACCCTCTGGCCATGGCTTCTCCTTCCTCCCAGCCTGCAGACCAGAGCAGCAGACCCAGCTCTGATGGCTGAGGTCAGATGAGGCGCACAGCCAGGTGCACACGGCACATAGGGAGGGTCAACAAGCCTAGCGTGCTGCCTCCCAGTGAACTACTGACTGTGAGGTAGCCGTCTGCTGCCCCTCCCCCCAGGGAGCTGACCCCAGGACACTGAGCGCTTCAGACCACGAAACCCGTCAGCTCAGCCAAGACACCCGCTGAGCAGAGCCTGGCCATCGTGACAAACGCGGGCCACGCGTGAGGAAAGGAGACAGAGCAACACGGAGCTTTTGGCAGGTCAGTGACATCTCACCAATGTGTGGACTCAGAGGAGGGCAGGGCGGGCCACCTCCCTCCCCATCATGCCTTCACCGCTCATAGCTTTCTGCGTTTCCAGAGCCCAGGCTCCCACTGACCACCCCCCCCCCCCCACGGGCTCCTGGGCCAGCTGTGTGCCACCCTGAGCGGCTGGAGGCCCCAGGGTGAGCTTCCCAGGTCCAGGAGGCCACCTAAATGATCGCTTTGTTGAGCACATGGTGCCACCTGCTGGCAGGAACTGTGACTAACCAACCGTGAACACGGCTCCGGGTCTACCTGGTGAAGGTGTTCCGGATGGCGTGGCTGAGAGAGTGCTCATCCCGGGGGGAAGGCGCGTGGGTTCTAAGCAGGTGTAGGAGCAGCATGAGGACGGACATGCAGGTGTCCCTATAAGACAGACATTGGGAATGGCGTGTTCACAGCCGCTGTGCAGACCAGCCGACCGTTTCCAGTGGACGCTTTTGTGTCAGGGTGAGGCCTGTGAGGAGGCTCATGTTTTGCATATTGGCATCCAAGTTCCCCAACGCCATCCTCAGAATGAACTGCCTTTGTGCTTTTGTCAAAGACCCGCTGGGCATCCGTGTGGGTCTATTTCCGGGCTCTGTCCTGCTGGTCTGCGTGTGCACCACACGGTGTCTTGCTCGGGTCCAGGGCTTTAGGCCTAGCCCTGAGGTCGGGACTGGCAGCCTCTGACTGCCCTTTTCCAGGGTGGCTCTGGCCAGGCCAGCCCCTTGCTTCCCGCACACATTCGGAATCAGTCTGTCGGCATCTACAAGCTCAGCTTGCGGGTTTGGGTTGAGACGGCACTGACTACACTGGAAAGATCTGACACGGGGCCATGCCGCGCGTCCGGCCATGAACGCAGCGTCTCTCCCTTGCTCCAGAGCTGAGCTCTTCTCTCAGGTCTTGTGGTTTTCAGATCCAAACTCCGCGCTTTCTTCCACCTGGGGCTGAGTGCTTCGTTTCCCGAGTGCCGTGTCAGTGGCTTCGCTGTTTCAACCTCCGGTTCCCACTGCCCGGGGCTGAGGTGGGAACCCGCCTGGGCTCCCGCCGACTCGATCCTGTGACCCTTTGGGCCCCCATGCTAGTGCATCCCAGGGGCCTTTCTCAGGATCGTTTGGGGTTTTCTGTGTAGACTATGCACGCCACCTGCCAACAGGCTGTTTTATTTCTTCCTTTGAATTCTATAAGCTTTCCGCTCTTTTCCTTGCCCACGGCCCGGCTGGGACTTCCTGGGAGGGGCAGTAGGAGCCGGGCTTCCACCTGAACAAGCACCCACTGTCCCAGCAGGTGTGAGGGTAGGTGGGGTCACACAGGCCCTCTGTGAGTGTGGGGACATTCCCTTCTAGTCCTATTTTGCGGAGAGGTTTTCTCGTTTTGTTTTCATGGAGCATCGATTGTGTCAAATGCTTTCTGTACGTCTCCCAAGATGCTCACGTGACTTGTCTTGTTGGATCCGTTCAGACAGTGAACCACGTCAACTCCTTCTTCTTGTGTCTCTCACCCACAGGGAGCACCGCGTCTGTCTCTGCTGGTCTCTCTGTGCCGGTCTCTCCGCCTCCCCGAGGCGCGTGGGGTGCTGTCCCTGGGAACCACGAGCGGGCACAGAGCCTGGGCACATTCAGACCCGGCTGAGTGGGGAGGGCACCCCGCAGGGGACGTGTTTGCTGCCAGGAGACACTTGACGTCTGGTCCTTCTTTTTCTTCCTTTATTTTGGTCGCTGTGACAATCGATGTTTAGGCCCATGAATTCATCAAAGGCTGCCCATGGTCAGGTGGGGTTCTGTCGCTTTCTGTAGGGCTGTGGCAGGTCCATAGGGAAAAAGGGCCAGTCAGTCTGCCACCACTTCCCAGGCCTGGAGTCCATGGAAAGACGGCCGAGCCTCCGTTGTGTTTGCTCACACTGGTCCCGGGGGTGGCATCCTGTGCCCTCATGGCTGCCCCCTCTAGCGTGTGGGTGTCAGGGATTCCCATGTGCTTCCCGAACGGCACCAGCGAGATGAGAGGGAGAGCAGGCGACGCCTGGAAGTCAGAGAAAGATCCGCTGCCAAGTGCACGAGGCTCCCCACAGCCGTCCAGCCCCACCCACGACCAGGTGGGGGTGTCATCCAGAGAAAGGTGTCAGAGGCCACGCTGGGGAGGCTTACCAGGCACAGGCTTCCTAACTTTTGGGTTTTATCTAAAAAGCATCGTGTCGATGTTGCGCTGAGCTCCACAACGTCTTTAACGGGCAGAGGTTTGAGAACATTGCCCCGGCTCCATCCGCGTCCCAGGTAGAGGTGTTTGTCTTACGGCTCCAGCACCGTGTGTGTCCTGCCTGCTCACCACCAGCTCCTGCAGAGCCCGGTCACTCCAGCTTCTTGGCCTCCCGTGGACTGTGGCACACGGCGGTGGCTCTGGGCCAGCGAGGCATCCCCCTTCGCTCCCCCTTCGCTCCCCCTCCCAGATGCTGGCAGGCTGCTCTGGACAACAGCGTGGGACCTCCACCCACCTCAGCACTGCCCGGGTGCGCGTCTGTCTCCGCATCCTCTCCCGCGTGGCCCTGAGCCATGCTGTGCACGGTGGACGCGCCCTGCGCAGGCGACGAGCTTGCTGTCGCTCAGCCAAGACCTGTGGGGAGGAGAGGGCTGTGGGCCTGGGGCTGCAGAGCAAGGGGGTGAGGCCTAAGTGCCCGCCAAGCCCAGGAGGATAGGGTCACCGCCTTTGCACTTGGCCTGGGGTTTGTTGGGCAGCTGTCCGGGGAGGCAGGAGACTGTTCTCACTCTGTCCCGTCGCCATGGCCACGCTGGCAGGGCCCCGACACAGTCTCGGTCACATCCAGCTACAGGGCAGTTCACTTCCAGAGCTCAAAGTGGGGAAAGCCATTTTAAAGTGCACTCGTGCCCGGCTGGCGTGGCTCAGTGGTTGAACATAGACCTATGAACCAGGAGTCACGGTTCGATTCCCAGTCAGGGCACAGGCCCAGGTTGTGGGCTCCATCCCCAGTAGGGAGCGTGCAGGAGGCAGCGCATCAATGATTCTCTCTCATCACTGACATTTCTATCTCTCTCTCCCTCTTGGTTCCTCTCTGTGAAATCAATAAAAAAATATTTAAAATAAATAAAGTGCGCTCTTAGCAAGAAATGACCTTTGCTTTCCATGGTCACAGCTCCCGACCAGTCATTCCACATGAGCACACAAGGCCCACGCAGGCCACAGGCACTCCCCCGTGGGGCTGGCACACCGCTCTCTCCTTTTTGTCATCCATGCGGCCAGGACAATATTGTGCACATCAGGAAAAACTGATCTGGAAGGAAGCAGGAGGGAGGGAGGAGGTTTCTGTGAGCCCATTGACGTGCAAAAGGCCTCAACTTCTCCAAAGTCATAGTCAAAGATCAGTCCTCCTCTGCTTCAGTGTAAAATAAGCTGGTTTTCTCGTGGTCTGGCTCTTTCGGGATTGGGGCGAAGGTAAGGGAGCTCTAGAACTAGAACGCCCCAGAGGTCTCTAAAGGTGCAGCCAAATTTGGATTCAGAATGTGATTCAGACACGCACGCTGAGGCCACAGCAAGCTCTATGCTCAGTGACCCTGCAGGCCCCAGACCCATCCTCACTCTCTCAACCACGCCTGGGCCACGGGGACGGCTGCAGCAGAGCGCGTGGGACGCGTGGGTGCAGGAGAGCCCCGCCAGGCCTGTGCCCAGGCCCTCGGTGGCCTCCTGTAAAGACTCAGTGAAGAAGCTCTCGTCGTCTCTCCTTTTCCAAGCGAAGCCCAGAGCCACCAGGCCCACCTGCAGGGACAGGGACAGCGCAGTCACCACGTCCTGTCTGTGCCCCACGGAGCCGGCCTGCTCCCCGGTCAGGACCCAGTTCCCCTGCCTTCACTGCCGCCCGCCTGCTCCCAGCACGGCCTCCCTAAGGTTTATGTCCTCTGGAGCCCTGGGCGCCAAAGGCCATGTGAGACCGACAGCCACCACCGTCAGCCCTGCCTCCCGCCGCTCACCAGGCTGAGACACGGCAGGGACACGTCCCCACATGCAGGCACCATCCCCTCCCGGCCCGATGGTGGACGCGACTCCCACGCAGAGGGCTGCTCACCATAAGGGGCTGGGTGATGAAGACACAGCATGTCACGGAGATGGCCAGCAGGCACAGCCACTGCCCGCACTGCGTGGGGCCGAACCTGCCGGGAGACACGCCGTCACCTCCTGTCTGTGCTCAGGGCCCGGCTGGACCGTCCCCCCATGACAGGGGACTGATGAAGGTGGGGCGCTGGGCAAGGGGCAATGAGTGGGCCTGTTTTTCTGCCCAACAAAGGGGAGTGAGTCTCCTCCTGCTCAGAGAGGTCGCTAGCCACCCTGAAGCTGCTCAGTGGAGAGAAAGGAGATCCCACACAGGTGGCGATGGAGATGGAGATGGAGATGGAGATGGAGATGGAGATGGAGATGGAGATGGAGGCGGAGGCGGAGGCGGAGATGGAGATGGAGATGATGGAGGTGGAGGTGGAGGTGGAGGTGGGGATGGGGATGGGGATGGAGATGGAGATGGAGATGGAGATGGAGATGGAGATGGAGATGGAGATGGATGCGGGGTGAGGGGGCAATAACAGTAATAACAGCTTCACATCTGCTGAGCGGAGCAGGCCCACGCCTGAGCTAACAGGGTCGCTGAGGATCGCCTCTGCTCCCCTAACCCCAAGAGGCACCATCTGCTGGGACTCTCGTGGTTTAGGACGTGGCCCTTGGAGCCATGACGAATGACCCTGGAGTTGCAGGCGATGGGCCGAGCTGCCAGGGACCAGCCGAGCAGGTGTGGGGAGCACAGCATCACCCCTACGACACATGCTCTGCTTCCTCTCCAATGTGTGTGCTTCCTCCATTGTCAGGTGACTGCTAAGGGCATGCTCTTCGCCCTGTCAGAGCTCAGCAGCCGGTTCCCTCCCACCTTGGAGAGGGTCCTGCGACCTCTCCTATCATGGGAGCAGTGAACTCCCATGGGGTTTGCACAGGGGCTCTTCGCCCCGGGCGATGGGGGAGCCGCGAGGACTGAGACAGCCAGAGCCACTTCTGGGCCCCACCTTACAAGTTCCCCAAACACAGGGGTTTCCATACGGACAGTGGACTTGCCGTCCAAAGACCTGAGAATGTTTCACAGCTCACCTGTATCCCAGAAACATCGTCCCCACGCCACAGGCCACAGAGACCATCCCGCAAATGGCCCACGCTGCAGAGCGCAACCATGGCCGCGGCGCCCTTGGCCACGGGGCTGTAACGTGTCCTTCGAACGCACGGCTGGGGGCTAAGGAAGAGAAGACAGAGGCCAGCCTGTGAGCAGCCCTCGTCGTGTCCAACCACACCCAGTGTGGTCACTGATTTTGTGTCACCTGACTGGCTCACAGGGTGCCCCAGCTCCCACGCCACACCCCAACTCTCCCAACGGCCAATGCGGGACAGGCAGGAAGGGGCCAGGCGTGGCACACCCACCACCCACGTCACCTTGTAAACCGGGAATGCAGTCTCTCTTCTCCCTCAGAGCCCACTGGCCAAGCTCAGCCCCGCAGGCCTCCAGATCAGGGGGCGGCTGGGCGGCCCCATTGCCGCTGGCTGCACTCTGGGCCTGGGCTCCCCCACAGAGAACGGCTGGTGCGCTTCGCTAGAAAAGACCAGGTGAGGGTGAGGTTGTGCCCCGGGAACGTGGTGCCCTCCACAGCAACTCCCTTATGAGCCTCTCGGGAGGGCATGGCCTGGCCGACTTTGTCATGCCTCAGGCTGGATGGATTCTGGGGGAGGTGCAGGGCAGCCCCAGGCGATGACAGGACACTGACTACTAACAGGTCCCTTGAATCCAAGAGCGAGTGTGTACCTGCCCCTGGGTGGCCGTGTGACCTGGGGCAGGGGGTGGTGTTCGGGCAAAAGGATAGGGTGTCAGCCTGGTGCGGGGACAGGGCAGTGGAGGCAAGAGCAGCCAGAACACAGGCCTGGGGATGAGTGCCAGGCTCAGGGGCGGGCTCTGAGCAAGGACTTGAGTCCAGAGAGCACAGGAGCCACACCCGACACGCTGCCACGGACAAGAGTCCACTGGAGCTACAGAGGCTGAGCCTGGATGGCGGCACCCAGCACAGGAAGTGCCTTGTGTCCCCCCACTCCCTCCGCTGCCCAGCATCTCTCCCACGGACCTGCCCACCCCGCCCCGCCCTCGCCCTGCACTGGGCCTGGGGCCTCTGTCCCCCACAGGACCCATATGTGCTCATGGCTCCTCACGCCCTTCCCACTCTGAGCCTGGCCGTCTGTGGCTCCCAGGGCAGGCAGGGCTGCACTCAGTGGGGCCATAGGCCTCCTTCAGGTTGAGGACACATTCAGGACGGTGCCCCAGGGCCTGCCCACGACAGGGATGCGCAGACGGGACCGGGCACCTGGCTGAGCCTGAAGAGCAGCGACAAGAGCTGCGCCCCGGGAGAAGCCAGGAGGGTGCACAGGAAGCACGTCCAGAAGGACCCGAGGGGAACGCCAGCCGGGCCGACACTTGGCGGGAGCTGTAGGGACAACAGAGAAACGTCGCCCCAAGTCAGTGCGGCCCAGAGTGCGGTCATATGTCATCATGATGCAGTTCATGTGAGCAGGTGCATCGTGGGTAAGCACATGGGCAGTCCATGTGAGTGTGTGTGTCGTACTTCACGGAGTTCTCTCTCCCTGAACCTCGGACTCCCACGCAGGAGTGAAAAAAGAAATCACCGGAAACGCTGCTTTTCTCCCGCACAACCGTCTGGACGGAACAAACGTTTGCCCTTGGCGCCAGGCACCTCGAGCAAAGCTGGCTGAATCCTCGCTAGAATCTGACAAGAAGCCGTCAATCCCCAACGCATCCCCAACATAAAAGCAGAGGGAAGATCAGACAATTGTCCGTCTTGGAGCGGGAGCCAACCTTAGGTTCTGGGCCGTGGCCAGTGTCACCGGTGGGTGGACACAGCTGTCCCCTCATGCTGCTCAGTGAAACCCCTACCACCTGCTCACACATCCCACACTCGCTCTTTTCAAAGAAGAACCTGCTGACTCGCAGCTGTGACAGTGACCCCTGAGCCCTGGTGCCCTCTGTGGACACCCCCTCCCCCCCACCGCCCCTTGAGAGCCCTGCATCACCTTCCCAGCCACGGGGGCTGGGAATGGCCGTGAGGTTGTCATAGAAGCAGATGTGACTGCTGTCCCTGCACAGCGGGCTGTGACGGCCTCGGGAGCAGCAGGGTCACTGCTCTAACCGCCTGCCCCGATGTAGAGTTCGCCTCCGTCTCGTGGGGACGCGGACCAGAGCTGCCACTGCAAACCGGCGTTGCGCAGCCGGGTGTGTCCATCGGAATTTCTGCTTTTCCGTCAGAGGGAACTTGAACTACTTGCCAACCTACAAGTCGGGGGGGTTCTCACAGGACCTCCAGGCTGCTGCCCCGAGCACCAGGCTGAGGGTGGCACGGGGCTCCCTCACGTCCAGTCAGTGGAGACACAGCGGCCACCCGCAGACACCCCTGGGTCCTGCTAGGCCCACGTCACCCCTGGCCTTGAGCACGGGGTCCCTTCCCTGTTGTGAACCCCTCTGAGAACCGCGAACCTCGCTAACACGAGTCAGGAAGGTGTCACCCTGCAGATCTGGGACTCGGGGCTGCTTAAGGAAAGTGTCCCACCTGCCCGTGTCCTGCGGTGGTGATCAGGGCCGCCAGACAGGCGTAGGCGCACAGCAGGGCGAAGGCCACGCTGAGGCGCGGCGTGTGCAGGAGGCCCCGGCCTGCCGGCCGGCTGTGCACCGAGGCCCACACGTGGAGGTCCTCCAGCTGCTCCGTGAACCTGGAGAACAGGAGCTGGAACGAAATGCAAGACCTTGCTGCCCCGGGCGTTGCACCGACAGCACGGACGCAGCGGCAATCTGACGGCAGCAGCTCAGCTTCTGGGGCCCCAGCCTGTGCGCAGCCCCTCAGCCCACGGGGCCTGCCCTATGCTCTTGGCACACTGGGCGTGCGGCCCCCTCCACTGGGCCTGAGCTCTGGGACCCTGTGCCCCACCTCGCCTGTGTCTCCCTCAAGTGTCTTCACGCCCGTCTCTAGAGCCTCCATTTAAAGACCTCACCGCACACACCGGTCGCGTCCCTCCTTGCCGGCCCCGCAGACTCTGAACCCCTCACACTTGGCCCCTCCCAGCGCATCTAAACGCACAGGGGAAGGCCAGCTCGCCACACCGCCCGCACTGTGTCTGCCGTGGCCGGGGGCCACCTGGGGACACGATGGCACCTACCTTCCGGAAGCCGAGGCCCCTGCGCAGACAGGCCAGCTCCCGCTCCACGCGGCCGTCCTGCCTGCCCGCGGCCAGCCAGCACTCGGCGGGGAAGAACCAGCGCCCCCGTCCCTGGCGCAGCTCCTTCACCATCACGTGGCTGACGTACCAGGCAGGACAGGCCCCGCTGCTGTCGTGCCACAGGCGGACCTTCCGGAGCGGGCCCAGCGCAGCCGGAGTGCTGCGGGCACAGCATGGCATTAGCCGGGGGTGCGGCCGCTTCTCACCCTCGGGCGGGAAGGACCCGTCTATAAGCAGTGACCCAGGAGGCCCCCCGGGAACAGGCCGCAGGGCGGGGACCCCACGGAGCTCCCCCAAATCCAGTCTCTCTAACCTCACGGGTCTGTCCACATGGAGCGCCACAGCTGACCTATGTCAGCGGGGACATAGCCTGTGAACGTGAATGTCCAGGAAAGAGCAGCTCCCACCTCCTGCCTGCCCCGGGCTGTCCTCCTGGTTAACCCTTTACCCACCTGGCTCCGCATGGCTCCTGCCCTCGTCACTCTCGTTTGGGGTGAAACTAACTCCTTCACATGGGTTTAGTGACAGAAAACGCATGGTTATGCAGGTACCAGCATGTAAGCCAATCAGCCTCCGTCCTTCCGTCCGTCCGTCCCTCACATGGGCGTGCTATCAGTCAACCTCAGACACACTGTGAACACACTGAGCCTGTCCCCATGGAGCCACCGGTCCCGCTGGAGAGCCGGCCTGACGGCCACACCAGGCCTCACGGCTGCTGCCCGGGCTCTGCGGGCGAGTCCCATACCTGAGGACGAAGGTGTGTCTGGAGTTCCGTTCAAACAGCGGCTTCTCTGGGCAGCAGAGCTCTCTGGGCTCTGAAAGTCCATCTTCACCACATAAAACGATGTAGACCTCCAAACACAGACACGGGGTCAGAGTTCAATTACCGAACCCGTGACCCTAACCAGTGCTGGGCAGGGCCCCCCTGCACCCTCCTCCCAACCCTCCCCTCACACCCCCATCCAGGAAGCCAGCGCCCCGTGTAGACCCTGCAACCTGTCCGGGAACAGTCCCTGACGGGGGGCGGGGGGGCAGGGGTAGGAAAGGCCAGATGCCCCTCGGGTCACTGGGCACATGGCTAGCTCACGTGTGGCCGCGTGGCTGTCTCATGCGTGGGCCGGCCCTCCTCCCTGCACTCAGGGCACCGGGTGGGTGAGGGGCCCCATAGACACAGGGTGTGTGTCCTCAGCAGCTGGGCTCGCTGCTCCTTGCTGGGCGGCTTTTGTGGTAAGAAACGTACAATTCTGATGCAGTGCCATCTACCCACCTTCACTGAGGAAAAACCCTTACTTATTTCTGCTCTTTTACATCCTTTCCCGTTGCCTTGGAGTGACTTCTAAGTGTTTTCACCTTTAAGTCTCTAGCCTTCAGGAGCGCGTTTCTGGGCATCGCGTGACATGAAGGTTTCATGTTGCTTTTCCACACGGAAGCCACCGTCCCTGAGCACCTCACTACGTGACTCCTGCTCTGTTCTGGGCTGCTCGGCCCCGACATGCCTCGTCTGCAGTCTGTCCCATGCCCTGTCTGTCCGTCTCCCGACACGGGACACTCTCCTAGCCCGTCCACTCCAGCTGCCTGGTGCCCCTCGGAGTCTGCCTGCTCCCTCTGCTGGTGACACCACCCTCTGTCTCTGGTTTCTTGTGTTTTCTTCCAGGTAAATGTTAGAATCCGTTTTTCAAGCTCCACAAAACCCTTCCTGAAGTTTTGGTTGGACTTCATTGACTTTAACCTCTTTGTGCCTGGTTTTCACCTGTAAAATGGGTCTATTAATAGAACTCTTTCCAAAGTGTTTTGAGGTTTGGGGGGAGTAAAAAAAAACAAACCCAACATAGTAAAGTCCTAATTCCTGTTCGCTGGTGTTATTACTATTAATGTTAAAGGTTAATGTGGGAGAAATGACAAGGAAAACTGGTTTTCCCGTCCATGAATGAATATTACTGTATATTTACACTAGAGGCCCAGTGCACAATATTCGTGCACTTGTGTGGGGGAGATCCCCTCAGCCCGGCCTGCGCCCTCATGCAGCCTGGGAGCCCTCACTCCTTACCGCCCGCCTGCTCACTGATCCTTAGCGCTGCCACAGAGGCAAGAGAGGCTCCCACCACCACTGCTGTGCTCGCCAGCTGTGATGGTCAGCCTGGTGGTCAGTGTGCATCATAGCGACTGGTCATTCTAGTCGTTCTGCCGTAATGGTCTCTTAGGCTCTTATTATATAAACTAGAAGCCTGGTGCACAAAATTTGTGCACTGGGGGGGGGGGTCCCTCAGCCCAGCCTGCACCCTCTCACAGTCCAGGACCCTTCACTCCTTACTGCCCAGATCACTGCTCCTTAGAGCTGCCATGGAGGCAGGAGAGGCTCCCACCACCACTGCTGCACTCGCCAGCTGTGAGCCTGGCTTCTGGCTGAGTGTCTGCCCCCTGGTGGTCAGTGCGCATCATAGCAACTGGTCGTTTGCCATTTGGTCAATTTGCATATTAGTCTTTTATTATATAGGATATTTTATGCATATTGTGCCAGTTTTCTCATGATGGTCTTGTGGGTGCCTGGTGTGGTCATGATGGGGAACATGTGGTCTCAGTTATGTGTCCTATGTGGTTCTTATTGTTGCATGAAGATGCCTTTGAGGGTTTTTACTGTGAGAATAAACAAGTCATCTTTTCTGTCAGAGAACAGTTTAGGCAGCCGCCATGCTGGCTGCGTGACTTGGAAGTCACCATGTTGGCCCCAGGGCTTGCGGCTCCCTGGGGGCCGCCATCTTGAAATGGCAAAGGCCAACCCCTCCCTTTGAATCAGCCAATTGCGCAGACTGTGTGCCTGCGCTCCAGTCAGGAGTGAGGGCAGGCCAGGCGCGGCTCCTGGACCAGGTGCCTCCTGCAGAAGGAGAGACGCAGCCTGCTGCCCGGCTCCGAGTGCGCTTCCCGTTCCACCAGGACCCTGGAGGGGGCTCGCCTTACTCTACAGTTACTGAACCATGGAATCCAGCGATTTTGTTAAACTTTCATATTGACTCTCATTATTTGACTGAAGACTCTTACATTTTCTATGCAGACATCAGATCGCCTGCCAGGAACTAATGTTCTCTCCTTCCAAACCTTAGATTCTTGTTTTGTTCTTGTCCTGTTGTCCTCCCTGGAGTTTCCAGGACAGGATGGACAGACAGATGGCCACATCGCCAAGCCATGCACCCACACCTGCACACACACCGTCCACACCCACACGTGTCTCCCGGATGCCCAGGCACCTTTGCGGTGAAGCGGGCCGGAGCCCGGAAGCCCGTGTCCACGACAACCGCATACAGCTGGTGACTGGGTGGGGCACTGTCTTGCAGGAAAATGTAACCCGTTTTCTTTTTCTCGCGACGATCCATACATTTGCTCTTAGTGACCAAAAGGGCATAAAGAATTGTAATGGCCACAATAAAAATACTGGGGAGCAGGTTTTCCGGGCATCTGTAAATAAAGGAGCAGAATAGACAGGGAAAATAAACATGTAATCAGAGACCAGCCGATGTTCCCCACACAGGGCTAATATATGTGCACACACACAGGGCTAACACATGTGCATGCACACACAAGGCTAACACATGCACACTCATGCACTGGCTAACACACACGTGCACACTGGCCAACTCACACGCACATAGGGCCAACACATGCTCGCACATGCATACTGGCTAATACACGTGCACGCACAGGGCTAACATGTGCACATACACACACTCACACTGACTAATTCACATGCACACACAAGGCTAACACGTGTACACACACAGGGCTTACACAGGTACACTCATGCACTGGCTAACACACATCTGCATACACATGCACACCGGCTAATTAACATGCACATATACACATGGCACACATGTTCACACATGTACACTGGCTAACACGTGTGCAGACACACAGGTCTAACACACGTGCACACACACACAGAAAGGGATTCCCCAGCCCAGTGGTGTCTGAAAGCACAGTGGTACCAGCTGTTCCCTGTGTCCTAGTCCCTGACTCCTGGTGACCTCACACCACCAGCATCGGCAGCATCAGTCATTGGCTTATTATTAACTATGGGACCCACTCACTGCTACCCAGGAACCCACTCTCACCTATTGAATGACCAGGCGGCGTCCCTAAGGCATCCATGTGAGGAGGAGAATGACACCCAGCACCAGGGAATGAGACTCTGGCCCCACGAATGAGGCGCTGACCCCATACGGCCTTGGCAGCCTGGTGCCCCATGTGGGGGATGGACAGACAGATGGACGAGGCAGCGAGCTCCTGCTGCCCCAGCTCGCATTCTGCTGTCCCACATTTCAGCCTGAATATACGGAACTGTCTACACAGTGCGATTGCGGGGGCGTTTCAGATTTGCCCCTGAAGCGGGCCCTGCTGAGGAACAAGGGGGCCGGGACAGCAAGAGAGCAGCAGCCGCGGGTCCGGCTGTGTCGCCACTATGGACGCTCACCCACTGGTCAGTCACAACTGCCCAGATTCACACTGACTTCCGTGTGTCCGTCCCTCCCCTGCCAGCAAGTGTGAGCTGACAGACGGACATGGGCAACTAGGCAATAGTAACAACCACCTATTAACAGGCAGGTTCTGAAGAGCAAAAGGATCCCAAGTAGCAGGGTCCACGCTCTGCTGACTGACCCCTGGGCAGCCAGTGGCCGGGCAGATAAAAAGGGCCTGGTCTAGAAGGCGGGACTCACCCCCGGAACTGGGCCACGTCCCTGGATTCAAAGCTGGCATTCAGGCTTCTCCTTGCGATGGAGTAGGCGGCGAGGAGGTCATAGCTGGGAGGGAGATGCAGTTAGCGCGTGAGTGTTCATGGGCGCCCGCCATGGTGGCGGGCGGGCGGGGGGCAGGGCGGGGGCGTTAAGAGGGGAAAGGGGGGGAAGGTGCAAGCTCCAGTGGCTCCCGTTACGGGTTACGACTCAGACCCAGCGTGAAGGGTCAGCTAGTGAGTTAGACGTGGGGCTCGGCCTCTGTGTCTGTGCGCGGCTTCCAAGGCCGCGACACTGCTGTCCTCAGCGTGGACCTGGGGCGCATCGCAGACATCTTTGTGAGGCCAGGGGACCAGAGTGCTGACATCTCCATGACAACGCCGCCCCCCTCCCCAGTCCAGCCTCAGCCCAGGGACAGACTGTGTGCCATGTCCGCAGTCCAGGCGCAGCTGGTGCCCGTCATGGGTCACCGTGAAGACGGACTCTCCCACAGCAAACCTGTCCCCCTCACTGCTCCATGAGTAGGGCCCTTTGGCGCCAATTCTGTGTCCTGGCTCCTAGGTGCCAGCAGAGAACCATGCAGCAGAGAGCGGACAATTGCTTTAGTGCAGAAACGAACACATGACTGTCCCAGGGAGCACTGAGCCTGACTGCAGCCGGAGCAGGCTCCCAGCATCGGCGCTGTGCGCACCAGAGCGGACTGAGGAGCCACGGATGGCAGCCAGCACCGCACAGGGTAGTCTGGACCAGGGGTGGGCAAACTTTTTGATGCAAGGGCCACAATGCGTTCTTAAACTGGACCGGAGGGCCGGAACAAAAGCATGGATGGAGTGTTTCTGTGAACTAATATAAATTCAAAGTAAACATCATTACATAAAAGGGTACGGTCTCTTTTTTTTTTTTTTAGTTTTATTCATTTCAAACGGGCCGGATCACGGGCCGTAGTTTGCCCACGGCTGGTCTGGACACACGGCCTCCTCCCAGGCAGCTAGGAGATAGCTTTGTGATTTAACCTTTCTTAAGATGACGACGATTTCTACACGTGCCTACGAGGTGTTTCTACTGTAACAAACACAGCCACGGCCGCTGACAGAACAGCCAGCTCTGCACCTGGATAAAGAGTTCCTGACCGAGGGCCACGCCCGATGCTCCCGGAAATTCCTGGGCGGCTGCAGTCAGAGTAGCGACACATGTCCTGTGGTAAAGGTCTCCCTCACGACTACGCAGAGGGGCAGGCGCGGGGTCCCAGGGTGGGGTGGGAAGAGCAGAAGCCCCACCCGAGGGGGGTCATCAGCATGAGCAGGACACAGCAACCCACAGGGGTCTCATCCACCCACCGGCTCCTTCGTCCACCAGATGTTCACTGAGCACCACCCACATCCCGGGGGAAGCATGTGAACTCCCCTGGGGCTGCCGCAGGCAGGCCAGACACGGGAGGAAGCCGTCCCCGCAAACCCGACGTCTGCAGCATTGCCTCACCTGCAGTTCACCTTCCCCGGGGAAGCCGCCGGCTGTGGGGGGAGACTCTCAGGCTCCCGCCGCGGGTCCCAGAGCAGGCAGCGGACCCCCTGGAAACGCACCACGTAGCTCACGGTCTCGGCCAAGTACCTATTGGGAGATTCCCTGTCATAGTCCGCATCCAACAGGGACAGGTACCCCTGGGTGTGTCCTGAAAGAGAAAATGTAAGTTAAGAATCACAACCTGAGGTTTGGGAAAAGGCGCCGCCTGCTCCTGCAGCAGACGAGCGGCGGACGGACAGCAGCACGGACACCCACAGCACAGCAGGGGCTTCCTCACGGGACAGACAGGGGGCCACGGCGTCCCGTCCACCGACCTTCCAGCGCAGCCGCCGGCATGGAGACGTGCGCCGTGAGCCCCTCCCACAGGTGCAGCTGCCTCAGCAGGAAGTCGGCAGGAGTCGGCTCCTCGGAGAACCTGGGACAAGCAGAGCCATGAGCACAGTCTGGTCTCGGTCTTTCCTCTCGGGCTTTGCCGCCTGCTTTTGTGCAGACGCCCTGTCACCAGCGAGGCAGGCTGGGCCCCACACACCACATCGTCACGAGAACTGTGTGGCACTCACTCGTTGCTTCATTAGAAAAAACACCAGCCTGGCTGGTATGGCTCAGTGGTTGAGCATCGACCTATGAACCGGGAGGTCAGAGTTCGATTCCTGTCAGGGCACATGCCTGGGTTTCAGGCTCCCAGGGCGGGGCGTGCAGGAGGCAGCCCATCCATGATGTTTCTATCTCTCTCTCCCACTTCCTTCCTCTCTGCAATCTATAAAAATATATTTTTTAAATGAAATATTGAGAGTCCTGCCCAGACGTGCACTGAGAGTCCTGGATGGACACCTGCGCTCTCTCCACGGTCCAGTCTCTCCTGCAAACGGCAGGCTGGGTCTGTCTGAGGCAGCGACACCTCCTCCCTGAGCGGCCGTCACTCCATCTCTTCCACAACCCGCCGCACACAGCTGCAGAGTGCAACCTCACTCACAGGAGTTCTCACAGGCACGTCTCCTGCCCTGACCCCACTACCCACAGCGTCAGCCACGCACCTCACCAGCAACATGACGGGGAACGCCCTGGCGGCCGGCTGGGAGAACTCCACTCGGAGCTGCAGGGCCTCCGGGCCGGCTGCGGACAGCCCAGCGAAGTGGTGGACGTTCACTCTATCCCGAGGCAGCACAAACGTCGTTTCATTTCTCCTGTCGCCCTGTCAGCGTGTGGACAAAGAGCAGAATTGGCTTTTGGAGAAGTGAAGACGTCGCATGTCACCAGGGCAGCCTAAACGCAGCTGAGGGGACCGGGCAGGGCTGTCCTCACCGGGGCACCTTCCTCCCCGAACTCCACGGTCACGGGTGTCCTCAGCCGTGGCCTGTGCAGGGGCCTTCGGCTGGAGCAGCGGTGCAGGGACAGGGCCAGCAGAGCGCCAACCTGGGGACACAGAGCGCCTTGCAGTGGTGACGCCAGCCAGGTGGCGGCTACATCATCAGGGAACACAGGGGTCACCGGCCAGAGGGGGTCACGGCAGGACGGGGTGGGGGATGGCTTCATGTGCATTGCTCTTATTAAGTTAATCATTCTTAAAGTTTGTTAAAGTAGTTTATTTTTTATTCTAAAAGCTCATATGAAAGCCACAGCTGCCGAGTGACAATGAGCAGAGGCGCAGACGGCCCCCAGCACTGCCGAGCCCTGCTGTGACCCTTACCCGAGGACGCCTGCCTGGGGCGTCCGGGCGCTCCTGGGTGGGGACACACTGGGCGGGCAGCCAATGTTCTACTTTTGTTTTTGCGTGAAATCTTCCAAAGCCACTACAACTCCCTGGTTGTCATAGCTTGATTAGCTACCTATGGATTCCCCTGAGTGATGCATTCACATAACCAGTGGGCGGGCTGTCTGCGGAGCAGCCAGGTTATCAGAACTACAGTCGTTCTGAATAAACACATAAAGCTTGTCGCTTTGAGGAAATCTCTCCTGTTTCCTGGGAGGTGGGAGGAGGAAACAATGGGTCCGGGTGTTTCTGGAGCCCTGGGCGCTTGGACGAAGTGCCTCCAGATGGGCAGACACCTGCTTGCTCCACCTCCACCTCCACTGGGTATGTCTCTACACAACTGCACTTTTTAGGTTGAAAAAACTCACTTTAATCTCTATTTCTTCATTGCTTGTTTTCATGTCTATTTCCCTAAAAGGGGGTGTGTGACTGCTGTTGAAAATGAGCATTTTTGAACCACATGATGCGTTTGTCATTCGTGTACGCTCGTCCATCAGACATTATCGGGGGCCCAGGGAGCCAGGCCCCCGAGCGAGAGTCTGCCCACAGAAACAGGAGCACGGCGCTGGGGCCCGGCCCCAACCCCCTTGACCTGGACATAAGCAGATGTGAAGCCCGTGTTCACAGCCCAGAAACGCTGGCACCTCCTCCCCGCGCCCTCGGCTCTGGTCCCCTCGTGGCTCAGCCTCCCGGGACCCGTGGCCAGCCTCGCTGTGATGCACGCCCAGCCCACTCCGCCTCTGACTTCGATGGTGGGTCCAAGCAGCGGCACAGGAAGTGCTCACCTGGCCGGGAGCGCGTCCCTGCAGAAAAGGGCTCCTTCTGAAGAGCAGGAGCTGGCTTGCGTAGCACAGGCTGGGCTCCCGCCCGGCCAGGTCTGCAGGGAGGCGCACCTGGACGGGGCCCAGGCTCTGCACGGAGCTCTGAGGGTGGCGATGAAGCTGCGCCTGGGCCTCCGTCTGCCCGGCGCTCACGTGGACCCGGTGCTTGCCGCGTGAGGACAGGCAGCCCTGGAACAGCATGGGTCCAACACTGACGGGCGGGACCACCTTCCGGATCAGACCCAAGAGGTAGAAACACCTGGAAAGGCCCGAGCCAGGACTGGACCCCAGGACGGGGCAGCCCTGTGACCGGGATGCGAGCTGCTTTTGTCGATGCGTCTTCCTGAGACTCTCCACTCACTTGTGCCCACAGCTGGCTCCGTGGGCTCCTCAGCCCCAGGGAGCCAAGAGCTTGACTACTACATGCAGGGCTGCCAGGGCCACGAGCGCAGTGCCGCGGGCGCAGAGCAGGCAGCGCGGGAGGTGCCGTCTAAATGTGCCGACTGCTGCTCGGCTGCGGTCACTGGGCTCACATCGAACACCCGTTCACTCTCTCCTTTCCCCAGCATCACACCAAGTATCAGCTACGTGACCAGCAGGTCTGGGCAGGGGGGAGGATAAATGGGGACCGAGGAGATATGGAAACTTCTGGAAGAAACCCAACCAATCCTGACACACTGTCCTGTGGTCACTGCAGCAGGAGCACATAAATGACCACTGGCGGCCAGGTCTGTCGGGGCTGCTTCCACATAACACCACCACCCACCCGCCTTACTCCCTGCGCCCCTCAGGGGACAGCCCCCCATGTCCCTCATGGAAACCCACTGGACCCAGGGGTTGGGCAGGGGTGACATCCACTGCACATTGCACTACCCACGAAACACAGCTCACCGTGAACATTCCCCAAGACCAAGGTCCCCAGCATCGTAGCCATCAGACCCCAGGACCCCAGTTCATTGTGGGTTTTGAGAGCAATTACTAAGCCAGTTCCTGTCCGAGGGAGGAGCAGCCGTTACCCGAGGAGGAGGAGGACCGTACCAGCAGCACGTCTGCGATGGCCTGAGCACCTTCCTCCAGCAGGCGGCCCGAGCTCCTTGAGTGACCGTGGTCGCTGGCCTCCAGGACCCCGGACACGAGAAGGATGAGCTCCCGCACCTGGCCCGCCTCCACCGCGCAGCCTGTAGGCGGCCGGCTGGGGGCCAGCAGCGTGCGTGCGCAGTCAAGGATGAGAAGAGCGCTTGCAAGGCTCATCTGCGTGGAAACAGGCAGGGGTAGAGGCCCCTCAACAGCGCCCACATCACCTGGCCTGCCCTCCGGGAGGGACACCACATGCCAGGTGGGGAGGACGGGCCAGGTCCGGATCCGGATTGGCACCAACTTCACAAGTGACATTAACTCCCCAGAGTCTGTCCCCAGACCCGTAAAGTGACCAGAGGAGAATAGAGGCCTCGGCAAGCTAAGCGCGTCCCAGGGAACGCGGCTGGGCCGTTCGCTGCTCGCGGAGGTGACCCACATCGAAACGGTGACCTGCCTGAACCGAACCTGCCTGCGGGCGCTCACGGGGCCCTCACAGGACTTGGAGCTGCCCAAGGTCCCTGTGAGGGAAGCAGCAGGGACACACCTGGACCAAGGGACTCACCTTGTTGGGGAAGCGCAGCAGGTCCCTCAGCAGGAGGACAGAGTCGGTCGCTTCCTCCTGACCAGGAGAAACGGAAATGACAAGATGACAAGGCAGGGAGTCAGCCGTCAGTCATGGCCGCTCGGCTCAGCTCGCTGCGCGGAGATGGAGCAGACCCCACGTTTGGGCTCAGAGACAAAGGGAGGCTGACATGGGAGAGACCGTCACCTCGGGCCCACGTTTTCCAGCCTAAGTGGCCCCCCTGCCCTGTGCCCGCTGGCTACCCCTCACCCCATCAGGGGGGGACCCGAGGGCTCAGGGACCAGAGTACAGCAGGGGGAGCTAAGCCCCATGGTGACAATGGAGTGTGCCCTTAGATGTGGCTGTTGTTGCCATGGTGACAATGGAGTGTGCCCTTAGATGTGGCTGTCGTTGCTATGGTGACAATGGAGTGTGCCCTTAGATGTGGCTGTTGTTGCCATGGTGACAATGGAGTGTGCCCTTAGATGTGGCTGTCGTTGCCATGGTGACAATGGAGTGTGCCCTTAGATGTGGCTGTCCTCGCCATGGTGATGCCACAGTGACGATGGCGTAGATGTGACTATCCTCTGTGACCATGACAAGACGGAGGCACAGCCATGCTGGCGAGGACAGTGCCACAGCAGTACGTGGTCGCTGCCCTGGAAGCCACAGAATCGTAAGCCTCACTGCTGTGCCGTTGTTACCAGGCGGGATCGGGTTGAGTTTACATCATTTTCTCCTACGTGGCTGATGTGGGTCTCTAGTAACCAGCCCACTGGTCTGTGAGACGTGTGCACAAGTGAGAGCCACAGCCCCATGTCAGCGTGCAGGCCGGCCCACCAGTCTCATGACTGATGGTACCTCACAGCACGACCACTTGCTAGCGAGCTGACCAGTCTCAGTCCCTGCTGCACAGACAGACCTACAGACACTCTGGGCCATACCTGGTCCTGGGGAGCTAATCTGCAGATTGAAGAAATGAATGCGTCCTGGATTCGGGACCACTGGCCACAGGAGGGGCTCCCGCCCTCCCTAGCCCAGCGACTCAGAACCCCAGTGGTCACGGCGACATAGTTCCTGACTTCCGTGTCACTGCCCATCTGTTGGAGGGTGGAGAGGTTCCTCAGGCTAGCATTGTACCTGAAGGACACAGAGCAGTTACCATGATTGTCCAACACGTTCAAAACACTCTGGCCCACCCACCGCCAGTGTGGTACCCACGACAGAAACACTCTGGGGCGGGTCTGTGCAGAGGAAACGAAAAAGACACAGGGAGGAGTCACATCAAATCCTATGAGCCTCCTTTTCAGAGCTGAACAGGCCCTAGAGCCACACAGAGTGACACAGACACACGGCGGGTGAAGGGAGTCAGTGCGAGCTGGACAGGAGACCCCGATGGCTGCAGGTGGTCCCATAGGCAGAGGTGATGAGCAGCACCCAGACCCACAGAGTGGATGGGATGATGCACATGGCCACGTGCGGTCAGCCCAGGAACATAGGAGTGATTCAGGGTGAAGCCAATCTATGAAATGCACCAGGTCAGCAGGCGGAAGGTCAAGCCCTCGTGATCATCTCAATGGACCTAGCAGAGCACTGACAAAATCCAACGGCCATGGTGATAAAATCACCCAAATCCACGAGTGCAGGGCCTTCTCCCACCTGCTCCCAGGCATCTGTGGAGAACCTACGTCAGCGCCACCCAAAGAGAGGCTGCGGGCGGACTGCCGCCTGCCCAGGCCTGGGGCAGGACCAGGATCTCGGCCTCTGCCACGTCTGCTCAGTGGTAAAAGCAGCAGGAGTGCGCAGCCGAGAGGGAGTGACACCCTCTCTCATCACAGGTGGCACGTCTCATTCACAGAAAACCCCACGGAATATGCTAGAAGCCCACCAGAGCTAGCGAGTGAGTGGAAGGCTGCAGGACACACGATCCACACGCAAGTATCAGTGTACACTACGGAAAACTCCAAGCAACTATGAAAACAAGTCCATTTGTAGTAACATCAAAAAGAACAAAATACTTATGATCCATTTAACAAAAAGTTCAACGTTTATACCCTGAAAACTGTACGATGGGACTGAGGAAAGCAAAAATCTAAGTACATGGGAAACTGCTCCTGGTTAGAAGGCTCAGGTTGCCAAGGCAGCAATGTTCCCACGGTGACATCCAGGCTCCGGGCAACCCATCAACATCCCAGGGGCTTGTTGGTAGAAACGGACCAACTATTAACCGGGAGGCTCAGAGTAACCACAACCCTGAAAACGCAGACTCAGCTGCGGGTTCATGCTCCCCACTTCAAAGGTTACTTTGCACTTGGACAGTGTGGTCCTGGTGTAAGAGACTTGAAGGTCAATGGAAGAGCATTGACAGCCCAGAAATAGACACTAACGCTTGTGGCCCACTGGCTTCTGACAAAGGGACGAAGACGGTTCGGGGGGAGGGGACCTTTCTGGCCTGTGGTGCAGGGACACTGCTTGGCTACGTGCAGAAGCGCAGGCCTGGAGCCTGCCTTGCACCACACGCCCCAGCTCCAAGGCTCAGCTCCGTGAGTGAAACCGTGATGCTCTCAGAAGAGGGCAGGAGTGACCGTCCTGGCCTGGGGTGGGTGGTAATTTCTTAAATGCAAGCTGGTGAGCACGACACAGGACCCACAGGTACACGAGCAGCCGCTTGGGAAAACAGTCTGGCAGGACCTCACAGTGGTCAACACAGCATGACTGTGAGACCCGGCAACCACGCCCAGGAATCCGCCTGAGACAGGAAAACACGTCCACATCTACGCTCACAACAGCACCGTTCGCACCAGCCATCAGCTGAAGATGGAGAAAAACCGTGGCGCATCCACGACAAACTGTCATTCAGTCACAAAGAGGAATGAGGTCTGGCAACAAGGATGCACCTCACACACGTAACAGGAAGTGAGTCCAGGAAGCCAGTCACAGAAGACCACCTGGGGCATCATCCCATTGACACGAAAGGTCCAGAATCAGCAAATCTGGGGACAGAAGTGGGCTCTCGGATGAGATCCAGGGCTGGGGCTGGAGGGAGGAAGCTGGGTGGGGGCAGGGATGGGACCACTGAGAACAAGGACTGTGGAATCGATGAAATGTCCTCATCTGGCAACTGTAAGTGTAGGAAACCCAAGGATGTGTGCACTGCAGACAGGCGAACCCCATGGTATATGAGTGACACCCCATGAAGAGTGAGCTGTACGAAGAAAGACGACGAGCAGTACAGCCCCAGAGCGCAAGCGGGAAGCCCGCGCAGACGTCGGGGACTGGGCTGCAGGCGCCACCAAGGACTCCACGGAGGCGGCTGGGACACAGAGCCTCACTCACACATCCTCGCCGGGGCAGCGGTCCCCATGGAGACGGGGCAGCACAGTCACAGCCACGGCACAGGGCTGCGTCTGGGAGCCGTCACCATCGGTGATCACAGTGGACACCAGGACTGGAAGGGACAAGCAGAGGTCAGCGGCCTATGTCGGCAGAGAAACTTCTTCAAATGCAATGGCAAGGGAGAGACAGAGCCCAGAGGACCAGTCCTGACACCACTGGTCCACCTGTGTGCTGGGCGGTGACGGGACCTCCAGGAGGCAGAGCTGAGGCGACTCCACACAGAACAGGGCAGGGCGGGGGGTGCGTGCGTAGCCGGGAGGGAAGCAGCCCGCAAAATGGGGTGGGGGCAGGCAGCCGTCATGCGGAGGGTCAGGAAATGAGTCATGGCTCACACGCTCACTCCCTGTCACTGGCCTGCACTGTGTACCGGCAGCAGCAAGATGCCAGAGTGACCAGGACCGCCCCTGTCTCAACTTCCCTGCCTACTCAGGACTACAGTCAAGTTAAAAACGTGGTGAGTGCCGAGCGGGCAAGGCCAGGGAGGGGTCTGCAGACCCTGAGGTGCAGGTCCAGGCTGGTACTGCTGGAACCAGGGCCGAGGGAGGGCAGGGCTGCTGGGAGCCGGTCCATCCTTGCTGTTTCAAGGGACCTGGCATATATGGCATACTGTTCTTAATATGTTTGCTCACCTTCTTGGCACTATGTGTTTTAACCAAGGTCACCTCTCTGAGAAAGGTTGTTTCCCCAGGTAGGGATTTTCCCCTGAAGTGAGGGAGGGAATAAAACCCCTTAACTAAGTGCCAGGCGGGTAATTAATCACTTTAACTATGAACAATCATGCTTAAGATACATAATCTTTACTCCCTGGAATGGAGATAAGAAACGCCCTAACCTTTGGAATAGAGATTGATAGGATTAGAATCAACTGGTATAAATACCGATGTAACAAGACAACAGGACACAGAGCCTAGATACAGAGCCTAGACACAGAGCCTACACAGAACCTAGACACAGAACCTACACAGAACCTAGAGAAGAACCTAGAGACGGAACATGGCAAAAGGTTCTGGACAGAACCTGGTTACAGAACTTGGCTGAAGAACCTAGACAGAACCTGGCTGAAGAACCCGGCTACAGAACCTGGTGACCGAACCTGGCTGGAGAACCTAGCTAGAAGATCCTAGGGACAGAACCTGGCTGGGAACCTAGCGAGGGAACATGGCTACAGAACCTGGCTGGAGCACCTGGAGAACCTGGCAAGAGAACATGGACACAGAACCTGGCTGGAGATCCTAACCAGAACTTCGCTGGAGATCCTGACCAGAACTTGGCTAGAGATCCTGGCTAGGCTGCTGATCAACTGAACACTGTCTCCGTGTCATTCCTTCTTCACTGACTCCATCCACACCTTTGGGGACCCCTGGACCTGCTGGGGTTGGACCCCAGCACAGGGCTACGGCAGGTCCAGACAAAGGCGTGGAGAACCCCACTGAAGTCATTTATGCACAGACATGGGCATGGCAGGAAGCAGCTTTTTGGGGACTCGGGAACTCCTTCCTGTGACAGGGCCAGGGTTTGTGGTGGGGGCCCTGTTGGAGAGGCGGAGTGGAGTCCTGCCCACCATCTGTCCGGGGCTCACCTTGATAACTGTCCATGGGCTCCCCAGCTGGCAGTGCAAAGTAGTGCTGGGCGTCTGTCCCCCGGTACAGGGTACACTTGGAGGCGTTTCCTATCTGGTAACCAAACTCATAGTGGAAGTCCTGCGATCCGTTCCGTAGTAAAGGAAAGAGCACAGGTGAGCAAACAGCATTACCCCCATTAAGTCCTCACACCCCGTCCTCACCCACCCGAGGTCAGGCACAGATGGGCTGGGGCAGGTACACGCGGCTGTGTCTGTCACTCGCGGCCGTGGGCTCTCCTGGCCGGGACCTGGGACAGTCACAGATGCAGAGTCGAGGGGATGAGGACACTCGCACCCCCAGCGTCTCATCAGAGGCAGATGGGGTCTATCCTTCAGGACAGACGGAGTCGGCATGCTCACCGGTCTCCCCGACGTGCAGAAGACGCTGAAGACGGTATCTGCCTCGAGGCCGCGATGGGGCTGCACCTGGCAGGCCACGTCCCGCGGAGCCTGGTTGACGGTCACATACAGCTGAGCCTTCCCTAGAAAGCTGTGCCCCGAAGCTGCAGAGAGAGGGGTGACACCTGCATGCTGGGAACCAAAGGCAGCCCCGGAGGTTCTCAAAGCACAGACTGTGTGGCCCCCAGATCTGCGGCTTTGGCGTTGCTGTGACCTTGACAGACTGCGACCCCAGGGCCACCCCAACCTGCTAGGTCAGACCCAGAGGGGCCGGCAATCTGCGCCAGTGCCTGCCTCAGGGGACGCTGGGCCCGGGACCCCTGCCATGCGGCACCCACTGATGCAGCACTATTTGGGTGCTTGCTCACTGGGGCAGCCATGTCCGAGACCCTGAGAGATTGGTGGACGGACAAGACCTGGGAGCCAGACAACAGCCTCACAGGCAGAATCCACCCCCAGCAAACCAGACCCTCCACTCCCTCTGTGTGCAGCCCTGTCCGGAACACACAAGTATCGCTGCTGACTCTACAGCACTGATAGGGTTTATATTTGGCTTCTATAAGCTGCACTGATACTGTAAATGTTTCCTGTGATGCCATACAGCATTCAAAATCAATGTTGTAAATAAGTATAGTACAGTGGGGCCTTGACTTCCGAGTGTCCCGACTAACGAGTTTTTTGAGATACCAGCTGTCTCTCTGCAGATTTTTTGCATTGAGTTGATAGAGTAATTTGAGTTAACGAGCTCCTTAACAAGCTCGGTCTCAGAACGAATTAAACTCATAAGTCAAGGCCCCACTGTATTCTCTACACTGCATAACGACTGTTTCCCAATGACTAAACATTTCATTTTCCATTACCCTGAAATGATAATTCTCATGCATAAAGTTGTTTTTTACTTTCGATGTCTTTTTCTTGAAATAAATTACAGGCACAAGTTACATGTGTTAAATTGTGTAAAACTCCGAGGGCGCTGACCCTCATCCTAACAGCAGGCACGCGGCTCAGCTCCCCGCCAGGCCCAGGGGCCACCTACCCACCGCTGCTTGCAGGACGTATGTCTCTCCAGGGCGCAGTGAGTGCGGCTTCACTGTCACCGTCTGTCCCGTGATCCCTGAGGAAAACGAGGGGCGGGGACCACTCGTCAGGGCACCCCAAGGGTAGCAGCTCAGACACACCCTTCCTCGGCCACTGCAGCCGAAGGAGCAAAGAGGTCCCATTAGCCCTGCTTGTCTCACCTGGAAAGGCCACGTCTGTTCATTACCTCCGGCCCCTTATTACAAAGCACGAAGCTCATCTCTGCTCCCACTCAACGGAGTCAAACGGAGCCCAGTCCAGGGGCCGGTCAGAAGGCCCTCACCTCCCAGGAAGGAGAGGACTCTGGGAAGAATGCTGTCCGTGTGTTTTGAGGAGGCCCCTAAACCAAGTGGATCCCTTTCAAACGACATCCTAGTTCAGTGGTCGGCAAACTGCAGCTCACGAGCCACACCCAGGGAGGCGCACACACATACCCTGGGAGGCGCACACCCACCTGGGGAGGCACACACACATACCCTGGGAGGCGCACACACATACCCTGGGAGGCGCACACACACCCGGGGAGGCGCACACACATACCCTGGGAGGCGCACACACATACCCTGGGAGGCGCACACACACCCGGGGAGGCGCACACACCCGGGGAGGCGCACACACACCCTGGGAGGCGCACACACACCCGGGAGGCGCACCCACACCCGGGGAGGCGCACACACCCCCCCGGCAGACATACAGGATGCATGCACGAGGGGGCGGCACTGTCTTCTGCACCTGTACC
Source organism: Myotis pilosus (assembly GCA_036010255.1). NCBI lineage: Eukaryota > Metazoa > Chordata > Mammalia > Chiroptera > Vespertilionidae > Myotis > Myotis pilosus. The sequence continues at coordinate 824,633 of JASKON010000011.1, forward strand.
TGCTCAGCAGCCTCTTCCCCTTACTTTGCAAAAGGGGGGGACACCTGCAGGCCTGTGGCCACTGAGGGACGAGCACAACTAAAGAGGCGTCGTGACCCCCAGTCTGTCTCTAGTCCAAGGAGAAGGCCCAGGAGAAATGGGGGGAGGGGGAGGCTGGTGTCAGAACCTCTGTGACCGCTAAGGTTCCAGGGCAGAGGGGCGCTCGTACCGGATGCGGTGTAGCCCTGAAAAACGGCTCGGCTCACGGCGGACTTGGGCCAGTTGACCAGGAGTGCAGGCCGGGCACTGGCAGTCGGGAGGAAGGGGCCCACCAGGTTGTCCCCATCCCCACGGCTCCCGTCCTCACTGGCACTGGGTCCCGACGCTGAGAGGTGCATGCTGGTCCCTAGGAGACACGCCGGGTCAGGGGTGGCGGAGACAAAGGTGGCCATGGTTCCCTTAAAGTGCTAGTGGTTCAAGGCTGAGATCAGTGCTGCCCACTCTCTCGGGACCCGCTTGTCTAAACGCCTCGCACGGTCAGTGGCTCCACGGCATTTCCCCAGCTCACATGTGCTTGGGCCACGGCCAGGAGTGAGTCTACAGGAAACACCACGGCAGACGGAGCTGGCCCTGCCATGTGGACGTCTAGGTGAGGGTGTCGGGAAACACTTGAGGAAACACACCACGAGCAGAGGAAAGCCGGTGACGGAAGTGCTCTGGGGAGACAGAGCAGGCGCATGGAGGGGCTGGGATGGGCCGTTCTAGGGCCAGGTGGGCAGCCCAGGGGAGAGGCTCAGACAGAGGGAATGGGCTTTAGAAAAAGCTGCTCAGGGAGGGTCTGGGTGTGGCTGGAGGGGGAGCAGGAAAGAAGAGATGAGACCTCAGCTCACTCCATCGTCCCCCGTGTGGTCCCTGGGAGGCAGGCCTGGCGTGCTGGGCCAGGCTGGGTGTGTGAGGTGACGGGACCACGGGCCCGGGCAGAGAGACAATGTCTGCCTGTCCAGCAGGGGGAGGGTGCCAGGCTTGCTCAGGAAACGCCGACTTCAGACTCCAAACAAATGCCGTTAAACAAGGTGAAATGATAAAGTGGATCCATGTTGGGGTTAGAAGGACTGAACCATCAGGAGGAGTGACTTGTGAACTCAGACCTTTCCCTCATTCAACGTTATTTATGAAGCGCCTGCTGGGAGTGTGAAGTGAGCCCCTCACAGGCCTGGGGGAGCAGAAGGAGCGTCGGGTGGTCAGAGGAACCAGCATCCAGGTTGATCAGGGAGACGGCCAAAGAGCACAGCACAGTGAGTCATAAACAAAGGGCTCACTGACCACCCATCTGGTCATGCGGTAGACAAGTCACTCTCACTCACTCAATATTCATTCAACAAACAAACTGTCTGTGGTTGTGCATCTATTAAGCATTGTTCATGGGCTGGATGAACCACTCACTCCTGGTCATGCGTTGTCAGCGAGAACATGCGCACTGAGGGCCAATACAAGTGTACAGCTGCCTTGGAAACCTTCCCTTCCCAGACAAGAGAGAGCTAATGGAGTTCGTCGCCAACAAACCGGTATTACAAGAAACTTAAAGGAACTTCTTTAAAAGAAGAAGGGGAAAAAAAGATCAAAACTATAAATAATAAAATGGCAGAAATTACATGTCTGTCAGCAATCACTAGGTGTACACAGATTAAATGCTCCGACCAAAAGATGTAGGATGGTGAATGGACAAGAAAGCAAGACCCTCACATGTGCTGCCTACAAGAGACACAATCAGATCCACAGGTGCAGGCTGTGAGTCGAGGGTGGAAAAGATATTTCATGAAAATGGGAACTTGAAAGGCGAGGCAGCAGTAACTATACCAGGACATTTAAAATGAAGGCTATACCACAAGATAGAGAAGGGCCAGCAATTCTACTTCTGGGTGCTTATCTGAAGAAACCCAAACACTATTCAAAGAGACGTGTCCACTCCTGTGGTCACTGCAGTGTTTTTACAGGAGCCAAGGCGTGCACGCAACTGAGTGCCCAGCAGTAGACGCACATATAGGATGGAATATGACTCGGCCGTAGGGAAGGGTGAAATCTTGCCATTTGTGACAGCATGGAGGGACCTCGAGGGTACTGTGTTGAGTGAAATAAGTCAGACAGAGAAAGATAAATACCATATAATTTCAATTATATGTGGAATCTAAAAAAACAAATGAACAGAAAGACTCATAGATACAGAGAACATACTGGTGGTTGCCAGAGGAGAGCGGTTGGGGGATGGGTGAGAAGGTGAAGGGATTGAGAAGCACAGATTGGCCCTGGCCGGTGTGGCTCAGTGGATAGAGCATCGGCCTATGGACTCAAGAGTCCCGGGTTCGATTCCGGTCAAGGGCACATGCCCAGGTTGTGGGCTCTATCCCCAGTGGGGGCATGTAGGAGGCAGCCAATCAATGATTCTCTCTCATCATTGATGTTTCTATCTCTTTCCCTTCCTCTCTGAAGTAAATAAAAATATATTTTTTAAAAAGAGAAGCATAGATTGGCTGTTACAAAAGTCATGGGGCTATGAAGTACAGCCCAGGGAATATAGTCAATAGTTTTGTAATAGCTATGAATGGTGCCAGGTGGGTACTGGAAATATCAGGGGGACCACTTAGTAAAATATACAAATGTCTAATCACTATGGTGTACACCTGAAATTAATGTCATATCCTCTGTCAACTAAAATGGAAAAATAAAAATTATTTTAAAACAAGAAACATGCCTTGCAGAGCAGAGCAGAGAGACAGAAAGAGCCCGAGGACAGTGGGCTGGGGGTACACACTCTGGGCTGGGGAGGGGCGCCGAGGGAGGCCTGTTGGCAGATGGCGCCCGTGTCCGAGGACGGGAGAGCGGCAGTGTCGGGGCCTGGGCTCCCCAGCAGGTGAGCTGGAAACAGGGCCAGACCGTGCCACCCAAAGGAGCACAGACTGCCCTCGGCCTTGGAGCACAGGGAGGGGCCTGGGTTCAGGGGAGAGCAGACTCACAGGCAGCCAGCTGCCGTCCTCTCGAGGGCACCGCTTCTTGGACGTCACTATAATAGGCCTCAGAGTCTGCGTGAAGGACAGAATGAGAGCGTTTCCCGTAAACCAGGCTCCCCTGAAACACACAGACCCCGAGGGAGCACACACGTCGCCCTGGGCCACCTCAGGGCCCCAGCCCTGCTCTGCGGGCACAAAACCCCCAGAGGCCACACTCAGCACATGGGACAGTGGGGAGGCAGTCGCTGTCCCTGCTCCCCCAACGAGTAGGGCTCCGTGTGCTTAGTTGGGGGGATGCCGAGGCCCAGAACTGTCCTCCAGGGGCCTCACTCTTGTCTCCCATGGGAGACACCGACAGGAGTGTCCGGCTGCCACTGTCACCTTTCTGTCCCCAGGCACTTCCCTCCTACACTTGAGGGGTTCGTGGAGGCTCTCCCACCAACAACCCCAAGTCTGGGACTCTGGGGTGCAGGCTTTTGCCAGGGCACAGGACCATGACCCTGAGCGGCCACGCTGGATGGCGTCAGGGAGGGAAAGGAGGGGCAGGTGAGTGCTGGGCCAGAGCCTGGATAACTGACAAGGAATGTCTCTCACCTTCTTGGCACCGAACTAGCTCCTGTCCCACCTGAAAGCGGGGACACAGGGCACCCGTGGTCATTGGGGAGGAAGGATGAGGAGGTGGTGTGGGCAGAGCCTGGCTCAGTCGACTCTCCCGGGTACCGCCAGAGACGAACACCAGGCCCGGAGGGCACCTCCAGGGCGAGGGCAGGTACCAGTGAGGGGACAGCACTTACCAGGGGGGTGAGGGGTTGGGCTCCCCGGGGACCCCTCGTCCCAGGGATCCCCTTCTGGGGCCACAGGATCACCAGCAGCGGGAACTTGAGGTGCAGGGACCATGGACTCCGTGGAGGCTCTCCCCGTGGCTGAGAGGCCAGCCTGGCCCAGGGTCCAGGACTGTGGCTCCCGTGCGAACGGCACAGGTGTGGCGTGGGGCTCTGTCCAGCGTGGCCTCGGGGACCGTGGGTAGGACTCGGGAAGCTTCGACACAGACCCCAATCCTGAGGAGCCCAGCAGCCCCACGGTTCTGCAAAAGGGAACTTGAACACAGAAGACATTTGGTTTCTCTACGTGTACAGATTCCACGAGCATGTTCTGTCCTGAACAACCACCACGTGAAAACTGCACCTAGAGGTGTCGCGGGGCAGCCTGGCTGCTGGGAGGCTGTCCCATCCATCTCCCCTGGGTTCGCCTCCCACAGGCCCCCACCACACGCTCTGCACCCCACTGAGGCGAAACCTCTGGGTGCATGGAGCCTCTCCTAACCCGCATTCACCTGTCCGTGCCGCAGGATTGAGGAAACAGGGTCAAGAACAAGGAACAACTTTGCCAGGACATGGACACAACCCACAGCCCTGTCAGCATCCCTGCCGCCACGTGAGTCAGATTCTGTGAGAACAGGGCTGGGCCACACCTGAGAGGACGAGCGCTGGCCCTGGAGAAAGGGCAGCCACACGGTGACCCCGCGCCCTGGGACACTGAGTACAGGCTTGGCTTCAGACCCACACGGTCACCGGCCGGATGGCACGCGACCCTCCGTGTCATCCTGTTCCTTCAACACGGGGCCACTCCCAGTGTGTATGCTTCCGTGGAGCCGAGGAAGCATAAACACATGAGGCATGTGGGCGGCACCGCCCTGCTGAGGGCCGCACAGCCAGCTCAGAACACAGCCCTCCGCTGTCCAGTCTACGTGGCCCTGGCACGACATCACCCCGGGCCCAAAGCCAGGGCCTGCCACCCACGCCCACTCCCGCCACCAGGGCTGTGTTCCCACATGTGACTTCTCGTGACTTTGCCTCCTTGCAAAGTCTTAGGACCCACATTTTCCACCCAAGAAGAGTCTCAGAGCAGTGCTCCCATCACAGCTGGTGTGTGGAGCGAGGACCACCTTCCACGGCTCCTCTCTTGGTCCCACGAGTGGCCCCGAGGACAGCAGGGGAGGGACAATGGCCCCAGCAGAGTGGCGCAGGCGTGTGCTATTTCAAAGCGCTCAGTGCGTTTGTCACCCGGGAGAGCTGCCCCAGTGGGGACAGCGCAGCCCCTGCTGCCCCCAGGCTGAGAGCAGCAGCTGAGGCTCCTAGTCTCGGCCGTCACCACCACCCTCCCAAGTGTGAAGCCAGGAGGGACTGGGGACGAATAGCTCAGGGCCAAGACCAGACACGTTGGGGCAAACCAATCAGATCTCACACATTTTAGCAATCTCAAAATAACCGCTCCGCCAACAAAGCCAAGCATCGCACGCCCTCACTGGCTCGGCTCAGCGGGTAGAGCATCGGCCCGTGGACTGAAGGGGTCCAGGTTTGATTCTGGTCAAGGGCACACACCTCGGTTGCAGGCTCAACCCCCAGCCCAGGTCAGGTGCTTGCAGGAGGCAACCAGTCGATATGTCTCTCTCACATCCATGTTTCTCTGTCTCTCCCTCTCCCTTCCATTCCCTCTCTCTAAAAAAATAAAATGAAACAGCCTAAGTGCCCATCAGTAGATGAATGGATTAGAAAACTGTGGTACATCTACACGATGGAACACTATGCTGCTATAAAAAAGAAGGAACTCCTACCATTTGCAATGGCATGGATGGAACTGGAGAGCATTATGCTAAGTGAAATAAGCCAGTCAATGAAGGAAAAATACCACATGATCTCACTCATTCATGGATAATAGAGACCATTATAAACTTTTGAACAGTAATACAGAGGCAGAGCTGCCTCGAACAGATTGTCAAACTGCAGCGGGAAGGCCGGGGAGGGTTGGGGGGCAGGAGGGAGGGGTATAAGAGATCAACCGAAGGACTTGTATGCATGCATATATGCATAACCAATGGACATAGGACGCTGGGGGGTGGGGGAGGCCAGGGGATAGTCAAGGGCGGGGGAAAAAAGACACATATGTAACACCCTTTGTAATACTTTAAGCAATTAAAAATAAAAATAAAAAAGTTGGATGTCTATTAAAAAAATAAATAAATAAATAAATAAATAAATAAAATGAAAACGAAGCTGGTCTGTACCTTCCTCTCTGTCCCTTCCTGTCGCGTTGACCAAAAAGAGGTCCCAGGAGTAAGAGAGGGCCACCTCCCCGCAGTCTTCACAAGCCGCCCGCAGCGAAAGCTCCTCATTCCAGTTCACAGGGACGCCTCGGAACGTCTCCCAGGAGATGTGCACGCGCCTGCAACATGCAAACCGGGCCGGAGCTCCAGAAAACAGGGCGAGACGCTCTGGCCGCATTTTCCAGGTCAGGTTTGTTCAGATCATCTGGTCCCGGGGGCCGGTGCACCACCTCACCCCACCGCTCAGGGAGGCTGAGTGCTTCCCCCAGGAGGCCTCTGGAGCTCGCCCAGCGCAGGCTGTGACCACGAGGTGTTTTTACACAAGTGACTGCCCAGACCCCCTGCAGGGTCAGGGACGGAGGCCGCCTGCCTGGTGTCCCGTGGAGCTGAGGGCACTAGGCGACACCCACCCCCACCCACCAGGAGGCCAAAGCAGCTGTGGCACAAGCTGACCTGCATTCAGGGTCTGGGGCTGGGCGTGGCCCCGGTGCCTGTGGCCTCCGTGACGTCACACTCAGCTGACAGGTGCCTCCCCCCTGTGGGCCCATGGTGCCCAGTGGTCCCTGGAGGCCAGGACAGAGGCCCCAAGACACTCAGCCTCTGTGTCCTCGGCCCTGGGCCCTGGGCCCTGGAGCCAACCCCGTCTCCAGGCAGCTGTTAGGAGGCAAGGGCACCTCCCCCTTGGAGCCCCACGTCAGCACAGCGGATCGGTGTCTGAACCCATCTCCCACGCACACAGTGGGTTTGTCGGTGTCTGAACCCATCTCCCACGCACACAGTGGGTTTGTCGGTGTCTGAGCCCATCTCCCATGTACACAGTGGGTTTGTCGGTGTCTGAGCCCATCTCCCACACGCACAGTGGGTTTGTCGGTGTCCAAGCCCATCTCCCACATGCATAGTGGGTTTCTTTGGTGGCTCCCTCCCCCAGCCTGGCCTGGGGCACCCAGATGGGCATTGTGGGGCAGCAGGGCAGCTGGCACCTGAGCGCCACGTCGGGGAGGGTGGACAGGAACACCTGTGCCTCGGAAGAGTTCCGGCCGTGGCTGGACACCGTCAGTGTCACAAGAAACTGGTCGTAGCCACTGCTGAGAGAGTCCGCTGCGAAGGACAGGGTGGGCGCCCCGGCATCCGGGCTGCGTGCAAAGGGCCCAGCAAAGCAGGGGCGGCCGGGGGCACTGGCTGGGGTGCACGCCCAGTGATACCTGTGGGGAAGCGATGGAGGGGCTGACGTGTGGGCTCTGGTCAGTTAGCGACCGTGGTGTCACCAAGTGGCTTTCCTGGGGGGCCTGCCAGGGAGCAGTGGATGGTTCTCAGGGATGCATGTTCCAGGTGACCGACGTGGACGGTGTCCGTGGAGTGTGGACAGTGTCCATGGCAGGACACTGGGTCAGGCACCCAGGGATGGGGAGTGGGTGGAGATGAGGACCAAGGCCTGAGCCCAGGGACCTGACATTGAGGGACCCAGCACATAGAGGGTACTCATGTTTATTTCTGCCCCTTTCCAAAGCTCCCTTACATTTTGATCCTAAATGAAACACCACTTTGATAAAAGTGTAAGTCCTTAAAATTGTATAGATTATAACTCAGTGCCCCAGAGCTGAGTGTGGAGAGGGCAGAGGAGGAGAAAGGCTGGAACGAGGAGGAGGGGCCCCCACAGCCCCAGTGCTCACCTGAGAGTGGCCCCGGGCCTGTCGGGGTCGTAGGACAGGGACCCCCTGAGGACCATGGTAGACAAGGGGGTCCTGGGGACGAACAGGTGTGTGCCCTCCGAGATCACGCTGACAGGTGCCCGGGCACGCACCTCCACTCCCACGCAGTAGTTGCTGTGCACAGGACTGCCTCGCACCTGCACCTGGAACGTGGGCGACAAGGGGACGTCAGTGAGGCAGGCAGGGTGCCCACTAGAGACAGAGGGGCTGGAGTCTGGGAGCAGGAGGCCCACTGGGGACAGGGGCTGGGGTACAGGAGCAGGAGCATTTTCCTCTCCGTGTCTGTGTTAACATGAAGCTGGGGTTCTGGGTCTGGGGACATAAGAACACCCAACTATTCCCTGGTCTATAACCTCTCTGCCAACAGTACATTTTCCCACGGTGTTGGTTTTGTTTAGCTTACCCTTAAGCTCCCTTTCTAACCCCAAACATATCATGGCCTTAAAGGAATGCCAGGGATTTAAGAGCACCCTCCTCTGGGACGGGCCGGTCCGGGTCCCAGGGTCTCTGAGGCTGATGGGAAGGGAGCATGAGCCTGGGCAGGTGCCGCCTCCAGCTGCCGCCCACCTGGGCCAGCGCAGTGTAATTCCCGGGTTCCAGGAAGTAGTGGGGGACAGTGAAGGTCTGCCTATGGGTGCTGATGGCAGGAGGTAGGGGCACCGGTGACCCCGCGGAGTTGGTGAGGCTCCAGCTGTAGGAGAGGCCTTGGGAGATGTCACAGAGAATGGCGGCTCCGAAAGTCACCCCCAGGGTCACAGGCTGGGACCGCCACACCTGCGTGAGGAGAAAGATGTCTCGTTAGAAATGCGTCTACCTGTTCCAGAGGAAGTGGTTCAAGACGCAGGACTTCAGCTCTGTGTCTGTGTGATCTCAGTCAGTGAGAATAAAGACTTATACACTCAGTGAGAAAAACCCCTATAAGCATAAATTAATAGGAAAATATGAAAGGAAAAGGTCAATAGATTTGATTATATAAACATTTTAAACTTTGAATAAAAAAATATTATTTAAAAAAGCAATCAGAGAAAAAGGGAAATCACTTGCAAAATATATGACAGGATTAATATTTAAAATCAATAGGAAATTTTCAAAAGTCTCCAACAGAAAACTGAGCAACTGATCATTGGAAACCGAGCAATTGATCACTGGAAACAAAAGAAAGTAACTGCATTTCAAACAAGTAACATAGAATGAAGATGTGTTTCAAGTGACCTTAACATACAGCATTTTGAGGCTCCAGTCCAAGCATGTCAAACCCGAAGGCTAACACGGGCCAAATAAACGAGGTGTGCGGTCCACGGGCGCCTGGAGCACTGAGAGACGTGTCGACAGCCCATGGAACAACAGAACAAAATATTCCCAAGGACTGTCCTTCAGGTGGAGTGCAAGTGCAGATCTTGCCCAGTGGAACGAACGCCCATGCTGGCCACAGGTGCAGGGCGCCCCCTGGAGGACTTTTAGGGAAGCTCTCCAGTTGAAACTGGAAAGAACCCAGTCTGGAGCTGGGAAGTAGGACTTTAAACAACACCTTGGTATTTGTTGCAAACAACTTTACCCTCGGCTTTCTTTAAGTGACTCTAGTCATTACCGAAATTACTTTACAATTGTGCTTATCGTTTCTATCCTGGATATGAGCGATCCCAGCATGTGTCACTTCACAGCCCAGATTTGTGTGGATATGAGCGATCCCAGCATGTGTCACTTCACAGCCCAGATTTGTGGGCACCTGACACTGAGATGCAGATTCTTATCCCAGTGATCGTAACAGACAAAACCAGGAAACGCCTGGGGCGGGAGTCGGCTTTGAGAGGCTGACATGGGGGCCAGGCTTCTCCAGGCCCAGGGAGCTGTGAGGTCCTGGGGCTCAGGACCCGGAGGGAGAATCCCACAGAAAGTCCACGGGCCCTGGCCTGGCCCTGGGCGTGTCTGTGCTCCCTCATCTCCATGGCCACATCGGGGCGGGGGTGCCCGACCTGAGACTCAGGCCCAGCGACCAGCCTCTGTTAGAAGCCACGGAGAGCTCCTGGCAAATGCAGCCATGCCACAGGCTCCCGTGCGTCTGCCAGTGGGAACTCTGACCCTAAAGAGGAGAAGCTGCTCCAAGTCAGAAGCCTCCAGGGGTAAAAGGACTAGAAAGCAGCCCTAGTTTTGTCCCCACAGCAGGTGCTCACCAAGCAAATGACCACCTCCCGGCTCTCCTTTCTCCTGAACATGCTCCAGCTCCTAGCACAGGGGTCTCACCAGCTCGTCCAGATGCACTGAGCCGAACCCAGAGTAACGGGCGAATGGAGGCAGACTCAGAGGCCTGGGGCAGGCGTGTCCCTCCCTGGGGCCGGTCGACTCTGGGACCTTGGGAGCCCTCCCAGGTGCCCTCATGACCAACGCAGGGGGCTGATCTGGAGGAGCGCCCCTACTTGGGCCGCCCCGCCCCCCCCCCCCCCCCCCGCCCACGGAGAAAGGCTGACTTGGTCAGTGACTGCAGGCCTGACCTGCACCTGCCCTGGCCCCATGTTCTTCACAGGGGGCGGCTGGCAGGGCCTGCGCACGACGAAAAGGCGCTTCCTCAGGGAGACGGTGCTGACGGCATTGAAGGCGACGACCTCAACCGTGAACTCTCCTTCCCTGGGAGGAGACAAGCACAGACATGGAGAAACAGAGTCCACCCAGGCCAGCGGCCCTTCATCCTCACACCCAGCAGGTCTGTGTGGTCACGGTCAGGAGGCCATCCCAGAGGCCACCATGCCCATCCACAGGCGGCTGCCCGCCCAGCACAGGCTGGGACAGACACCGAACCCAGACGGCCGGCACCTGCTGTGCGAGGAGCAGGCACCCACAGGAGACATGCTGCCTCCCTCCTAGGAGCCCCACCCCACAGCAGGGCTTGCCCCTCTGTACCCCTCAGGGACACCCTCAGGTCCCCAGGTGGTGGGCATCCGGACCTGGGTCTGGGGACCTCCGGACCTTTGTGTGCTCTGTTTCCTGTCCCGGAGGTGGCAGACCCCACGGCCTGGAGGCGAGGCCGGCGGGGGGGGGGGGGGGGCAGGCAGAGGGGCACAGCTGGGCGAGAGGCAAGACCGGGAAGGGTGTGGCAGGTAGTTCCTGGCCAAGAGGTGGTGCTTTCTGAGGAAACACGTTTGTTCTGCAAATGATGCCCGTGGGCAGGCACTCAGGACTGCAGGGGTCGCGCATGGAGGTCCCGGAGCACGAGAACGCGGGTCCTGCTGACAGTGCGCTCACCTGCTGTAGACGTGACTGGCGGAGCTGGTCCCCCGGCCACCGGTGCCGTCCCCAAAGTCCCAGCGGTAAGCCACGTCAGTGCCAAAGGTGACTCTGCACTGGAAGGTCACGGGAGCGTTCACCAGAGCCGAGTCCACGGCCACGAGTCCACTGGCCACCACTCTCCTCTGCACCTGGACATGGCGGGGCTCCGAGGCCACGCTGCCCATTCCATTGGAAGCCTGCACCACCACGCGGTACCTGCGGGGGGACATGAGGGTCAGGTGGTGACCAGCGCCAGGTCAGAGAGAGAGAGAGAAACTCTACTGTTCTCCCAAGAAAGGCGGGAGCTCGCGGTCATCTTCAGGAATGATGGGGCGCCCAGTGGTTGCACCTCACTGAGCAGAGGGGTGACACCTTGGCCTCCCTCTTGATTGTGGAGACACCAGTCACAGCCATGGAGAGACTGCCACCGTCCTTGCAGGAGGAACACGCTTAGGCCGCATGGGGCGGAATGGCACCTGCGCCTGGACTGCCTGGTTTCAAGGCCCCACCCTCCGCTGCGGCCTTCAGATCTACATGTGTGACCAAACCACAGGCAGCGTTCCGTGTGAGGGGGGCACGACCTCATGTCAGCGCCAGCTCGGCCTCTGCAGGCCGCGCTGCGCCTGCCACAGCTGCCCGTGGTGAGGACCACTTCGTACCACTGGGGGACACCGAGCCTTCTCTGGATGCTCCTGCGCCTGGTCCTCATGGGCAGGTCTTCTCCGAAGAACCACGTGAACTCCAGGGGAGTGGCTTCCTTTGTAACGGCCACAAAAGTGATGTCGGTGTCAGTGGCAAACACAGTTCCATTGGTGTAGACAGAGATGGCTGTGACAGAGAGTAAGGGGGTCCCTCAGCGGGAGGCTGGGATCTGCCAGGGAAGTCGCGTCCCCACCTGCCCGCGTGGCCACGGGCATCTGGACGCCTGACTATACACGGAGCAGTGGTGGGCACCTGGGGGCACTGGGCCCGAGCTCATCAGGGGCCCCGGCCCCTCTGCTGACTCTGCATGGAACCGCCCACCTCATGCCTCTGGGTCTGCGGTCCATGGCGAGCGGGGCCTCGGGAGAGCGAACCACAGACCTGGTGCTGCCATGGCCTTCACCTCAACTGACTGCAAAGGGTTCATTAGACCTGGAGTTAGAATAGAAACGTACGCTGCATCCGATATCGCACGGTCATGCTGGACCAGGCCTGCCTGCCCCCCACGTGGGTCTGCAAGGCGAAGGACACGTTACAGGAAAAAGTGGGTGGGAAATGGTGGGAAACGGTGGTGCCTGGAAGGAAAGTGAAAGGCAGAGGGAGACCGTCTCAGAGCTGCTTCCCTTGTCACACATGCCCATAATTCCCATTCCTCCATCTTCTCTCCTTCAATTCCAATACATTCAAAATTCAAAGTTTGTGTTTTGGAAACAGACAGGCCTGAGAAACATGTACTTTGTCACAAAATTTCTCTCAGTAAAATGTTAAGTGTTGCCCGGCTGGTGTTGCTCAGTGGTTAAGCTTCGACCAATGAACCAGGAGGTCACAGTTCGATTTCTGGTCAGGGCACATGCCTGGGTTGTGGGCTCGATCCCCAGTGTGGGGCGTGCAGGAGGCAGCCAGTCAATGATTCTCTCTCATCACTGATGTTTCTATCTCTCTTTCTCTCTCCCTTTCTCTCTGAAATCAATAAAAATATATAAATATTTTTTAAAAGTTAAGTGTTTTATCTCTGAGGAGGGCCCTGCCTGGATGTTGTGTCGGTGCCTTTGAAATGGTTTGCTTCTGTGTTGCATGGGGACTTGTGAGGATGTGGACGCCCAGAGCATGGGGCCGGGTACCCAGCCCCCAGGTGCACGGCTTACTTCTCAGATCCGTGGGGGAGCCCCCGAAGGCACACATGGGGCCCCTGAGGCCACTGCTGGCATTCAGGAACACAGATGTGGCCTCAGGGCCCAGTTCCACGTAGTAAGGTCCAAGTCGCACCTCAGCTCCGTGAGACTCGCTGTAAAGGACCGTCTGGAGCGCGTAGACGCCTTCTGCACAGAGAAGGGTGTTTGTTTGGGGAGTGTGACAAGCACGCACAGCAGCTAACACCGTGGCTTGGCCGGGCGGGGGGGAGGGGGCGGGCAACCAGCGTGTGAAATGACATGACACACAGAGGCCACGCTGTTCCTTTCTCCTGTGGGAACAGGGCCGTCTTGTGGGCTCACTCCCCTGCTGTGGCTCAGCCCCCACTCCACAGGGCGCAGCACGTGGCTTCACACTCTGCTGTCTCACACTCTTAGTAAGGTTAACAAGGGGCGGCATCTTCATTTTGCCTTGGGCTGAGGATCACATAGCTAATTCTGTGTGGAAAAGTTGCAAGAATGAAAACAGATGTTGGCCTCCCACAGCTGGGCAAGAAGACACTTCAGTAAACCGTCCATGGAAATGGACTGTAGGACCATCACGGCAGGCTATAGAGTGGCCCCGTGCTTCCTGGTTTCACACCGGATGGCACGACCCCGTGACCCTGCAGGCCGCCCCGCTCAGGCTGGCCATCTCCACCCCGTGAACTGGTGCCAGCCTGTGCAGGCGCCTGCCCATGGATGGCTCTCCTCAGCTGTGTTCCTGTGAAGAAGCTGGCTAGCCCGCTGAGTCACACGAGACCCTGACTGACGTCCCCATCGCCCTGGTGGGAGCAGCCCACCGCCAGGAGCAGCCTCTGATGGAAACCGCCTGAGAGGAGGAGCTCCGGGCTGCGGGCGGTTGTAACACGGCGGCAGGTAATGACCATCAGCAACTCCCTAATCCAGTGATGGCGAACCTATGACACGCGTGTCAGAGGTGACACATGAACTCATTTTTTTAGTTGATTTTTCTGTTAAATGGCATTTAAATATATAAAATAAATGTCAAAAATATAAATCTTTGTTTTACTATGGTTGCAAATATCAAAAAATTTCTATATGTGACACAGCACCAGAGTTAAGTTAGGGTTTTTCAAAATGCTGACATGCCGAGCTCAAAAGGTTCGCTATCACTGCCCTAATCCCAACCCCACCTGTGGGTTTTCACTTGCTCATCTGACTCCCAGCTTTAACATGTTAGGTCTGTGGTCGGCAAACTGGGGCTCGCAAGCCACATGCGGCTCTTTGGCCCCTTGAGTGTGGCTCTTCCTAAGCCTTAGGAGTATCCTAATTAAGTTAATAACAGTGTACCTAGTTATATAGTTTAAGTTTAAAAAATTTGGCTCTCAAAAGAAATTTCAATCGTACTGGTGATATTTGGCTCTGTTGACTAATGAGTTTGCTGACCACTGGCCTAGACGAGTCTCAACTGGGCTGACTGGGCACTTCAAGTCTCTGCCACGTACCTGTTCCCTGCCAGTAGCTACCTCAGGAATGCCCTCACGGAGATGACAGAAACACAAGAAGAGCAAGGCTCTCGAGTTGTGGACTTAGAAGCACCACACTTTCACTTCTGCCTCATTCTATTACCCAAAGCCAGGCACATGGTCAAGTCAGGAGATAGAGGCAGAGGACACTTCAAAATTAAATGCCTAAGGGGGGGTGGATGCAGAGCGGGTAAAAGATCATTCAACCATCAGCAAGACTATGAATTCTACCTTGGAAATACTTTGCACACCCGTCCAATACTCCTTCTATCTTATTGCTACCACCACTTCAGTTCACCATGATCTCTCTTACCTATCACCACCTGACTGCTCTGTCCAAATCTTCCTTGTCCATTCCTTCCCAGACCATTCTCAATGCAGCAACGAGAATCAACTTAAAAAGAAAACCTGCTCTGACCACTCATTGAATTAAGTCTCCAAACGGTTTCCTACTGTTCTCAGGATAAAGGTGAACATCCTGACAAAGGCCTGAATTGTTCTCCATTTTCAATGGAGGGGTTGTTTTAAAGCAAATGGGTGAACTTGGTGAAAGGGAGAAAAAGAGTGAAGAGGGAGTGTGGGAAAGAGAGGCTTTGTCATGACTTCCATGTGAGGACAGCCTGGGACCCCTTTCTCCAGCCTCATCTCCTTCCATCCTCTCTTTCACTTTATGGTTGGAACATATCCTAATTCCCCAACTTGTACACTATTTCAAGCCTCCGGGGTCTTCTGTGGACTGCTCTGGAAGAACTGCAATAATAAGCTAGAGATTAGGATGAGATAATAAGTCGTCAATATACCCACAGCTCTCCCAATATGCTCTCTTGACGTTCTCACCATCTTTTCATCCGGATAAACATGTGCACATGGCTATGCTGGGTGAGGTGAGAGTAGTCTATAGGCGTGACAACTCATTCGAGAGGTTTTTGAGCCCAAGTCTGAGATACAACTGTTCAACTGGCTTTGCGGAGAGGAAATCCAAGAGGATGAGGTCAGAGGAAGGGGAAGGAAAACAAACCCATGGTGCAACTTCTTCACTAAGTTAGGCAACCCGCTTTCTGGAAAAGGACTATTAAGCCAGGGCCTGAGGTTCGAATGCAGCCCAGGATGAGAGAGAGAGAGAGAGAGAGGGAGAGAGAGAGAGAGAGAGAGAAGGGAGGGAAGGAGGCGCTGCCTCTTTTCCTCCCTCCCTCCTCCCCAGAGGCGAGGGAGCAAGGGGGGAGCGCCGTTGGGGGAGGCGGGAGGGAAGGGGGCGCTGCACCTTTTTGAGCAAGAGGAGGTTTTTGGGTGGGAGGAGAGGAGGGAGGAGAGGACAAAGGAGGGAAGAGAGGAGGTGGAGGTTGGAGAGGAGGAGGAGGGGAGAGGACGAAGGAGGAGGGAGGAGCAGATGAAGGAGGAGAGGAGGAGGGGCATGGAGAGGAGGAGGAGGAGAGGAGGTGGAGGGTGGAGAGGAGGAGGAGGGAGGAGAGGACGAAGGAGGAGAGGAGGAGGTTGGAGGAGAGGTCGAGGCGTGAGGAGAGGTGGAGGAGGCCGAGTGTCCCGTTGGTCCAGTGTCCCAGCACCATTCTTTGGGCCTTCCTGTCCTCATCATGCCCCGCCCCCTTGCTCCTGAGCACATACCTCTCCTGTACCGGTGGAAGGTGGTGACAGCCACGTCCCCAGTAGCACGGTGGGTCCTCATCTGAACCCCAGAACCATCCCCGAAGTCCATCACCAGACACCTATCAGCTTCGGGAGTGATTTGAACCCGGAACCGCAGACGCGGAAGTGCCTGAGCATCAGCTTCTGGGAAGCGAGGGGCAACAGGATCCGCAGCGTCCTCAGGGCCCAGGGCTGGGAAGGCAGCAGCGGGACACTGAGCGTAGGGCCAGAGCTGCTGGTGCCCAGGCCGGAGCGTGGAGAGGCTGATGGTGCAGGGAGGGCCGGGAGGAAGGCCGTGGGGGCTGTGGGGAGAGGGCAGAGCCTCAGGTCTCAGGACAGTGACACATTCCCGGGAGGAACGGGACGCAGCAGGGAGCAGCTGCCAGCAAGGTCTGTGGGGCCTGATCCCGGGCTCACGGTCACTATTCCCAAAGTAGGTCCCAGCGCAGCATGAACGAGGACAGAGCCTCCCAGCAGCAAGAGGACACTTTCAAGGCCGGGTAAGCAGTGCTAGCACCTCAGGGGCACCA
Organism: Myotis pilosus; assembly: GCA_036010255.1. NCBI lineage: Eukaryota > Metazoa > Chordata > Mammalia > Chiroptera > Vespertilionidae > Myotis > Myotis pilosus. Next base: position 841,222 of record JASKON010000011.1, read on the forward strand.
GTAGGAAACAGCGCCACCTGCGTGGTCCTGAGCCTGTGCCTTGAAGCGGCGGCCAGGGCTGCCACTGCCCCTGACGTGAACAAGGCAGACGCAAGATCATGGCTCACTGGGCATTCCCCATGAAGGCAGAGAGCCCCCTAGAAGGGACACTGGCCTCCATGCCACTCTCACCCGACCTTCTGGGCCAGACAGCAGGCTGTGAGGTCGGGATGCTGGTCTGAGCAGATGCGGCCACCTGGATGGGGACCCCCGTGGTGACATCTGTCCTGGGAAGCAGCTCGGGGGCCAGGTCCTCTGCAGAGCGCAGTGGCCCCACAGCACAGGAGGGGACCTCCACCTTCAGGCTGCAGGGCCCCGCGGGACAGGCGCACTGGAATTCAGGGTGACACCAGTGAGGGTCAGGTGGGCGGCAGGGTCTGCGCTGGTGTGTGTCCTCAGCCAGCAGCCAGCAGGGCTCCCGGCACTGGTGCCGTCCAGGAAGAGGCAGGCATTCCTACCCTCCGGGGCAGCCAGGAGCGCTCCTGAGCCCGCGGCCACCCCGAGGCTCGTTCAGCAGAACTGGGCACAGTGACAGCAGATGTCCACGCTGCGCCCGGCCAGGCGGGTGGAAGTGAGCACTTTTACATCAGCTGTAAACCCAAGTCGACAGCGGTATCCAAAGGACCAGAACTTCAAAATACGGGTCCCAACAGGCCCGAGGGTCACTTGCGCCCTAGACACTCACCTGGACCAGCTCACAGAAGACACCGTCCAATCCCCCAACAGCGCACATCAGGCGGTGGCGGCGACCCGGGCCACCACGGCTCCAGCAGCCTGCGATTCCCACGGAAGGTCCCTGGGGGCCTCTGAACAGGAGGGAGAGGAAGCCTGTCAGTCTCCCTCCCTGGTGCTGCCCGTCGCTGCTGCTGGGAGAGTGAAGGGCACAGCTCAGAGCTCAGCAGCCCTCAAGGACCCCTGGAGCCTCAGGCGACGCTCCCTCTCAGCACGGACTCCACATGTAGAGCTCACTCCCAGGACCCCACCCCTGCACCCTCAGGTGTCAGTGGGGACCCTGCCCCGAGACTCAGGAGCCACCACCTCCCCACCAGAGCCAGCCCAGGGCCCAATAAACGCGACGGCCCTCCAGGTGCCGCTGCTGCCGCAGTGACCGCCTGAGTTCATGGACACCACACGGCCACTGTAGCGCTCACACCCTGTGGCAGCAAAGGGGACACGGTGGCCAATGTGGGGTGTGCTGTCAGTGTCTGGATTAGTCTTTGCTACAGCACAGTCCAGGCAA